>LR990523.1:16825000-17500000 GCA_905147745.2 Phlogophora meticulosa
GTTATTGCCGAAGGTTTTAACAGAGGTGTACCAGTGAAGTCCTATATGATAAGTGGTGAGCCCATTGCCATCAACTGGGCCACAAATCCAGACTACGGGCTGAGGAATTGCAGATGGAAAAACCTAATAACACTTTGCCCAACCCAGTAATCTAACCAAGGACTTCATACGTTAACAGTTGTGTACCACTCGGGACCACTCGATCAACGGGGCAGTTTAACTACTTTTGACACCATTAATAATAGTTAACAGCGACAAACGACTATGATGTGGTCCATTGAAAAGAAAAACAAACCGATGAGAAGCAGATAAAATATACTGAAAAAGAATCAACAAAATCAATTCATAATTGGCGGAAAAATCGCGTATCGAACATACAAAAAAAAAGAAGCATACATTCGAATTGAGAACCCTCTCCTTTTTTGAAGCCGGTTCAAAAGAGGGTGAAGTCGAGATACACCACAAAGAAGCCCTATCAACAAACTAGTGACAGATAACATAAACGAAAGCCATGGCGATGTTTAAGCGGAGGAAAGTATTTCCATAAATCTGTTGCATCTGAATCTGATTCACGGGACACGTGCCCTGAGATCCCGGCCTATGGGGGCCCATGAATTCATTTTTTTGTTTTATATCTTACGGCCTTAATTTTTGCTTGCTAAGGGCCCCTGTATGTCTGAAGACGGCCCGGCAAGCAAAGCATAACCAACAAAGAAACGGATTTTGTCGACGGAAGAATAGACAACATGAAAAATTGTTGAAAGATATCTACCATTAGCGTTCTAAGCATGGCGATGGAAAAACTGAAGAGAAGAAAGTTTTCTGAACTATACGGTTTACGGGGCTCCCCGTGCTCGTGTAGAAGAGATGTCAAATTGGAAAGAAAGACCGTTGTCTATTGTAGGTAGAATAGATATGGAATTAGTCATGCTACACGTGCTGGACTATGGATAGGTCTCCCTAGATGTTAGGCTGACTGATTCCATTCCTATGCACCACCAAAATTTGCATTCACGGAACTAGCTTCAATGCAATTAAACTCCCTTTCGATCGTCATGGAAAAGCAGAACAGGGTGAGGTCGTACAATTCAATTATATATTTCGGGCTATCGGGAATCGTGTTACAAATTCCAATGCAGATTACATTTCATATGTATGCGGCCAGGGTACATTGATCCGTGGTGTTAGCTGCGATCAATGGCAGCAACATTAGCATGTCGTGGAATGTGCTATTGTAATCATTTGGATTGTAATTAGCTTTGTTGTGGGTTAGCGAATATGTTTAGCACTAACAAGCAGGGAAATAGGGGATGTTTGTGAACAAATAATATCATGTTATACTGTAACTAATACAATCTATTTGAGGCTGTATTTATACGTGTTTCACATGTTTATTTATTTCGTTCGGTACCTACTAATGTATCATCTGCGTAGCCTTTTCCCAACTATGTTGGGGTTGGCTTCCAGTTTAACTCGATGCAGCCGAATGCCAGTATTGTCCATAGAGTACATGGTGTGACTGCCTATCTGACCTCCACAACCAAGTTACTGGGTAACACGACATCTTTACTTAACTGCAACTTCTTAACGTGCTTTCCGAGGCACGGAGAGGTCTCGGAATGTAATCACCGATCACCCTTCTACAGCCTGACCACAGCACGCTGAGCAAAAAAAGCAAACCTTCGATCGACCCGTCCAGCTGTTTTATTTAGCCACGAGTTCTTCGTTATTAAGTAGCGAGCATCCCCACAATTAACAATAACTCTGATAACATCACAGATAAGTTAAACACACAGACACGGCACGCAACACTAAACAGTTAATTAAACGGAACAATATTTAACCTATCCCCATAATGAAGGTTTACCGGATTACGTGTTACATTATGGTAATCATCGACTAACCGCAGGACAGTTCCCATGTAAACCATTATTTATTAGCCTTTACATTAAAGGTATAAAATTATTTTAAACGCTAGCTTTTATAACCATATCAGATTGTTGGATCTGTTATTTTTATGGTTAATTAAATTATTGTTGCGTGATCTTTATGTGATTTATAATAAGGTGAGAATTACGAAGCCACCGATAAAATTTGAGGTGATTGTTATACTGGCTGGAACATGAGTATTATGATTCAGACCACCCGATGATGAAATTTTTCGTTGGCTTTTCTAAATTTTGTTTTTTTTTTCTAATATTATTTTTATCTACGGCATATTTCTTTTCCATCTAACCGGACGAGAATTGTAATTGATAAGTAAATAATTACTTTATCTTACTAAAAAAAATATTTGGTTTCTAGATACGAATATTGATTTTTTACATTTTAAAATAATCAAAAAGCGAAAAAAATATAAGAATTAAAAATTACGAAAGGCCAAACAAAACCTTTTTATCATCAGGGAAAATCTGCATACGAAGTAGATAGTAGTGTATCTACAGTGTACAACAGATTAAGAGTGACCTATGAAGATCTATGAAGTATGACCCTGGAACGTAAATGACAAGGACGGAACACGGATGAGTTTTAGTCAGTACAAATAATGACACGCCCTGCCGTTCCACCCAGAACGGGAGAATTCATTAAAGGATTTCCCATACTTGACACCTTAACTGCCAAACAAGGAGACACAGTAGAAAAATGTATGGTTTGTCGGTCATTTGGCGTTCAACGTGTCAAATTTTGACAACCTTGACGATGCTTTAACAAAAATCAGCAAAAGAACCATCAGGTTTTACGTACATTACACGAATGTTATCTTGGTAGCGAAAGGCCAAAACAAAGGCCAACCTCCACACTTTATAAAAGCGATAAAAAATATTACCAATACACCCGCCACTCACTTTAGGCATACCATTAACATGTCTGCTAAACTTTGGCGTAAAAAGAAAAAGAAAAATAATAAAGTTCGAACTGTCAAACCGCCACACTTATCCCGGCGTAAATTAAAAAGTTCACACTTCGCCGTCCACTCACTTATGGTGTATCCGTATTCTGTTCATATGGACGAAATATAAAAATGACAATTAGATTGCTGTGATTGTTTTAACAGTTAAAGTTTCTGTAGACTTATATACACTGTCGAGTAATATAAAAAAGCCATTAATATTTTTACTATTATTTCCGAAACCACACAAAATAGCTTCTTGAATTGAAAAGCTACATTCAAAATAATCTATTAAATTTTATTTCTTTAAAACGATACAACTACATACATTTATAACGATAAATACATGAAGAAATAAAATAAAATAAATAATCACAGGGCATCGAAAAATTCATCTGCATCGCTGTCAACGGGAAAAGTGCCCAGAAGGCTGGAAGCATTGCCACGTTGAATGGCAATGCTGATTCTTTGGCCAAAAAAAGGCCAGCCCTCTGGTCACGTGAACAGTCGACCAAACGCTTCGCGATTTCTCGAAAAAATTGAAGAAAAACAAAATGATTGTATGTGTTAGAGAAAGAAAAGGATCAAAATAAGGTCATACATTACTACTCGGTATGTCACCAAGTACATACACGAGACACTTCCGTACCCTAGAAATCAGGTTAAATCGTTAGTCCGGGGCGTCATTTTTAGATCTTTGACAGTCTTTAGTCCGAAGCCCAAAATTTTAATGTAATTATTTGCCTGTAACAATTTTGATGAAGACTAATTTACTGTTTCTATATTCTAATTTGCAATTCACAAATTACTATACCTGTGGTATCAAATAACTAACCGCAGTGTTAGTTAATTCACGTGAACAAACATTCATGGAATTCATATAATTAGTAAATATTTTGTTAAACCAGCATTCGCCAAATTATTTCCTCATCATAGTAGTGTTTCAATGGTTTATTTTACAATCACAAATTATAAGAGCATAGTCATGTGTGATTTATTAATGCCAGGTCAATCACCTAATTAATTTTGAAATTAATACGAACCAACGTAAATTATGATATTAATTTCAGATTTTATCCACGGATTTTAGCCTTTGCGCAACAATATTTTACATGGAGCGACTGCATATCAGGCCTAGACAACCCAGTGGCTGATTAATACGATAACTCTTGGTAAAACTGGGCGTCAACGGCTGAACCATCCTATTCTCATCACTATTATACTCATCCACAGAAAGACCTAGACAAACATTGCTTAACCATGAAGAACGACCCGTACAGATATTAGTACTAAGCCTCGGGTCCCTTAAGCCATCAACCAGCGGAAATACTAGAATTCTGAGAAATGATATTATTTTTCGTCGATAGCTCTCATCTTGTGACACTTTCAAATGATAAATAGAGCCTGGGAGACGCAAGACTGCCCAGTTACTTACCAGTCCTGGACGCACTCTTCGTGGATCAGAAATAAAACGATACGATAACGAACGCATAGTGACGACTGTAGAAAAGAAAAACCCAAGACCACATTAATAGAAATAACATAACATCACGCCTGTATTCCTCGAAGGGTTGGACAGAGGTGTACTTAAGTACACCCACATTTCACCAAATATGTGTTTTTAAGTAGCATGTCATAGGCGGTAAGTCTATTGCCATCATCCAGACTCCGGGCTGCTACTGAGAAATGTCTAATAAAAAATCCCAAAAACACATTGCTCGACCCGAGAATCGGACCGGGGACCTGCTCATGCTTAGCAGTCGAAACCAGGAACCACTAGACCAACGAGGCAGCAGATAGAAATAAGTAGTCCAATAATCGTAAACCCATATAAAACCCGTTATAATCTCTCATCCCTGATAAAACTTAAGCCCATCCAGTTCATGAAGTGCAAACTCAATAAAACAGTCTCTTCGCACTCAAAAGCACTTGAACATAAACAAAACATTCGTACCACGAACCAGTCCATAAATTAAAAGGTCTTTATTTCGCTTCCAATCGTATCTGATCCGACGTTCATATATTTCATCCGGACGCCGAGTGAATGCTAAGTGACTTCGGAAGAGTTCGGGGCTGATCGGAAGGCGCGAAAAGTGTTGAAGAGTTTGAGGAGCCGTGATGAAGTATTATTTATATATTGTATACTTTCCCACTTTTATGGGTAAACAACTGATGTTGGTGAGAAAGTATTCAACTAGTCAAAATTGAACCTTATGAAGTTACGATGGTGAACAATATAATCTTTGTTATCTTTTTTGAGTTCCAATAAAAAGGCTAGTCATCATCTGCCTAGACTTTTCTCAAATATGTTAGTTAGGGTCGGCTTCCAGTGTAACCGGATTCAGCTAAATACCAGTATTTTTCATGGAGCGACGGCCTATCTGACCTCCACCAACCAGTTACTGGGCAACACGATACCCCTTGGTACGACTGGTTGTCAGACAGTCAAAGATCTACAAATGGCAGCACCACGGGCCCATCGGCTTAGCGTGCTTTCCGAGGCACTGAAGAGTCTCTTTATGTAATGAAAGGTCACCCATCCACACACTGACCTCGACAAGCGTAGCTTAACCTTCGATCTACCCGTGCAGCAGTTTTTATTGGGCCACGAGCTCGTCCAATTAAAAAAATCTAGTATCAATAAACCATAGCGAACTTTTCACTACACTGGAATGTCATCATGGAGCATTGTTATTAATTAATCGGAAATAACCTCTAAAAGATGGAGAGGCTGTGAGAAGGCAATATTTTTTATACTCAATTCTTCGGCCACAATGTCAAAAGTTATGACAAATTCTTACGTTTCGTTTTTATGAGCTCATCATAAAAATAAGTTTGTTTACCTACACATTGCCAAGACACTCCTACATTATGTCGGCCGCTGAATTAGATTATGTGAGCAAGCTTTTCTGAAATTTATTATAACACTAGCGGCGCCATGTGGGGTTACTCACAGGTTGAATAGTCAACATGAGACATTGCGAAGTAGCCACGGGAATACTTAACTTTTTCGGGATAAAAAGAACCCTATGAATCCAGGGTATGAGTATGAGCTGCCTTAATAACAAAGTCATCAAAATCAATCATCCAAACCCGTTCAGCATTTTCAGCGTGAAGGAGTAACATACATACATACACAAATATCTTAATCTTCATATCTAAAAAATAAACGTTGCCCCACACTAGGAATTTCTCCTGTATCGTGGGTGCATTTACAAACATTCAAAGTCACATACACAAACAGCCAGACCCGGAAAGATGACCTGTAGGTCATACAAATATTTGTTCCGTGCGGGAATCGAACCCACGACACGCAGCGCAGCAGTCAATCGGTCAGCCACTGCGCCAACCGTGTCGTCATATACCGACAATCATTCGCCTTTATCTATCTATATAAAAAATTATCCCTTTTTCTCTTGGTCAGGCATCATTAACGGCTGGACAAATTTGCGCGGAATATTACAAAATTTAAGATACTTAACAACTATTTTAACTTAAAACAACGTGTTTGACAGTTCACGCGTTTGATGAATGTGAATTTTAACCGGGGGCAATACCGCGGGGCGTAGCTAGTACAGACGCCAGCACATCAAGCTACCCAAAAGTGTCAGATTTTCCCAATTGAACATGAACCTCATTTCTATTGTGATAAATATGAAAAATAATCAAAGAAATTTGACACATTGGGATAGCTTGATGTGCTGGCCTCTGTACCTAATATTAATGTTATTGGTTCTTGCGTATATTTCTTTCGCAACATTCCAAAAGTATTCCCAATCATATTAAACAGTTGATTGTCAAATTCAACAAGTTCTTATTAAGTTTTTTACTCGCTGCGCAGTATCACAATACAGCTGAGTGTGACCACATTTTGCTTCTATTTATGAAGAGGGTACAGAGTAGATGCCTCCAGGATATGAAGGAGAGACGTGAAGACACATTGAATAGTCTGAATAAGAGAAAGTGACAATTTAAACCCATAACCTAGCTAGACCCATCGGAGAAAGACAAAGTTTTATCTTGTATAATAGTTATCTAAGATGAGAGTTATCTATAACTTTTGATCTGGATTTAGGGCGAAAGCGTAGAGTCAGCTAGGGAAATGTAAATTTTCGGTTAGTGTCAGGTTGACAACCGACCGTAACAAAGCATTCTTGAAATATAAACATGAAAATTATTATTACAACTGTCTAAACGAGAATTTTTCATGAAATCATGTCATTTGGAACATTCTTTAATTAAATAATCATTCAAAATGAAAAAGTCGTATTGCCAATTTTAATTGTTAAAAATAATAATGAGCACTAATTGCAAAAACCTTATGAACATTTTAATATCGCGGGCTACCGCTACGCATTCACCTTAAGGAGCTGTAATCACATGTTTTCCTGCTACGTACTGTCTAGGACCAAAGCTGATTTCATAGAGCTTCAGAATAATCTAAACATAAGTCATTGACGTCACTCTACTTAAAATGCTAATGCATTATTGAGGTAGGTCGTGATGGCATCCGAACGGTCGCGCCTCATTTTTATGGCGGATATTATAAACACTTTATCGTTCTATGACCCTGTCAATAAAGGCGTGATTACCTTAACACCAGATAGCTTTCAGAATAAAAATGAAGATTGGCAGGTACGATCTCTATGCTCTCACATTTGACGTGTCAATTTTATCCAATTTGCAGTTTTGTTTAATAAAAAAGGCTTTTTTCTGGATCGATTACGATGAGCTGACATTTTTCGATTGCTATGAAAAAGTGGAATCAAGAATTGTTTGTGGATTTTAAATATTCCAAATAATAAGTAATTCTCAGGTTACTAGGTGCACAGCAAAACGGTACCAGAATGTCTCGAAAGATGGCCCAAGTCGATTAAGATCGTTTTTGGACTGATAGATACCTACTTCAGAAGCCAGCCGATTTTGTCAATGGACAATGAGGCACTTGCACTCATATCTTAAACGTCTGACGTATTAAAAGATATACAAAACTCCAATGATTGTGTTTGTGGATTAACGGAATAGGAAAAGAATGGGCAAAGCTGTGGGAGGTGCTTGCTTTGATACAAGAGTTTCTGCCCATATAATAAAACCTACTGATCTGCAACATATTAATGTTGTGAGTCAGGATATGGAAGTGTTCCTGTTGTTGTAGGTGATATTACATCAAATCATTTCAGTTTTCTTGTGGGGCTCAGACAGGGATATCCAATATCACTCATTCTATTCGACATCTACTGCCAGTCCATCATAGGCCAAAAGCTAGGAAATTGAGCAGGTGTCAAGGGTCATGATGTTGAAATGACAAACCTTCGTAACGCAGATACCACTTTTCTATTTGCTTCATCATAGGATGAAATGGCGGAGTTACTGCATCAGTTGGAAGCTATCGGTAAAACCTAAGAGTGAGTGCCACGATATACAAAAGTAAGACCAAGCTCCGAGTCATTGACCGTTTCGATGCTATTCAGCGTACCAACCTCTTAAAAGAATGAAACCATTGACGAGTTTCTATAGCATCTTAAAGGCAGCTGCGAACTAAATATTCGAAGACGAATGGGCATTACCAAATTGCAGAGGTACCAATAAATGGAATGTCTAATAATCACAGAAAAATTAAAGGCCAAAGCCCAAACCTGTAGTTGGATCAGAAATAGGAGCAATCGGAGATAATCTATTAGCGCCACACTCCACCAGGCGACTACTTGTATAAATCCCGTTGACAACAAGAAATGGAGTCGCGATTCTAAGCAGTGAGAGAGCAATTAGAAAGAGAAAAGACTATAAATATCTATAAGTTTAGTCTCGGTGACGACTTTCAAAGGTGGGGGCTCTTTTACTGCACCTCACCTTTACCTACAATAGACTGTGACTTTTATCACTATAATTACTCATGCCTTTCATACAATTTCTATAACAAACTGATATTATCTGCAGCAGCTCACGCATTCATTGTGCGATGACGTCACTGGCGCACGCGCGGCTTTCCCGGACGCAATTTGCGTGTGAAGCGCCCCCATCGCACGCTCGAGTAATAACCACGTGCCAGTTGCACAATATCTAGCGCTGGAGACTTTGTTTTGTGGCGATGTAACGGCTTAATTGTATGTGTCATCCAACTGTAAGTTTTAGCTTTAGTCGTTATACTAATCTACAACACATGGAATATTGTATAGGAGGAGAGAAGATGTGTTCGTCCTATTATTTTTTTCGTTATATTTCTGATCTTAGAAGTCAATTAAGCTAAGTCTGGTGCTGCTTTTTAAATCACTTATTGCTTCAACATACTATTAAGTACAACAACGTATGTAGTACGTATATAACACTCGTGCATTGTTTAATTGCAATACTTAGGTAGGTAAGGTTCAGTAATAAAATAAACTATCAACAACTGTACAACATTTAAATTTACATATTGAATTTGTAACAATTTAACAAAGTCCATTATCTAACACTCTTATCTATAGACTGTAAATCCTTAAACACTTACCCCATAAATCAACCAACTCATGCCCAACAATTACGAGTTTCTTGAACGCCCATAAAGGCGAAATGATTTATGAACAAAACACATTTTTATGAACATCCATCTAAGCCACTCACGTACAAAATCCTTGTATTAAGAACTGAACAAAACATCCATATTTCATTATTTAACGGATCTCTCTGAAACTCCGCTAAAGACTTGCAAAAGTTTCTAAAGTCATCGATCAATTTTAGCCATTTCCCCCAAAAACAAACATTTTAGACGATCGATCTGGCAAACATAGAGTAGGAAAGTTGTGTTGGTTTTCTTGTCAAACGTGAATGATGTTAATGTTTAGTGTGATTAGAGTTTACACTGTGTTCAAAGTTATTTAGGAAATTAATTACAATTGAAGTGTTGACCGAATTGGAACCAGTTTTACCGAATCCATTTCGCATGATTTGGTAACAGGAAGTAACACTTTTACACGTGCAACCTTTAAAAACCACGACATTCTCATGACTTGTATTTGAATGGAAACACGATATCACTGGTAAGGCCATCACAAACTTCTTAGAATACGAAAATGCATTCTGCAAACTTGCAACTAACCCTAATAATGTCACGTCCCGGTTCGCCGAATATTTAATTTAATTGAAATCACTTTTATTATTACGTCCCAAAATTCCAATCAAAATGGAACGGGCAGTTAAACTTTGCTATAAATAACACTAATTCCTTAACACTTAAACGACAAACGTTTTACGATGGTCGAAACGTTGCCATCGGATTTAACAGTTTTTATCCCTTTCAGAACGTTCCTCCAGTGAGTTTAGCGTTTCACAGCATTTTCAATCGTCAGTATTCATCGTTTATGGTGCATTTACTCGTAAAGCTCATTTAGTGTTTATTACTGTCCCGTAACATCAAAGCTGATGGGTTCTTATGGGGAATTGTCAGCTATTTACATTGAGGGATAGTTATTTAGGTGAAATTATGGGGTGAGAAATTAGTAGGGTATCGGCTATTGGTCGGGTAGCTGGTACTGATCGATCACATAATTAATTAGTTTTCATAATTGTTCACGGAAACTTTACTTCTAGTTGGTATTGGCAAAGAATGTCAGGTGTGTTTCCATGTTGTTTCAAAGCAAAAACAGCATAAAAGACTTGGACCTCCTAACTATAATTGCGTTTATTACTTACACTTTTCTCAATTAGAACTAAGAACTACTCCAATCTATTACTACGTGACGTCACTGGAAGCACGTACCTATGGCTAAACGAAAACAAACGGTACACGGCTCAGACAGTATGTTTTAATCCAAGCAAACTTGAACAAGATGATGATATCGGATTTTGGCCCTAAACTAACATTCGTAAAGGGACTCCTTGATGTCGTAAGCGGGGTCTATTGGATTATGTTAGTGTTAGCATATTTGACTGAGCAATTTGTGAATTGAATTTGGGTAGGCAAGAGAATGATGACGCATTTATACTACAATCACCGGAGACTGACAAACTGTTAGACTTTTCTGTAAACATCTCCGCGCCATAAGTTAAGTGAAGTGAACGCGAAGTGAACTATCAATCCATGATGCTAGATCATGGGATGAAATAACCTCACTTTGCTTAAACTTCAAGTACGTCTTCGGGGGAAGATTTTTACGGAATAACACTGCAGTTTATGCATTTTGTAATGCCGAAGGTAGTTTACTCTTTAAGAGACTTGGGTGCAGCTTCGTTTATAATTGTATTTCCCAACCTTCAAGTCCTAACATTCACTTAAAGGTGAACAGAACTAAAACTCCTCAACAATTAAATGCGATGCGAAGTAGCCAGAATCGGGTTAATAGACATGAAAGGTGAGCGGCTGACATTTTGTTTCAACGTTCGTTCGTGAAGGTCTTAAGGAATATCTCTACCATTTCAACAGTACTGAGAATCGATGTTTATGTGGAAAACCTTCAGACTTGCGTGGCTATAGGTTTATTTTGTTTATAATCAGTTTTCTATATTTCATCACACTGGCATTTGGTGTAGGCGAAGACAGGGTCATATTTTTAGAATGGCTGACGGTGGTTCATTAAGATTATGAAAATACGAAGAATAAGAAATATTGTCAGTATCTTACCCCTAGTCTTTCGATATAGATGAGTAAAGCATTGAGTATGTGACTTCTTAAATTCTGCTTTCAGAAGTAAACCAAAAAAGTAAGAGGATAGAAAAACATTTAGCTGAATCCAAGAATTTACCGTAAACAAACATCGTTAGAATTTGAAATATCTAAAAAATACGCCTAAATCAACCAGTTTAAGTTATAGGTATGTCTTATACCTTTATACCAAACACACATGATAGTGTTGAACCAGTGGTCTTTTATTCGTACAATAGTAATTTTCTCCGCGCATGCCCTGACCTACTTGAGGTGAACGAAGTCCCGTGGGAGGCCAGTACTTTAGTGGGTGCCGTGAATACGTGGGATCCATCCATCTTACTATCGGGCTCAAGGAATCCTTAATATATTCTTGGACTGTTTATAAAGTAACCCACTTTCTTTCCCTATTATAATGTAATTTTGCATCCCCTGTTAGATAATTATAAGATATACAGGATGGTAGAGACATAGTCGCACAACCTTATACCATGAATACAGTACACGATGCTAAAGCCCCAGAGTTGGAATGCTAGAAAAGACGTAACATTTTGGAAAACTGCGAAGAAAAATTTAAATGCTGGAATATCTAGATTTGAAGAATCAAGTACTGAACATACAGGGTCGAAGAGCCATCGACGCACAACCTGATACCATGATTTACATTGCCTTGGTGTATACAGATACACTAAGGCAAAGTAAATCATCATATCCATATCTAAGCCGACAGGATCTCTCCAATATTTCTTAGCGCAAGTGAATATGGGGAGACTCAAATTACAAAACATGGTTCTGTAGCCCATGAATTCTCCGTTTCTAAAGGCTCTTTATGTCATGCATAATGCCATTATATGCACAAATCACGTACACAAACATCGGCACTGCGAATATCTATGATCAAAGCAAATACTCGCACGACGCGGGAATTGCACCCGGACGCTCGGTCGGACATTCCGATATGATGGTGTCTTACTTAATGCAGTATGCAGTACTTGGTACTTTAATGTCATCATTAGGGCACTGGCCCTAATGATGACATTAAAGTGATAATGTTACTGTGAGCTCTTGGCTTTAATCCACATCGTCTCACCGTTCCTCGTACTAATATCACTTAGCGATCCGATTACAGTTAGGTACACCATGAAGTACTACGCTTTCGAAAAATTTCCTTTAGCGGACGCAGACTTACGTCAATTAATTAAGTAAAGAACGTGTTAAGTTATAGTTATCGGAAGAGTTGGTTCTTGATGGCCCTGGAAAAAAGTTTGAGAGAAGTTATTGCCCAATAGTGGCCCACTGTCGGCTAAATAAAACGCTTATACTTCCTACAATTTGTATACAGTTTTAGTTGTTGACTCTCAATCTTGGCATCAAACATTTATCTGTTTAAGCAGTTTGTAAATATTTTGAAAACGAATTTCTTAATGACTGTGTAACTATCGTAACGAGTGATGAAATTTCTGGCGCCAAAAATTTCAAGGACAACGTTTTTACAAAAACAAACATTATTTAAGATATTTTTGAAGATGTAGTCATTTATATACACAACTTTGGAAGCAGCCAAGAGCTTGAATATGATACCGTCTTCCCAAATAACAATTTCCTTTACTAATCAAGAGACTTAATGTCATATCATCACTTAATACGGATGTACGTCATACCAGTTCAGATCACACAGGAAGATCCAAACAAGCATTAACGAATTAACACGATGTTATTGAACTTCGCACTAAAAATAATAACTCCACTCGTCAGAATTGGCGCTAAGAGTCTATTGGAACCGTGCCAATGCCACCTTAAAGCATTGCAGCGCTTCGCACATTTCACGCGACAAATCGAGTGTGAAACGATAGGAAGCTTTAAGCGGCTGGATTGTATGTTTTTGTTTGTAACCTTCTGTCACACGTTCAAGTGTCGCCCGTGACTTGTTTTTTTGGTCTTTGATACGATGTTTGTCGTTGACGGTTGTAATTTCTGCAGCCATTTTCAGGACTTATCACTGGTAATTCTGGGATGACCGCAAAAGCTTTCACGAAGAAAATCTGTGGGTAGTTCGCGGTTCTGATATGAAGAAGAGTGAGCCTAAATACTTAGATAATTTATAGAGACAGTAAGGATGTTTCTTGATATACAGAACGCATTTATCTGACTTCCTTATGGCCATATAAAACGCCGTGCAGTAACATGACGAATCAAATTTGATGATAGTAATAAGATCCACAAATATTCATACTTTCATCACAGTAAATAGTATGTGTTCAACGCCTCACTGAAGCTCCATCGAGTTTATGTTACTGGGAACATCGTCAGTTATTTTTGATCGCAAACGGAAAGATGAACTATCTGTTTATATCCTTGGGTTATCGAATGAATTATTACTTCCTTAGCAGACAAAAACTCCAAGGAAAATAAACTTATAGGAAATGTAAAAATATATACAAATGTCAATTCTGTTATTGAAATCTGTCTCCAATTTTGCTTTTGCAGAACATAGTAACTTGGTCCTTCTTCTACAGGTTTATAAACATCTGCATGACAAATTTGTCTAAAAACAATCGACAGACCACTGACATAGTGAGGTTTTTCCGTATTGGTGCTTATCACATCAAATTCATAGATCAGATTATTCTTAAGGAAAACTTGTACATGTTTTTGAGGTTCAGGTCAAAACCAAGGAACATATTTTTTTAAACAGTGCAAAGACTTTACAGAACGTAATTACCATGCAAAGTGGTTTATCTGTTTCGGAGAAAAGATCTAAAAAAGGCGTGATCGCGCTTTGTAGTTAACGATACGATCGTAGATCTTGTCATAATGATACTGCTTAGAATTCTGCTCATACAAAGCATTTGCACGTTAAGCGAGGCTCTCTTTTTTTCGCTTCTTCCAGTCATGTATTTAACTTTACTCAAAAGAGTTGGGAATACTATTTTTATAAGCGTAAGTTTTAGATTTATTTTCTGAGCAATGACCTTTCAAGTAACCGCTATAAAAGAAATTGCCATAGGATAACACCGCCCTGGGCAGACTGGCAATTGCTGTTTTTATTAGCTGACAAGTGGTCGCTGACAAAATGTCATGATGGCCCAGTGGTTTATGCCTCGCCTCTTGTGCACGAGCCAATGTGAGTTTTTCAATTCATATGTACTTTCTAAGTTTATCTTGGACACCACTGACATTGGTGAAGGAAAACATCGTGAGGAAACCTGGACTTATGTAATTAATATAAGTCTGAAATCGCCAACCCTTCTTGAGCAAGCGTGGTGATTAATACTCATGCCTTCTCTGTATGAGAAGAGGCCTTTGCCCTGCAGTGGGACAGTAATAGGCTGGTAATTTAAGTGATCGCTACTGCTCACCCTCCTGACGTACCGGCCTTTGACTATAAGACAAAGATACCCTTTACGCAAAATACGCGCTACGTCGTGGAGTTGCGGAAATCGGCCCGTCTAACAATACAATACAAGACAAAGATAGAGAGAGGGTGAGATAGACAAAAAGACAAGACGTTTGCCATTATCTCATACTCAATAGATACCAGTGCTGGCCTTCCTAGTTCTTTACTCAGATGATGGATACCGACCCACTTCCTCTCACAGTGAGGTGGCCTTTATCGTTGCAGTGGAAACATTATAAGCTACACAGATCTGACCTCAGCTTTTAATTAGTAGCATCAGCATCTTGCGACATCCTCGATGGAGACTAGGTGGCTTATTATTAGCCTGACAAAACATGGCACAATGCCACAATAGATTAACTAGACTTCCACTAATTAGATTCTTACCACGGTCCTAACCTTTAGCCTCTATGTTAGGGTCAGCTTTTAGTCTGACCAGACGTAGAATATTTCCTGCTGCGAGCTAACGAGATTAAACTACTTAACTTAGCAGTAAAAAAAAAAAGTACAGCAGTTGTTTATTACTTGTTTAAAACTAGAGTAAACATTCACAGCTAGTCGAGATAATATTTTTAAGCTCGTAAAGTTGAGTGCTCAAGGCGTGAATTAATTAACTCGAACTCGTAACTATTTTAAAACTTGAAATCTTTTAATTAGTCGAACGGAACCCTCTTAGTGCAAGAAAGTTGTTAAACCGATCCGTTTCCGTATTGCAGCGGGTTATTTTAGATCTATAAGTGGAAAAGGAAACTTATTATTAACTTCAATAGTAGATTCAATTCAAGTCTTTTTTCGGCGATTTTCTGGTCTTTTTTGGTATAAAAATCATGAATGAGGTACATGTTGTGTGGAAAGTTTTGAGTTTGAATGTGGAGGGTTGAGTCAAACAATACCAAAAAAAACGATGGACAGATTGTGTGGAAGATGATATGGCTAGAAAGGTGAGTATTAAAATGACGGCAAATAGAGATGTATGAAGGAGACAAATGCTGCGCCGAGCCCCAATAAATTGGGATAAAGGCAGGAGGATGAAGATAAAAATAATGTTGAACCAAAAATGTCGTGCTTCCTTGAAATCAAGATCTTAAAATGATTGTCCATAATCACCATAATATCTCTGTTTGGTTGTGAATCAATTGTGAGTATTACCATTCCGCAGAAAAAATATTTTACATCAAACATTGTAACAAACATCCACTCGGATGAACATTATTACCTACCTTGACACATTTTTACAAAGTTGGCAATATTTGGGACCCAGCTTATCCCTCAATGAAAAAGCGTGAAGTTACGAGCCAACTTAGACTATAAACACAGTCTCAATTGCAACAGTTTGCCAACACTTGACTAAATCGACGGTTCTTTCGCCAAGTTTCCGTTAGTTTCTAAGACAAATATTAGTTTAGTGATTTTAGAAAGTAGTGTAAAGTGATGCAGTTTCTTCAGTGTCTAAGTTAAACTGGCGATGTTAAAATCCTGAATTTACTTAAAGTACCTAAACTTTTTTACTTTAATTTTAAATTCGACGTTCAAAAGTGCCTTCTTAATGGTCTTATTGAAACAAATTATTTGCCTTTGACTTTCGTTTTTAGGTACTTATAAGCAAATCCTTTCTACTACAGCTGAATAATTAAAACGTGGCGGTACGCCCTGTAAAAGCTTTATTCAACAAGTTAGCAGAAAATAAAGGTAACTAAGTAGTCGTGAAATTATTTTAGCATAACCTCCACTTTAGATTCCATCCCTCCCGCTACACGAGCAACTCATCCATTTATGATGCACGAAACTTTAGACCACCCAGAGTAGCAACTACTGTAAAATTCCCGAGTTTGATAGATAGTTGGGCAGTTGGAGCTTGTTGTGGTACAGAATATTAATAAATATCAGCCAACATTTGTAACGTATGACAACTCCGGGACACAACGGTATTTTAGTTTTGACGAAGGTTTCATTTCGGCCAAGTTAAAATTTCTAACAGTTTGTAGTTGGACCACCAACATTGTTGTTTGAGCAAAAGTTTGTGTGCATAAGCCGGGTACACAGTTGTACCTTCAAAGCAATATTATTCCCGAGTTATATTTTAAGACGACCGACATTTTTCTACGTTTATGTCCACTTTATATTACGCTGAAGCTCCCCTCTTACGACACCCAGGGGAAGAAAGAGGATGACCTACTTTGAGCTAAGTGCTACACAGCGTTTGAAACTTATGCATTAGAAAATTCTTAGCAGCCATCATGTGGGCTTTATATGAATTTAATACCACCATCATCTGCCTCTGTCCTGTCCTTCGTTTAAAAGCGAGATGGAACACGCTTTGAAACCGACTGAACTTGCACAGAGGTATTTAATTAAGCTTCCTCTAAATTTGGGCCAACATTAACATGGTGCCCCCGGGTATGGGGATCTATCTTTTGTAGTCTTGTTAGCTTAGGTGAAGCAAATGTGTATTTTGGCCGTACAACAGTGAAAATTGTGCAGGTACAGCATAGACATTAGGTGTGATAACTCTTTTTCAAAGGGTTTTCAAGTCGTAGAATTTTGAGAGAATATTCATGTTGTGAAAAGGCGGAACATTTTGATGGAAGCTCTCGCATAGGAATGGTTCCGGAAATAATTAAAATTCTTGGTTTAACTATCAGTAAAACAGTTTTACGATAAAATGTTTTACGTTACCAAGTTTTAACCAGGATTTTTTTCTGTCGATAAATTGAAAATGTTTTATTGGCTTTAATTTCGCCTTGGTATTGAATTTTCAATTTACTTTTGCATTTTTGAGACAAAATACAGTGAAATACATAATACTCAATTTATAAATTCCGGTCTTAAAATTATAATAATGCAACCAAAAATTAATCCACATCGCTTTCAACGGGAAAAGGGGCTGGCAGCATTGTCACATTGTCAGGCAATGCTGATTCATTGGTCAAAAAATTAAGAAATTTATTATCATTGAAACATATTTGCAAATATTAAAACTGCTGAGGCTATCAGAGAAACTGAAGCCAAAGCAATATTTTGTAATTAGTGGTTCTTCTGTAAGGTCGGGTGCCACTGCGTATTACTCGCAAATGGCGTGCGTGTATGACCAGATGTATGAATGTAAACGAAGCAAAAGGACTATGTAAGGATCGAAGCAAGAGGCGTTCTGTGGTTTCTTCCATTCCCCATAAGACGAAAGAAAGCGTGAGTTTATGTATATGAGTTATATAAAAACTAGGTTGTCGAATATTTCAGTCATATTCAAGATTCAAACTCGGATAATATGATGGCACGAATAAGACTTTTGACAGCGAAATCCTTCCATATTTAAGCCAAGAAAGCTCTTCATGTTATATTCTTGAATTCTGTAAATCCACGTCGATCATTTTCATCGTTTTATTTTCATCTTCGCTAGGATTGAAAGGAATAGAAATTATAAGAGCTCTTTCTGGGAATATCGGTTTGAACTCGAGCAGGTAAAAAGAACTAAAGGCCATCAAACGATTCTTCTCCGTTGTAGTTACTGAAGAATACCTCTGAAAGCTTATAGTGACTGTTCCCATTTAAGAAGAAACGAGTAATAAAGATATTTTGATGAAAACCATTCAGTGTCTAAAAATAACGTTGAATAATTGTGGAAATTATTTACGCCATCTTTCGCAAATTGTATTGTAATGATTAGTCTCAACATTATTAGGTCAACATTTTCGTATAAATTTAAACAATTCCCATAGTTAGCTTTTTTCATGGAGATATCTTGAGACGTGTGTGTTAATCTGAAGAGTTCAGAACGCGACCTATTTTTCTAAAACTGAGTCAACGTCTAAGAATTCTGTCTCTTGTTCGAGTGGCTGTTTATGTTCTAATTGAAGTCCCGCCAATTTAGGGTTAAACGAGCAAATAGTGATGTCACCAGTGCTGATGTGGTGCGTCTATTTAAAGGACACAACTCTATTAAGGAAGTGTACTGTTCCTATTCTTGATGTGAAAGAATGTGGAACTTTCATGGTCGTTAGAATGTATCATTTTATTCTAAGGCGAATTAGTGCCGGTTCCCTCATTCATAAACTCAACTAGAATGAGAGGATTTACGTCTCTTATTGTCAACTTCGACTTTCATTAATGGCTGTTGTGGAAGAGATACCACAATTTCTCTTGTAGTAAAGTACTGTGACAGATAAGAATTAAGTCGGAGATGTGTTTTTGGTCGATGCATTTGAAATGCCAACTACTGTTAGTTTTGAAGCATTAATTCAACCTAAATTAATAGTTCAGCTAATTCTCTATTTGTGTCACAAGACGGAAAAAGATGTGACTTATTTAGTATGTAGCTTGTCGATTTGGAATCGAATAAGTGTGTGGATTACATGACATCTGTATTTCCCGGAGGGTTAGGTAGAGCTGTGCCTATAGAACACTTACAATTTGCCAGTTGTTTAAGTTCCATTCAACTGGGTAGAAATCCAGATTCCGGACTGCTACTTAATAAATCATTCAACTAAGTTAATCTTAAATTCAAGAAGTTGGACCGTTTTTCCCACCTAGCATCTCCAAATTTTACTTAAACACTCCATGTATAAATTGCAGTAAGTGCCTAATCTGTGACACTTTTTGTTTCATAATATTTTTAATTCATATTCCGCAGAGGATATCAAGCGGGCGAGTTAAAAAGATAAGCCTTTTGAAATATGCAGGCGGAGATAAAGAGTTGAGTATTTTTCGCAATTTGTTTAACTTTTTTATCTTTCCTGCTATCAATCTAAGCTTGTGAATTATAATTTAAGAATCGTTCTATCTTTTTGTGCTAACTTAACTCCGTGTTGTAAGCGAAGATGCTCCAGTTTGCAGCTCATTGCATGAATTATGAGAGTAACTACGAGTTTTGGAATAATCCATCTCTTGCAGGCTTTTACAACTTTCAGTGCTTCTCAGAAGTCTTGTTGGAGATAGTTAGTTCATTATTTACAGTACCAAGAATAGCTTTATTTATGAATAGTGTACGCTCATGAGCTCAGCCGAATATCCTGGTTTAAAGGGCACATTACACATTATGGATAGGGCACATTTTACATTTGTACTAACATTATCAACCAACCTAACTATGTTTATCTTCGGGTCTTGGAGTCCTTTGGAAAAAAAATTATCACGTCCAAAAAGATTTTGAGTAGTATTCTCCTCTTCGGCTAGTCACTATGGACCATATTGGAAACTTCATTTCCTTATCATATTTTTCTTCCCATTTTAACTAAAGCCGTGATGGGCGCTTTATAGGATAAATAATAACTGCCGCACAGGTAAATCGAAGGACAAGCTAAGCCTTCCGAGGTCGATCCATAGATGAGTAACCATCCTTTACATACCAAGACCCTTTCGTGCCGCGAAAAGCTCGTTAAGCCGTTGTTCCCGTCTGCCATTCGTGGATCCTTGACAGACGTCACGAGAACAGTTGACAGTCGTTACCAAGAGGTATCGTTTTACCCAGTAACTAGGCTGTGGAGGTCACTGTATCTGGTAGTAAAGACTGGAAGCCGACCCCAACATAGTTGGTAATACGCTAAGCAGATGATGATGGCGAGTGAAGATACCTGTTTACTTATCCAGGCTCTAGAACAGTATTTATTCTTTTGTTTCAACATTCCTTTAACCGACTTACCAGCCAGTTACATTATGAACATATTTACATTCTATTGTTGAGTATTTCATCGATCTACCCACATGGGGTCATTGCCCGGAGATAAGTTTGAACAAGTTAATCTGGGCTCGTAAATCACCTCTATTAGGTAAACATGAGATAAGAAAAGCATAAGCAAACAAACATATAGGTAAGCTTATGTAATGGATATTATCTTACAAATACTGTTGGTTTGACAAGGAGTCAGGAGAGTTGGGACTACTGATCTCGGGCGCGACTGTTTTTGGGTTCATTCCCCAGGTCAGGTCCAACGTTATTGCATTTTTCGGGAATATCTTGAATAACTGTCCGGAGTTCGTATTTTTCTGGGTTTGTAGCCATTAGCTCACTCCGAGCAAACGGAGCGAGCGAAGCATTACTACGGGTTTTTGGGGCTTAGTTTTTAAGTTATTTACCATATTTTGAACTTTTATTATATGCACATCTTCTGTGGCGAATAATTATTTTTTCTTTCATTCTTTCTTTCCCAATATTACGTTGGTCTAAACCGAAATATGAGTGTACCAAACACTTCTGGCTAACCCTTAGGGGAATACAGGCTTGATGTTGTGTTGTGGATTATGGGTTAGTTTGTAAGCATGCCTGAATCAGGCTAATTACTAGACCACGCAGAAGCTTAGCCTTAGATAGTACGGAGTTAGTAGGTATGCTCAGAGAAATTATACTTAGTTGAGTTACAGAGCTTAGTTGTGGTGTTATTATTTAAGAATTGGTCTATATATATATATATAATTACACAGAATCACGTACTCAGACCGCCTCAATGGTGTAGCGGTCGCAAGTGTAACTGATAAGTATGAGGTCCTGAGGTTCTAGTCTTGATTCCCAGGTAAGACAAAGTGTTATTGAACATTTTTACCAGGAACCTCTTATGCGGACCGGAGTTTGGATTTGTGCCCTCTTGAGGTACTCCCTTTGAGAGACAAGGTTTTGGAAAACCCGGCCTAAAAACTCACGTCATCTGGACCGCAAAGTCTTGTATAGCCTGAGGTGTCTGTATTTCTCTCGTTTAAAAAAATCTTAATGACTTTTAAATAGCTTCTTCAACCGACCCAAATACTTGGTCTACATAATAAATTACGAATGCCATTTATTACACAAGTTGTCTGTTATAAATATCAACAAAATTTTGCTATCAAAATGTCACATTTACTAACGAGTAATTTTTTCTTCGTTATTTAATGGAATTGCGTGTCTTTATTGTCTTGCCAACCTTTGCGGTGACGTTCTTATTTATTATACTTTTGCAGCCCTTTCCCAAGACATGGCTAAATATCAGACCTTCACAACCCAATTATCCAATAACAATTTTCTATTTTTAGACCAGTTGTTTGCTATACAGAACGATTTTAATATTTCTGGGGCGAAATTACACACAAATATGAACAACTTTTTCCAAAAATCAACTCAGAAATGTGAAATAATAAATCAGCTGCCATCTTAGAATTGGTCCCATAGTTAATAAATAAAATAAATAAATAAATATTACTGGACAATCCACACAGCATCATCTAGCCCCAAGCTAAGCAGAGCTTGTGTTATGGGTACTAGATGACTGATATACTTAATACAATACATTACATAGATAGATATTTTTATTATACATAGCAAATACCCAGAACACCCGGTTCAAATATTTGTAGATCGTACAAACATTTGTCCCAAGGCGGGAATCGAACCCGCAACCTCTTGCGTCGCAGGCATAGTAAAAGTTGTTTATAATATTCATGAGTACTGTCACCACTTTAATGATTGCCAATTAAATAACAGTCATCCTGTACATTTGTGTCTATAACAACTGATACAGGTAGTGGTCTATCCTTCTCATCGAAGGCCCAAGGGATCTTGATACGTTAGGAATGGTCTTTTTCCATAGACTGACTACTAGAGGTGCAGCTCAACTTTCTTGATCAATTAATTCGCAAACGTTAGCTTATACAATGCTTACTGTTCAGTGATAGCGAAATCAAATTGGAATATTGACACAGAAATGAATGCATCATTTAAACTCTAGAGAATAACTCTCGGCAAACGTTAGTACAAAGACCACTGCGACAATTTACACTGAGGTAGCTACAGGTAGTTTAGTGAGCACTGAGCACTTTGAATTTACTTATTGCGCTAACCACTTTAACTCTTGTGCTTTTGAATGAAGCCAGTGCTGGCAGATAGCACTAGTATAAAAGAAAACTTATCATACAAAGCCTGTCTATCAGTGACTGGCGAAGTGTCCATACAACTCTAATCCTTCCGGCTTACCTTTGGAGGATTGGATCAGCAACTCTACCACCATTGATAAATGACACAGTCAATAGTGTCTACTTTTGCCTAAATCCAAATAATGAATGAACGTATACTAATGGTATATAATACAACATATCCACAATATTCAAGTAACAAAACCTGATAATATTACTAGTAAGATTTATTTCTTCGGATTCCCTTTTACAAAAATTGACGCCTCGTCACTGCTGTCTATACATAACATGGATACTTACATGAAATGCCTGTAATTCTAATCAGTCGGCCCAAATTCATTCTCTAATTGAAATACCTGCTTAAATAGAATAGACGATCACAGCACCTTAAGCTCAGTAGTTGCACTGGCGACGAGGCCAACAAGGCAGTGTATATTAAACTTTTGTTGTTTCTTGTAGAATGGGGCTATGTAGCACAGATGTTTACAGTGAGCCCAACAACGGAACTCCCATCAAATCTGGGAAAGCTCGGCACATTAGGAAGCAGCAATACAGTAAATTATGAAAATTGCTGCTTCGCCACCGTCTCCGAAGAATGGAGTTTCCCCTTTGTAAAAAAACAGTTCTTTTGGTTGATCCAATTACAAAGCTCGACAGTGTATGTGACAGTAGACGAGTATATAAACATGAATAGAAAACCAAAAGCATTTACATGAAAACAAAATTCGGAGATAATTTCTATATACAGACAACCCATATCAATAAAAAACAATACGCCTCCAACAATGAGAACGAAAATAACATAAATTATGATTTGTTCACATTCAAATGGAGTCACGGACAGAAATTAGTTATAAAAATGAACACCAAAAAACACGAGTTCGGTATTCCACATTTTATTGTTCCAAAGAGAACAACAAAAAAGAGATCCAAGCGTGGAACAATGAAATCTGTAGAATGTTTCGCACAATAACAAAAACATTTTAATTGTTCGTAATATTGCTCTTAACATTAAGAATAATAACAATAGGAAATGCGGTCAGTATTGAAAGCGACAGTCCAACAAGTCGTGAAAATGAGAGTCCTGTGAAAAAGCACACAATATACACTTATTCAGTGAAAGTGGTTAATAATTAGTGGGTAGGTGAAGATTTTGCGGTCAAACATTGTTCACACAGGGTTTTATCTCGACAATCTGCGAATGAAAAAGCACCAGTGTTGCCAGTGTTAGAACTACAGTGCATTATTCGCGATTTAAGATAGCACTGTGTGACAGTTTTAATAGAGTCACGATTTACTATACCGTGTCTATGGAAAGCTGCGTAGCGCAAACGCTGTTTATGCGAGTACACATTAAACACGCTGCGCCTGCGTCGCACTATTGTTCATTTTGTCAATGAAATACCGTTACGCTACGGTATGTGCACTGACGAAGGATATAGCGAGCGTAGTTATCAATGAAGCTCATTCTGAATCGAACCTGTAGTGCGCTAGATATTCAGTCATTAAACTCATGAGTTCACTTGCTTCCTTTATGAGGTCATTTGGAAAAATATCTCATTCTTAGCGTGTCGATGGCAATTTATATAGATTTAAGCCCAGAAATTGGCAACAAGTTTGGCGCCATCAGTAGCGTCCATCAATTCTTACAGCGTGCGGGTAACAGGGTACGCAGGACACGATATCAATTTGCTTGTGGAGCAGCGCCCCACATGCACACTAGGCTGGAGTCGTCTATTAATTTCCACCTGAGCAGAGTCCCTGCTTTGATCAACCTGAGTCCAGTCTGTTAAGAAACTTCTAGGTTAGCCAAGGCAACTCATGAACAGGGCGTATTAGCACGTGGAACGATCAGCATGGATAGGGAATCACTACCAAAATAATATTGGTATGGAAAAATAATGAAACATCTCATTCAAAACTTTCCGACAATAATCCTCTCTCGTATATCCAGAGAATACCAGCGATGAAGCTGCTGGTAAAACTTTTAAACTGATTAAAGCATGTTGCCGTGGTAGCAATCTGTGTTGGTAAAACAATTAAGTTACCTAAACTGATTACTTTGGCTAAATTAGTATCTAATTAACGCATAGTAACTAGCAACAGATATTATTTACTATAGAACATTGTAGTTTTAGCTCCCAATCAAATAGTATCAGTTTCCGGACTAAATATATACACAACAAAAGAAAATAATCAGGAAATTTCGTGTATTTCTGACGTTCTATGGCGTAAATAAAAGTACTTTAGAAGATTCTGATCTTACATTTAAAAGATTTAGTCATACAAAGAGATTTACTTGATAATTCAAAGGGCCATTTTCTCTTTGTGTCAAAGGATAGGAATTCAGAACAAGTCAAGGCAGATTATTATACTATGCTTACACGTTAAATTTCAAGGATCTCTTAGCCCAGATTCTTTCTTTCTGCTGACCTAAATATAATTTCATTTTTTTTCTTTAAACTTTGCCCCACATTAGGAATAGCACCTGTGTTGTAAGTGCGTTTACAAACATTTATAGTCACATATACGAAAAGTAATAAATAATAGTAAATATATATATATATACGAAGAGCCAGACCAGGAACAACTACCTGTGTGTGTGTTCTACGCAATGACCATCATTAGATGTTTAAATCATATTAGTGTAGTAAACACTACACTTCTGGAGATTTAGAAAAACATAACATCACGCCTGCAGTAGGTACCTACGGTACACCCACACTTCGCAAGTAATGTTTAAGTCCAATGTAATAGGGGGTGCACAAATCTAAAGTACTTACTGGCTGCTCCTAAGTCATTATAAATGGAAAACTCAATACCCGATTGCCCGAATCAACTCAGAGGTACAATATAGATTTTGGCGGTTTTTCGTTATCTATCGTATCCCATTTGCCGTCTGTTAAGTAATTAGAAAATTAAAAGCAATAAAGTAATTTCATTCAACCAACTCGGTTATCTAACACCGCTGCCCAAAATGCCTCCACGATTTTCCGCTTTACCACCATCAAATATTCAAACGAAACCGTTTTCCACCAGCTGGCACAGTGTCATAAATCTCAAAACACAATTCTTCAAATGCAACAACACAAAACACGGTGCCTTACCATCTGTTATGATCTTACCTCAGTGGTCTGCCAAGTGTGAAATGGCGTTGTACCGTTGCGGCAGCAGATGTAACGGTGATAAACGATTAAATAAAAGAAGTCTAAATAACACTATCGCACATCGGTATTACGGTATAGCGAATTTATAAATCTACTCGCGTTTAGATTGAGGGCACACTGAGGGCTTTTTGATAGTTTTTAAAGAGATTGTGTTAGTTTCAAATTCAACTAGACAACACTGTTAAAGAGTATAATAGGACCTTAATTGTTTAAACGGCAAAAGTAACATGTCACAACAGGGAGGCCAACGAAAGGAACAAAAAGGTATATACTCGTAGTCCCATCTCAAATGAGCTTGCAATAGTTTGATTATATCTACTTGAAAAACAACAGAATTCTTGCAGAACTTAGCATTAGAGTTCACAAAAGAGCGTTGTTTAATATCATCGTAAAATCCAATGATATTTTTAAAACATTTTCCGTAGCGCAAGTAATACCAGCATAAACTACGTGGATATAGTTTGAAACTGCATGCAACATATTGGGTGTTGCAAAGGTAATGGTGCATAAGTAAACGTGCCGCTTGGAAACCAGCTCGTGCCGTTACTGCAGAGACTTTTAACTAAGTTTGTTGTACAGTCGCAACGGAATCTTTTGACTAATAACATCATACTCCGTGAGAACGATATACTCCTCTACACAAGCTATTTTGTGAGGGTCTATTAACAATTTGGGAGGCTCAAAATATTCTCTATCTCTATTGAATTTCTATGGTTGTAAGTAGGCAATTAGGTACTAATCTTTTGATACTCAAACAAAAGCAGTATGGCGTCTTCCTATAGTGATTATGACGCAAAGTGAAATTACTGGCGGCTGTAATTTCCAAACCATATAACTTAAGCCCCGCTGCTGTTATTTCTGAACAATATTTTGACGTCGAGTAATAAGTATTATGGAGATTTAAAATAAGCTGCTGTATTATGTTAAGCATCAGTATTGCGATGTTTGCGTATTACATGGCTTTTAGGATATGATTCATTTGAATTATGTTTTTTTACGCCTCTGCAACGGTATTGAGACACCAGCATGCCTCAGAAAGCACAGAAAGTCAGAAGCCTGAAAGTCTGACAAACAGTTGTTCCCTAGTAAATGCGTTGTGGAGGCCAAATAGGCAGTCGCTCCATGTAAAATACTGGTATAGCTCAATCAGCTTTATCCGGTTCGAATTGAAGCCGATCCCAACATAGTTGGAAAAAGGCTAGACAGTATTACAGACAGTTATTATAGACAGTGTTTTTAACTAATCCATCTTTTCGGTCCACGAGGGTAACTCTCACTAATACAAACAGAAGCCAAATCATAGAATCATATTGCGACTCCCATTGTTATTGTATTAATTCTCTACTTACACTTATCAAATGTCATAATGCCGTCGCTACGTTAGTAACTAAAGTCAACTGAGATGGGTCAATGAGGGAAACATAGGTGTTTAGCAAATTATCATCGCATGCGCACTGTGGCGGATATAAAATTCACTCTTAACATCACAAGGTCATAGACACTGAACGTTTCCTGTAAACCATTTATGTGCTACTTCTACTAGTGTGTGCTGTAAACCGTTTATGTGCTATTAGTAGAAGTACCTACTGGCTTTACGTTAAGTATTAATGTCAAAGTAACTGGATGACCGAGCTTTGCTTGGATAAAACTACGTTTTCTAAAAATGAAACTTAGCTAGATCGATTTATCGCTACCGAAACCCCCTGCATACTAAATCTCATGAAAATCGTTGGAGCTGTTTCCGTTATTCAGACTATATAATTATATATATATCCATTTACAAGAATTGCTCGTTTAAAGGTATATATATAAATAAATCTATCAATAGTAAAACATTTTTTTATATCCAACTATAGAGCCAGTCCAGTTTTAATATGTAAAAATAAAGAATACGGGAAACAAGCTTTGATATTAAAATCTATCAGCAATTACAATCAACAGAAAGTACTCAAAATTAGAAACGGAACGTTACTAACTGTACAAATAACCAAACAGATTAAGCATAACTATCAAAATATTGGCACGACTTGGCAATATCTTTTGATTGGAGTCTTTCGATGAACTTAAAATAGGCCAGCTCTATCTCAAATTAACTTATCACATCCAAACTAATATTATAAATGTGAAAGTAACTGTCTGTCTGTCTGTCTATCCATCACCTTTCCATGCTTAATCCACTTAACCGATTCTTATGAAAATTGATATGGTGAAAGTTTGAGACCCTTGATAGGACATATAATAGTTTTAAATCCGAGACTTCGTCTGTTTCCAAGATAACTAACATAAAGCCTGCTTATTATTTCAACATTATTCGAAAAACCAATACTTACCACAGTTTGTAAAACAAACATACGGCGCACTGTCCTCGGTCATTGACAACGTTGCGTCGGTAGAAGATCAAACTATATTTGGAGTTGAACTTGTGTGGTCAACCGTACCACAAAATGCAAAAACACGTGGGAAGGACCGGAATGATATCCTTTAGTTCCAGCGTTATACAGTGTAGATTCGCCTCCGGGTTTTCGCCAACTATAAACGTACCTTAATTGAAGTATGAATAAGGTTGAAAGTCTCTTAAACCTTACTAGTGTTTATTAACAGTAAGGTATATGTTTTCTGGAATTATGGATGAGTACGACAAGGGCACGCCTACGAGGTAAAGCCTTGTAAGATGCAAACAATAAAATATTTGTTAACTCTGACGATGTTTTTTCATACACTTATTGCGATGATCCCAGTTACGTAACGTGGTTTAAGTACTCTTAAACCGTAACGGCATCATAAGGAAAATACAATACAGTTGTTTATTTTTTCAAGGATATTATAGTACTGTAAACATTTAGTTCTTAGAATAGCCCTTTACTAATGAATTGACAGGTAAAACTCTATTAATCAAACGCAATACCTACGTTTACCGATTCTCAATACCTGCAGTGTAATTTTAAACCAACAGAAATAAGAACACAGTAACATTCCCATTGTAAAGCACCGCGTATAATTCCAAACAAATAAAACTTTACCTTGTACTTTAACAGTAACCAACTGTTTATGAGTAAACGTATGTATACAAACCGAGAAACTGAGTTTACATTCATAAAACAAATGAATTACTTAATAACAAGATATAATTACTAATGAGAAGCCCGAAAGCCTGGCAACAAGTCTTACCAAGATGTATTGTTTTTCCCAGTAATTTGGTAGTAGATGTCAGATAGGCAGTCGCTTCACGTAAAATACTGGTATTCAGCTGCTTTTGGGTTAGACTGGAAGCCGACTACAACAAAGTTGGGAAGAGGCTCAGCAGATGATGAAAAAGATAAAATTTGTACAAGTGCGGTTGGTTAGATGGCGGGACGCCTTGGATGGCTTCCTTGCAAACCATAGGGAGACGTGGAAGGAATAGGGGGAGGCCTTTGTCCAGGAGTGGGACAACACAGGCTTTCTAAAAAAACAAAAGTGCGGTTCGCCTCACCAGTCCAAATGTGGAGTTATCGCGGTTAACGTTTAAACACGTGTTACTATTGTAGATGTTTAACAAAAACATGTAACATCTGTTCATAGAGACGATAATAATTGGCGTCGCAAAACATGTTTGTAAAACTGGTGTGAAGAACAGACATCATGTGCAAGAAATTGCGATTTTTATGGGAGTAACAAAATTGTTAATTGAAACCGGTTTAGGTAATAGTTTTTGTGGTACTGCAACTATGACTTGGTTTGTTGACTTTGTGTTCAGGAAGATCGTTTTTAAGTGTGATTGATACATGTTTTCCTTACTATTGTTCTCTACTGTCGGTTCTGGACAAAAATCGTAATAAACTAAGAATATACCGTGTGACAGACGCACAGCCAAAAACCATAAACCAAAGTTTTGGTCAGCTTTTTCCATATTTGGTTAGGTGGCGCGGCGGGCGATCCGCCTGCGACGCAGAAGGTTGCGGGTTCGATTCCCGCCTTGGGAAAAATGTTTTTACGATCTACAAAGATTTGTTCCGGGTGTTCTGGGTATTTTCTATGTATAATAAAAAATATCTATCTATGTAATGTATTGTATTAAGTATATCAGTCATCTAGTACCCATAACACGAGCTCTGCTTAGCTTGGGGCTAGATGATGCTGTGTAGATTGTCCAGCATTATTTATTTATTTCTGATAAGGAAAAAGCCGTAGAAAATCGGTCCAGAATCTGGTGCAAAACTCACGGTATCAAGTTGTACGTCGCTGTCCATTCTACCTTGTATAATAAAGCTCAGTAATAAGGTAGAGCTACGTTTTATCCGAGAAATCGGAAATCTTTTTCTAAATCCTAACAATCCATTTCCGATTTTAATTGCCTTTCCAATACGACGTCCGATCCCTCTTAACATCTAGTAGCAAGTGCCAGGAGTAGCCGTCTCTTTAAATTTTTATAGTCTCTTTAAATCGTAGGTCTGAACCAATGAGCTTTCAAGTTATACTTAACAATTTTCTGAAGACTTGGTGCCGCATGAAAACTATTTTTATCAATTTATTCTTAAAACAGCTTCTACTGTTAAAGGTATCATTAAAAGTAGTCATTATTTGAATGAGAAACTGTGCAGATACTATGGTGCGGTATAAAAGATCATTTGGGAGAAATAACCATCTATAATTTATTTATGAAATGTTTTTAGAACTGTTCATAATGAACAGAAATATTTCACCTTAGACGTATATTACATAATTTTACAACGGCTATCAGCATTTTTTTAATACAGCATCCACAACATTCTTTGTTGAGTGATTATCGAGATAAGTATTACAAAACAAAACCACGAACACAAGAAAATGACAGTAAATTCTTTGGACAGCGAATCTTAATCCAACATAGACACACAATCGATGAAATAACGCAAGTTTTCTAAACATCTCATCATAATTAACACCACACATGATGCGTGAACGTGTAAACTGTAATTTAGTTCATCTCGTTCCAGTAAAAAACTGAACGTGTGTACTGCGTATATAACAGTCAATCAGTGGAAGCAAAAAGCACAAATTGGTTAATAATTCATCACGCAGAGTTCGTTACACCGAATGGCGTAGGCCCCGGCTTCATTGGCAACGTAAATGGTGTGAGGCTTGAAGGATTCCGCGTCATAATGGGATTTTATATTTGGGACAAGTTGCTAGTCGCTAAACATTAAGTATGATCTTTTTGTATGTTTTTCTTTAGAGTTGAATAGCTCACTGATGCTAGAGATGATAGGTCAACGATACTTAGAAGATATCAGAGAAGTTATGTGAAAATGAGCTTGTGATGCAAAGAAATGAGGATTATGTTGTGAGGATAGTTTTGAGTATGAATTTGGAAGGTTAAAAACGGATAGAGTAAAACGAAAAAAAACGATATTGCTAGGAAGGGGGTGACTATCGACATGACTGCCAATAGAGATTAATGGAAGAAGAAGACATGCTGCGCAGACGTAATTGAGATAAACACAGGAGGATGATGGTGATGATCACTAATATCGTTCCAAGTGCAATATGACCGTGAAGTCAAATTGTTTTGGAGATACAGTAAGAAAACAATCGAACGTAAAAACCAGAATAAGAATAAATATTAGCAAATGTATCGAAAATTGCTTCGGAAAAGCCAACCGATGCCATTTCCATAACTTTAAATACGGATAAGAAAGAAAAGCATTATATTTAAATTACATTGTAAAATGGTAAAGCAAACTGCACGGATTGCTAATACGTTTATGTAAATGCTGTATAAAATAAAAGATTCCAAAGCGCACGTTAGGTCAAAGATTGCACTGGTGCAAATACCGGTGGGTTTTGATCTACACATTTTTACGAGTATAGTAGGTTGTATAATTATGTTCTAATTAGCTGCTACAAATTAAATACTTAATCGTTTATTGCAAGCATTAGGTTAGGTCATGATGGCTCAGTGGTTTAAGCCTCGCCTCTTGTGCACGAGGTTGTGAGTTCAAACCTGGGCAAGCACCAATGTGAGTTTTTCAATTCATATCTACTTTCTAAGTTTATCTTGGACATCACTGACATCGGTGAAGGAAAACATCGTGAGGAAATAATTAACATAAGTCTGAAATCGCCAACCCGTTTTGAGTAAGCGTGGTGATTAATGCTCGTGCCTTCTCTGTATGAGAAGAGGCCTTTGCCCTGCGGTGGGACTGTAATAGGCAGGTACTTTACTTTTATCATAGTACAATGCAGTGCGCATCATCATCATCATCATCATCATCATCATCATCATCATCATCATCATCATCATCATCATCATCATCATCATCATCATCATCATCATCATCATCATCATCATCATCATCATCATCATCAGGCTATACTAGTCCACTGCTGGACATAGCCATCTCCTAATGAGCGCCATAGCGCCCTGTCTTCAGCTTTCATGCAGTGCGCATGCAGAAGTAATTTTAATAAAGTTTTAAGTGTTGCAATATGCCAAAACGAAACGAACTCTCTTTAGAAAAACGTGTGCAGATACAGCTTCTGCATGAGAAAGGGAAATCACAACTAGAGATTTCCAAAACTGTGAAATGTAATAAACCCACAAAATATTAATTTTCAATCAATAAATAGTAAAATAAACCGTAACGTTTTGTTTTATTTATATTTGATACTTCTCATAAAACTGAAAGATTTCATGGGTGCTCAATACTTTTGGCCAAGGCTGTATGTACATATATGTTACTCAGTTCGATGTTTGTATTACAGTATGCCATTATTCTAGTAGGTCCCATGTGATAGGGGGAGAATGTATCGTCATTTATCGGACATGGTTCCAATCACGAGCATGCAGGTATCTTTATTTCGTATCGATTTATTACATTTGGGCTACAATCAGTTTTAGCAGTGGACGTTTTGTTTCTACTTGTGTCTGTTGTTACTGCGAATGATAATGAATAATAATACCAATCAAATGAAGAGGATCAAAATAATAATTCGGGTAAATACTAACGATGCAGTGAGCATAGTCAACGATGTTATACAATCAAGAATAACTACCGTATACAAAATACGCGCGGAATTGTGGAGTTGCAGATAGCGGCCCATCAAACAATAGAAAATCAAGAATAGAATAAGTCCACTGGAAAATAGAATACCAACCATAATTTAGAATCCAATAGTTCACGGAACCCTTCATCTACCAAAAAGCATAGTTATTTTACTATTTTTTACATCGACACTCGTATGAAACACGACTGTGCAAATATATTGTGCATTATTGATTCGTCCATATCACCCGCCGTAACAGGGATTTTTTAATCAGTCACAGAATCTAAAAAATTCCTCTGCAATAAAATTCCATGCTTTGATCTACATTTGATGTTCATTCTTTTCGATATTTGCTTCGTGTTTGTCCAACAGCAGTAAAAATAAATGCGATGCTTTGTGAGCTTTATATATAGCCTGTATTGTTGTTTTAAATAAAAGCAAAACAAACTCACGTGGGTAGAAAGAGGATTTTTGCTGTAGTCTTGTATGCAAATTTATTATGATTATGTAAATATGTTTTCAATGAAAATGTTAGTAAACCTCTTGTTTGAACGAGGCGGTCGGCGTTGGTGCCTGCTCAATAACCATTGTTCAGGGTACCTGCTAGCTTTTATTAATACCTAGTTAGTCTGCAGTTAGGTGTTTGAAAATATTCAGACGTGCTCCTTTGTTAGTCCGTGTAGTTAGATCAACAAAATGTTTTACTTTATCTTTTCATTCTTCGATCGATCACGATTATGCTAATTTTTTGTTCGTAACCAAACAAAACTTATATCCTCGGGGGTATTTCTTTGACTTGATTCCGAGCCTTCAACATCACATTCTTGAAGCAAAAAGATAGATTTGAGAATATTTTTGCTACAGTTTTATTTTGTGTCTCATTCTTACTTCTTTTTACAATTCAAGATCCATTATAACTTCATTAAGCTGGAGTACAATGACAGCTATGTTGGCCGTGACGCGGCCTTGAAGTTGGTCTGCCCATCATGCCCAAGTCCATAACATTGTGTTACAAACCGGTTTGCGCCGCCGATGTTATAGTAATCAGTATTTGTGTTGTAATTAACGTCTAATTGTATGTGCTCCAATCTAATGAATGTATGACAGGATGGCGATTTAAGTGGATGAAAAGCTTATTGATCATAAAAAGTACTAGTGCGGTTACCGGAGAAGAACTGGATGCGATTATTATAATAATGTATAACCTAACAAAACGTATGCGTAGGACGAACGTTTGACTAAAACGTAACGCAAATTAGAACTGTTTCACACTTTCACAATACTTTTATTTACTAATAAGACTATAATATGCTATCTATGGGTAATAGTTACTGAGCTTTTAAGATTTTATTTCGTGCGATTCTCAGTTCGAAATTACGTGAAGCAGTCGTGCTCGGCATCGATGTACAAAATGGTGCTAGGACTATAATTATTGAACATTGTCTTCACAACGACACTAACAATACCAGTCTCGTCATGGAAAAGCTTACGTGTAGTAAAACAGTTGACATTTTAGATGTGATTCTAATAGAAATTAAGTAAAATGAAATTGATATTTGTTCTTCCATTCAAAATCTGGATCACTACATTCATGGAGGCAGTAGCAGCAGTGCGACTTTGTTCTATTCCTATTCGGCACTCAATCTCAACCAGTTCCGCGATCCATAATTGCTTCCTGGATTTATGCATTTGAGCAAAATATTACACATTACAGTCGTAATGGAATGTCTTTGAATGTTATAGCTTGCAAAGCTCAAAGACTTTGATTATGAGAATTTGCGCAAAGGCACCATATTCTCGTTTGCCGGATACATTCAATTCAACATTCATGCATTGATACTGGTGCAATATGGAACTTGCTCGATTGTCATACCTGCTAGAGTGGTGAGTATGTAAAGTTAGGAAGTAAACTTGTAGCTCAATGAACGTAAATATTATGTGTTTAATTTTATGGTTTTTGTTGCAATACATGTAGCTACAGGTATCAGAAATAAATTTCCTGTTGCCGTCATCAGACAGCTAAATTAAGTATATGACAGAACAATCAAAATTTACTGGTAGTCATTAGCGCTTTTCAAGACACGCTAGAACAACTGTACCTTCAAGTTTGAAAATTAAATTTCAGATAATCACTGGATCCCTCAGAAAATTGTTTTGGATTGAAAGTTAAATTAGGTGAGTAAGCAAAGCATTTACAACTTGAATGAAAGAACTTTAACTGACGTACAAACGTCAAACAAGAATCTAAATACGTCAAAGGCACCTTGAAGGGAGTTTACTGAAATCTTGTAGAATTAATTTCCTTTCTTGTCTAATTTAACCGATTTTTTTTTTGAATCAGCTGAAGACAAAGCAAATGATAACGCTTACCATAGAGAAAAGATGAAGCAAATGTCACCAAGCAACAAAGTACACGAGTGCACCAACAGGATTGTTTTTGCTTTTACATGGCCTTTGTCGATTGTTCCTCATAGACAAAGTGTCATAACGCTACTTGAGAGATATTTCAAACACGTTATGACGTTGAAGAAAAGGCGACGCATCTTTACAGTAAAATGAAACAATATTCTTCGGTTTCACAATTTTCTTCCTCGGCTTTTAAGCCATCAAAGAAAACCTCTCCTTATTTGACAACATAGATCATCCTAAAACAAAGCATTGTATTTAATTAGAATTAATTGCTACTGCCAAAACATAATTAGATTCCAACTTTATTGTTAGCAGTGACATTTGACATTAATTAGTTATTTGCACGTCAGCCACCGGAGGGGGTGGAATCGTATTCACCTTCGCTCAGGAGATTAATGATGCAGTGGAATGTTCAATATTAAATCAAAATTGAATGGGGAGAATTCAGCTGGTACTGGCTCTAATAATAACTGAGGGATATTGGGGAGCAATCGAAATACCGGGGTCGTTTCATATTTTAGTAAAGAAAAAGCACTGATATAAAAACTGCCTGCTCTTTCTGGGATGTATGGACCCAGTTTAGCAGCAATAACTTAATGAATCCCTCAAAAATCATATTGAAACAACTTTTTTACTGAATTTGAATATACTGTTAGGATATCTCGAATGTTATTTATTGTATTTAATTAATTGTACAAAGGAAATGGAGCTAGCACACGAAACATTTTATCTTAACAAAAAGGACCTCCTTCCTTTGGACAAATGTTTGTACGATCTAAAAATATTTGTTTTGCTATGTATAATAAAAAATATCTATCTATGTAATGTACTGTATTTAGTAGATCAGTCATCACAACACAAGCTCTGCTTAGCTTGGGGCTAGATGATGCTGTGTGGATTGTCCAGCATTGTTTATTTATTCCTTGTTTGTATTTCATTTTCATCTTTACTGTATCTGATGTACTAAATAAAACTATTCAGTCTAATAAAATTTAAACTAGGTCTCGAGTTTCAGTTTCAAGAACAATTCCATTGTATACTCCAAGGTTCAAAATATGTTCCAAACAAAAGCCAAAATACACAACTGCGATTGGAAAAATGGTATCTAGTTAAAATTTTAAAACAGCTCTTGTGCAAAAATTACCTTACTTACATGACCCACTTTTGTATCCAAGTTTTCGAAGTAAATTCCCCTTCTGGCTCTCAGCCAAACGTTTATTTAATTAAAAAATCTGTTTCGCATTAAAGTGTGTGTGTAAAAGCCATCTAATGGCGAAACGTAAGGTAATTTCGACACACGTTACATTTTTAAAGTTAAATTCGTAAATACAGCTATAATCCCAATTTCTATAAGAACATTTCTAAAAGTATTCTTGCTTGCAGCTTTCAAATCTTGTGCGGGTATGTAAGGATTCAACGAATCGAGTATTGGGGAAGTGTTCGAGGAAAAATGTAAGGCATTTACTGGCTGTCGCATATCTTCAGGTTTGTGTGAAGAGAAAATATTTTCCGGATTTGAATGTTTGAGTGAATGTGATTTCATTTTATTCTCGAACTTACGTACATATTGGGAATCCATAATACTCGAATTCATAAAATGCATTAGGCAAAGTATTATACATTTTAGTACGTGGTACTCATGCAACTTCTCCTGCCCGTTATGAACATACTCGTAGGTATTTGGTAGGTAGGTACTGGTTCATATCGTCGGGCTTTTGATCTCGTCTCAGTCGATTGGCTCGCAACATCAATGCACTCAGATACTCGTCGACATCAACTCAACGTCAGCTTATGGACTCCAAAGGGCACTTGTTGAAAACTTCTCGATTGCGTCGAACAATCGAGATATTTTACTAGAGTTGTTCATAAATTATTACAAAGGATTATTTGTAAGAGGGTTGGAAATTAATTAATCTCTTAATTAACAAAACTCGTAGATTTCTACTTATGTAAACATATCTAATTAAAAAACAATAACTCAAGAATCAAATTTTTTATGAACTAACAATGCTTACTTACCTATTTATTGTTTTGTGCATGTGGTATTTATTTACATAAGTAATTGTTGCGCTGGAAATAAATTTTAAGAATGAATTATGTTACTGTATTCAGTATGAACAATTGTTGTTAAACCTAATTAAGTATTACATAAAAAATATCCAACAAATACTTGAGCAAATTCATTTCCATACAAAACGATTCCTAACTAAAATAAATACACTTAATGATTTCCAAAAGCAAATTTCTTGAAACAAATTCTAATACATATCTAGTTACAACGCGTTTCATACTTAATTTTGTGATTACCCCCAAAGCCACTTGTGACAGCTAGAAATTGTAATCAATAGAGAGGTATTCCACCTTGTCATGACATTAATACGGTTCCAGTTATAATACTGTTCCAGCCCCGTCTATTTATGAGTGCTCCCGCAGCCCTGATGCACTCTAGAGCTAAATGTCAAGATCGTGGTCAGACGAAAAATGTAAAGTAACGAGTTTGAGACTCTTTCTATTTATTTTTGTTTGGAAGTAAAGTGCAAGATGGCTTTTGTTGTCAAAGTCGCATCGTTTATATCAATTAGACCATAATGGTACCTTTCGATATCATTTTTATATAAGAAAAGTTCATTCTATATGTTATAACTTACTGTAGTTCCCCTTCTAGATGGCAGTTTAAATGAAGAAGAATGGGTTTGAAACTCCATAAGCACTTACTCTTTTCACGGTTTTTCGAAATATCGTGAGGAAAGCTGGACATATAAATTAATATAAGTATGAAATCGCCAACCCGACTTGAGGAAGCGTGGTGATTAATGCTCGTGCCTTTTCTGTGTGAGAGGAGGCCTTTGCCCTGCATTGGGACAGTAACAGGCTGGCATTATTTATTTATAATGTGTGTTTGCATACATTTTTTAATTATCATGGGATACCGATGTATCTACCTACAACAAAATGCCTATACTTATCATTATCATCTAACAGTTTAACAGACGTATTCATAGTTCAAAGTATGAGGGAAGAAGACAAAATTAGATTTTAAAGAGCACTGTGAAATTAGGCTCCAGTAGTGGTGGTTGCAACCTGGGCATTCTGCCGCAGCAGCGCAGACTGGCTGGTATTATATTGCTCGATTGTCGAAACGAAAGAAGAAGTCGATTTTGTTAAACATTCTAGTTCATTCAGTTAGACTGTTCTAGCATAAAGATGTAATAATTGAATCAATCAAAGCAAATTTTAGTAACATTGGTAAGGTGGAATTCAATAAAAGGGCTATCGCAAACGCAATGACCCGTTTCCTCTTGAACCATAATATTGATAGGAAACGGCCGGATAAGCGCGCCGTGATAAGCGAATTATTTTTACAATTTATTCAATAACGAACACCCACGATAAGAATATTTGCATCAATGAATTATTGTTTTTGTTGCCTTTGATTTTTTCAAGTTACAACCACTTCATCCGATTACATGCGATTCTTTCTAGAGCGACAATTATTTTCTGATATATAAATAACATTAATTAAGACCAGTCAAGGAAAATCTAAGAATGTATTAATGATTCTCGAGTTGATAATTGGCTACTCAAGAAAATAGGTTACTAGGTACTAGTTACCTCCACGATACAACGGATCTAATTGAACTAGCTGATTAGGATCCATCAATCAGTCAACGACTTAACGTCCTAGAAAGACCCTTATGTGCGACTCATTGTTTGATAAAAGCTGTTACCACTGGACAGAATAGCGTTACTAATAAAGGGAAAATAAAGTAAAAACTACTCGTCCCACAAGCTAAAAACCAGGGTAGCATAAGCTACTACACATAAATTGGCCCATCGTCAACGTCGAGTGCATTATTCAAATTTTTCAAGGGTGCGCTGGCACGCTGCCGACACTTATCGGACGATGCCTACTTACTACCGACTGCCGACATAACACCGCCGCAACGAAACGCACTTGCCAAGTTAAATGTCAAGATCGTGATAGCCAAGGATATTTCGAGGCCAAGCTGTCTAGAGATAAAATTGTAAATGTTATGCTTATTGTTTCATGGATGTGGTTTATTTGCACAATATTTGCTAATCGCTTTGAAAGACAATGAGCAAGATTCTCCTGATTGTCTTCTCGAACAAATACACACTGTGTCAAGTGTGCCAATAGACGTCCCGATTTCCCATCCAATGAACGCGGATTTAGTCTGCGAACTCTTGGAAACGAGAGCTTAAAGTTTAAACGTGGTTTTAACTCCACATATTGGAATAATCTCGGAAGATCTGAAATTGAAAATATTCTACCGTTTTTTCACCTGAAAGTAACTTACATGCAGATTCTACTGCAGTAGCTTTAAATATCCAATTTCAACGTAAGTTTTGGGCTACTAAATAATATACAAAATAATAAGATTCCGTGTCTAAGAGTACTGCAGTGACCTATTTCGCGAGTTGCCTCTTAGTTATAAGAGCGCAGAAATAAGCAACTGATTCATTTCAGATTTCTCCCAGTCCCAGGTGAGCAAATAGCTTCATCTATTTTATATTGTTGAGCACTGATTGCATTTTCTGACCTACATTTCGCCAGTTGCATTGCTTGAGGCGTTCAATTGTAGCACTTGATGAAGGAAGTGAATGAAGACCGAATATACCAAGAAAGAAAATTGTAAAAGAAAGCTTTTATGCGGTGTCGATTCAGAATTTTGTTGAGTTGATGTTGAGGTGAAAATTGGCAAAGGATCATTTTAGGTGTGGAATGTGCATGGCATAATGACTTGTGTCAAGAACCGTGAGCCTATTCAAAATTAAACAAAACGACTAATTGAAGAGCTTGAGAAGAAGTAGCCCATGACGTTACATCTCGCAAAAGACTTGAAGCTGTCTAATAGTCGGACGAGTTAATTCCAGAAATAGTCGTTAGAATAACTCTAATTACTTTTGGATGGAGTTTGTACAATAATACTCTTACATCCACTGCTCTAACTTGACAAGCTGATAGTTGTTATACTTTCATTTCGGAATTAGCATAGAATATTCCAAAGGGTTTTATCAGTAAGAGTACTTTAATTACTTTCTTGTTTCAAGGAACCACGGACAAGCGCCCGACATATTTCAAGAACGCTATTTAGATCATATTTGTAATACTTGGCATAACTCCACGTTATGTGAGATATTAAACTATGCTGAATAATAACAGAATTCCTTTGATTACCAGTTTTGACCTTAATTTGCTTTAGAATATCTTGTAAATGCCATGCATTTTGCGAATGTAGGACAGGAACTTAATTACGGCGATGCGCGAGTTTGCATAAAGTATGAAGACTTAGGAGGAAAACGGACCCTGGCAGAGAGCCAGGATAGCGTTAGGAAGATGAGGTTTAAGTACTTAGATCAAAGTGATGGACAGCGTCTGACTCTGAAAAATACTTGAAAGATCTTAGAGATTATCAAAGAATAATTTCGAGAATGGTTACCTAAAGCAAATTTGTAATAAATGCTGTTTTCTGCATGAGGATAGTTTTTATGCTAGATTGACCATAATGACATTAAATGGCTGCGTTTCCTCATAATACCACAGCCATATTCCGGGAAACAAACCATATCGTGAAAGAATAACGACATAAGTAAAGGCCAAACTTGGCAAGTGCCGTACCTAAGTTGCTGTTCATACTTGATTATTTCGGCGTAAGTACTCGAGAGACCAAAGAAGAATTGACGAAAATCCAAAAGAAATAAACGTACTTTATTTCATACAGTTGAACTGTATGAAATAAAGTATGTTTATTTCTTTGAATAACGACTCTCCCATCTCATTTCTCGCCATATCTCACATTACAACATAAAATGTAACACAAATAAGGGAATAAATCAAGCTAACATCTCTAATTGCCACTTTATTGATTTCAAATCAGCGTTTCTAAAAATAACCGGTCGTTACTGACAGGTCGGGTTGCTCGTAAATCGTTAACCTAGAAATAAACAGTCTAGCTGAGATAGCTAGGTCTTTCGGTCACCTACACGGCTAACTGTTAGTTGCTAATGATATTTAATGGCATCCATCACTCTTGGCATTCATAGTGAACATTCTAGATTAAAGACATTTCTCATGTGGATAGAATTTATTTCTTGTCCTATAGGAGCAATTAGTGAGTGGTTTTGTTTAATATCTGATTGCCCTTTATTAGTGATAGTAGGCTTTCTTCCTTTTCAAGATTGACAACCCTTGTGTCGCAGGTTTTGCTGCTGCTATTTCTGTGACGGTTGTGCCCCGCGGTTTTACCCGCTTTAACGGTAGTAGCGTTTTTAGAACCTTCCTCAATGATTGGGCTATCAAATGCACAAATATTTTCTCTAATACTACTAGTGGTTCCAGATATTAGCGCGTTTGAACAAACAAAATCTTCAGCTTTAGTAAGTTTCACCATACTCCTTAAACGTGACAGTTGAACAGTTTTTATAGGTTTGTGGTCTTATTCTACTCCACTTGCTTTTCTACCCTAATGTCGTTAGGTTGTACCAAGATTAATTATATTTAATTAAAAGTAGATGATGTCGTTTTCTAGCCGACTCTTCTGAGAAAAAACAGCGATAGAAACTCAGAGGTCACAGGCGCTTTTAAATTTCAGCCATAATCCTGGTCTGATCGACCATGAAGGCCATGATGATTAGTGTCTTTGGATGGTGCTTTTAGGATTTGAGTGGACTTGTCCAATCAGCGCATGCATTTGTCATTAATCATGTAGCTCAACTCCGACGGACTACTCAATGACTACACGAACATTACCAAAGATAGATTTGGGTAAGCAAGAAGTACTGTAATCCTTATTAGGCGGCTTTCGCCAATCCTCAAATAATTCTAACGCTTCGTTCAATATAAGTAATCCATGTAAAAAATAATGATTAGTTCTTATGCAATCATACCAGACTGTAATATTCACAGCTGAACGAAGCCTTCCGGCTCCCACTACCGGGCCTTTGCTAAAATCACCACGCTTCGTAGCATATTGTTATTAGTAGACATAAAGACGCCATCGTCTTTCCTTGAGACACCCTTGCGCTTTTTTGCGGTATCTACAGGCAGAGAGAAGAAATGGCGATTTTGTTTTTGGAAAAACACTTTTTTAATAGTGAATCAATGAAATAGCACTGAATTAAAAGCCACACTATTTCTCTAGACGTTACACTACCTGCCTACATTTAAAATGAGTGCTGCTTATCATAGTTATCAACTACTGCTCATAAAATGATAATTCTATTATTAAACAAGCTACAATACAATGGATACCGGTCTACATAATAACTACTAAAGAACTTAACCTGTGAACCTTGACACTGAGATGAAGTAGCCAGTTTTCTCAGCGAATAAACACGAGGAAATCCGCAATATAAAAACTGGATGCTATCAACTAAGGACCGGGTTTGCGTCGATGTCGTAAAAACCGGAGAAAGTATAGCATTCTTATAGTAACATATACACACTTACCTACTTATGTGTTGGTATGTTTGAATGCTTAATTGGTTATTCGAGGTGTCCTTTAGCCGTTTTGATTTCTGAATGTTTGTTATACATTTCAGCGTACAATGTTGCCGGTACCTTCAAGTTTAACGGTATTCCCAGTCTTTAAGGCCTGCACAGTAACACAGGTAGGAATATTAGGCAGGTAATCAGGTTAGGGTATCGATGTCAAAACTGGTCCTTTTATTTTGGTGGTTTTAGATTGTCGTTTGTTTTGGCGTCACGCAAACAACGGTAGGCGAATTCCAAATTTAAATTCGTCACACTATGAATAAGTAGGATGAAACACGAATAAATACTTGGTAACAGTTAGTACCTACCCACCGTACTATACTCGTGCTAATCGTAAATACAAGCGGCGTATTACTAGGTTATCCAGCGTGATTTATCTAAGTATAAACAACTCAGTCGCCCGTAGATACCGCACGCTAACATGTAAACAATCAACCAGTACTAACCTTCTATGGCCACGACGTGGTCCCTTATCTGCTGGGCCAGCAATGGATCAGGTACCAACTCCACTAGGTCATAAAGAGCATAGATAGAAGGATGCACGCTTTCAAATCTCTGTATCTCCTGTCTTATGGACAGGGAAGTGTTGAGACACGCCTGGGTATGCTGCCGGCTACACATCGTGCCTCTGTAGCTCAGCATTGGGACAGATTACTTTGACAATCACAACACTACACTGGACGATGCATTCTAGTATTTTACCAACGCTTGCTGAGCGACCCGTCGCTCATCGCGTTCAAAACTTTATAAAAATCACTATTCCGTATTCAAACGTGCATTCAACAAGCGTAGTACACAATAAACACTTTACACTGTGATTGTATTGGTTATGATTGTGATGTAAATAAAGTAAACAACCAATCAACGCGTGTCGCAATGACAGCGGCGTGAGTCAACCACCCCGGCGGCGGCCATTACCGAACTGTGGCGTTCCGCGTGTCGGCGTGTGGCCGAAAGGGAATTGTCAAAATAAGGCAAGCTTTGTAACAGCGCCATCTGTTACCTAATAGCTGCAACTATTGAGCCAAACTGAACAGAAAGTAGTATATGATTAGATAAGTAGATGGCGCTGTTTTGAAAAAAAGAAACTACTTGTTTTTTATCGTTTTATTTCCTTTTATTAGCAGACGAGGTGATCGTCATGATTAAATAATTATTTTTCATAACTCAATTCATTTGGGGTTATCTTAGTAGTCTCATCCATTCGAAGCCATATTCATCTTTCACACAGTCCGTAGTCACCTTGATCTTCCCTATTCTTCTTCCTTCAAAACTTTTTTCGCGACGTTAATGAACCTATACCCATCTACCATGAAGACAGTTTTCTACGTAAAACGTTTTAGTAAACGTTGTCACTTTCAGACTTCCTTTTACTTAATTGTTTGACAATTTCTGTTTATTGTTGTTTAATTTATTTTTAAAATTTTAAGTATTTACATATAATCAATTATGCCATAAAACAAACTATAAACATATTTACAAAAGCAAAATAAAATAAAAAGCCGACCAAGACACTCAAAGTACTCCTCCGCATCGCTGTCATCTAGAAACGAGCCCAAAAGACTGGCAGCATTGCCACGTTGGATACTAATTCTTTCTCACGCGAAGTGTCGATCAGTCGTCGAGAAATTTCCTTGTAAAGAAGACGTGCAGTCGGACCCCATGACCTGAGCGTTTCAACCCCAAACGGCTCAAAACTGAAGTTACCAATAAGGTTACAGTATTTTACTAATTTAAAACTAATTCTTTAGCTGACACGGCGAGTTTCATAAGTTAATAATATAATGTTTATTCTGCTTTTCGGGGCAAAGACAAATCTAACGAATCAAAGATTATAAAAAAAACGGTCCAGCCGTTCTTAAGTTATAATTATTTTTTGTTTTTTTGTTCTGAGGTGGAAAATCATCATAAATAATAAATAATAATAAATAAATATTGCTGGACAATCGACACAGCATCATCTAGCCCCAAGCTAAGCAGAGCTTGTGTTATGGGTACTAGATGACTGATATACTTAATACAATACATTACATAGATAGATATTTTTATTATACATAGGAAATACCCAGAACACCCGGAACAAATATTTGTAGACGTACAAACATTTGTCCCAAGGCGGGAATCGAACCCGCAACCTCTTGCGTCGCAGGCGGACCTTCGCCCACCGCGCCACATCGGTCATTATGGATGGATGTCCTACGCACTGGTGGGGGGAGGGATCTGTCAGACTCTTTTAGCGCAGCCGTAACGCACTTACTTAATAATTTAAATATATATTTTTAATGTTTTTCTTATTACTTATTCTGTTTCATACAATACTCTTTTTTATGTTTTCTATGTTTAGTATTGTGTCGTTGTATGCCAGACCCTGTGCTGAATAAATGTTTTGTTTTCTTTCTTTCTTTCCTTCCTTGAATCTTTGATTTTGGTGATCGTTGCAAATGGTTCGATTGACTGTTTCAAACTTTTCTTCAATATTAGTTATAGATACCTTGAGCCTCAAAGAATTACAAACGAAATCCAGGCACTTCCAAACCAGTGGAATTAATCTAATGTTAAGAATCTTTTACTTTTAATTTGCCAAAATTAGAAATTAATTTAAGTATTTACCCTTTCTGTAGAAGTTTAAATCCGGTTAGAAAAAAAACTGGTCGTGAAATTCTTTTTCAATAACATTTTTTTTTTTGAGGATGGGAAAATATCCAATGACTTTTGGGGCGTGTCAGACTTTTACTGACTAAAACCCATCCGTGTTCTGTCCTTGCCCTTTAGGTACGTTCCGGGGTCACGGTAACTCTTTCGAACAATCCGCAACCCCGGACCTAATACTTAGATACTGAGATGCAAATTCCAAAAACCTAAGAAAATTTAAATTTTGCGGGCTGCCAGTAATTTGAAGTGTGTGAGTAGGCAGTAAAAAAATCCATTCGTCCGAAACCTATAATAACTCGTAATAAAATGTACTATATCCTTTAAGTATTCGCTGTACCAGTAATTGGCAGCCACGCATTAATAGTTTACTCTTATATTATTCTTTTGTCTTCTAAGGGTCAGATCACACAAAGACGCGACGCGACGTGGCGCGCACTTTTAAAGATAGTTATACCAAATATAACTTTATTTACAATACAAAAAGATACAGTTTATATTGAGATAATTCGAATATGACTCACAGCGTAGCGCGACACATCACGTGGTGTTTCGCTGGTAGGCACGGTGTGTGAGAGTGGCGCCTTCACGATGCGCCTCGCGACGCGCGACGTCGCGATGCTTCTCGCGGTGGCGAGATTGAAAACACTGGCCTCTTCAAGCATCGTCGCGTCGCGTCCCGTGTCTGTGCGAACTGACCCTAAGTAGTATGCAGTTTAGTAGCATATGTAAGTACAGACTATAATAACTCATAAAAATGAGATCGTAAAATAAGAGAAAACCGTTTATTACACATGCATTGTTTTCTTACATTATTGGGTCGTGAGTTAGTTAGGTACCTACTTTATGAAACCATAGTTACTTATAGGCAAGTAATTCATCTAAGCGGCTACGTGCATTGTAAAAACCACTAAATGTCAATATTATTTAGCCCGCGTACGTTTTGTTTAGTCACGTATATTTGTTTTAAAGGATTAGTTATTTACCTGTCTTATAAAACGCAATATTTATGAAAGACTAGCTGTGTACCGCGATCTCGACCGCTCCTAAGGTTGTAGCGTTAAATTAGCCGCTAAGATGACGTTCCTCACGAGTTGGAAGCAAATGCTAAAAGATTTTTTCTAGTTACATAGAAAATCGCGCAAACGAAAAAAATACTCTTCTGCTTTATTATATCAGTCTAGATTTGACAGCATAGTTGGCGCAGTGGCTGAGCGATTGGCTGCTGCGCTGCGTGTCACGGTTCCGATTTCCACACAGAACAAAACAGATTTGTATGACCTACAGGTAGGCCAATACGATCATCATCGTCCTCTTGCCCTTATCCCAATTTCATTTGGGGTCGGCGCATCATGTCTTCTTCTTCCATACATCTCTTCTCTATTTCCCGTCATCTCAGAAGTCACCTCCTTCTTAGCCATATCAACCTTCACACAATCCATCCATCGTTTCCTGGGTCTCCCTCTACTCTTGTAACCCTATACATTCATACTCAAAACTTTCCTCACAACATGATCCTCATTCCTTCGCATCACATGTCCATACCATGACAGCCGAATTCCACACAACTTCTCAAAAGGTAGGCCAATACGATCAAAGGGGAAAAAACAACCCACTCCAAATAAAACACTAAAAGTTGTAAACTAATTGTTGCGGAACAATTTTGAAAGTCAGTGGCATACTTAATATAAAATTAATCAAACGAAACAACGAAAGTCACTAACTTCCCAGTTTTTGATTTCACGCTTTTCGGGTCGGTATGTAATTTATCTAAGAAATAATAACCTTAAGTCAACTGCTCATCACCTTTTACAAAATATTGTTTTTCTCGATGCCGTGACATTAATTATTGAGCAGTTGTCCTGGTAGTTCACCATCAGCTCCACTGCACCGTATGCTTCACGATCATAAATTGCTTAGCAACCATATTAAAGTAAGCAAATCGTGACCTATGAAATACTTATCATTAATATCAACTTAGTTCCGGTGGCCATTTGTGCTCTTATTCACCAGTTCCACTTCACCAAATGGTGCTTACCATAAGCAAATGTATGAGTTACTATAAAAATACCTAAATCGCTATAGATGAGCTTAAAAAAATTGTAGAGTTCTCTCGATTTCTCCAGGATCCTAATATCAGATTTAGTGATAATGGGACCACCTGGGGCTCTTTCAAACAAGAACAAGAGTTTTAATTCGTTTTCGTTCGTTAATTAATTTTATCGTTAATAAAGGTCTATTTTTACTACATTTGATATATAATACAGTAATAGATAAGTAAGTCTTGAGCCAAAACGAATTGAAATTTTATTCTGTGAAGTCCCGTAGTGTCGGGACGTCTCGGGACTTTGAACGTGTGTGGTCTCGTATCCCAGGACTTTGGAACCATCGAAAGGTTCCAAACCCCAATAATAGCTCTCTATATCAATTTATCGATGTCCAACGCCAAAAATTACTCGTAACCATTCGTTTACTGGGTCTGTACCAGGCATTAGCGGAAGCCTTGGTCTGCAATCTATTTTTTTTTACTCTATGATTGACGGTGAGTGTAAGTGTATGAGTGTGTGTGTGTGTATGTGAGTGTGTGATTTTGTGTATGCCTAAATTAATTGTATTCACAATATTATATTATAATATTAAAATTATAATATTTTAAACAAATTTACCTTATTACTTAAACATCTTAAGTACTTTTTCTTCTTCTTTTTCGCTTCGATTTAGTAACCATTTATTTATTTATTTATTCACAAAATGTACAGCTCTTTTACAATTTTACTTAAACAGGCGCTTTACTTATGACATTTATAGTTTTATTTCATAAAAATGATACTATTAATAATATATGAAGAAATAAAATAAATAATCACAGGGCATCGAAAAATTCATCCACATCGCTGTCTACGGGAAAAGTGCCCAGAAGGCTGGCAGCATTGCCACGTTGAATGGCAATGCTGATTATTTGGCCAAAAAAAAGGCCAGCCCTCTGGTCACGTGAAGAGTCGACCAAACGCTTCGCGATTTCTCGAAAAACTAAATGGGCACACGGACCCCATGGCCCTAGTGTTTCAACCCCAAACGGCTCAAACATATAACTTCCAGTTAGGTAGTTGTATTTTCGCCGTTTGAGGTTTTCTGCACCTGCAGCAATTTTACTTAAAATAAATAAACTAACATTACAGCCAATTAAGGATTTACTATCTGGACTTATTATACTCATATGCATCAGAAACAAACAGAATGACAAGCTAGCACCATCTAAAACAAATGAAAGTGTGTAGTGTGTTTGAATGTGTGTGTAGAGTTGAAGTCGTGCATGGTATACATTTATTCAATACTATTTAGAATTATTAGTCAATTCCTCGCATACAGAGGTTACTGACAGTTTCTTGAAAGTACCTTTTTTAGTGTTAGATACGAGATGAGAGAATTTCTTCTTAAAATTTCTTAATATCCTACATTTTGAGTGTACTTTGTCCCATTGCACGCTATATCAAATAACTGTATGTGTCTAGGTATAATTTAGTAGGTGCATCTCTGTAGGTACAATGCTGTGTGTGTAATAAACAGAAAATTCCAGTCCCTACAGATCAGCCCACTTTTATGGGTTAAGTTAAAATTTCCGCATACGAACATAACTTGACCATTTCGGTTCCTGCCAGTCTACCTTCACAGTCTTCAAGCAAAAGCAGTCGGAAATTAATGTTGATTTAAATTAAAATTTTAACGTTTTTGTTTAATTACTCATAAATTAAGTCGAGTATTTTGTTCTGTAGTATATGGTATGTATGGTAGGTAAGTAGATTCTATAAATAACTGGTCCATTTTAAGGCTACTTATATATTTATTAGTAATTTTACTAGTATTAAGATGAGCCTACACGTTTCTATTAGAAAAAAACCGGCCAAGTGAGAGTCGGACTCGCACACCAAGAGTTCCGTACCATGTCTAAGAAAAAACAAGAAATTGCAAGAAACTTTGGGACCCTTCAATTTTTAATTTTAATTTTACCTTTTGTTTAAGCGGGCAAATAAGTCCTATAACGGTTCATGGAAAATCGCTGACCAACAGACGAATGGGCGGACGGCCGGACGGACAGTGGGGGTTAGTAGTAACAAGGTCGCGGTGGCACACTTTGGTACGGAACCCTAATTATATCGCACTCTGAACCGATTATTGTATTCTGTGTATTTCCTATGTATAATAAAAAATATCTATATATGTAATGTATTGTATTAAGTATATCAGTCATCTAGTACCCATAACACAAGCTCTGCTTAGCTTGGGGCTAGATGATGGTGTGTGGATTGGCCAGCATTATTTATTTATTTTATTTATTTATTATTTTACACAATTATGAAAGTATTAGATAAAAAAGTTATATAAATCAGATTAAATAAAATAAATAAAAATTACCTTGTTCTACCTTTAGACTGCCTTGTGAGTCTAGTGCTCGCAAGCGCTCATACTGATCATGAGGTCCTGAGTGTGATTGACGTGGTTTTTATATCTGTTATTTCTCAATAGGATTCCGAAGTCTGGATTTGTGTCTGGGTGGTTGCAATATGATCGCCTCATACTTTACTTTATGATGTTATTTTTTCTTTGAAAACATTAAAAGCTAAAATGTATAAAAAAAAACTTACTTTTTATAACATTTTCATGCTTTATTAAGGCAGAAAGTACATGGATCCTTTTATATAATTTAAGAACTTATAACTATGTACCTACATTGTAAGAAAATAAAGACCTATTCTATTCTATTCTCTTATTGCATAAGACTTAAAAATAAAAAGTAAATCGCGGGTGTAGTGTGCAAAGGTAGATAAGTACATCTCTGCCCTCGGGGAGAATAGTCGAGAAGTTTTGTTGCATCTTTAATTAGGATACGTGCAAATGTCTTTCTGCCATGTGGTCTGTTTATACTGTTGTCCAAATATGGACCGTTTCTAGTCTGACTAGATAAATATCAGGTTACACTACTCACGTCTCAGACTACTGTGGATATAAATATCCAATATATGACTTCTTCACATCGCCATAGATATATTTTCACATGTGTTATTAGTTATTAAAATATGTATAATGCATTTGATAAAATAATAATATCCATCCGACCGAATTTCGGCCAAGACGGCCGCTATTGGGAAATTCCTAATGGAGAAGCCTAATAATAACACTTTGCCCGACCTGGAAATCGGACCTAGGACTCCACGCTCAGCAGTCGCGCTTCAGACTTCTAGACCAGTATGCCTATTACGAATGCTTGACCTATTAATATTTATATTTATAAGACTATTAATGTCTGAAAGTTAAATGTACTTGTCACATGACAATAAAACATGCTATAAAATCAAAATTAATTTATTCAAATTAGACTGAGAATCAGCAGTTTTTGAACGTCAAAAATGACATTAGACCCCCCCCAAAACGCACACCCTTCACCACTTCCTAGTGTTTTTGCTGGGAAGAAGAAGTGGCGAAAGAAACTCCGCAGCAACACATCTGTCTGATAAGTTTGAAGAAGTGGTATCTATAGAATATAATGCAAAGTAAGTGTAAATATTATAGATTAAAAATTCTTTAGAATTTACTTTTGTTTACTTCAAGTATTCGTGCGTATATTTAATGACAATGACATTCCAGATATCAGAGGCACTGGCAAAGCTTAATAACAGGTTAGGCAGATGTTCACGGCACGGTTGGTGCAGTGGCTGAGCTGAGGCCGAGGATAGGCTGCTGCGCTGCGTGTCACTGGTTTGATTACCGCACGGAAACAAATATTTGTATGGCCTACAAGTAGTTGTTCCGGGTCTGGCTGTTTGTGTATGCGACTTTAATGTTTGTAAACGAACCCACGAAACAGGATAAAATACAAGTGTGGGGCAACGTTTAAAACAAAAATCGTGTCCCACAGCACACCCATATTCCGCCGGAAATGAGCCATTTTGTCTTCATCGTGCACAAATTCGGCCTCAAGGCTGACCCTATTTTATTTTTCTATCTGGATTTTTTACTGTTAACCCGACTCGGTAGCTGAACCCAGGACTTCACGCTCAGCAGTAGCTCTTGCTGCCACTGGACCAACGGAGCAGCAGCATAACAATTACCTTTACCTACACTATCACCCATTCCGATGCTGTCCATGGTCAGTCGTGGTGGTAGTACTGCTTCCTTGATAAAGAGCTAAGTAGGTACACAAGCCCGCATTACTCAGGATTGAGACTCAAAAAAAACTTTAGTAAGTGGAAGTAATTCAATACATGTAACGTTATACACAAATTGGACAGGTATGCTGATGCTCTAAAAACGTTAATTACTTCCATTTATCCACAATTTCGCTGCATCCTCATTTGCAACATGTTTTGTTCAAATTACAACACCTACACGAACGGTGATTGTTGTGGTCGAGGGGAGTGAATACATTCAATTAATGAACAACTTAATACTGGTTCCTAAAATATGAAGAACTCTTTGCCCTGCATTGTGTCAAACACAAATGTTTAACGTAAACGAAACGTCAATTCGAACAATTTTAAAATTCAACTATCCTACCTACTTCGTTATAGTTTTAATTTATTAGGCAGGCACAACACAATAAGTATCACCCAATGATAGATATATTATGTATAAAGGCTTAAAAATAAAAAATATTCGAACGGAGTAGTTTAAATTTTAAAATCTTTCGAATAACGTTACGTTTCCGTCAATGATTTGCGGTAGGTACACTGGTCTGTTAAAATAATCTCAATACCAACAGTCGGCTATGTTATCAAATCTCTAAGTACTGTAAGGCAGTGCGCCATAAAGTCCCAGGTCGAGAGCAGCTATCAATGCGAGGGCTCCGCTGATTTACAAACATATGTTCGAATCTGCTGCACACTCAACGAATGACACGTTCTAGTTTTAAAATGATACGAAATTGCTCTTGACTTCGCACCAGCCAGAACTAATATTCTACCAGCCCGTATGCTGTAATGTCCACTTCAGCAAAACAAACTTCACAGTAGGTACCTACTTTCTGGAAAATTTCAATCGCCCATATGCATGGCACTTAATCGATTGCTAATCCAAGCAAGCCATTTGCAAACACAATTTTATAATGGCAGATTATCGATCAAAACCGCACCCTGTGTTAGTGCGGTGCTACTGATGAAACCATAACCAAGTGGATCATGGTTATGACCTACTTAGTGATGGAAATGTCTAGAGGATTCTCAGTATTCGACTACGTGGACTTTTGATGAGCTAAGATTACCACTGATACCATTAAAAGGCTGTCTCCTATTGGAACCAAGCAATATAAAAGCAAGATTATATACTTTACCAAATAAAGTCAAAATTCTATCTATGAATCTTGCCTTTAAGAAGTTTGATTGATATTAGGGTGTGTCTATTTGACGACCGATGTGACTCGGCGGGCGTAGTTCCGCCTGCGACGCGGGAGGTTGCGAGTTCGATTCCCACCTTGGGACAAATGTTTGTATTTGCTATGTATAATGACATATATCTATCTATGTAAAGTATTGTATTAAGTATATCAGTCATCTAGTACCTACCAATTACACGAGCTCTGCTTTGCTTGGGGCTAGATGATGCTGTGTGGATTGTCCGGCATTATTTATTATTTTATTTATTTGCTGTTTAATGGGAAGTTCCAGATGGAAAAACGAATAACACTAGAAGAAACAATATTTACTGGTAATACCGATATTACTACTAGGTCGCAATTAATAAACTTGTCTTGACTTAGGTCGTCATCTTTGCACACCTGACACACTACAAGTCTAAGTGAGAGACGGGATGAAATCTACAAAAAAAAAGAAAATCAAGCTTGGTTTACTGCTTGTTTTACATCCAAATGAACAAATCCAGACTTTCTCTCATCAGTCTACTGGGTGCCTTAACCATAAATCAATCAGTTTGGAACATAAACTTTTATTTTTATGTTGACTTTAAAAGTGCGTTTTAAATGTTATAATTGTAATTAATCATTTGACTTTGACTTCAATTTGAAGAAAAGAAGGAAAAATTGTATTTTTAGCATTTAAACAAACAACTTAATGCTAGGAATTACTAATAATAGTGTTTAGTACTATGTACATAGTACAATAACACCAGCCTATTACTGTCCCACTGCAGGGCAAAGGCCTCTTCTCATACAGAAAAGGCACGAGCATTAACACCACGCTTGGTCAAGACGGGTTGGCCATTTCAGACTTATATGTATGAATTATTATTAAGTCCTGGTTTCCTCACGATATTTTCCTTCACCGATGAGAACTTAGAAAGTACATATGCATATACTACACACTACTACTACTACTACATGCTATGTATCTACTTTACATAAGTATAAATAAATATATATAACTATGTGGTGTTTCTGTGTAAGTAGCGTCTTCCTATTGTTTGTTAACTGATTGTAGTCTCAAGTCTCAAGGTTTAACTGCATTAAGTTACCGCAAAGTTATCTCAGGTGTTTGACTCAAATAGTATACAAACCGGTACAATCTACATACTTTGTATCCGGTCTTCGGGATGAGTAATATGTCTAGGAAGTTGACTATGGTTTTCAAGAGCTAACAATTTCCCAAATGGTTTGGCAGAGATGCCTATAGCTCCTATACTATACCCACATTGCACGAGTTATGTTTTTAAGTCTTATGTAATAGGGAATCTAGTGCAATCAACCAGGCACAAATCCAGACTCTGAGCTGCAACTGAGAATTTCCAGATGGAAATACCTAATAAGATTTTACCCCACATGGGAATCGAACCCGGGGCTCAGGCTCAGCAGTAGTGCTTGCGAGCTCTAGACCAACGATGTAGTCTAGGTTTTTTTTTTAACTTATTATGTTTTAATGTCCTACCTATATATATATACGAGTATGTATATATGTTCTATAGGCAAAACATGACTGTGATTTAATTCTAGAGTACCTAACATCTTGCATGCTATGTGTGTATTCTCATGTTTTGAACAAATAAATGATCATTATCGTTATCTTCAAGTGCGTCACAACAAAACAATGTTAGGTCTCAAAATTATTCCAGTGTACGGCAGACCACTACTGGGCACTAGGCCTCTCTCAAGTTGCCCACAGCATCTGCTTTTCTGTCTTCCGCATCTCGCCATATCTAAATCACACATACGCTCAACACAATGTATTTTAACATCTATAAAAATTAATACATTTGAAAGAAATTATCGGTATGTAATGTTAAAGTAACAGCTTTTTACTAAACAAACAACATTTGAAAATTTATCCGGTAAAATGTTTGTATGTCTGTCTGTCTGTTTGTCAAAGGTAATCTCCGAAACGGCTTTACTGATTTTGACTTGATGATGGAGAAACTTTTATTTTAGAAAAATAACTAGGGCTCCACGTCATCATCATCATCACCTTCCTGCCCTTATCCCAATTTATTTGGGGTCGGCGCAGCATGTTTTCTTCTTCCATATATCTCTATTTGCCGTCATCTCAAGAGGCACCTCTTTTCTAGCCATATCATGTTGCACACAATCCATCCATCTTTTCTTTGGTCTTCCTCGACTCATGTAACCCTGGACATTCATATTCAAAACTTTCCTCAAAACATGGTCCTCATTCCTTCGCTAGGGTTCCACGTAAAAAAATGTAAGCCCACGTTGTGTTCATTCCACGCGGTGGACAAAGTCGCGGGCACAGCTAGTTCAGTTTCAATCAATCATCATCATTCTTTGCAGTGAACCCCTAAAACTTTATTGGTGGTTACAATTTACATCCGCTTATTGTTCATCACTTAGAGGAGTACATGTGACTTTTATCGGCTATTACTGCTGTGCGTCTCGTTGGTTCTACAACAGCTGTGATATTATGCAAAATCAGTCCAGCAGTTTCGGAGATTAATCACATAAACAGACATACAGTAAATATTTTCATCTGTGTGTGTGAATGTGTTGGTCTTTGTATTGTCATATGCATTTTGCAAACAGCTGTTATTTTGCGTGTAGTACAGATAATGGTCAGAATCTCCTAGGCGCCTCAGCGATCTTCAATTGTTTCTGCAGGTATAAGGTCATACCACACATATCAACTCGGGAAGGGATCGTCACCATATAAACTCGAGTTGTGCAGTACTTTTTGTTTAAAACTCCTTACTCCACCGCACACTAATCCGAAACGTAATGTAATCGCTTCGCCTCGGGACAAGATCTAGGGGAAAGGAGATACGGTGACGATCCCTTTCCGAGTTCATAAGTGTCCTGTGACCTTATACTGGCGGAAACAATTGAAGATCGCTGAGGCGCCTCGGAGATTCTGACTATTATCTGTATATACTACACACAAAATACTCGTAGCAGCTGTTTGCAAAATGCATATGAAAATACATAGACTAACAGGTTCACACACACAGATGAGCGAGATTACTGTATGTCTGTTTGTCTGGTTAATCTCCGAAACTGCTGGACTGATTTTGACGGGACTGTCACTGGCAGAGAGCTGATGGAGAAGCTTAGGCAACTTTTATTTTAGACTAAGAATTAGGAGTAGGTGCTAAAAATGATGACCCATGAAGTTGTGACAGAATTATTATCTTTTCGTAAATTCTGGGAACTTAACAAACAGGAACAGCTATCAGTAAATAGAATATTAGACAGGAACCAAAAGAAATAGCAATAATATACTGAAATCATAGTCCACTCTGACATGAAAATGACGAGGCTAGAAAAAATACTTTTTTAATTTGATTTGTTTATTTACGTTGGAGCTTCGCTTCAAGGTCCGAAGCCCTATGCTGTTATCTAAACACACTTCAGTCATGTCTTTATTATGAAAACAGCTCGTGCTATCTAGGAATAAAAACATGAACATTTTAAGTCCCAAACCTTGACCGACTTTGTATAATGTACCAGCTCCTCCCGTTTGGCTTCTCAGGATTTGGTCCTAGATCTCTAAATCCTTGAAAGTATCTACGCTTACCGATGTTTCTAAGCGTAGTTTCGTTGCTAGGTAATACTGTTTTATATTTGTCTGTGTTCCTACCTAACCTAACCGCCTGTTACTGTCCCACTGCAGGGCAAAGGCTTCTTCTCATACAGAGAAGGCACGAGCATTCATCACCACGCTTGCTCAAGACTTTATTATTATTATATTATACTGGGCCATCATGACATTTTTGATGGATGGGTGTTCGTTCATTACAAATCGAGACTGCTTCGTGCCTCGGAAAGCACGTTATGGTCCCGGCTGTCATTTGTAGATGACATGACACTATGACAGTAGTTACGGGTAGTCAGAAGCCCGAAAGTCCGACAACCATTCATACTAAGGGGTATAGCGTTGCCCAATAGATCAGATAGGCAGTCAATCCATGTAAAATATTAGTATTTAGCTGCATCCATTTATACCGAAAGCCGACCCGAACATAGTTGGGAAAAGACTAGGCAAATGATGATGAACTTTTTTGTGAAGCTGGGTGGAGATTTGATTAATGTGGACCTGCTTCTGTGCATTTTCTTAATAAACATGATATGAAAACCTATTGATTGATATGCTCGTTCTATAATGGTTGTAAAAATACACTAAACGCAGCCGAACGTGACTTGTTCTGCCAATCATAGCTACGAACTATCCGGTTACGGGGATATTAAAGTTCAAAGTTACAACTTTGCTGACGTTTCTTTTTTACGGAAACTTGTTTTATGATCTTAGAACTTAACTTTAAATAGATTCCCCATTCGTACATTTCTATGCGATTTCTATATTATTAAAGCGATTTTTCACACCAAAAATATAATCCGCTGCTCATCATAAGCAACTGTGCTCTATTTTATTTGTTAAGATACTCAATTGTAAATGTGCCCCTTTTTATAAATAAACGATTTATTTATTTATTTATTTAATTATATATTTTTTAAACAATGTTAGTTTGTTTTCATACATGTTATTCGTAGATGACGGCATTTTTACACCCTATATGTATTTTCAGTGGTTTAAACTTCGTTTGTGATCCAGCTCTAATTAACTCCCAGTTTGAATTATTTCGGGGTGAAATGTTCCAAAACTATTTCTTGGAAGACAAAGGTGTCCTCAGCAACAGTTATCCTTCCAGTTTGGAAGTTAAAACCGTTGTTTAAACAATTCAAACTGGGAGTTAATTAGAGCAGGATCGCGAAGTTTTCCTTATCTTCATAGTTAAGGCTATGTTATCTATCAGTCAGTCACAGAACTACGTTACAATGAACAGGAACATAGACTAACATCGCACGTAAATCTCTGATTCTCTGAATGATAAAAGTATGCTGGCAACAACTTTAATATCGTCATCATCTTGTTATCGTCCCGCGCATATAAAATTCAATGGAGGGAAATAGGTTGTAATATAATGCTCGTGGGCGATGAACTACTGTCATTATGTAATATGGCAATCTAGAAACACGTTTCTTCTTTGTATGGCTAGAAATGGAAATGCGGCGGAGAGAAAACTTGATGTCGGCTCGCATCGTAAGGAAACTTTTTGGTGTTGTTGGCCGAAAATGAAAGAATATCATCGGTTTCTTATTTCGAAATTTGGCCAGTATCAATTTAAATCTATCAACACCGGCCAGCATCAATTCGGCTGTCTGTCAACTGCCGAATTCGTTCCATAATCAAATACCTATTATGTTACGGTGCCTACTGAATGTAATGTCGACATGTTTATTTTGTGAAAAGCAAAACTTAATAAACATTTCCTAACGTTGAACTAACATAATATATTTTTTTTAATCGCATGTCACTTATTGGAACTTTCGTTCTCAATCAGACAACAGTGACTATCCGACTGTGGCGTCGAGCGGTCGCTCCGCGCGCGATATAAAGTGCTGTGATACACATGTAATTGGTAACAACTAACAAGTCGTCATGTCAAAACTCAAGGTAATATTGATAGTAAGCGTGCGAAACTCGCAAAAAAAACTTAATGATTACAGCCTTGGAATATTATCTCGTGTAGATGCATTTTTTTTTAATCGTACTTTAAAGTTAATCAGATTGGTGTAGCTGCTTTAATTATGTGTGACAGAGGTTTTATTTCACGGCTAGGATCAGTTTCTTTTGTTATCGTCCATTTACGGAGTGTTGACACAATAAAATGTTTGTTTCTGAAATGTATAAGACAATTTTTATAAGTTCCCCGTTGAAATTTGTTCTGTGAATGATTAAAATAGTTTGTGCTGTCAGGTAAAGTAGTTCGAGAATTTATTTTAAATGCAATCATGTTTTTAAATATACTTATTAGTATGTGACTTAAATCAAGATAAGTTTGTACGCATTACAATAGATGATTAGTTCTTATCAAGCGTCCATATAGATTTCCGTAACTTTCTATAAACAATGCAGGTTCTTAATGAGGTTTTCTTTTAACTCATGACTCATGCAGATTTCGTTAAGATAGTCCAGGACTATTTTAATGAAGTTGACCTGTACTGTATTTTCTAACTCCGCCGCTGTTCTTTTCTGATTAATTTCGTTGCGGGATCCAAGACAGTTGAATCGTTACTCCGGGACTCGTAGAGTTTTACTGTCTCGGCTCTTATCCGTTGGTAAGAAGGTCGTAATTTGGAAATAGTGCGTCGTGCTTATCCATTCTACTGTTAGTTTATCAACGAAAATCACTTAAGCTACAAACTTAACAAAAATCACTACACCTAACTAAGGTACCAAAACAAGTTTTAGCCATAAAGAACAACATGTTTCTTTAAAACATAAACAAAAACGAAAAATGTTGCATAACATAAACATAACGCAAAACAAGAAGTCTCCGACAAAAATAATATGGACATACACAAATAGGTGTGTATGACACACACACAAACATACACAATGACACAACGCGTTTTAATTCACCGTTTAGGCGATTGACGTCCATCGTAGCAATACAGTAGGAGGCTGGACGTTTTCGTGCTCGATAGATAACGTTTAGGGACTGTTGGAAGAAAAGAAAGAAAGATAAGAAAAGAAAAGATAAAATGTTTATTTGACAAAGGACGTACGCCGTAGATAGAGAATCCCTAGAAGGGTGACCGCACAGCTTTCTAGGCCCTGTGCGGACTTTGTTCGGCTGTGTCATTTGTCCGCTTTTTTCGATGGAAATTTCTTAGTAACCGACTTACAAAGGACGAGGTAATACAACCTCATCTTTTTTTAGTATTTTTTTTTTCAATATTGGAATTGGTGTTCCGATTTTGAAATGTTTTCTTTAAATAACTCTTGAGGTGGTCCCATTGTTACATAGTCAGGATTTGATGATGTGATCCTGGAGAATCGAGGGAACTCTTCAAATTTAATAGTGTAATTAATAATAGCAACACATGCTTTATAAAAAAGGTGAAATAAATAACGGAACTAAAATATTTGAGTAAAATGTAAGGCTTTGGTCAGGATGTGTCAAATCCCAATTGTTGAAATGGTAACCTCTTTCCTATGGATTTAGGATAGCAGTACGTTTCAAAAGGTTTGTGGACATGACAGTTACTATGAATACTATATTCATACTGTAATATATACTTATTTGTCTTTATTTCTTTCCTTATTTTGTATATTAATGCAATACATGACCTATTCTGAGTTTATTTTCGGAATCAACTTGATTATTAAAAGCCACTTACATTATACTGGAACCAGGTAAATGTTTATGTTATTTACCATTGTCTTATGAGCATTTGCGTCATATCAAATCAAATCGAATCAAATCATTTATTGCTTGGCAAGCATGGGTATTTAGTACATAGATATTTTAGTATAAGAGTCTTCCATGCTCTACCGTCACATGGGCATGCAAAACATATTTTTATTTAATTTAAAAAGAATTTAAAGATATTATAATTTTAAATAACAATTAGGAAGATTCAATAATACACAATTAATATATTAAACTAAATTAAAATACAAAATACATAGTAATGTCGACTCGTTTGAATTACTGAAAAAATGTCACAATAATACAATAATGGCCAATCTCCACTAAGATTACAGTTTATAATTTAAAAAAAATGAGAAAAAAAAGTTATATGTCAACGAGGTTACAATAAAAATGTAAAACAGTAATAGCCTGTCAATAGAATAGTATAATAGCGTCCCAATGACTGTCATAGAAAGACTGTGTAGTCGCTACTCTTGGCACATGGATTGGTGATTAGAGTATACTAATACATCATTCCTGTATTCCCGAAAGGGTTGGGCAGACGTGTACCTACAGTACACCCACATTTCAATAGCTATGTTTGAGTCCCATGTAACAGGGAGTGAGTCACATCCAAATTCCGAACTGCTAATGAGAAATTGAAATCGAACTCAGGACCTCATGCTTAGCAGTCGCGCTTGTGATCACTGTACCAACGAGGTAGTACATTGCAGTCCGTCACAGTGATTGGAGTATACTGTGTTTACTATATTGTCCTTTAATCGTAAAAGACCGTTTATAGTTTGGGAAATCAAACGACTTGCTTTACGTTTTACCGACCAATAGATCTATTCTGACGGGGAAGTGGTTTCAGCCTATTTTATTATTAATTTCAGCGGAATCCCGCGATTTTCAGTATTACCCAAAGTTTCAGCACTTTATAATAATAATAATAATATTTATTTATTTCAAAGAACATGGCTCATTACTGTAGCAATATTCCTTACCGCTACCGTTAGTATTCCTATTCTATTTACTAAAAACCTAAAACCATGAATATATGTGGATCCACTCGCCTAACACCGAGGTAGAGAGTTTGCAGCAGTGACTCAGTTATAGACAATCGAGTCTGCTCGTCACACAGCACAGGATAAGGTTGGGGCTAGCGTGCACGCGGCGCATGCCTGGCTGGAGGCCTTAATTTTAATTAAGCCCCCCCACAGGAAAGTTCGGTTGAGCAGTAAATAACCCTGAAGGATAAACTGCGAGATGCCCATTCCAAAAAAAAAAAGCACGCGGCGCACCAGGGAAGCGTATCGTTTTCTCATCGCTGTATTACGAGCTTCAGCAAACATCCCTGACGCACTATAGTAGCGGGGCAACCCCATATTTTTGACGACCTATGTGGCGCAGCGGGCGAAGGCCCGCCTGTGACGCACGCCTTGGGACAAATGTTTGTACGATCTACAAAGATTTGTTCCGGGTGTTCTGGGTATTTTCTATGTATAATAAAAAATATCTATCCATGTAATGTATTGTATTAAGTATATCAGTCATCTAGTACCCATAACACAACCTCTGCTTAGCTTGGGGCTAGATGATGCTGGGTGCATTGTCCAAACCAATGTCTGGACTGCAAAAGAGAATATGAGCTCTGAATTTCTTTCTGTGTCTATTCTGAGTCGTCAGATAGTTAATACCGATATTGCTTTGCCTCTCCGACGCATAAAAGTGTTTGTTAAAACAAATGAACAATCATTTATAGAAAACTAGCTAATATCCGCGGCTTCGCTTGCGTTAGGAAATGGAAGTGGCGTTAGAAAAGACAAAAAGTGGCCTATGTCACTCTCCATCCCTTCAACTATCTCCACTAAAAAAATCAAGTCAAGTCGTCGCTTCGTTTTGCCGTGAAAGACGGACAAACAGACACACACACTTTCCCATTTATAATATTAGTATACACAACTTAAGGGATGAATTTGGAAAAGTCTCTAGTGCCCGTAACTTCACACTATTTCAAATTCACAAAGGCTCGGAAGTAAAAAGAACGCTAAAGAAAATCTCTACTAATGTTAGACCATTATTATACCAGTCATTCTTAATGCCGTGATACGTCAGGCCACAGTTTTGCGTCGTTTTGTATGCCAATCGGTTTATTTATGGTAATTATATGGTAAATTAAGTCATTTAAATGGTTACATAATATATTATAATTGAAGCGAAGATATTGTTTGTTTTGAGTATACACTATACGATCGTGATACATCGCGTTGTGGTTGGAAGGAGGAAAAGCGTTACATTGCTTTTTCAGTTAGTAAAATTTTTCTAATGTTATTTTCTAGATTTCAATTGAATCATGAATATGATCCTCATTCAAATTAAAAATGTAGCTATTTTGACCTGTCCATAAGAGTAGATCAATCGTGTGAAAGATGATATGGCTAGATAGAAAGTGACTATTGAGGTGACGTCAAATAGAGATGATGAATGAGATGTATGGAAGAAGAAGAAATGATGAGCCGACTACAGACTGATAACTTGGTTTAATGAGAGATGATGGGACCCCTTACACGTGGAAGGAAAGAAAGGGCAAACATGTTTAATACCATACTTCTACTCTAATTCTCGATAGTTCATAGGTATTTAGAAGGAGATAGTTAGATAATTTTATTTTTAAACGCAATTTCAATAATGAATCCGGTCTATCCTGTTAAAAAGTTAGGTGAAATAATATTTTTAAATCCTAGTATTAGTAGGTATGGGGAAACGTAGTTTAGGACGCTGCCTGACCAGGTGGGATGACGATCTGCGATAGACTGCAGGCAGATGCTGGATGCGGTAAGCTGAAGATAGGGCGCTATGGCGCTCATTAGGAGAGGACTGTGTCCAGCAGTGGACTAATATAGCCTGATGATGATGATGATGATGATGATGATTAGTAAGGGGACGACAGCTCATTTCACTTTCACTTCACCCACATTTTCATTGAGAGATTGTTACAGAATAGCACTGTAGCTACTGATTTCTCTATACCCAACTTTGAAATCAATCTCAAGACCACACGTTCCGAAACCACAGTTATTTATTCGCTGCTTTCTATCTTATGAATTCACTTTGATACGTGCCTTAAGTAAAAGACAATAGCTGGTTTTGCTGTCGAGGTCGAATCCACGTTTCCACTTCATTTCTAATTAAAATTGGCAGTGACTGCTTCGTTGGTCTAGGGGCTTCAATCACTAATGCTGAGCATGAGATCCTGGGATCAATTCTAAGGTCGGATAAAGTGATTGGTTCTCAAAATGTAGGTGTACTATAGGTACACCCCTGAGCAACCATTGGGGAACCCACGCGTGATGCATAGGCAGAGACTTTTATCTTTAACAAAGGACTTTGGGTGCTTAACATACCGGAAAATTAGCAACTTTACAGTTTACAGGCAAAGCTAGTCAACTAATAGTTACATATTGACGACCCATGTGGCGCGGCGGGCGAAGGTCCGCTTACGACACAGGAGGTTGCGGGCTCGATTCCCTCCTTGGGACAAATGTTTGTACGATCAACAGAGATTAATAAAAAAAAACTATCTGGGTAATGTATTGTATTAAGTATATCAGTCATCTAGTACCCATAAGGCAAGCTCTGCTTAGCTTGGGGCTAGATGATGCTGTGTGGATTGTCCAGCATTATTATTTATTATTAATATGTATCGTAATACAGTCAGTCAGGAGAACATCGTGAAATCCGTTTTGTGCTCCTCAAGTTTGTACTGAAACTTTCTTCAGTCCAACATTTTTGAAAAACGACAGTCTAACTTTTCTGACCTTCCTTTTGAAGAATAGGCCTCGTGTAACGTCTCGTTATCTTCCTGCTCTCATCCCAATTTATTTAGGGTCAACGCAACATGTCTTTTTCTTCCATACATCTCTACTTACATTCAGTACGTCATACGTCATACGATCATACGTCATTTCAATAATCACGTTTCTAGCCATATCGTAGTTCTCACTATTAATCTTTTTTTAATTTTCTCTACTCTTCCAAATAGGTAAATAAATTAAAGTTTTGAGTTTTAATTTCGATTAATACTCTAAACTTACCTACATTTACTACCAAAATCAAAATCTCGAGGAATATGGGTTCGTGAAATGAAATTCCTTTTGTGCTTCTCAAAGTTTAAACTGAAAGTTTCCATTGAATACGAAGAACTTTCATGGAACCAGCATTGGCTTTCAGATTGTTATAAGTTTTGTGAGGCTTTGATTCAAGGTTGGCGCACAGATCTGTTATGTCTGTAGTTATGTTTATCTTTCGAGTCTTCTTTGTTAAGGATCTGGAATAATCTGTGTAGATAGTATATCTAAACTGCAGTTCAATAATTTCATTTAAATTCATATTTGATCTCATATTTTGTTCAGACAACTTGTCTGTATTATGTACATATAAAAAAGAATCAAAGGTCTTCAAAAAATTCAGCCGCATCGCTCTCAACAGAAAAATACCCATAAAGCTGGGAGCGTTGCTACGTTGAATGGCAATGCTGATTCTTTGGACATAAATAAGGGTAGGTCTCTGGTCACATATAGAGTCGACCAACCGCTTAGCGATGTCCCGCATAACTAGATAGGTATACGAGCCCAATAGCCCTAGTATTTTAACCCTAAACGGCTTAAATATATAACCCCCAATGAGGTCGCCGTTTGTGAGGTTTTCTCCACCTGCAGCAGCCGCAACTGCACAAGGTTCTTAATACTTACGTGATTAAAATTATTACTTACTGTGTTTTTAATAGAAATTTACTCTTGTATTGTAATATTTGTAAACCACCTTGTCCTAATTAAATATCTTCTCAACTACTGCCCATTTCCTCACGAAACAACTTAATACCACTTCTTAGATCAAGCTTAGGATAAGGATTTGACTGTGTGACCACAGAAAATGAACGCTTGGAAAGAAAATCTTTTTTTTTTTTAAAGATCTGAAGTTCTAATTTCTAGTAATTTATTTGTGGTATATTTTAAAGCAATTGCATGAGTCGCCTTGAAAAATACTTAGGTAATGTAGTAAGACTTTTCTAGAAAAGTGATTCCACTGGGATTTTAGAAGCAATTTTAGAGTACAATTAAATTGCTTTCAAACCATAACCTATAATGCTTTTAACATTGATACTCCAAACTGACTTCTTGACCAAAGAAACATCGGATTTAATGTGTGAATAAGGATATGGCTGGGCACGCGCTGACTATTGATATAACGGTAAATAGATAATATGTATGGAAGAAGAAGATGTCCTTCCGGGAAGATAGTGATGACTTCTTGTTGGTTATAATAGGTCTTTACCTATGAAATTGCCGTTTTGTATGAAAAAATTTAAATGAATTTTTTTCATGTATTTTTTATTTGTATTAATCGAAGTAATCACCCATGCAATCAATGCATCTTTGCCAACGCAGTGGCAGTTTATTGATGCCCTTCTTAAAGAAATCAGCTGGACGGGAGGCAACAAATTCTTCAAAGGCATTTTGTACTGCCTCTCGGGTATTGAATTTTTTTCCCGCCAAGAAGTTATCCAAATTCTGGAAAAAGTAGTAGTCTGTAGGCGCAAGGTCTGGTGAGTAGGGCGGATGACGGAGTGCTTCCAACCCCAGTTCTTGCAACTTGGAGACCGTCTGCTGTGCAGTATGAGGTCGCGCGTTGTCGTGCAGGAGCAGCGGAGACGAGCGATTGACCAATGCTGGTTGGAGATGTGCCAGCTTCTCCATCATTGTGTTCAATTCTTCACAGTACACATCTGCAGTAATGCTCACCCCGTTTGGTAAGAAGCTGTGTTGAATCACACCGGCGCTAGACCACCAAACAGTGACCATCACTTTTCTTGGGGTAAGTTTTCGTTTAGGGCATTGTTTAGGTGCTGAACCAGGATCCAACCAACTTGCTGAGCGCTTGCGGTTATCAAACAGAATCCATTTTTCATCGCAGGTAACAATGCGGTTCAAAATTCCTTCATTTGTGTGTCTGTTGAGCAGTGCAAGGCACGTCTCGACGCGTACTTCGCGCTGGCGATCATTGAGTTCGTGGGGCACCCATTTGTCAAGCTTTTTTACCTTGCCAATTTGACGCAAATGGACCAATATTGTTTTGACGCTAACGTCGAAAGCTGCTGCTAATTCAGCCGTAGATTGTGTATCATCAGCTTCCACAATCGCCTTTAATTCGTCATTGTCGACCAAAGTCTTCGGACGACCGCGAGGTTCATTTTTCAGGTCGAAATTTCCAGAACGGAAGCGAGCAAACCAATAACAGGTAGTGCGTTGGTTTGTAGTGTTAGCTCCGTAAACGTCGTTGATGTTGCGTGCCGCTTGTGCCGCGTTGCTGCCACGACGGTACTCATATTTCATAATTACTCGAATTTTTAACGTATCCATGATGACGAAAAAGATTTAAATGCGATGAAAATGTAACACTAATCAATAAACAAATGACTACTTTTGGAAAAAAAAATCCATGTTTTTAAAATAAAATTAATTTGAAATTAGAATTCTTAGCCAAACAAAAAATATTTTGATTTGAAATGGCCAGTACTGCAGAACGGCAATTTCATAGGTAAAGACCTAATATTATCTTTTCATTGTAAGGATAAACATTCAACGATTAAAGCGAATCAGCTGAAACTTTTTGGTTTTTAACCCAAGAACACAATTCTTCTTCTTCTATTACTGTAGAGTTCGCCTCCCTGGAACTGCCTCATTGGTGCAGTAGTCGCAAGCGCGACTGCTAAGCAAGGGGTCCTGGGTTCGATTCCGACCAATGTGGTATTGGGATTTTTGGCTAGGATTTTCTCAGTAACAGCCCGGAGATGCATTCGCGTTCGACCATCATCTCACCTGATGATAAACGATGTTACTATGGACTTCGATGGAACACGCTGGCCATTAAATAAACTATTCACGCTCGACTTAAACATGGGGGTGTTTAAGTCGAGCTATCGGGAAATACAGACACCGGCGGAGAATTAATCTACAGTCAGCATAGGTACAATTTTAATTAGCAACGTAAACAGAATCGCGGCACGTGTCAGAACTATTGTATGAATAGTTAATTAAACTGTGCTATAATCATTAATAGTCACCTAATTATAACGTATAATGTACCATTTAATCGATTTTAATATTCTGTTATATAAAATAAAAGACATTGAACTCATTTACATTACGATTAAGATTGATGAATAATTTGTTTGTTTTGCGTGTTCGCAAATTGATGAGTTCATCAGAAAGAGCTGTTTCTATCGAATATAAAATTAAAAAGAATTAAGGTTTGTCGCCCAATCTTCTCTATAAGAAACTACCATTTGGGAGGGGCAACTATAATCATTTCTATTGTAAATTTAACGTTCTAAACTACCTTTTTAATGGACTAATTGAAATAAATAATTTGGCTTTGTCTTTGACTTAAAGTTACTTAAAAGAAAACCCGAGATGCTATATACTATATATAATCTACTAGTTTTTTGTTTTTATTTTAATTGTGAGTTCTATTTTTTTGGTCTTTCGATCTAATTTGTACACCAGCCATGGTCAAACATGTTGTGCCACAAATATTATCTGTAACACCTATTAATAAGCATCGTACCATGTATTATTATCTACACATGTTTTTGCAAATAAATCAATCTTTAATACATATTATAATACCTTTAAACGATAATTTTTTGTACATATGTACATATATATAATTTGAATCTCGGAAACGTCTTCAATGATTTTCATGAAATTTAGTATGTAGAGGGTTTCGGAGGCGATAAATCGATCTAGCTAGGTTTCATTTACGTCGTTTTAACCGAGGAAAGGTCATTCAGGTACTAAATACTTAAATGAGCAAACGACTACACTACTGGAGGCCTACATTGCGATGGTCAGTTACGATTTAACTGGATGAAACCGTGTAAATGACAGCATATCAATGTGAACTGACAGGGCTCTGCCAATGTTGTTGTTATTTTGGCCAACTAACTATTCCCATGTGACCAGGGCATTCATCCATCCGGATTTGTCCGGATATTTTGTAGTATCGTGGACTTGTCATTTATCCGGACTTTCATCTCAAAGGGTTTTATTTTTAGAATGTAAAAGTACCTATCCATTTAGACGTAAGATTTAAAAGAAAGGCCGGAGTTCTTTTAAAAGGTAGGTATTTTCAAATCTCTACTCAGACGATTTACTTAAGTAGGCATGCCATAAAGATTGAAATAATTATTTACACTGCTTGTACACTTGCAAGTGAAATCATTAAAAAAACATTGTAATTTTCATTGTAATAGGAGACGAAGTGGGGGCTGAAATTTTAGTGGGTAACAAAGTCAAGTAGGATGATTTTATTTGTTCATTATACATTATTTTTAATTACACCCGCCGCAAATATTTCGACTATTGGAACAACGAGGTTCACGTTTTAGTTCGTACGTATTTAATTAAATACCTCAAATGACTGGGCCTTTGATGTGTTAACAGTACAAATTTGTAACCGCATTGTTATTTATTTATTTATTTAGGATCTCCAACAAAGAATGTGCACTTATCATCGGAAATAAATTATAGGCGACAAAGGTATCACGTAGGTGTACTCCTTCACTTACAGGACACCACAGCATGCATAATATACTTACATCTATGCGAACAACGTTAAAATACTAATAAAAGACATTTAAAAAGCTTACAAAAATTAAAATAATAACACATTTGGTAAAATTTTGAAACAGAAAATAAAATAAAAAAATTAAAATTTCAAATTGAATTATTATAACATTGGGAACACCGCGTAACCGTATTCAAGTACTATTTATTTGTACCGAGTCGCCCAACAAAGTTTTATTTGCATGTCATGGCGGCGCTACTGACAAATAGAAAACGTCAATAACCTGTCAAATCCAGTACAATGCAGTTTAGTTCTGTTTTTCGCCACGCGCATAGATAAGTGTGTCGTTTAAACAATAGTATGTATAGATCTAATCTCCATGTAAATACATGTGTTACTATTTTATGTCTCTATTTATCTCTGCGTACAATGTAGGTTGACAATGTGGCGGGATGGGACGGTACCATAGCGTGGAACTGTTGTTGGTGACGCACATCCGAAGGTTAGGTTTGTATCTAAAAAAGAACTATAAAATAATACGGATTGGATACAGTAGGAGAGATATAATACGCGTATCTTTTTATTTTAGCGTACCTTACTTAAAAAAAGGTAGGTACGATGCAATATGCCTTTTGTGGCCCAACATTCTGATCCATACAAGACAGCAGGTTTAAATTGTCTTATAGATCTTCCCTTTAAGTTTAAGGAGAACGTGGGAATCGCAAAATAAAAATAAAAATTCATTTAGTCAAAATTAGGGTTAGAATCAGCACTTTTTTAACTTTTTAATTTATAAAAAACAGACCTCGATTCGCCCGCCCTTTACTACATCCTAGTGTTTTTGCTGGGAAGAAGAAGTGGTGCAACAAACTCCCCAGCAACACAATAAGTTTGATCAGCTTGAATCTTGAATGAAATCTATACGAGATAAGTAATTTAATAAATTAGTAATTTTGACGGCACTGTTGGCGCAGTGGCTGAGCGATCGGCTGCTGCACTGCGTGTCGTGGGTTCGATTCCCGTACGGAAAAAATATTTGTATGGGTTCACACAGGTTCCTACAGGCTTTGGCTGTTTTTATATATGTGTTTAAATGTTTCAACTTGATAATTTATTAAATAAAATGGTTTGCCACGTGTGAGCACACTTCAACATGCCAAAAAATATAAACAATAATTACCTACAATTTACGACTAAACACAAGCAAAATCCTGCAACATACACACGCCTCTTTTTCCCCGATTAGTTTGGCGGAGGTGACCTATAGTAACAACCACATTTCGCCAATTATGTTTTAAAAGGCTGCAATACTAAATAAAAGACTAGACGTATTAAGGGCGTGCCCGCTTACATGTGCCACGCTCTATGGTGTCCATAGACCCCTGACTCTAAGTCGCAAGTCGGCCCTAGCCCTTAGTCACAAATGAAATACCAGAAATATCACTTGCGTCAGCCGGGGTTTGCGGAAGGATCGTACGTTCTCGCGACCCCCAGCCTAGGTGTGAGATGGAACACCGGGGTGCTTTTTAGTCAGTAAGTGTCTGATAGACCCGTCGGCCTCCCCAGGGCGGGAGACATCCATGAGGATTATCCACCTCAGAACAAAAAACAAAGACTTAAGACTTAGACCACTCACACTTTTTATTTTGTTTATTTTACGATTTTTATAAATTAATTAATTAGCATTATTGTAATATAAAAATTGGGATAAGGGCAAGAGGATGATGATGTTATATAAAAATTTGTGACTTTTTTATATCAATATGATTAATGTATGAACCAGATCGTCTCCAGTGCAACAAAAATAATTGTAAAATTATGATTAGGGGACCTGACATACGGGTTTTGTAAAAACATTAGTTTAGGCACCAGTCTTCCACAAATTAATAATGAAATTGTCTCTGTAGACTATTAATCATTTAACTTTGTAATTTGTGGTAAAAAATAATAATAAATAATTATTATATTATTATTATTACTTTGTCGTCTTAGTGCGGCCTTAGTAAGCTACAATGTTATACAAGTAGGTCGCTAGCCCATCATTAAATGACACCAACAAACAATTTTCCTCGAAATAATCTAAACGGGTGCAGAATGACAAGTAGCTGATTAGAATCTCATTTGTGAACAATGCGATTCTTGGCGCATCTGTCACATCCCAAGTTCACAACTGATTTATGAGGTGACTTAGTAATTAAATAGTCTTGTTCTTATGAATGTCATCTACGAGGCTCTATCGACGTAAGCTGTGTGTTTCATTGAAAAATGTTCCTTTGAAGTTTCCTATCTTTAAACAATGCATATGATTTCAAAAACTTGATGTTCATGTTGTGATGTGATACGTTTTCGTTTAGCTCTCTTTCACATTGTCTCACATGTATTGCAATGTTTGACGACCGGTGTGGCGCGGCGGGCGATGCCGATGGTCCGCCTGCGACGCAGGAGGTTGCGGGTTCGATTCCCGCCCTGGGACAAATGTTTGTACGATCTCCAAATATTTGTTTCGGGTGTTCTGGGTATTTGCTATGTATAATAAAAATATATCTATCTATGTAATGTATTGTATTAAGTATATCAGTCATCTAGTACCCATAACACAAGCTCTGCTTAGCTTGGGGCTAGATGATGCTGTGTGGATTGTCCAGCAATATTTATTTATTTATTTATAATGTATGTATGTGGTCTTCAGCTTTTATTTATACTTCACCCGCAAGTTCGTCCTTTCTTCATTTTCCCTTTTAATTTTTACTGTCACATCCCCTCCACCACATAAAAAGGGTAGTTTTGTAAATAATATAAAGCCTATGTTACTCGTCAGAAAAGGATAAAAGAACGGCAGTTGCATGCAACTGAGATGAGAATGCTAAGGGGGATGTGAGGTGTTACACGAATGGATAGAATAAGAAATGAATATGTAAGAGGCAGAGGCAGTGGCGTGGCATGTGGTGCAAAGGTATGAGGACCATGTTGTGGAAAGTTCTAAGTATACTTTATACGAAAGAAAAGATAGACAGATTGTGCGAAAGATGATATGGCTAGAAAGGCAAATAGAGATAGATATATGGATTAAGAAGACATGCTGCGCCGACCGATGATACTTCCTGATGATGTAGCTCTCTTAAGGTAAAGGAATTTTTAAAATCAAAGACACATACAAACCATTTATAAAATATTTCCTCTTTATAATATTGTACTTACCTTACAGACGTAATCCTATCGAAATTTCGCTCCATTAAAAATCACAAAAATATCTCACAGAAACCACTTGAAAAATATGAGATAGTAAGTACTTAATATTTTTCCAGTAGTTTGTATGTGTGCAACATGTATGTATGTGTTACTTTTATTAGGTAGCTACTCTAGACTCATCATAGGCAACATTATTTAAACTCCTGCAACATCTAAAAGAGGAACAGTCTTGTAAATAAGAAGGTTTACCAAGTAACAATGTCATAAGCCTTTAGCATCGTGCTCGGGCACGGCCGAACGCGACCACGAGCCCTGAAAGGCGATTATGCGCCATTAAATGTTAGAAAAACACAATTTAGGGTCAGTACCATGAACTCGTGGTGTGAGAATTCCATAAGTTTAAATAACAAACGGAAAGTAGCTACAAAACAAAAGCGAATATATCTCTAAATAAATAATGCTGGACAATCCACACACCATCATCTAGCCCCAAGCTAAGCAGAGCATGTGTTATGGGTACTAGATGACTGATATACTTATACAATACATTACATGGATAGATATTTTTTATTATACATAGGAAATACCCAGATCACCCGGAACAAATGTTTGTATACCGTGCAAACTTTTGTCCCAAGGCGGGAATCGAACCCGCAACCTCCTGCGTCGCAGGCGGACCTTCGCCCGCTTCGCCAGATAGGTCGTCAGGTAGGATTGTAGGTACAATTCCCTACAATAATGCAGCACGAGGTTCTGAGTTCGATTCCCAGATCGGGCAAATTGTTATTGGGATTTTCCATCTGGTTTTTCTCAGTAGCAGTCCGGAGTCTGAATTTATGCCCGATGTTGATGACAATAGGCTCGACCCCTTTTATATGGGACTTAAACATAACTGAAGAAACTCACTAAGTACGCGCAAAACGCCCTTCCATACTTCTGTTAATTTTAAACAAACTTCTAATGAATTTTGCATGACAAAGAACAGAGCACTCTCAGTTCAGTATTCTTTGAAAACCAACCTCAAACTTGTGTTTAGTGCAAATTACAATTCCTAAAAATAAATCAGCATATTTGCACGCTATTTACACAAATCACAAGTATTCTTATGGAAAACAATTTCTATGTCCGTTGTATATTTTGATTTCGTTCTTATTCTTTGCCAAATTTATCTCGTGCACGGTCAGGAGCTCGTGGCTAAATAAACAGCCGCGCGGTTCGAGCGAAGGTAAAGCTTCGCTTGCAGTGGTCAGTCAGTGGATGGGTGACCGTTTATTACATATCAAGATTTCTCCGTGCCTCGAAAAGTACCTACGTTAAGCTGTTGGTCCCGGCTGTCCTTTTTTATATCGTCGTTACGGGTAGTCAAAAGCCTGAAAGTCTGACAACCAGTCTAAAAACGGCGTCTCGTTTTGCCGAGTTACTGGGTGGTGGAGGTCAGATAGGCAGTCGCTCCATATAAAATAGTGGTATTGCTGCATCCGGTTAGACTGTAAGTCAACCCAAAAATAGTTGGGAAAAGGTTAGGCAAATGATGCTGTTTGCAAAAAATATGGAAGTTTGGATGGGCCTTCTGTAGGTTTTTGGTAAATTTAAATACTTGTATTAAGTTAATCTACAAAGTTTATATTCATTTCGATTATTGTAGTGATTTGTGATTTTTTTAGTTATTTATACGTGTTATTTGTGGCTACTAGTTTATAGTTTCTGCACACACACACACAAACACACACACGCACACACACTTACACACACTCTTACATAATTTCATGGTACCTTTAAAGGCTAGTTTATTATTATCGTGAGCTGCTTTTGTTTCTTTGTAGATTTTTTCGTGAAAATGGGGCGACGTCAGGGTATGTTTCGTTTATTAGCGATAAAAGATTAAAAAAATAATCTCCTTTATTTTAGTCGGCACGAAAACTGTCAGATTTATTTTAAAATTATAACAACACGCAAATGAGAAATAAAAACTAATTTGTGGTTATTTCTCATGAGAAACCTTGTCGCGTCTGAGGTAATACATAAATACTATAGGAACCTAGCCCTAATTCTGAGGTACTGTACCGTATTTAAATGAAATGCTCATTTCATATATAAGCTAATAAAAGGATTTATTCTTAAAATAACTGATGTATTTATTTATTAATGTACAGAGGCCAGCACATCAATCTACCCCAATTTGTCATATTTCTTTGATAGTTTTTCAACTTTTTCGCAATAGAAATACGGTTCATGTTCAATTGGGAAAATCTGACAGTTTGGGGTAGCTTGATGTGCTGGCGTCTGTACACTACCTGTTAGCCAACGGCTGTATGTCTACTCGCTCTAGCTATATCTATTCAAATAAATAAATAAATAAATAAATAAATAATGCTGGACAATCCACACAGCATCATCTAGCCCCAAGCTAAGCAGAGCTTGTGTTATGGGTACTAGATGACTGATATACTTAATACAATACATTACATAGATAGATATTTTTATTATACATAGGAAATGCCCAGAACACCCGGAACAAATATTTGTAGATCGTACAAACATTTGTCCCAAGGCGGGAATCGAACCCGCAACCTCTTGCGTTGCAGGCGGACCTTCGCCCGCCGCGCCACAACGGTCGTCAAAATAAAATTAAAGTGTCTATTTCTAATGTCCAAATAACAGCTTTTTAGAGACAAGACATAATTATTAAAGTTTATAAGGTGGCCAAGTTGTAGCTGTCTGTCTGTTTGTTTCAGGTAATATTTGAAATAGCTAAGCCGATTATGACGCGATTTACACCGGCAGATTACTTTTATTTAAGAAACACCTTCTTTTTTTTGTTCCACGCAGATGAAGTCGCTAGTTCCAAATATGAATTTGAGTATATCTCATAATCACGACAACTGCCGACAATTTTCAATGTTCCTCACAAAATTAAAGGAAAATATTTACCAACACTATTATGACAGTTTGCCTGTATTAAGTATGTTTGTCTTTATACAATATGCACGTCCTCTGTGGCAAATGTACATTTTTTCTTTCTTTTTTTATTTCTTTTAACTTATTAAGTATCTGCACCTGACCTACTCCTGCAGCAGTCAGATTAGATATAATATTTCCACTCAGTCGAGGAAAATAATTGCTTGACTCATTCAGGATATGTTTTTTCAATGTATTTGTATTGTTCAACTATACAATAGTTGAACATATGTATAGGACACTATTTACCTGCAATAACTACTATTCATACTAAGATTTTTATATTACTTGTTTTCTATGTTTCGTATTGAGTCGCTGTGAGTCTGACCCTGTGCTGAATAAGTATTTTTTCTTTCTTTCTTTCTTACAAACTCATATTTCCATTTTACTCCTTCATTCTATTCATCCCATAACAACAATAGCTACAACAAAATTCCATACAATCAACCGTGGGCACGCCTGCTATCCTAGAAACTGATACACGGCCGTTACAAAACAAAAAACTAGAGATCAACTGTATTAATTGCCACAATCAACGAACGACGACGCAATTTTTGAATCGCTCCCACATCTCCAAACTCACACTTGACACAAAATAAATGATGTCAGGAGTGCCCATTGGTTAAAAGGCATCGCTTCTCAGCTACGAGGTTCTGGGAGATGTTCCAATATGGCTACCAACTATGAACCTAAATAAATAAGAAAATAATAAAAAATAAAAATGTTCATGTAAATACGAAGTACTGAATTTGAAAGAACAGAAGGTCTGATCATATCTTCTTCAATAGGCAGTAGGTAGGATAGGTGTTCGAAAATCATTATTGTCTAAGTTTTTTTTAATAAGATAACTTTACTTTTAGGGTTTTAGTTGTATTTGAAATGATGTTTGACAACTTTGACAGTTTTAAGTTTAGTGACTTGACGTCTTTCTTTGACACTGGGCAAGCACGACTTACAAAACAAACGGCTAATTATGAATTCGATGATAGTCCTGAAATAGAAAAGTATTAAATTAACAAATATTTAAACGGTGACCCCCAAATTAGGGCCTGTGTATTCGGGGATATTTTTGTACTGGCTTGCTTGTATACAGTTACTAAATAAATAATAAAAGTGTGTGTGTGTGTATTCATGTACACACATATGAAGTGAAACTTTTTTGTTTTAGTTTAGTTTTATTTACAATCTTTCTTTCACTATTTATTTAAATGAATTTCAATAAGTCCAGTTATCATATCACTATTAATCATTTCAATATTTCTTTATAAGTCACTCCTCAATTTAAGTAAACAAGCACGGCGTGACGATTCAAAGTGACAGAAAATGTGACGATTTCTTTCAAGATGGCGTCGGAAAGTGTGACGATTATTTTTTTAAAGATTGCTATAAAATTTCTCCCAAACGTCGATAAAGATGTTTCACATCAAAAATATAAAGGCACAAACACACCCAGTGATTCACCTATCACAATCACACAACTGCCTAAAAAACTTAGGCTGAGTTTTAAATCAATCAGTCGTGATCAAGACGTTTGCGATTGATGATGCGTTACGACTTACGAGTGATTCAGTAATTGAGCCCCACATTTATATAATTTGGACTATTAAAGAATTGCTTCGCGAACACTTTGGTGTGAAACAATTTAGTGTCGTCGACATAAATGTCGGTTTTAGTTGAACGAAGCTAAAAATAAAGGTAATTGTGTCATGCATGTGGGAACTAGTCTTTTTTTGTATATTTTGTAAAATGATGAACTAATGTTGAAGAACCGAGAATAATGTCTTAGTTAGCAGTTTTATTACTGACGTTAATTGCTGATTTAGATTTGTTAAGCGCAAAATTAAGTAGATATCATTAAATTGTCAAACACTTAAGATCTATTGAGTCTAATGACATCGTAACTTTGAGAGGTCTGTGGCTCGGTTGTGACAGCTGCGTGGGTCGATCTTCATGGTTAAGTAACGCTTGCCGAGGTTATATCGTGGATGGGTCCATTATGTACTGTGACCCTTCCGTGACGTCCCGGCTGTCAGAAACCTGAAAGTTAGAAAACCAGATTTACCAATGGGTATTGTTTTACTCAGTAACTGGATTCTGGAGACCAGATATGCAGCCATGTAAAAAAGTCCGCTGCTTATTCAGCTGTCAGGTTATTATGGAAACTGACAACAACATAGAAAAAAAGGAAAAGGCTAGATAGATGATGATTACATCGTAAATTTGAATAATATATTTTGAAGATTGCTAAAAGAAACCTCAGCTCCAAATGAATTATACTAACCGTAGTCTTAAGGCCAAAGGAAATTGATCCAATCAGCTATAAGTGGGTCTAGCCTATGCCAAATGCTCGTTTGTGGAATTAGGGCCGCTCCGTGATAACAGTCCCTTCTAAAAGACCTATAGAGACTGATCTATAGCGAGCCTATGTAATAAATAGGCCGTTAGTTTTACGATGGATGAGGTTGCTAGTCCAAATCTGGGTACCTACAAATGTACTTATATTTATAGGTGCATATAATTACTTATTGAGACTCACGTCGGTGACATCGGTGAATGAAATCATCGCGAGGAAACTTGAACTTATCTGCACTGATTTTATAAAGAGAAAAATAATAATTTTGTGTATTGTGTTTGTATGGGACGAACTCAAAAACTACGTAACCGATTAAAAAATACTTTTTTTTAGATTTTTTTTTATAAAAACGTTGCTACATCTGGAATTTCTCCGGTATCGTGGGTGCATTTACAAACATTCAAACTCACATACACAAATAACCAGACCCGAAACAACTACCTGTAGGCCATGCAAATATTTTTTCCATGTGGTAATCGAACCCACAACGCCAAACAGTCATTCGCGCGAAGCTCAGCCACAGCGCCAACCGTGCCGTCGATATTGCCAGCGAGTAACATAGGCTACATTTTATTTTTAAAACTACACTTTAAATGAGGTGGAAGGGATGTCAAAGATCAAAGGGAAATCCACGCGTGCAAAGTCGCGGTTGAAGTGCTTGTAATTTATATACATAAGTCTGAAATCGCCTGAAGCAAGCGTGCTGATTAATGCACGTGCCTTCTCCTTATGAGAAGAGACATTTGCCCTGCAGTGGGGCACAAACAGGCTGGTATTATTATAGTATTACTATGAACGGCAAAGTAGACAGTGTCAAGTTATGATGACTTAGCATTTTGTTGAAGGCAGAGAGGGACCGTAAATTGATTATGCTACCTTTGTAAGTGGGGAAGTTTTAATTTAGTAGGGTTTTACACCAATCGCTACAAGGATACAAAATAAACAGAATTTTATTAAAAATACTCGTAAAACCTAACGCCTAAGTTAATATTGTAATTAAGAAGGTAAAGCAGGTTTGGTGGCCCTGTTCGTCTTGGTTGGGTGGACGAGAGTTCTTGGGTGGGATTCCCGAGTCTGGCAAATTAATTTAGGATTTTCCCACCTGGAATTACTTAGTAGCAGCCCGGAAACTGGATTTGTGCCTCAATAATGGCAACAGGCTCCCTTTATTACATTAGTATTCAAAACTATTTGTTTTAAATTTGTACTACATTGATATTAAAAATTATTTTTCTTTATCTTTGTTTTTTTAACCACTTAAATCGCAATGCCTTAACAGGTAACTAAGTCCTTAGAACCTACCTAAGGTTAACATCTAAAAAGTTTATACACTTAGTTGCCAACAAAGAATTTGGCGGAATTTGTTTTTTTAGGTACAGCTCTGTCTAACACTTCGAAAATAACACGCGTGATCTAATGAATGATGTATAAAAGGTGGTGTTGTGTTTTGAAGGTACATGTTTGTATGGACGTGTGTGACTTTCGCCGTTAGTAACGATCATTTCTTTTACGTCCTAAAATCTGGTTGGCAGGTTTCACATATTTTCTCAAACTTTATTTGGTTAGTTACCTAAAACTTAACAAATATTTACTTTCGACACCACATTTTCGTCGATGTAACTGTCTGTGATGTCTGCAGGCCTGTTGTTAGCTTTGGCAATGCTTTGGCATGCGGCTTGCTTCGAGCAATATTTAACCTATCATGAAGCTCGATTTATAAAGGTACTTTGGAAAGATCAAACATAAACTAGTGTAAGGCCGGTCGTCTACTATTGAATGGAGACTACCAAACGAACTGGATTTCATTTTCTTTTTTTGATATAATCACGTCAGCCCTTAGTATCTACAATTCTCAACGTTTTCTGGGACCCAGAACCTAATGGGACGACCAACAAGAAAAAGCGCCGAATGATGAAGTGTGATGAGGTTTAACGAACCTCGTCTCAGGAAATGATGGAATGGTGCAACTGTAACTGTGTGTATGTAAACTAGATTATAATTGGACATGTGATGCGATGGAATGAGGGAGGTCGTGGCTAAATAAAAAGAGAGATGTCAGTGTGGGGATGAGTGATCGTTCGTAACATATCGGGACTCCTCCGTGCCTCGGGAAGCACGTTAAGCAACGGCCTAACGTCTACCCGAGGCCAAGTAAGCACATTTGATAGATAGTCTTTTAAATCTGTCTTCAAATTGTTGGTCCTGGCTGCCTAAATTTGGCAGGCAGCGACCAATGACAGCACGGTTGGCGCAGTGGCTGAGCGATCGACTGCTGCGCCGCGTGTCGTGGGTTCGATTCCCGCACGGAACAAATAATAGGTCTTTACCTATGAAATTGCCGTTTTGTATGAAAAAATTTAAATGAATTTTTTTCATGTATTTTTTATTTGTATTAATCGAAGTAATCACCCATGCAATCAATGCATCTTTGCCAACGCAGTGGCAGTTTATTGATGCCCTTCTTAAAGAAATCAGCTGGACGGGAGGCAACAAATTCTTCAAAGGCATTTTGTACTGCCTCTCGGGTATTGAATTTTTTTCCCGCCAAGAAGTTATCCAAATTCTGGAAAAAGTAGTAGTCTGTAGGCGCAAGGTCTGGTGAGTAGGGCGGATTGACGGAGAGCTTCCAACCCCAGTTCTTGCAACTTGGAGACCGTCTGCTGTGCAGTATGAGGTCGCGCGTTGTCGTGCAGGAGCAGCGGAGACGAGCGATTGACCAATGCTGGTTGGAGATGTGCCAGCTTCTCCATCATTGTGTTCAATTCTTCACAGTACACATCTGCAGTAATGCTCACCCCGTTTGGTAAGAAGCTGTGTTGAATCACACCGGCGCTAGACCACCAAACAGTGACCATCACTTTTCTTGGGGTAAGTTTTCGTTTAGGGCATTGTTTAGGTGCTGAACCAGGATCCAACCAACTTGCTGAGCGCTTGCGGTTATCAAACAGAATCCATTTTTCATCGCAGGTAACAATGCGGTTCAAAATTCCTTCATTTGTGTGTCTGTTGAGCAGTGCAAGGCACGTCTCGACGCGTACTTCGCGCTGGCGATCATTGAGTTCGTGGGGCACCCATTTGTCAAGCTTTTTTACCTTGCCAATTTGACGCAAATGGACCAATATTGTTTTGACGCTAACGTCGAAAGCTGCTGCTAATTCAGCCGTAGATTGTGTATCATCAGCTTCCACAATCGCCTTTAATTCGTCATTGTCGACCAAAGTCTTCGGACGACCGCGAGGTTCATTTTTCAGGTCGAAATTTCCAGAACGGAAGCGAGCAAACCAATAACAGGTAGTGCGTTGGTTTGTAGTGTTAGCTCCGTAAACGTCGTTGATGTTGCGTGCCGCTTGTGCCGCGTTGCTGCCACGACGGTACTCATATTCCATAATTACTCGAATTTTTAACGTATCCATGATGACGAAAAAGATTTAAATGCGATGAAAATGTAACACTAATCAATAAACAAATGACTACTTTTGGAAAAAAAAAACCATGTTTTTAAAATAAAATTAATTTGAAATTAGAATTCTTAGCCAAACAAAAAATATTTTGATTTGAAATGGCCAGTACTGCAGAACGGCAATTTCATAGGTAAAGACCTAATATTTGTATGGCCTGCAGATAGTTGTTCCGGGTCTGGCTGTTCGTGTATGTGACTTTAAATGTTTGTAAGCGCACCCACGACACAGGAGAAATTCCTAGTGTGGGGCAACGTTTCTTTAAAAAAAAAAAAAAAAAAATGGCTTACCGTGCGTGCTTTCCGAAGCACGGATGCTCTCGATTTACAATGGATGGTCATCCAACCACGGACGGACTTCTGCTGTAGCTTAACCTTCGATCGACCCGTATAGCTGCTTTTGTTTGGCTGCCAGCCCCTTTGTTATATCATAATAATTCATGATAACAATCCCAGTTGTAACCATGTCACCATAATGCCCAACAGTCTGCCATATAGCCATTAATGGTACCAATTATGACCGCCGAGGATTAGACAAACAAATCGTTTATGAGCAGCATTCATCTTTACGCTTCAATGAAAGATATATCATCATAATTACTTGCTTAATGGTCCGTAAAGAGAGGAGTTTTATTAGCGTGGGTGACAGAGACGGATAGAATCCAGTTATTGCTTCCTTTTAGCTCACAGCAATGTCGGATCTGACGGTGAGATTTTTACAAAAGGCTACTTCGCTTATTTTGGTGGTAGAGTTTGTGTTACTCCAGGAAGGGTCCTACTACCAAGAGCCCTGATTCTTCTTTTTGTATAAAATCCTACTTAATAATAATATAAGAATCGGCGGCGGCGGTTATTTGTAGCCGACAGGTAGTTGTTCCGGGTCTGGCTGTTAGTGTTTGTGAGTTTAAATGTTTGTAAACGCACCCATTATACAGGAGAAATTCCTAGTGTGGGGCAACGTTTTTTTTTTTAAATAGAAAGAAGAAACAGTATTAAGTAATAAGTATTTAGTAGCTATTTTGTATATAAAAAACATACAATTTGAAACATGAAGAAGAAGACGAAGTCCAGGGTGGCCGTTAGTTTTAAATAAAGCTAAATATGAATTCTTATACAAAAGTGATCCTTAAATTCGTGTCATTGTGTATCACTTTCCACATTAATCCTAATGATACAGGCATTTCCTAAAGATATAATGGTAAATTATTGATTTTTCACACATCCTGCAATACCGTTATGGCATGTGTTATGAAATACCTACTCGGCAAACACGACTTTTCACGGTTTCAGTCCCAATCTTCTCTGACCTTATTATTCCTAACATATTGATAAAATGAAACCCTCCACTACCTAATACCTAGTCGGCAAACACGAATAGTGACGTGGTATTGCAGTCCCAATCTTATCTTTTCCAATTGTTTTTAGAAACGAGAACTAAAATCCAGTTTTTTTTTTTAGAACTTTCCAGAACGAATCAGAATCTTAATCTAATCCAGAACATAGGACCGGTACAGGATATAGACGATCGCGGGTGTCGCAAGCGCGGCTCTCTGTAGGGCCGGGTGCTGTATCGAATTAGGCTCAATTAGACTAGCACGCGAGCTCTTGGTAATCTGTTTGCGGTGTCCTAAAATGACGCTTAGTGATAAATGATATTCTGTAAATAGGTTCTAAAAACATTTTTATACGTCACAAAATAAAATGAATAAATTTTATACCTTTAAACGAGCATTTCTTGTATATGCATATGTATATATAATTATGTAGTTTGAATATCGGCTCCAAAGTTTTTTAATGAAATTTAGTATGAAGGGGATTTCGGGGGCGATATATCAATCTAGCTAGGTTTCATTTTTAGAAAACGTCGTTTTATCCGAGCAATGCTTGGTCATCCAGGTACTAAGAACTAGATAAGGTCAATGTTTATTAGCTGACTTCTCAACTCAAAGGTCTCTTAAAGTCTAATTATCTTGGTCACAAAGTTCATATGCGGACCATGCAGATCCTTACTATTGAGAGTCAGCGATGGTGATTGACAAAAGTTTTATTTGGTACTCTGCTTATAAAATGAGGATTTCGATGTGCCTTAAATATAATCTTAATCTTATCCCACGTTGATCCTGGATTTGTGACTTAAACTTATCAGGCGAAATGTGGGTGTACTAATAGTACACCTCTACATAACCCTGGGATTACAAGTTATGCTAAATATGGGTTGTTATGGTATTCCTCTTATTAAGTATGGCTCTTTTGTAAATTAAACTTTGAGCAGTTACTCCTTTTAGTACTATAAGTACAGAAGGCTCGGTTAAATCAAAGTATACGTAAGTTTGAAACCCAAAGAGATTTTACTTATATTTAAAATATAAGATCTACAGTAATCAATACTCAATTCTTTATTGCTCCACAATGTGTGCTTAAGTGGTAAACATTTTTTTTAAACAATCTTGGACCCTGTTGGGCTCAGCAAAAGTAAGATTTCATGGGATCACGATAAACCATGCAGAATCAAAATCAAAGTCAAAATTCATTTATTCAAATTAGGCTGAACATCAGAACTTTTTGAACGTCAAAACGTTTACATAAGACGGTCCCCCAAAACGCCCACCCTTCAGAACGTTTTTCTTGTTTGAGCTACTAATGCTATCATAACAAATTAATCTTGCTTGTAAATGAACAAGCAAGATAAATAATTCTAAATATTGCAAGAAGTTTTGCACTACTGATTTTCTTGCATATGAAGATTAAAAGCAGATGACAAAGAAGATTTAAAAAGCGATGTCAAGGCGTTATTATGTCGGCGAGCCGGACTGCATTTTGTCTTTATTTTCGCCCTCTTTTATCATTTGTCGCTGTTTTCAATAAACATACATGTTTCTAAAAAAGCAACAACTAGTTTTGTATTCTACTAGCATTTTGCCCGTGACTTCCTCCGTGTGGATTTAGTAATTTTTGATTCGAATTTTAAAACCTCAAAAAAAAATCAGCCCGTAAATGTTTAATTATGTTCGGTTTTTTTTTTTTTTGTTTGAAAGGATAAAGCTTCCATATTTTTGTTTGTGTCTCCCTCACACAATTGCCTTTACAACATGATCCGTGCAAATATAATAACGGCATTTTGTTCGATTGATTATATTTAATCTGTGTTCCCACTGTCCTACTCTTAATCACCACAATAATTGTATTGTTTACATCTTTGCTTGGTGGTTACACAACATTTTATCTACGTAAGCTGTTAATTACAGTTTGCAGCATTTTAGCGCTTTCTTGCACGTCACTCCGTGGGAAGAAACCCGATGTTTAAACAAATGTAATGGGACGCGTAAACTGCTCAATCCAGCCGCTTTATTGTGTAAACTACGTTCTTAATGTCTTTGCCTTAAATTAAGATATTAGATAATATGTTATTTACAATTAATGATATTTTGTCATAACTTACAAACAGGTTTATGCTTAATTTATCCTAGCTGACAGGATTTAATTAAACAAAACTTGGTTATTTAAATTTAATTTTACATACATTTTGATTTGTGTTAGTGCTAAGTACCTACATACGTTCAATTGCTGACTGAAAAAGGTAGTTAAGGCCACACACAGTTAAACCACTGAACGGATTTCGATAAAATTTGGCAGATAGATAGATTGTACCCCGGGAAACAACATACGCTACTTTTTTATCAACAAACAAAGCGGGCGAAGCTTCGCGGGCGGAAGCTAGTATTAAATAAGACTATACTCTTACTGCCAATTTCAATGAGTTATCTTAATCCTAATTTTAATCCGCGATCTAAAATTGCTGCTTCTGAATCGCCCTCTCAAGGTTACAAATCGCAATCACCCATTCATTGGTAACAAACAAAGATGAATCCCTAGATTAGGATTTAGATACGTCATTGAAATTGGAGGTTGATCTTCGTTGCCCCACACTAGGAATTTCTCCTGTATCGGGGGTGCGTTTACAAACATTTAAACTCCCATACACAAACAGCCAGACCCGGAACAACTACCTGTAGATCATAAAAACATTTGTTCCGTGCGGGGATCGAACCCGCGATACGCAGCGCAGCAGCCAATCGCTCAGCCACTGCGCCAACCGGGTCGTCAAACGCTCGCTGGTCTATTTTGTGTTGCGACGTAATAACTAGGTACTGCTTACCCCAGTTGCTAAGCAGAAACCTATTAAAAATTAATGACCCTCTATTCTTGTAATAATATTGCGTGCATGGGCAATTACTTCTATATCTGATACATTGTATCGATACAAGAGATGGAGCCAATCTTCCCGGAAATGTCGTTTAATACGCAATTATGGGGCAGCAGTGTATCATGCGGCGGTCATAAATATCGTCCGGATCGTGTGTGTCCAGGAACACTTATCTAGCTGTCTATATGTATATTATTGATTCCGTAATAATACGATTTTATGTGGTGAGTAAGTAATAAAGCATTGTTTCCTTCTGCTCTATTAAGTCTATCCAAAAGTTGTCTATAAGAGATCGCTTTTAGCGATACGGCCGCCCATTGTAACACCCTATGTAGCTCTTAAAGTCATTATTTGTACGTTTCATGGTGTACAGACGCCAGCACATCAAGTTACCCCAATGTGTCAAATTTATTTGATAGATTTTCAACATTATTACAAAAGTATAAGTTTCATGTCGACCGATGTGGCGCGGCGGGCGAAGGTCCACCTGCGACGCAGAAGGTTGCGGGTTCGATTCCCGCCTTGGGACAAATGTTTCTACGATCTACAAATATTTGTTCCGGATGTTCTGGATATTTTCTATGTATAATAAAAATTATCTGTATTGTATGTATTAAATGTATTGTATTAAGTATATCAGTCATCTAGTACTCATAACACAAGCTCTGCTTAGCTTGGGGCTAGATGATGCTGTGTGGATTGTCCAGCATTATTTATTATTTATTTATGTTAAATTGGTAAAATTTGACACATTGGGTAGTCCACAATAAATGCTTTCCCTTTCTTTTCCTTTCGTGTCAAAACAAACTGGGTTCTTTTTTCACCTTGGAGAACTCAATTCAAAGCTAAAGAAATCAGCGCAAATAAACATTCAAATGGTATCACGTATTTTTACTGTGTCGCAAAACAGACAAAGTATATGTCTTGATATATTTTGACGACACGGTTGGCACAGTGGTTGAGCCATCGGCTGCTGCGCCGCGTGTTGTGGGTTCGATCCCCGCACGGAACAAATATTTGTATGACCTACAGGTAGTTGTTCCGGGTCTGGCTGTTTGTGTATGTGAATTTAAATGTTTGTAAACGCACCCACGATACAGGAGAAATTCCTAGTGTGGGGCAACGTTTAAAAAAAAAAAAAAAAAAGAAAAAAAAGAAAAAAAAAAAAAAAAAAAAAAGAGATATCTTTCAACATAAAAAGTAACAATTTTCACCTCATTTGTTTTTTTCTATCGTCAAATAATAGGATAGACACGTTCCGGGCTTAGGTATGTAAATATTAGTTTTTAAGTAAGTATTAGTATAGTTATTTAGTAGTATAGTAAGGAGGAGCTCGTGGCTAAATAAAAACAGTCGCACAGGTTGATCGAAGGTTAAGCTACGCTTGCCGAGGTCAGCCTGTAGATAGGTGACCATTCGTACCATGTCGAGACTTCTCCGTGCTTCGGAAAGCACATTAAGCCGTTGGTCCCGGATGTCATTTGTATCTACAAATGACATCCGGGACCAACTGCCGATGATCTCATTGGCAGTCGTTACGGTTAGTTAGAAGCCCGAAAGTCTGACAACCAGTCTTACTAAGGGGTATCGTGTTGCCCGGTAACTGGGTTGTGGAGGTCAGATAGGCAGTCGCTCCTTGTAAAATACTGGTATTCAGCTGCATCCGGTTAGAATGGTAGCCGACCCCAATATAGTTGGGAAAAGGCCAGGCCGATGATGATGTTTTTAAGTAAGTATTCTTGTTTAATAACCAAGTTTTTCTGGTAAAATAACAGGTCCGTTTGACGGATGACATATTTTCTACTGCAACACTAATATTATGTTTCCTATCAAGGTGTTAGGAAAGGGATGGTATACATTGACGGCAATCACGAAGATTAACGATGTTTATAACGGTGTTGGGTCGTGTGATCCAAGATCGATTGTGTGAAAGATGATCTGGCTAGAAAGGGCTGCTGTAGCTAGTGGCTAGTAGCTAGTATCCGACGTTATAAAATAAAATATACGACGTTATATAATAGAATAAAGAGTGAAAAGAAAAATAAATACTTATTGGCAACTAAAATACACTCATGGACTTATTTAGAGGAACGCTTCATCAATCAAAGAAAAATACTAATATATGTACAAAAACTTCTTAATACAAACTGGCCACATATACATTAATATTTAGTTTGAAAAAAGAATTACTTCAATAGTCTTTTGTTCCTGGTTTTCATTTGTTTTTTTTCGTTTATTTGTTATTTTCACTAGTCTATTGGAATAATTTTGCTGTCGTAGGCGTATTGATTTCATAAAATCTGTCTTTTTTCAAGTTTTTTTTTACAAAAACGTATCGCAATGGTGCTCCTTACACATCAATGAATACCTGAAGGCACAATGCCGGATCTTAGCGTAGCTCAGGTTTCCAAAGCTGTTACTTTAATTGAAAATGGTCGTAGTTATAAAGAAGTGGCTCAAACATTGCGAGTTTCCAAATCCGTCATCTTCCGAATTGTTAAACGTTACCGGCAGACTGGAGAATACACAAGAAGTGCAGGGCAAGGTCGCAAGAGAGTCTCATCAGCGAGAGACGATCGATTTATGGCGAGCACTTTTCTGAGAAATCGCACTTTGACTTCTTCTGAAGTCAGATCTACGCTCCAGGACGTTTGACAGGTGACAATTAGCACTGAAACCGTAAGAAGAAGACTTAAAGAAGCTGGAATAAAGCCATACTTGCCAGCTAGAGGACCCTTACTTACCACAGATCATCGAGTAGCTCGGGCTAGCTTTGCTCGCTCATACCAAAATTGGAATGATGCTGACTGGGGGAAAATATGGTTCACTGACGAGTCTAGGTTTTGTCTTAAGCCAGATGATAGAAGGGTGAAAGTATGGAGACGACCCGGAGAAAGATACGCTCAGAGTAACATTGTCGGAAGAGAGTCTTATGGTGGAGTTTTGGAGTTTATTTTGTTCCGTTCCTCTAATTATGTCTCTGAGTGTAGTTACAAATAAGAAACAATAATGGCGGTAATGACTGATGGTGCTATCTGACGCTGGTTTTCAAATTCAAATAAAGCTTGTGACGGATATGTAGGTGTATAATTATTTTACATATATACATGCATAAACTCACCCTTTTTCCCATGGGGATAAGCAGAAACTACTGAACGCCACCTGCTATGATCCTACTTATACACCTTTTACTTCGTTTACGTTCAAACATCTGGTCATATGTACATGCACGCCGGTTGCGAGGACTACGCACCTGACCTTTTTGAAGAACATCACTAATAAGGTCAGTGAATCTCCTTCTCGTGCGTCCCTTCCAGCGTTTCTGCTTACATCTGCCTTATAAACATTAGACCACGACATTGTTATCTTTAAGGAAGCCATTATTGTGTAGAAATAAATTAATTGAATTGAATGTAGAAACGTAAAATTCGTTTATGATAACTAATCATTATAAATACCTTTTGTTAGTCGTCTTTCATTCATCCTCTTAACGTGACCAAAACTTAGAAATAAAATGTTGCAAATTAATTTAGGAAACAAGTATGACAGAGAGAGATGTATGGATATAAGACGTGATGCAAGTCCCTAATAAAGTAGAGTCACGGACCAGCAAGATGATGATACATAACTTTAGAGGACAAAACTAGCAATACCTGTAGGTGTTCTAAATATAGAGGCGAATGTATCGACTCGATGGACTGGATCACCGCACGTTTGCAGCCTTTGTGTGCTAAACGCCTGATTGATGAATATGCAACATTGTATATTTATCTTATTATGTTTAACCCAGAAAACTCACGCTTTTTAAAGTTACTCGAGCTGCAATTCATTCAGCTACAAGACACCTAAAATCCGCGATTTAAAGGTTGCAATTATTTTTTAAATAGTAACATTACATCGCGCCGGTATTCCCAAAACGGTTGGGCAGTGGTGCACCTATACAACACCCACTTTTTCTATTATGTTTAAGTACCATGTAATAGGGGGCGAACCTATTGCCATCTGCCAGGCACAAGTCCAGACTCCGGGCTGCTACTGAGGAAATTCCTATAACAGGAAATACTCAATTTGTCTGACCTGGGATTTGAACCCAATACCTCACGGAAATCACCTCATCGTTTTAAAATACTCGGTACCAGGTGGATAATGTTGCTAGTGGTAATAATAGTAAGTACTTAATTTCTAATAAATTCCAGGTATTATGTTTAACATTGCATTTTGCTACTGATTTTTATCAAATAAATAAAACCTCATATATTTATCTAGATATAAAAATAGTTAGAGAAACCATAGGATCCATAATTCACCATTTTTATAGCACTCCTTGAAAATGATAGGAAATCCCATGTTTGTTATTTATGGCTGCAATCTAATAAATATATATGTTCATATTCTAATATATGTATGTTCACGAGCCTTCAACATCTCACACAGTGTAACATGTACAGAACACCAAAATATCTGATATGACCAATTGGCCATGTAGTTTTTGTTGGTCAAGGCTGTCTGCTCAAGAGCCACGACACAAAAATCGTAAAAATACGCTTAAAACTGACTATGCATATTAACGCCTAATAATAAGTCTATTAATACCAATGACATTTAAAATAAAAAAAAAACGTAAAAAAATGTCATGATAGACCAGTAGTTTAGACCTCTCCTCTTGTACACGAGGTTTTGGGTAAGTACCAATGTGACTTATTCAATTTATATGTACTTTCTTAGTTTATCTTGGAATCACTGACATCGGTGAAGGAAAACATCGTGAGGAAACCCGGACTTAATAATTAATACAAGTCTAAAATCGGCAACCAGTCTTGAGCAAGCGTGGTGATTAACGCTCGTGCCATCTCTATATGAGAAGACGCCTTTGCCCTGCAGTGGGACAGTAACAGGCTGGAATTATTATTACTTATTTATTTTCATCTCTTTCTATGTCGTAGTCCAGTAGTGACTTAGGAAGAGACTCAGTCATAACTAGTTCTTGTCCATAAATAATCCATTAATATATTAATGAATACGTTTTAGTAATCTATTATGCAAATCTGATATAAAATGGTAAATTGTTATTTTTTTAACGCACAGCCCAAACCGCTGGACCCGGAGACTTGAATAGGGTAGTGTCCTTAAAAGTTCTGTTTGATCCGATAGTTGGATTACTCGAAAATACTGGACACGGATACGGATTTTTCTTTTGTCACGTAAACCAAAAATAAAGACGATATAGTGCGTTGAAATTTCGCGTGACGTCACGCCTTGTTATACTTTTTACGTAGAAGTCACGTCACAAACCCCTTCTAATTAACTTTGAAGTGCTATATCTTTGTCATTTTTTATTGATTTGAGTAAGCAAAAAATACGTGTCCAATATTTTTTGTTAGGTAATCTAACTGACGGACCAAGTAGACTTATTATATTTTTTCCTAGGGCACATATCCCTATTTTGGACATCAGATACTTCTTACCACTGAAGAAGGACTTCCGGAAATTCCGCCCGTAGGGAGATAAAATATGGGATGTCAGTTTGTATAAAAGGCCGTCAGTTTTGTAGTTAAGATCTTCAAATTTTGTGTTAAGATTGACGATTGAAAAATAATTTATAAGTTTTTCAGCTTTTTTGCTAATTCTCTCCCAAAAGTGTGAAAAGGGGGATGAAGATATGTGTGGAAAATCCTGCATTTTCGAAGTGTAAATATGTTAATTTATTGTGGTTGGAAAACTAGCATTTTTTTTTTGGAAGGGGCATCTCACAGTTTATCCTTCAGGGATATCTACTGCTTAACTAAACTTAAGTAGAAATTAAGGCCTCCAGCCAGGGCGTAAAAACTTAAAAACTAAGCGACCAATCGCTAAGCGCACCCCCTGCGGGGTACGAGCCTCGGCTTAGGACATCGTTTAGAGAGGACAGCAAGGGACGGGCTGGTTCAGATAGATATTATTTAAGGGCTTTTTAAACATTTACCGGCTCAGTTGCGCGGCACAAGATTGTTATTGCATGTTATTAGTAAGCTTCCACAAAAAATTTTTTTGAAAAATAAAAAAAATACACAGACGAAGGCGCGGAAAAAAGCTAGTAAATCATTTATATGAAGGTATTATGGATTAAGTGGATGTATTAACAAACATTCGAACTCACATACACAAACAGCGAGTTACCTGTAGGTTTAAAAAGATTTGGTCCGTGCGGGAATCGAACCCACGACAAGCAACGCAGCAGCCAATTGCTCAGCCACTGCGCCAACCGTGCAATAAGTAGTTAATTAAGCCGATACTCCCACGATAAGTAAAATGCCGAGTGCTTGTTCAAACCATCTCTTGCAAGAGTCTGGAGCACATCACCGAAAGGAAATTGGTTTACCAAGCGAATGAGTATCCTACGTAAGATTTTGACAAAATGCCACGAGTTTCAACTTCTCACAAAATACCGTTTATTTTGCTTCTATTTATTTTGGTTAGGAGCGACGTAGGTACCTACTTATATGGTTTAGCAGGAGAAGCCGGGCGCTGAGTGAAGTTGCTTGTAAGTTGGCTGAAGCGAGCACAGATGGCTCTAAGCCTAAGCCGAATTTAAAACTACTAAGCTGAAATCTGTGTTCCCGCCAGAGTATGTATGTAGCTAATACTATCTAGTTGATGCATGCCTACTTGGGCAGGGTGTAGGTACATAAATAAAATCTGACGTACAGATTGGTCGAAGGTTAAGTTACGCTTGCCAAGGACAGTCCGTGTGTGGGTGACCGTCAGTACATATTGAGACTCCTTCATGCCTAGGAAACCACGTTTGTCCCGGCAGTAAATTGCAGACTTTTGAGAGTATGTACTGAGTACAGACAGTATCGTGTTGCATGATAACTGGGTTGTGGAGGTCAGATAGGCAATTCTAAAATACTGGTATTTAGCTATATTCGGTTAGACTAGAAGCCCATCCAAACATACTTAGTTGGGACAAGGCTACCCAGATGGTGAAACATCTCAATTTAGGAAGTGACATTTTAAGGTAAAAAAAACGAGCTTTATTCAGCTTAAGATGAAAAGGATAACATCACGCCCCCGAAGCGATAGGCAGAGGTGTACGGGTAGTAGACACACCCAAATTTAAGCCTGCGATGTTTAAGTTTCATTCTTCCCAACAAAAACACTAGGAAGTGGTGAAGGGCGGGCGTTTTGGGGGACTGTCTTATGTAAACGTTTTGACGTTCAAAAAGTGCTGATTCTCAGCCTAATTTGAATAAATGAATTTTGATTTTGGTATTGTAATAGGAATTGAGTTCTTTACCCGCAACGGGATACAAATCCTGACTCCAGCCTGCTACAAAGAAATGCCAGTTGGAAGAACCCAATAACCCTTTATCCGACCCGTAAATCGAACCCAGAACTTCACGTTAAGCATCAGTACTTGCGACCGCTACATCAACGAGGCAGATCTTGGAAGAGAAGGAGGAAAATACTGAAAATATAAAGAATAGGAAAAGTTAACAGTAGCCAAGCTAGACACCAAGGTTGAAGACGTTAGGTAAGCCGGACATACCCACCCAGGGAAGTGTCGTCGATTTATCACTCCGTAGACTCGTCGATTGACACTAAAGGTGAAGGCGTAGTCGCAGCCCGCTAAATTTATATTTTCGTAAGTTTTTTGAAATTTTCAGCTCAGTATTAGGTTGTATGTTTAATAAAGTCAGTCATGAAAGTAACAAATGTGTATTTCAAGGAGTATTAATTATTGAAATAATTATACGTCCTTTTAAGTTCGAATTGTACGGTCGAACGACTATTTCATTAAATTATGACATTTTAGCACAATAATTCTAATTTAGAGAGTTGTTATTGTGATTTCAATATATGTTTTTTACGGTCCAAATAACATTGACAATAACGTACTACCTAATTCTGAGCTAAAAATAGCAAAAACTCTAAGAAAATTGGAATTACGACGAATTAGCCTTAATGGATCTTATGATGACCTGGTGTCCTGAAATATAGGGCACCAATCTCCCACAATATGTTTAATTGTTTATTCTATCTACTTTTATTGTAATTTTAAACAGTAACTATCATGATATTTACAGTTGAGATAGAATCACATGTATTGTAGCGAGAAATACCGATGTGGCGCGGCGGGCGAAGGTCCGCCTGCGACGCAAGAGGTTGCGGGTTCGATTCCCGCCTTGGGACAAATGTTTGTACGATCTACAAATATTTGTTCCGGGTGTTCTGGGTATTTGCTATATATAATAAAAATATCTATCTATGTAATGTATTGTATTAAGTATATCAGTCATCTAGTACCCATAACACAAGCTCTGCTTAACTTGGGGCTAGATGATGCTGTGTGGATTGTCCAGCAATATTTATTATTATTTATTTATTTAAATAAAATTTATTATTATTAAATATAAAATAATTGTACATAGTTAGACTTTTTCCGATGAAAATATGCTTGCGTGGCGATATTTAGACGAGAATTCTGCTTGACTTGAAATATTACTGAATTCGTATTCACGAAAGCGAGGAAATTAAAACCATTTGGTTTTAATATCAATCATCCCGTCATAATTTCCACACGAGGGAGCTCAGAAGTTACTTAACATGATATATATTGGCACATCCGCCTTTATAATCAGTTAATTATTTGATGAATTCACCCGTTCATAATAATAAATTACTAGATTCCTTCAAACTTGCTTGCAAATCATTTAAAATCTTTTGTATCTTAGCGTGCATGCGTGTCCACTCCAAATTATAAAGTTAATACTTTTTTGATAAGAACGTTGTTCTAAGTCTATTCTGGAAAAAAGTTTAGGTGAAGTAAAGGCGACACGAGTGGTCATTCCATCCAGAGATTGCCAGTACACTTCACCTACATTTTTAGGGGAAGTTTTTAACAGAATAGCACTGCAGCACCCGAATTGTACCCCAACCACTGCAGCACAAGATTTTTCGTCTGCTCGAGAACATAAATAACGCAATGAATAGGTATGTCAAAAGATAAAAGACATTGCCGTTTGAAGTATTTTAATAAATAAATAATGTTGGACAATCTACACAACATTATCTAGCCCCAAGCTAAGCAGAGCTTGTGTTATGGGTACTAGACGACTGATATACTTAATACAATACATTCAAAGATAGATATTTTTTATTATACATAGCAAATACCCAGAACAATTTTTTGTAGATCGTACAATCATTTGTCCCAAGGCGGGAATCGAACCAGCAACCTCCTGCATCGCAGGCGAACCTTCGCCCGCCGCGCCACATCGGTCGTCATTTATTAGACTGCAGGTTTAATAATGGAGCCGCTGATGTATTCTTCAATATTTTATTTTTGACGACACGGTTGGCGCAGTGGTTGGGCCATCGGCTGCTGCGCCGCGTGTTGTGGGTTCGATCCCCGCACGGAACAAATATTTGTATGACCTACAGGTAGTTGTTCCGGGTCTGGCTGTTTGTGTATGTGAGTTTAAATGTTTGTAAACGCACCCACGATACAGGAGAAATTCCTAGAGTGGGGCAACGTTTTTTAAAAGAGAAGAGAGAGAAGAGAATATGAATTAGTTTTCTTATTCACGTAACATCACGTCTGTATCCCCTGAAAGATCAGGTAACACCCACATTTCGCCAGTTATGTTTTAAGTCCCATTTAATAGTGGGCGAGCCAATTGCCATCAACCGGGCACGAATTCAGACTCCGAGTTGCTAATGAGAAAATTCCTATTGGACAAAATCCTACTCTTCTTATCTTTGTTCATTAAATTGTAATCAACAGGGCATTTATTTTCATGGTATAGGCGTGTTACTTTATTAATTAAGCATTTATTTCAATGAAGATCCTTTTACAGGCACTTTAGAAATGTCAAGGAGACGGTCAGCTAGTCAGATACTTGGTGGAAGATATTTTCCCGTACCAAAAGGTGGGTAAAGCGCGGGACGGCGGGCCCTAGCCTTTAAAAAGTGTGGAGTGAGATTATCCCTCAGTGCCCTTTTGACGTTTCACAGCATACCTACATTGTTTTATTTAAAAAATAGGATTTTTGGAAGGAAAAAACGGGATACCTACCTAAAAATTTTTTTAAAAGGTTTTGAAGCAACGTTCTTGTTGATTATTTGACTGTATTCAATTTTCATTTTCATTTAAGACGGCGAAGAGCTATCCACTTGCTTTAGCTAACCACTCTTTAACAAAAATATCTCGTGACTGAGAAGAAAATATGAATAACTCAATAAAGACGATGACGACCTATGTGGCGCGGCGGGCGAAAAGGTCCGCCTGCGACGCAAGAGGTTGCGGGTTCGATTCCCGCCTTGGGACAAATGTTTGTACGATCTACAAATATTTGTTCCGGGTGTTCTGGGTATTTCCTATGTATAATAAAAAATATCTATCTATGTAATGTATTGTATTAAGTATATCAGTCATCTAGTACCCATAACACAAGCTCTGCTTAGCTTGGGACTAGATGATGCTGCGTGGATTGTCCAGCAATATTTATTATTTAAAAAAAAAAAAAAGACCATACAGTAAGTGTGTTTTCTAATACCTTCTATTAAGTTTCATATTGAGACACGAAGTAACAAAATACGATCTAGAAGGATGTGGCCGCTTTTCTTTAGATTGAAACACTTACCGAGGGACCCTCGGTTTATTGAGCCGTTATTCATAATTTCTTCTCCGCCACGAGATATATTTTTTAAAGGAGTCGCGCAAATGGACAGTTATACGCCCTCTTAACAGTTAAGTATATTTTACGCATCAAATCGATATTCACTTTTGCCATTTCGCTGCCGCTTGCTAACTGGTACCTAGAGCGACCGCATCTCTTGCTCTACCCTAGCCTCTGGGAATCTTATGCATCTTGTGAACAAGTTGTGAGTATCAACTCTGTTAGATTAATACAGGTCGATCGGTTGGTAGGTCAGTCGGTGTTGTAAAAACTGGACTTAGATCGGTTTTGAGCAACGATGTTAACTGATTCGCAGGCTCTTGATTGAGGAGTTCGGGACTAAAACAATAGCCGCCGCAGTCCATCTTCAAGCTACGCCAAGAAAGTACATTAAGCAGATGGCTATCATTCCTTGATCTTTAACAGTCTTTGCAGATTGTCAGAAGCCCAAATGTCTGACAACCAGTCTTGCCAAAGGGTATCGTGTTGCCCAATATTTGGTTTGTGAAGGTTTGGTAGGGAGTCGCTCCATGTTAAATACGTGTTCTTTGCTGCAACCAGTTAAACGGGAACCGACCCCAAAATAGTTGGCAAAAGGTTAGACAGAAAAACGACTTGGTAATAAAATGTCTCTTTCTTAAAAATACATACACCTTCCTACCTTTAGGGAAAAATTGAAAAATCAATATACTATCTATATACCTACCAATGATATCGCAACTCTCACTTTTAATGGTGAAACAACTAAATAGTAAAATAAATCATTTAAATCCAAAAATAAAAATGAAAATCTTTCTTAAAATACAAAGGTGCAGCTTCCTATCTGAAAACGCCAACTTCCTGATTTCGATAGGTATTTCCCAATATGTGTCTATGTACCTACCAATGATATTTGCAACTCTCACTTTTCATTGTAACATAAGTAATATAAAATTACTCTCATGAACACTTAACTATTGCTAACGTAAACAGTGAAAAAAATCAGTCTATTGTCATTCGCACGTGCTGAGGACGTAGGTAGCCGTTTAACAACCAGTGCCCAGTTGCCATTTTCGCTGGCACTAGGTATTATGAACGTGCCAGTGTCACCCACAATGGTGCGCCGGCGCTATTATTGCACAACAACGAGAATTATAATGGTTAGTCCATTAATGGGCGCGGGTTGGCCTGGCGATTGTAAATTTAATGCTCTGTGGGTTTTATTTTCATTGTTGTCTCTAAATGTTAGGACAATATTTATTTTATGCGTGACGTGAAAATAGTCGTTAACTTTATCAGAAGTATAAAGGTAATAAAAAGTAAAGTAAGGTAGGAAAAATACGTAATAAAAATACGTAATTCAGTAAGTTATTACAAAAGACATATTTCATGTAAACGTATTTAGTAAAGCGCCATCTATACAATATGTTGAATAATGTCAGTGTGGCTACTCGACGCTAGGTAGCGCTTATTTAAACTGTTGCTAGATTATTATTTTTTCTCTTTGCGTGACTTATGATAAGTAATAAACACAGATTTTCAAACGTATTAAAGCTGTAATTTTAAATTACTATGTGAACGTCTGTTCTCCAATTTTAATATTTCAACCGTTACAATTCGTTACATTTCGAGTCATCTAGTACCAGCTGGGAACGATAGATGGCAGTAAATTCTGAAAACCACTACACACTAAACTGTAGTTCTTATTCTACTGGTATTTTACACTATACATATTTATCTGTGTGCCTACTGAAACAACTGAAACCTTCAAACACCGACGTTTACCACTTAACCATGGATAGAATTTTAGTTTCGTTGTAACTGAAATTCTATCCATGGTAAAGTGGCTCATAATAATGACCAACTTTAACCCATTAGTAGGTTCCACACCCATCAATTAACAACAACGGTAAAATAAGTATATTTACGTTAATGATAAAAGGTGCGACAGATTCTGATGAGTCGATGAACTGTTGCGGGTCAATGACCCTCGCAACTGGAATTCGACTGTTGCAAAGACTGTGCTGTGAGATTATAAATTCGCTCATCTCCACTCCCAAATGATTCAACACAATTCATAATTTTAGCTAAAATTCGTCCACTGCCTGCTGAGGACATACCTACCAAAGATTTCCTCATCGATCGATCCTGTGCTACCCTCATATATTGGCTATTATGAATAAAAATAAACACATAAATACTTTTGGCTAAGTTTGGTTATTTAATCCACATTGTACTAATTTCTTTTCAAATTAGTTTTATTTCCACTTAAACTAATATAAACTTTATACCATTGTAAATTAAGTAGATTTCCCAACTGCGAAATTGACTTACTACACTAAATCTATCAGTTTAGAGTGTATATAAATGAAATGCAGTTTATTAATTCATACCTTATATTTCAAAGTCATATTCTTAATAATTCGAACCTTATTATTGAAACTCCTCACACAAACTAGTATTTAAACTAATTAAATTGAAAAAGTCATAAAAGTTACTGTAGTTGTAGTCCAAACTAAACTTTATGTGTACGTTTTAAAGTTATTTTTTAAAAAACACATTTGTTTACATTTTTGGAATCTAAATTGCAGTTGGAGTATACCTAGCGATTTTTCGAGAAAAAAATTTATTACTTTGTATAGGTACCGTCTTATTCGGCCCTTTCACGTCTTTTAAAATATACGTATACATTGCGGTCTACTGTTCTTACACAGTTTACCACCTTCTTAATTAATAGGTATTTGAATTATGCTGCAGGTTTAATAAACATAATTAATGTAGAAGCGCGACAATATTTACAATAGTTTTTTTTCATTATAGTCACCTGGGTCAACGTACCGTATTAAGTTAGAGTTAAAATGTTTATTAGTCTTTTATGTACGCTAGATGGTATAATTAAGTGTTTAGAATTTTTTTATTCTTCCTAACAAAGAAAAAAAAAGAAAAAATCCTGGGTCAGCATCGTAACAAGTGATGATACAATTGAATGCTGCAAAAGTGAATAAAAACTTAACCGAAGTAAATACTTAGTTTTTAATGAATCTGTATTTTTCTGTGTCTTTAAGTCCGTGTACAGAAGCCATCACATCAAGTTACCACAATCGGTCCAATTTCTTTGATTGTTTTTCAACTTTGTTACAAAAGAATGTTCAATTGGGAAAATTTGATAGTTTGGAATAGCTCGATGTGCTGGCGTCTGTACCTACATGCATACATAAAATCACATATATTTCCCATGAGGCTGATACTACACTCACCTGCTACGGTACTCTTTTTGTTTTGTTTACGTTCATTCGTATAAATACATCATTTTGCTTAGGAAGTGAAAACTTAAAACTTTGGAATACACACACATACATACATTTGCATTTGACGGCGCGGTTGGCGCAGTGGCTGAGCGATCGACTGCTGAGCTGCGTGTTGTGGATTCGATTCCCGCTCGAAACAAATATTTATATGGGTACTTGTTCCGGGTTTGTCTTTTTGTGTATGTCTGTTTAAATGATTAAAACACACCCGAACGAACACGATACAGGAGGCATTCCTAGTGAGCTTAATAAAAAAAAAAAACGGAAAAATATCCAGATGGAAAAACTCAACAACAATTCGTCCGTCCCGGGATTCGAACCCAAGGCCACATGCAGTAGCGCTTATGACCACTACACCAAAGACACCGTCGATCACTAATATTATACTGTCCACTGACTAGAAGCTACGGATGCATGTACAGAATTAAGTTTCTTTGTTTTCAATTCAACAAACCTGTTTGAGTCACGAAGAATCGTGATATTGAACTTAATCTATACATACAAATAAATAAAATGGAAGTGTCTGTTTGTAATGTACGAATACGGAAGTTATACCAAAAATCAAATAATAAAACATTTTTTGTCTGACTGTCAGTTTGTTTGAGGTAATCTATGAAGCGGCTGGACTGATTTTGACGGGAATTTTATTGTCAGATACCTTATGTTATAAGGAGTAATTTAGGACCTACAATATACTCGTACATATATACAAAAACAAAATAAAAAAGACGACCAAGACACCCAGGCGTCAAAGTACTCCTCCGCATCGCTGTCATCTGGAAACGTGCCCAAAAGAATGGCAGCATTGCCACGTTGGATGGCAATACTAATTCTTTGGGCAAAGAATACACCTGCCCTCTGGTCACGCGAAGTGTCGATCAGTCAAAATAGGACCTACTTAAATAATAACCTATGTTTTGTTAAACGCAGACAAAGTCGCGGTCACAGCTTGTTTAAAATAATACTTGGACAAGCTTCAGAGAGTTCAACCTACCCTAGATGGTAGTAGAAGACTCGTGTATTTCTATTGTATTTATATTTTCGACGACCTATGTGGCGCGGCGGGCGAAGGTCCGCCTGCGACGCAAGAGGTTGCGGGTTCGATTCCCGCCTTGGGACAAATGTTTGTATGATCTACAAATATTTGTTCCGGGTGTTCTGGGTATTTCCTATGTATAATAAAAATATCTATATATATAATGTATTTTTATTTATTTATTTATTTATTTATTTATATAATCACTTACAACTATTATTACAGGTATAACCCAATGCAATAGTGAAGCATACTTAATAATAACAACTTATTTTCTAAAACTTATTACATATAATGTTATCCTTGTGAATTCACTCCGTGTACAAGCAAAAATATCAATTTCCTCTGCTACAAGGTTAAGAGTGCGAAGCGCACGCGTCAGGGGAGCCTCAGATTAGTGCGGCCACGAGGTACAGCCAGCAGCTGAGGCCGCCGCCTTATTGTATTAAGTATATCAGTCATCTAGTACCCATAACACAAGCTCTGCTTAGCTTGGGGCTAGATGATGCTGTGTGGATTGTCCAGCAATATTTATTTATTTATTAGTGTCATACAGCCCGGAGTAACGAGTGTTATGGTTTTGTTGCGAATAACCGGCTGATCTGTGAATTCTTCTCTACTTGTATCATTACTTAATGATGTTTTCCATATATTATTGATGCAACGCAATCAACTACCATCTGCCTGTCTTTTGCCAACTATGTTGGGGTCGGCTTCCAGTCTGACCGGATGTAGTTAATACCAGTATTTTACTTAGAGTTGCCTATTTGACCTCCACAAACCAGTTAGTAACACGGCAACTATTGGGTTAAGCGACATCCTTTAGTAAGACTGGTTCTCAGATTTTCAGGCTTTTGACGACTAACAAATACACACTCAAATACATCTAAAATCTTAAGCCCCTGGCAGTAACGACTGTCAAAGATTTACTAATAACAGCCGGGACCAATGGCTTAAGGTGTTTTCCGAGGCACGGAGGGGTCTGTATATGTAATGGACGGTCACCCATCCATAGACCGACTTCATCTAGCGTAGCTTAACCTTCGATTGACCCATGCGGCTGTTATTATTTAGCCACGAGCCCCTTTCTAACTCCTCCACTGTTCTTTTCTGATTAATTTCGTTGCGGGATCCAAGACTGTTGAATCGTTTATCCAGGACTCTTTGGGCTTCATTGTCTCGACGCTTTACTGGTGGTCGCCACTGTTGATTCTGGATTTCAGGAGTTAGAAAGGGGTGGTTTGGGAATAGTGTGGCGGGTTTGTAAACAAGCCACGAGCCCCACTATTTACACACATTGTACAAGCCATGGGAAACTGAACATAACGCGGAAAAACAATTATATTGTTTACAATATTAACACATATTGTGTATGGTAGTTGACCGTGATACTACTTCACATTGGAACTTTACTTACTTTGAGTTGTTCAAAGTAATTATAGTAGTTATGTCGGGTCGTTCAACAAGATAAAAACCTAATATCATGATCTGCCTAGCCTTTTCCCAACTATGTTAGGGTCGGCTTCCAGTTTAACTGGATTCAACTAAATATAAGTATTTTACATGGAGCGACTGCCTATCTGTCCTTCACAACCCAGTTACTGAGCAAAGCAATACCCCTTGGTAAATCTAAAATTTACATAAGAAATCAAATAAAGTAGTAATAATTTAACGTTCTACCAACCTTGAATGATTGGTAACAAACACAGATAACTAAGCCATTCAAGTTTGTCACCAAAATATTTTCTGATTCACGATTGTTTTATTTTTGGAAACGGATCATAAACTCAAAAGATAATTAACCGATTAAAAAAAATATTTCACGTAAAGAAAGCTGCTTTATCACCGTGTAACATAGGCTATATTTAATATTCAAAACTACTCTTTAAAGGGGATCAGGAGGGTGTTAAATTTCGAAGGTAAAAGTACGAAATCCTCGCATTCGAAATGTTAGTTTCAGATGTATACGTAAATGTGGAAAAATTACATGGGAAGATTGAATGGCGAAAATCTTTAAAAGTTCGCAAAAAGCGATCTTTTTAAGATAAGCTATCATAGCGATCACGAATGGAGATATCTTGCTCCATTCTTTCTCGATCTATTGACTATAATATAAAAATTCAATATTTGGAATTATTCATTTGTGTCACATAACTAAAATGCACAGAGACCAGCACATCAAGCTACCCCAATATGTCAAATTTATTTGGTAAGTTTTCAACTTTATCGCAATGAAAATAAAGTTCATGTTCAATTGGGAAAATTTGACACTTTGGGGTAGCCTGATGTGCTGGTGTGTGTACATGGCGTTAAACAAAATACCGTATCCGTGCCTTCCAAGGCGTACAAATCTTTGTTACGCAGTTATTTGTAAAGTACACTTAGAAATAGGTACAGCTAATTAAGAAATGGGCAACTTCATAATCATTTCGTACATTTGTGCATACAAAATTAATTATTGAATTTATAAAAATCGTTTCGGGATCCCCCTTTGCGAATAAAACGTTCACACATTCATCTACCAACGTATAATTAGGTAGGTAGGTACTATATAATCATCTTAACGGTTAAATAACGTGAGTGTGTACAATAATGTACCTCAAACATAATGTATATGTATAGTTATGAGTACCTAGTAGTGTGTGTTTCATTCATAACGCTTTGTTAAGCAGACATCAGACGGTTCACTTTTTGTTCATTTTCGCTTTACCTTTTTTCACTAGTTGAAAACCTCCTCGAAACTAACCATTTCGGTACCGACTCGAAATTTCTCCTTCAAGCCCCGAATCGTCAGAAACTGAAACGGTCTGAACGCAGAGTGAACTTTCACTAGGGTTCGCTTTACTGTGTCATATCCTGTGAGTAAACCACGTATACTGGCCTCGCCAGAATGTATGTTATCCACTGTCCAGGATCGGCACTACATGCTAGGTGACCGCCCAGCAGCCTGGGCAAGCGAATATTTATGAAAATACCTATGATGGTCATGGAGCGACTTTTCACTTCTTCAGAAGATTCTTCTTCTTTTTCGATCTCTCCTTTGATTCTTCTTCTTCTGAACATGCTACCACTTTCTTTGCTGGATTTACCTTTTAACGCGTTTAAAGCTTAAGTTAAATCATGATTTCCTTTGGCAATATTTTCAAGATAATGAGCATAATCATTATGAACGTTAATTTTTAATGTGTAATGAATTTGTAATCAAACAAAAATTAAGATTGAAATGAACGCTCATTCCAGTGAAGCGTCTAAAATCAGCTTAAGTGTGGGTGTTTAAACAACTTTATATAGTTGGTCTATTTGCTGTTTTTTACTGGTTAGGTTCGAAGAATCCCATTTGTATTAAAGCCAAAGAACCCTTATGTTAAGTTTGATATTCTGTGTGCCTAGCTCGAGTGCTTGACGACACACGAATTAACGAAATCCGAACAATTATAAAGTTGAAAATACTGATCCTATCCTGTAGCTTTTTGGTTTAAAATTATGCGGCAAGCGCTGCAGTTCGTGTCACCCATAGACATAAATAAAGTCTTAAAATAGATTTGAATATTATACTCCTAACGAATATTTTAAAGGTTAAAATTGACAATCTATCGAAACACGTACACCTTATCTTGCGAAAATATACAGATTCAAAATACAAATACAAATACAAAATACAAAATACAAATAGTTTATTTTCTTTAACAAACTTGTACTACATACTAGTGATAGAAGTGTCCCTTTAAGCAAGTAAATGCCTGTATTAGGACACTCCCCTCTTCCGTAACTTAAATTTACATAATGTACACAATAAATGCCATTGTTTACTATTTACTATTTATAATTAATTACAATTTTAAGAATTAGATTAGATTAGATTTAATATAACTTAGTGTGCGTTTTGTGTATGTAATGTGAGGTGAGGTGGGCATAATTATGTGATCTGTGTTATGGGATGTATGTTAGTGTAGGATGTGTGTGTGTGTGTGACCTGTATGTGTGTAATTGTAAAGGTTGTGCATGAGAGTAAGTGTGTGCATGAATCATCACAACACACATCATAACTCACTCGAGTTATGATGTGTGCTGCAGGAGGGCCTCAGTGTCCTCATATGATAGTGGTTTTATCCATTGGATTACAAGTTTTTTACATTCTAGAAATTGTTTGGTGTAGACATATATTTCTTTATTTATTTTATTATAGAGTTGAGATGACTGTTTCTCGTATTGCCTGCTACAAAACCTGGTTTTTGTTTGAGGAATCGGTGCTATAACATCTTTCCTCCTTTTTGATAAGATAGCGGTATCATAAGGCAGCTCTTTGTGTTTTTTCAAAATAGTCTGAACAATGTAAAGTTTTCTCACCGAAAGCAAATCACTTATCTGATAAAGACTCTCGGTGGGAAATCTAATCCTTTTAAAGAACATGATTTTTATTAGGGCTCGTTGAACTCGTTCCACAGTAATAAATTTGGATTTAGCTGCCCCTCCCCAAATTGGGATGCAGTACACCAAAACAGACTGCACTAAAGCAATATAAATATCCTTTAATAGATTTCCAAATGGGTCTCCGGTATCAGTAGCATTTTTTGGAACAACATATCTCAGTGTTTTAAAAATCCAGCTGAGTTTGCGAATCCTATTTGAGACCTGCTCAAGATGAGGATACCAAGATAATCTCTGGTCAATCATGACACCCAAATATTTAGTTTGGGTGACCTTATTGATGGTAGGGCAGTCACAGGTTTCGCTTTGAGTGTCACCACATTTGTGAACTTTAATTGTGAGGTCCCTATCTGGTTGTGTGCGATTACATATACTAAAGCATATATAATTAGTTTTTGAGGTGTTCAACGTCAGTAGATTATTATTTAGCCATATAGAAATTTGGGCCATACCACATGACGCACTTTGCTGTACGTCATCCCAGGAACTCCCCGAGAAAACGACAGCAGTGTCATCTGCATAAGAAAAGACTTTGGCGTTATTAATTTTCATATTACAGAGGTCGTTTATATATATTAAAAAGAGTGTGGGTCCCAAAACACTACCCTGAGGCACGCCGTACAACACTTCTGCATCATCACTAACGTATTGCCCCAGCTTAACCCTTTGCATCCTGTTAGAGAGATAATCTTTAAGCAGGTTGAGTGAAGTTCCTCTTACACCAATGTTTTCTAGTTTGTTCACAAGGATTGGCACAGAGACGGTGTCAAATGCCTTTTTAAGATCCAGAAAGATGGTTAAACATTTTTTTTTTTTATCGAGTTGATTGGTAACTAGCGAGTTTAAGGCGGTAACTGCGTCTTCGGTAGATATATTCTGCCTAAAACCAAATTGTGTTTTGGATAGTGTTTTATATTTATCTAAGAATTTAAGAAGTCTACTATTTATTAATTTCTCCAAGATTTTCGATATAGCTGGAAGGACAGATATCGGCCTATAGTTGTTGAGATCGTCTCTGTCCCCACCCTTGTGAACCGGGGTAATAATAGATTTTTTAAGGGAAGCTGGGAAAACACCATCTCTAAAACAGAGATTTGCAAGATGTGCTATAATTGGGACAACCACCTCGCGTATATGCTTTAAAAATCTTGTGGGGATATTGTCCCAGCCAGCGGCACTATCCGACTTTAGGTTCATCAGGATTCTGTCTACTTCATTGAGTTCTGTGTCCAAGAGTACAAAGGAATTAGTTTGTGTTGACAGTCGATCAGGTACATAGTTAGGGTCATTATTTGCGCTAGGTTGAATTTGTTGGGCCAGCTGTTTGCCAATATTTACGAAATAATCATTAATACAATTAGCCGATTCAATAGGGGTTGATTTAATATTAGTTAGTTCAATGTTTTGGCTTTTAGATTTATTTATGTAGGTTATTGTTTTAATATTTTTCCAAAGCAATTTATTGTTTGATTTTGACTTAGCAAGTAATTCTCGATCATGTTTTCTTTTAATTTTTTTTATGAGTCCGTTGCAGTGATTTCTATACCGATTGTATGTTATTTTATTTACTTCGTTGTGTGGGTCACTTCTAAATATCTTTTGCAATTTATTCCGATTCTTAATACAACGAAGTATGCCTGGGGTTATCCATGGTTTAATTATACGTTTACTGTTTGGAATTTTAGCTGTGGTAGTGTTGAGATTAATTGTTTCAGTTAGTTCAGTAATGAGTATCTCCGTCAATAAATTGGGGTCGTCACAGAACAATAATTCCGCAATGTTTTTTTCACGTATTTGATTTAAAGCTTGCTCGAAATTTATACGAGTAGTGGTTTTATTTGCAACTTGTGTGTATTTTTGCTTACGCAGTGACATAAAAGTAGTGTAGTGGTCAGTGACAGTGGTATGAAGGATAGCGATAAATACGGACACCTTTTTTTTGTTAATTTTTATCATAAAATGATCCAAGCAATTCCTTTCCCTAGTGGGTAATGTATGTCCAGGGAGTATACCATGTAATGACAACATATTTAAATAATTCACTCTATTTTTACTGTCCTGTGGCGTCTCTATGTCTTTAGTTCTAATGTTAATGTTTATATCTCCCGCTATAACTATGTTTTTTTGCGATGTTATAGTATCAAGGTGAGTGCAAAGAGATTCAATGAAATTGTCAGTGTTTGTGTTTGATGGAGAGCGGTATATACACAAAATATGGTTATTCAGAACATCTACCTGGAGACAGGACGCTTGGGCCAACTTTATTTCCTTTACTTTTGGTTTCAATGTGTCCCTAACATAGGCTACTACTCCGTCATTTTGGTTTAAATGTCGAGTAGAAGCAAAACAGTGGTAATTATTTAGTTTAGGAATTGGTTTGTTATCGTTTAGTCGACACTCTGTTAAAATTATGATGTCAGTTTGAAATTTAAAAGTAGATAACAGAAGGGAGAAATCATCGAAGTTACTGTAAACGCTTCTAATATTCTGAGAGACAATCGTTAAATCATTTTTATTTACTGTAATGTATTTAGAGATCTCAGAGCAATCACATTCCATTGTACGAGCTATTTCAATATTGTCAATTTCATTTATGGTTTGTAGGTTGTCACCCATTTAACATGGTTCCAATAGAATAGTCGTCACGAGCAAGATTTACAGAAAAAATATAGGCTGATTGTAGTCGGGCTGGGTTAAAGACAATAGAAGTGGTTTTGTATAAATAGCGCAGCAGTAATAACGTTTGTATGAATGATGATGTGAGGTCGTGTAGTAGATGTATAATATGAATTTGAGTAAATAAGTGATGTATTTGTAGTTTGTGTGTGTAAAGTTCAGAAAAAGTGTTATATAGTGTATGTGTAAAAAAATAACTTGTTATGGTATCTATGGAAACGTGGTTAATTAACAAAATACAAGATGATATATAACAGTAACAAAGAGTAGGTAACAAAAGAATAATATAGGGCAATAGCATAATTAGTTTTAGAGTTAGGTATTGGATGAACATAGAGTTGTGATCTAATAGTCACTTTTTTAATATTAGCTGATGTACCTGTTCTTCACTTCTAATAGCTAAAGTTGGCGATAGCTCGTCCTTCTTAAGATAGACTTTGCCATAGGCGGTCCAGCAGAACTTGTAGGCTCCAGTTTTAGTCAAATCGCGAGCGAGGAAGTGTAGGCGGGACCCTTTAGGGGTCAGGTGTTCCGATAAGAATATAGGGGTGTCTTCTTGTGTCTTAAATCCTAGGTGTTTGCAGCATAACTTGGACTTGTGTTTTAAGTTGAAGGCTTTTCCCAGTTTCATAATTTCACCCTTTAATAGTGTAGATCCAGTCTCAACAATAATAGGCGACTTTTGAGTTTCCAGGTTTTTTCCACGTACTCTATATATGTCCCTAATATCATATTTGCTGATCGTGCAATTTATGTTTTGGGAAAGGGACATAACCATTTCTACGAGGTCTTCCTTTGATTCAGTTGGTTTTTTCGGTACGTTATTTATAACGAAATTCGATTTGCGACAACCCATTTGAAGTTCCTCAAGTTTGTTCTCTAGCAAAGTGACGTATTTCTTATCTTCCTTGGCCTGGATTTCTAGTTTGTCAATTTTTTTTTGGAGCTGCTCGTTCTGTGCAGTTACGAATGAGATTGAGCTTTCAATTTTGAGATTGGATTGCTGAATGTCTTTCAGAGTGAGAGTAATTTGTTGTATCTCGTTTTCACGTTTACTTGAGAAAATTGTCATCATTTCTCTCATCTCTTTTTTAAATTCATCAAGCTGATCACTAATCATGGTATCTTCCCAGCTTCTCTTTACCCGTTTGACTACATAATTAGGCGGCGTCTTATTCTCATTGTCCAGTAAATTAATTTCCGTGTCTGATAGAGATTTATTTACTAAGGAGTTCATGATTACTAAGTTACCAGAAACTAGAAAAGGTGTAATCGCCGGTGCGCTTAGTAAAAGTTAAAATAATGTACTCAGATATGCGTATATGACGACGAAGTTTCGGGTATAATTGGAGCATACGCAGGTGGGTGGGCCACTAATTAGACCTGTTGTCTAATCACTCAACAGTGGGATGTGGCCTGTGCGTCACCAAAGCGTGGAGGAGGTGCGCCCGCGCAGTAATTAGTAATTATTGGATCTTACTCTTCAATTGGGCGTAGTCTTCGCAGGAGTAGGGGCTCAGGTACCAGGCGCACACGATCTCAGGAGTAAGTATTATTGTCACTGACTCACCGTGCCGCGAAACGTAGCTGACGTTGTTGTGAACTCTTCGGTAATTATGCACTCCTATTTATTGTGACGAATTAAAACTTTCAAAATGATTTATTTGTATGGGAAAATAATTGCGTATATAACTGGTGGCACGTCTACACCTTACGGCGGTCCGGGGGGAGGGTGAGGAGGAGGAGGAGGGGGGATTCAAAAAGTACAATATGTATAACTTTTGAACGTCTAAACCGATTTTGATCAAACATAGCTAAAAACACTCCCGACTAATTCAACTTTCAAACAAAAAAAAATCCTATACAAAATCGGTCCATACGTCGGGAGCTACGATGCCACAGACAGACACAGTCAAACTTATAACACCCCGTCGTTTTTGCGTCGGGGGTTAGAAACTTTAAAAAGTCAAACATTCTAAACATCAAACAAAATAAATAAATAAATAATGCTGGACAATCCACACAGCATCATCTAGCCCCAAGCTAAGCAGAGCTTGTGTTATGGGTACTAGATGACTGATATACTTAATACAATACATTACATAGACAGATATTTTTATTATACATAGGAAATACCCAGAACACCCGGAACAAATATTTGTAGATCGTACAAACATTTGTCCCAAGGCGGGAATCGAACCCGCAACCTCTTGCGTCGCAGGCGGACCTTCGCCCGCCGCGCCACAACGGTCGTCAAAAGTAACTATAAACCCTTCAATAAAACTAAAAGTTAGCTTAAGCCTAAGTTCTACGATTAATTAAGTACAGTAAAAGCTCTTTATTCGCGGGGTACACTCGTATGTTCCGTATATATGACGCGAATACAGAAACCGTGAATATGGAATGGTCATTTATATGGAATTATTGGGGATACATTCCTAGGCGAAATAAAACAAAACTAGTACACAGACAGTAATAAAACAATTCTACGGCCCAGCTGATAAATTCCATGTACAAACATGTACTCACCGTTACATTTAATGGCGAACAAAACTAGTTGGATGGTCGCTCATGTTAATCTTGTATAATGGATAATGTGTCAGGTGGTCAGTTGCAAATTATAATGACGCGCGATGCGTGGGAATCATACGCCGTTGGTGAAGTACGTACGATGTGAAAATGTGCGAGTTTATATTGACACTTCAATCTCGATCAAGCATCAGATCTTCAAACTTCGAAGGTACTTACACCTGTCATTATTATCTTACCCAAATGGCTGTTAATATGCTTCTGCAAAAGCTATATCATCAAATTCAGACTTGGAACGGTGAATACTAACTAAAACCTTTTCACAGAGGAAATTTTTGAAGTGAAACTTCTTTATCCACGTATTGGAGAAATCTTATAGCAATGTTAAAAAAATGGTCACACTTTCCGACGCCATCTTGAAAAAATTCATCAGAGACGTCACATTTCTGTCACTTTGGACCATCGCGGCGCCATGCGTGTTTACTTAAATTGAGGAGTGACTTATAAATAAATATATTAATGATGACAAGTGATAAAATTGATTGACTTAATGAAATTCATTTAAATAAATAGTGAAAGTGTGAGATTATTTTTTTATTGTTTTGAAAAAGTTTCACTTCACACATGTGTACATTAATACACACACATTTATGTTTTAGTAAGGATAGAAGTCCATGATTATGTAGGTCGTAACAGCGCCTTACATTATCATCATCTAGCTAATTCTTCTATCTTATCTCTCTATATCTCGCTTATTGCCTTCGAAATTCATTCACTTCTTCTGTCTCACTCAGGGTGTCTGTCTCCTCTAAGCTTCTGAGTTGGTCTTCTACATCTATATGTTCACCACTTGTCACCAAACGATTAACAGTTATTACTACAAGAACCATCACACACTGACATACAGCCAGTGTGTCACCCACCATCAACTTGGATTGTATAACATCCCCCACTTGCACGATGACGGAGCGCACAGACTATCGCTTCCTCGAGCAGTACCGTGCGTTTTGCTCACAAAACTGGACGCGTATCAACATGCGGTGTAGACTGTGACAGTGTTTTGTTATGAAGTTGTACGTGGAATAACGCAGTAAGTGTAGTGAACTTTTCAATGGTATTCACGGTTCTATTGGGAGTAGTCTTCTGGTTAAGTTTTGGTATATATGTAAATAGTATCTTGTGTTGTTGAATCGCTAAAACAAATGGCCTGTTTAACCACCTCATAAGATCCGGGTAACGGTTTTTATTTATTTATCTGTATGTTTGTGTCCTTTCGGATAGCAGAGACTTTAGAATGAGATCTATAAACTTATCCACTACAAACAGCTTTAGCGTATTGCAAACACTGCATTTGCTTTGAAAGAATTTGGTGAAGCAAAGTCTTTGATTTCATAACTTTTATGTGTGTCGGGTCACACACATACTGCATTGATAACTAGAATAAGTCTTGTATCCTTGATGCTTCAGATTTTAGTTTTAAACAGTCATTAGATTATACATATATAGTCCTGTTAGTCTACTGGTTGCAATCGCTACTACTGATCATGTCGGTCCTGGGCTCGATTATCAAATCGGACAAACTGTTTTTGGGTTTTTTCCATCTATTTTTCAGTAGCAGCCCGGAGTCTAGATTTGTACCCGGTCGATAGTAATAGGCTCGCCCCATATTGCACGGGACTTACAAATAACTGGCAAAACTGTGAGCATTACGATAAGTCCAACTCTGCCTGACCCTTCGGGGAATAAAGGCGGTATGTTGTGTTTGTATTTGACTTTGACTTTCGTTCTTCCGAAGATTATACAGATGACGACCAAAATGATTGTTTACTTCTCCAAAGACAAGAACATTGTCATGTTGATTTAAAACTCTAGGGCGTGCCGGTACGTTACGGACGGGTACGTTAAAAAAAAACAACAACAACTGAAAGTACAGTCATCGTTAGGCCCGGCGCTCACTGGCGGCACGGCACGACAAGGTATTTTTGTAATATAGATGATTTCGAATCTTATCACTTCGTCCGCGACTTCGTCTACGTAGATTTCACACTGTTCGCTTCGAACTTTAATATCTCCTCCACCTCCTTCAAAGCGTAATTATAAGAATAATAATAGCCTATAGGACTCAGGAATACTGTAGCTTTCTAACTGTGTTTTTTTTTAGAATATGATTATTCCTTCCGGAGATTACCCCAAACTTACAAACAAATCTTACCTCCTTATAATGTTAGTATAGAATAATAACACTCACATTTCATTGATGCATCACAGTCTGCTTTGGCAAGCTCTGGTATGCCATGGCATCCCGAAATGTGAACGCTAAGCATCACGAAATAAGATCTCAAATCATTTGCGCTCACTCCATTGTTGACTCCACTCATCCCTTGTTGTACTGGCGGCAGCCAGTAGGCGACGGCCCTAAGGCTGCGGTCCCACTGACGCGGAGCTGTGCGTAGCGGAGCTTAGCGATGCATGAATTAATCAATCGCAATGTCTAATCTGAAGCGGAGCGGAGATTTCGAGCAATGCAATTGGTTAATGCACGCACCGCACAGCTCCGCCTCAATGGAAACCCAGCCTTAATCTGATTTCGGCCGTGAATGTCCTTCTGTTTTGCTTGAGCTGGCGTACTGACGCGTACAACAGTTTTTATGATGTAACAGAAGATGGCTACCGAATGAACGCGACCAGGTTCATGATGCCAAGTAAACCTTGACACAGTTTTGTGAATTACGAAGTGTCACGAATATTAGCGAATGCAGTGTTTACAATGGGTTTGTGCCTCAGAAAGCAAGTAAAGGACATGGCTGTTCTTTGTAGATTTTTGCAGTCTTTACGGGTGGCCAGAAGCCCGAAGGTCTGATAACCAGTCTTACCAAGACGTATCGTGTTGCCCTGTAACTGGGTAGAGCAAAAAGCTTAAACTGAGGAATTAAGGCCACTACCACTAACTTCATCATCTGCCTAGCCTTTTCCCAACTATGTTGGGGTCGGCTTCCAGTCTAACCGGATGCAGCTGAATACCAGTATTTTACATGGAGCGACTGCCTATCTGACCTCCACAACCCAGTTTACCAAGGGGTATCCCCTTGGTAAGACTGGTTGTTAGGCTTTCGGGCTTCTCACTACCCTTAAGGTAAGCCGGGAACAACGGCTTAGCGTGCTTTCCAAGGCACGGAGGAGTCTCAATATGTTACAAACGGTCGACCATCCACAGACTGCCCTCAGCAAGCGTAGCTTAACCTTCGATCAACCCGTGCGGCTGTTTTTATTTACGTAGCTACGAGCTCCACCACTACCACGACCATTACTTTTTATTGATTATTTTAAATCAGAACTAACATTCCATTCTGTCAGTTGGTAAGTAAATAAATACTTTCAGCTATGATAACAAACTAATTAAATCACTTTACCCCGCCGTTTCTGCTCCTAAGAGTCGTAACGTGGTGTTACATAGCTTATAAGATTCCTCAAGGATTGAGCTGGGTTATCAAATGTAAAATTAATTTTAAAATCCGAACGATAGTTGTAGAGATTAGCGCACTCGAACATAAGTCTATTTAGCTTTGTTATATAAGTATATAAGTATAGATAACAGACGTGTCAGAGAAAGTAGGTCTCGCTGTTTTCTTTAATAAATTCAGTATTCTCAGTAAATTTGCTGTTTAGACTAACTGATCGGCGCCGGCGCAGCAGTAACTTGGCTTCCGCTTTCCGTATTCAGGGTCATTGGATTTCTGCATTGATACACATTTCTCTATTGTGATTTGCGTGCATGTTTTGCTATTATGCTAAATTAAATGCCTTATGGACGTAGATACCTATATCTACTTCGTAAATACTACTTAATAATCAATGTTCAACCCATAATAAAAAAATAATGTCAGCAGCGCGCTTACGTTTGATTTTAATTCCGATCGATTGACATTGGAATTGGACGTTTTGTACTCTTGAGTTCGACGCTAACGCCAAACACTACTCTTGAGTTTTTTGACTGTTGTGTGTTTGGCCAAATAATAGATATGACTGCAAAATCAACATTGGAATCGTATTAGCTTTAGTTGGGAATAAAAATTAATTTGAAGGGTAAGACCCCTGCTTGTTGCCATATTATAAATTGGTTGTATAGTAAATAAAAAATCAATAAGGCTGGGCCATCCACACAGCTCTAGCCCCAAGCTAAGCAATGCTTGTGTTATGGGTAGGTACTAGATGACTGATATACTTAATACAATAAATGTATTAGATAGATATTTTATATTATGCTTAGGAAATACCCAGAACACCCGGAACAACTCTTTGTAGATCGTACAAATATTTGTCCCAAGGTGGGAATCGAGGGCCTTCGCCCGCCGCGCCACATTGCATCGGTCGTCAAAATAGTATAACCTGAGGATAGTGTACCTACAGGTTCTTAACTAACTTTTCGAAGCTTGCATTGTTGTTTTCTTATATCGAAACAGCAATTCATTTGTTATCGCATTAATGTTTTAATTCACCACAATAGTAAAAAGATTCCACTAATTTATTTGCATAGACCTTCCACGGCGTTACTCCAGCAAATATTAATAAAAATGTAAATGGTGCCGTGTACATACTTAGGGAATCCCAGGCACAGGTCTTGAGAATGAGTCACGAGTTCACTAGGCTTGTCGAAAAAATATCGATACATTTTTCATTCGATACATCTGATTGTAAATATTATCAATATCAAAATATTGAGAATATTAAAGATATCAAAAAGATCATACACTTGAAAGCAAAAAAATCGCCCTAACTTGAAAAGATGGGAGTTCAGATCCATAAAAAATAAGCACGACAAGTATTGTTGAGAAAATATGGATGTGTAAACCTAAAAGGAAAGAAAACATGTGCATTTGCTACTACAGAAAAACACATTAAAAGTAATAAAACAAATTCATTCAACAAATATCGACACCATGTAATATCGATACTTTTTAAAACTTTCCTCATCCCTACGATTCACTATGCAAAGTAAACATAATAATAATTATGTTGGACATAAAACAAGCTGGTTTAGCAACTTTAAACCGCAAACATTTCTGTCTTTGAAGAAAATGTAAGTGAATGTCGTTTCTACACTATTACCATCTAGGTTGTGACGTACACAGATTGTTTTAATTGGTATTATTATATTAGTTCCTGGGTTTCGCGGTCTGGTAATTAAATAAATTGTAGCAATTAGGTAACTATTATTTTAAATATTAGTTTATTCTACTACTAACCCACCACTAACTCAACTGTCAGGTTTATTTCTTTTGGTTTGTAATCGAAATTCGTTTAAAAAGCTTAGCCAAAACCTCTTTTTTGATCAAATCAGCCAGTCAGAAGCCTTTCTTACGAATATATACCTTAACTGTTTTAGAAAAAGGTTTCATTTTACACGTTTTTTTTTATATCTTTAACAACGATAAAACTTAATTGCTGGGGAGTTTGTTCCGCCACTTCTTCTTCCCAACAAAAACACTAGGAAGTGGTGAAGGGTGGGCGTTTTGGGGGACTGTCTTTTGTAAACGTTTTGACGTTCAAAAAGTGCTGATTCTCAGCCTTATTAGAATGAATGAATTTTGATTTTGATTTTGAATACATGAAAAAATAAAATAAAATTAATGATCACAGGGCATCGAAAAATTCATCCGCACCACTGTCAGCGGGAAAAGTGCCCAGAAGGCTGGCAGCATTGCCACGTTGAATGGCAATGCTGATTTTTTTTTTTTAACTTTCATTTTTAATAGAAATAATAACTTCGATAAGATGTTTGCTATAAAAGTCGTGACTAAGGCCTTGTTGGTCTAGTAAAGGGAATCTTTCGTCGCCTTCTTGTCCTTTCAAATTGAAAGACGATGCGATGCAATACAAATATTTATTCGTTTATCCAAAAACGAAATAAGGTCAATTAGTAAAAGTACAGAGCTTTCGTAAAAACCTAGACTCATAGTAGCGTTCCCACACTATTGGCATATTTTTAGAACGTTTCTATATTTGTATTTACATTTTGGCTTGCCTTGAATGTACTCGCATGTACCGTTGTCAGCTAGCTTTGTGTATGTAAACTGTGATGAGTCAACGGTAAACCGCGCGAACGTGCTTAGTGGATGTACTGTCGCGAACAAAAGGGTTTTCAAAATAATATTTTTCTGTAATTTTATATTTTTTTATTGATTGTGTCATGTCTGTTATTAATAGTCAATAAACGAGGACTTTTTTCTGGAATTTATAAATAAAAATATTTTCCATTTTCCATTTAATTGCACATGATTGTGTTATAAAAAACAAATGATTAATTATGCATGCACATAGGTAATGTGACTGTGGACTTGCTGCCAGTGATAAGATATAGAAGCTATAAATATACACTAACCGAGACGGTTCTTATTATGTCCACATTCTCTACATTTTCGAAGATTTGAGTAAAAAAAAAACATTAAAAAAATATAAAATAGTGGTCCACCAGTGTATAGTGGTCCATAGTGGTCTGCCAGTCCACTGCAGCAGGGTCCAAGCTGTCAGTGGATAGGGTTGCAGAGACAGGAACCTGCTCACAATACAAGATGTATCGAGAAGTACTGCTTTCGGTATGAGGCCTTTGAGAACTTAGATAGATGGTTGTCGAAGATTTTAGTCATCAGTTCATTGGCTGTTACGACAATTATGATAGCCGACTCCACATTTCACATGTCGTCAACCCCGTGTGCTAACTCGACTAATTTGATCTGTTTTTCTTTCTCAGCTTCCACGACGTTTCCGTATTACATGTAAAATTATTTTAAAGTAACTGAGCTAACAGACGTTGTCCTGTCAATGGCGCGAACTGTCAAACGTGTGAAGTTAAAGTTGGTCTTTAGATTTCTGATTTTTTATTTCTGTAACCTTGTCCTTAGAATAACAAATGCAAAAAAAAAAAAAAAAATTGGTCCATTTTAATATAAAAGAAGATGATATTCAGAAAGGTCAGGTGCGCAGTACTCGCCACCGGCGTGCGTGTATGACCGATGTAGGAATGTAAACGAAGTAAAAAGAGTATGTAGGTACGGATCGTAGTAGGTGGCGTTCTGTAGTTTCTACCTAACCCCATGGGAAAGATGCGTGAATTCATATATGTATACAATGTATGTATATTAATGATAAAATGTAAATCATATTTATTTTGGTATTAAAACACTTTTACAAGTTTAACAAAAAAAATATTAAACTATGGCTATTAAGAAAATACTAGATGCATCTGGTATTTTCTGTGGTATTTCATGTCCAACTACTATATAAAGAAATACAAAAAAAAACACACTGGTCACAGTCTCTTTTAAAGTTCAAAAATTACCTAGGTCACTTGCTTATTTATGAGTACAAGATAAGTTTCTGAGATGAGTTTTTTTTTTTCCGGAAAAAACCCACACGGCGACGGACGCATTTGTTGTTTGACACACTTCAATCTTTTTTTTTTCATGCTGCTAAAGCAATAGACGAATCATGGCTAGCCTTTAAATCATTGTACAAAAACAGCTGATATTTTCTCTTCATTCATACAACCAAGAAGATGTTTACTTATGGCATTGTGTTTGTATAGGTGTCAGCAAAGCCACGCACTCATTTGTGAGTCACAGTAGCGTCACACGTCACACGTTGGTCACACGTGTTGATCTACTGTGAAGCAATTTACCTGTGATTATCCATGTGAACTTTGCATATGAGCTGGGAAATCCAAGTTAATTCTTGTTAGACCGCAAGTCGCAAGCGATTTTTTTTGTTTTTTAAACTGTATAACATCACGCTTGTAAAGGGTTAAACAGAAGTGTACTCATAGTACACCTACTTTTTGCCAGCTTGTTTTAATTCCCATGTATTAAGCGACGAGTCTATTGTCGTCAACCGGGTGGAATCTAGACTCGGCAGGCTGCTACGAAGAAATTCCAAATGGAAAAACTCTAAAACTAAACTTAGTAATTTACCTTGTTTGATTAATGTTTTCGGGATAGTAGGTTGTAGATTATAGGTAGGTAGTAAATTTTAAATTATGCTTAAAGTATGGCAGTTTAAATTCCATTTCCAAACGAAGTATTTATAAACTCCTGCTTTTAAACTAGATTCAAATATAACACAACAAAAAACATCTGTTACTGTATTAAATGTCTGAAACTCTTCAGTTCATTTACCTTTTAGTCCATGTCTGTAGTTATTTAAATTTATTTTGTAAATGTTGTTGCTCAGTTTTTATGTAATTCGTAAACTCTAATAATTATGAACATCTTTTATGAACAAATGAATAAAAATATTATATAGTTAAAACATTGTCTTCGTGACTGTACCGGCAATGACAGTCAAGCTTGCAAGCTGTCTTGTCACGAACTCACGACACATCGGTAAATAATACGTAGTCAAAGACTATTGTAGTGTAGACGTTAAAATCCGCAAATATAAAATAAACTGTACTTGTTGATTTTGCCAAAACTTAGTATTAGCACTTGTGTCGTGGACTGTACCGATGGTGACAGTCAAGCTTGCAAGCTGTCTTGTGCACACAAGCAAATATGAGGCAAAGATTATTATGTAGATGTGAAAGAAACATAATAAGAATTTGGATCAGCTTTTTATTCCAAACTAAAATGGATAATTGGAAAATAATAATACTATTCAGGAATCGAGACGATCTTTGTGTCAAATTTATAAAAAAAAAAAAAAAAATGGCGTCAGTTTGTGAGTGACGATACGGTACGGTACCTATATTAATAAAAAACAGTAAATAAAGAATTAATGGTCTATAACGTGTATTGTATTACTTAATACACATATTTACTATAAACAGATTAGTTAATAATAATTTGTTAATTAAGATATAGTTTGGTATAGGGCTTTTGATTTTTTACAGTTAAAATAAAAGACGAATTCTAAATCTAGCAAGTACCTAGTTGAAAATAAAATTAAAACTTAGCATATGTACTCAATTTAACAATTCAGGCCCTAGTTCCTGAGTTGTAACTAATTTTATTTAAAACTAGCTTCCGCCCTCGGCTTCGTCCGCGTGGTTTGTTGATAACAAGTAGTCCATGTCCTTCCCCGGGGTGCAATCTATCTCTCTGCCAAATTTTATCGAAATCCGTTCAGTGGTTTAGGCGTGAAAAGAAAACAAACAAACCTACTTTCGCATTTATAATATTACAGTTACCGCAAGATCAATGAAATCAAACAAGTGACTCGCGTAACTTTAAGTAAAATCACATCTCCAATCAATGACACTCAATAAAATCTATGACCGAATCCGATACCCTTTATCGTATTGCGCATGTGTGGGTGGATAGCGAGGCTGCGCCGGCGCAGAGCTCAGTCATCGGCCGGTCGGACGTGGCGACTGGCCGTTCTTTTTTCAAATTCGCCAGTCAGTAACGGTTTTCACACATTCTTTCGTATTTATCCGGTTATTTTTTATTTCGGTTATTTTTGACTGAAAACAGTGAAAACACAAATAAAACGAGGTACGTATTAATTTATTTTGTGTTATTTTTCAATGAAAACGTATTATTTTATTTGTGGATTATGAATGAATTGAAATTGTAAATAATACCAGGCTTCATTGATTTTTGTTTGAGTGTTTTGCGAATATTCATTTTATTTCGTTGAAATATTAAAAGGCGTGTTAGTTACTTGTAGCCATAATGCGCCGTGCAATCATTTCTATGTTGGAACATGATTGTAACAGGAATTATTTCAATTAAACAATCGATAATTATAACTGATTCAGCTGTTACAGCGTCTAATCTAATCGTTGAAGAAATTAAAAAGTATACTGGTGGGTGGGCAATCGTTCTGTAGGTACGTTAATAAAAAATAAAAAAGTATGAAAAGAGGGTAAATGCATTTTATTCACTAAACAATGTAAAAAAAAATGTATTTTATGCGAATGAATTTTTTGAAATTTATGTAAATCGCCAGGGTCAATTGTACAACACATTTTTACTCATAATCACTTATATTGATGACATTCAAAGAACGGTATTGTTTTGCTTCGTAACTCCGTGTACGAATTTAACTTACTGTGCTACTAAATTATTTGCAATGCGTAGTTTTAATTTTAATTTTGTAATTAAGTGTTTCTACATTTAATTTTATACATTTAACCGTATTTCCAAGTTAAATGTTTCTACATTTAACCGTATTTCCCAGTTAAATGATTCTACATTTAACCGTATTTCCCAGTTAAATGATTCTACATTTAACCGTATTTCCCAGTTAAATGTTTCTAAAATTTAAATTTCCCAGTTTAATGATTCTATATTTTATTACAAAACTAAAATTAAATAAAACTTTCGTAGAAAAAAGATGACTAATTTAAAATACATAAATAATATCATATAATCTGTCAATGAAATCGAACCAAGAAAGAAAGTTAATATTTAATTAAATTATATGATTAATAAAATTAAATAAAAAAATATAATTTTGATGACAATCACTCACACTTTTTACACACGTAACAACTGGTAATGTGACACAAAAATAGTGTAATGTTTTTAATTATTTATTTTTTATCTTCGGATATGTTTTGGTTTTACAAATTACATTAAAATCACCTTACATTAACAATTGGCGAGACAGTCATAAAAAATGATGTAGTTAGTAAAAAATGGCTACGTCTAAAATTGTTCTATAAATTGTAACTAGCACTTCGCCGGCGACTAGTAATTAATTAAATATAGGTAATTTTCCCTTCGAACTTTTACATTCCCTCCACCCTATTTAACGTATTTTATTTAAAATAAGCGTACTTTTGAAAATAAGAATAAGTAATAAGATAGCATGTTACTCGCTAAAATTGTAAACGTACCATTCCATAAGTTAAAGAATATTTAAAGTCGGTTATGAAGTTTTTGAGTTTATCCATTACAAAAAACATGCAAACAATTCAATATTTTCTCTTTTTGTATTATTTTGTTTAGCATATCTAAACAAATATTATAAAAAAAGAAAATATTTATAAAAATAAAATGAATAATATAAACGTAAAATGAATGCAAAAAATCATGGACTAATTAGTTACTTAAAAGTACGCGCGGCGCAAGTAGGGTTGACGAAGCCGAGGTTCCTATTTCTATCTGCAGGGTTAACGAAACCTAACCTGTCCGTGTCGGGGTTCTTTAAGTTCCAGAGCTCGTGTAGTTCGCTGCAGTTGAAAATATTTTTAGCGATATCTTTGTAGAAGGTGTTTTAAAGATCGATATTTTGAAGATTGTTGTGTGTTTTAAAGACTTTGAAATTTTTGTAAGTAGATTGATTTACGACTGTATTCAGTCGTAAAATATTGCTTTACAACTGATTAAATCAAAATTTTCGATAAATCAAGCAGCCATGTAACCGTATTCTCCGCAACTCTTCCTCTGTCTTAATCAATCAAGCTCGATCACACACCAATGCCCACAAAATGCACAATAGTGATGGTGGTGCATTCTCTAGAGACATTAAGTGCGCGTGCTAAGACTGTTAATGCAAGAACTGTAAAGTGAAAACAAAATCTTGAAGGAGATTTTTACATTAATTAAATTCTGTTGGTTGAAAAAAATACCATTTTTTTGCCATCAATTGAAATAAACAATTGCGATACTTCGTAAAATTTCCGTGAAAATCTCATACAGTGTTTTGTTTCAATGCACCCTGTTTCACTCAGCACGTTCTTCTTGGGCAGGAAACCTTCAGAACGATTAGCAATGCGTCTAACGTCGTCTGTCTACAAATATTAACCAACCAGCACTCCGCCCGCGACGTCTGCGTGGATTTCGTTCTTTCCCTTCGAACGTCAACATCCCCTCAAACGTCAACATAAAGCGCAGTTTTGATAACAATATACAATACTAGCTGACCCAGCAAACGTTGTGTTTGCCATATAAAATCTATGGGATGGACTGCCTTTAACATTTAGGGGGATGAAAAATAGATGTTGTCCGAGTCGCAGACCTAACCGATATGCACACAAAATTTCACGAAAATCGGTTGAGCCATTTCGGAGGACTTTAATTACAATCACCGTGACACGAGAATTTTATATATTAGACTAGCTGCCCCAGAAAACATTGTTTTGCCATATAAGATGTTGAGGTGGACCACCCTTAACAATTAGGGGGATGAAAAATAGATGTTGTCCGAGTCGCAGACTTAACCGATATGCACACAAAATTTCACGAAAATCGGTTGAGCCATTTCGGAGGAGTTTAATAACAAACACCGTGACACGAGAATTTTATATTAAAGAACAGCACTCAGAAATAATGTAGCTTTATAACCGTGTTTTTTTTTTAGAATTGGATCATTAGGTAGTTCAGGAGAATAATCCCTACATACAAACTTACAAAAAAAAATACTCTTTATAATATTAGTACTTATAGATATAATAGATCAGCAAACTAATAATAATAATCGTTTATTTAACTTTTATAAATAATTGTTTATTTATAAAAGTTGCAAATGTACAATAAGTACATAAACAATTAAAATAGAGCACAGTTGGTTATTTGCCTGACCTAGGTTGAATCCGTGCTTCAGACTAGAAACTGCAACATAGTTATTGTACTAAATTACAATGAGTAAGTATAAAGTAAAAACTAAACTAAAAGTCAGGTTAATAAAAGTAAAAAAAGGATGTTAGCCTTTCTATTTGTAGAGAATTAGTAGGCACGGTTGGCGCAGTGGCTGAACGATCGACTGCTGCGCCGCGTGTCGGGGTTTCGATTCCCGCACGGAACAAATATCTGTTCGTGTATGTGAATTTAAATGTTTGTAACACACGGCACGGAATTCCTAGTGTGGGGCAGCGTAACAAGTAGAATCAAACAAGTAGATCTTCTGTCTGTGCGTAATCTTTGGTTAGTTAATGTTTGAGTTATTTTTTTTACAGCTAAAGTAAATTGATTTATGGATACTATGTTTTCTATTTGATTTATTATAGGTACAGAAATTGGCCTAAAAATGTATAAACTCTACAAAGACATGTTTTGAATCATTCCGTCTCTTGTTAGTATTGTCAGTATGGTATGCTGTTTCAATACTATTTGTATGTCACAAGATTTATATAGCAGATGTTTAAAATTATGACAACTTATGATAATTTATCTTTTGATCGTTAATTTAACGTTAAAATTTATAATTATGATGAAGTAAAGGAATGGATAGCATTTTATAATTATACGAAATTCCGACAACCACCATTTTAGCAACAATTATATCAAATATTACCTCCTACTAATTAGAGTCGAGTTGCAAGTATGAAATGACAGCCAGATGTCGGATAAATGACATGTTTTTTCACCAGATTTTATGTTTATACCTTGTTATCTGCCATTCAATATGGCATATTAAAGATAATATTAAACAGAACATGCGGTGAAAACTCTCCGTTTATACAAATTTTACCACCGCGCAATGAGTACAAATTAGAGCGAATATTGGTATAAGCTAGATTATTTTCACATAATTTCTATGTAAAAATAATCTTTTTCATATAAGCCCTTTAAGGTTACGTTACGCCCAAAGCACACCTAAACATACTTTATTAGTCAGTGTTTAAACAATAAAATAATAAACGTTTTAAAAGCATTTAATTATCTGCCATAAATATGTAGAACAGCCATTTGCCATAAATGTTTGTTTGTTGTTTATAATTGTTGTAAATTAAATTTTGTATTTTTACATATTATTTTGATTAGATTAATAAATATGGTTAAGAGTATGGTAAAAAGTGAAAGGTTAAAATACTATTATTATTACTGGCATGCACGTGAGTCTTTTTACTTGTGATTTTTTATCTTGTATTGAATCTTTCTTTAAAACTATCTATTATCTATTAAAACTATCGCAATCTTCCTTTTTACCGCTCATAAAACCAACGTGACATCTAACCAATTTTAATTTAACAGCAACATCGATTTTTAATTCTTACAATGTTCCATTTGATTGCATACAATCGTTAACGATCAACCGTAAAATGAATGCAAAAAGTTGCACTCCGATCCGGTATAAGGACATTGCCTTTATCTGATGACATTCCGTTACTTTTTTTTTATTTAGAAATTATGCAAGATATGGCGGTGTGTCAGCGACCCTGGTCGATGGCTCGGTGGCTCGACGGTACCAGTTTTGAAGTCCCGTATCGAAGGGTCTAATGTATTCAGAAGCATGCAGATGATTCCGTGTCTTGTTTTTAAAACTGGATGGGCTCTTTTCGTTTGGGCTCGTTTTCTCTTTGAATGTGCCTTGAAAGAGTTGGGATGGACTTGCTTCGATATCAAGTTATGCAGTGCCTTTCTGAAGGCGGCTAGTACAAAATTAAACCCTGGAGCTGAGCTATAAATAGATACAACAGAGTTTGGAGAAACAGTTCAGGAACTTTTAGTCAATTCAGCAACGTTAGGTCTTAGATTTGAAAAATATGATGCTGCAATTAAAATTAAGATGACATAAAAACGAATCAACAAAAATAATCACATGAAGTAGTATTTTAGCTCACGCCAACCTAATTGGCATATCCATAACCCCATTCTTATGAATTTCCTAAGTGCGACAGTACATATAATAAGTGTGAAAACCGAATTATCCACGGTTGGTTCGAAAGACAATGGTGTAGTTGTCAAGATGGTTTGACTGTTGAGTCAAGGACGGTTGCGGTCCAACGCACACCGCTGCCTATGTATGGTGGACCGACGGAGTCTATGAACATTGTCTGACGTCGTTATGTATGGGACTTTACCTCAGTTTTTGTGGACTAGCTGGTCTGTTACTCAGTGGATGATATACCGATGCATTTTCAGATAGACATCACCGATAATGTCTTGCACAGTTACAAAAGCATTTGTGTATTCAAAATCAAAATTCATTTATTCAAATAGGGCTGAGAATCAGTACTTTTTGAACTTCAAAACAAAAGACAGTCCCCCAAAACGCCCACCCTTCACCACTTCCTAGTGTTTTTGCTGGGAATATTGGTTGGTTTATTCTTCATGCTGTGCCTGCAGTGCTGTTCTGAAAAAAACCGCCACTTTAGTGAAGTTAAGGGGAAGTGAGCTGTGATCCCATACTAATGCTAAGGATCACACGCTCACGTCACCGGAGAATATTTTTACAGAATAGACCAGCTGATACATGTGTCATAAGGATGTGACGTCTTGTAACAATTTAATTGTTCCTTTTGTTGCCAAAACTCTTTGCTACATCGGATATACATCGGATAGTATTGTATCTATCTACATCGGATAATATTGCATCTACATCGTATAGACACCGGATAGTGTTGCATCTACACCGGACATACATTGTACTGTATTGCAATATCTCTACATCATAAGCTAATGTTTTTTTATTTTATATAGGAGGTGTCTATATTTTGTGAGGAAAGTTTTGAGTATGAATGTAGAGGTTACAAGAGTAGAGGGAGGCCTAGGAAACGATGGACGGATTGTGTGAAAGATAATATGGCAAGGAAGGAGGTGACTTCTGATTGATGGTAAATAGAAATGTATGGAAGAATTGGGATGAGGGCAAGAGGATAATCATAGGAGTTGTATATAAAGGTCTTGACTCATGTGACGTTCATGTGGATTTTTGTCTATCAATATATACTTGTAACAGTGAAGAAGACATTTTTGATAAAGTTCGAATTACAAACAATGAGGTTTCATAACTTTATGTGTTATCTTTAGCTATTTGCGTGGCTCTATTAAAAACAAATCAGTCGCGCACAAATCGGGTGATGTGACATTGACAGCTGTTTACCTACTTCTAAGATTTTTGCGATAGTTTATATGTAATTTTACTGATTATTCTCGATTTGATAGTTGTTTATTTTAAGGGTTGTGGTAGTTACCAAAGATTCTTCTAGCGTAAACCATTTGTGTGACGAAATAAATTGTCTGATACGTTGAAATTCGATTTTTTTATAACTTTGTGGACGGACCACGCTCATTTGCTGACTTAGCAAGGTACTTAACAGGTTTTTGAATCTAAATAGAAGAGTTTCTTTGTTTGGACGTGCCAGTCTGTGGAACGACCAATACATCCTTTTACATTTGATAGTCCAATAATTAAGCTATTATTAAACTTATTTAGGCATTATTTGCTTAAAAGGAGGCTCCAAACACAAATGACTCTTTTTGTAAATCTGAAGCATAAATAAATATTTTGTATTTGTATTTTGTATTTGTATTTGTATTTAACATCAAGATGTGTCCCTTAGAAGGGCAAACCGCTAAAACGTGGGGTACAGCTACTTTTCTATAAAATTACACTTGACAAATTAGTACCGATAGACATTTAGGTATTTTGCCCTCTGATAACACAAACAGAGATTGAAAGGCATACACAACACACATGATACGGTTCCAATATCGATTCAAATAACATCACGCCTGTAGGTCTCAAAAGGGTAACATAGAGGTGTACGCATTATAAATCCAATTCATCAGTTATGTTTAAGTCCCATGTAATAAGGGACGAGCCTATTGCTAACCGAGTACTTATCCAGACTCCGGGGTGCAGATGAGTCGATCAGCTCAACAGCATTTATTGTACTTATTTCTATTTATTTTTATTTATTCATAGATAAGGTTTTGACATAAACTTAAAACAAGGCACACAAATTGACCCCTGGGGTCTGTCTTAGCATGCCATGAAACGTAGACGAAGTCAATTAAATCAAACTAGCTATTGCCCGCCATCTTGTCCGCGTGGATGTTGGTTATCGCTGAAGCAGATGAAGAAGCGGACTATAAACTATCCTTTGCCCTTTTTCTAGGATACAATCGACCTCTTTGTCAAATTTCATTAAGATCCGATTAGCCGTTAAGTAGTGAAAAGGTAACAAACAAACACAGTTACATTCGCGTTTATAATATTGAGTATGAATTAGATTTTTACTCAAGTGCAGAGAAAGTAGAACTATATATAACTAACATTTCACCCGCGACTGCGAGGATTCGTACTTTTTCCTTCGAAGTTTAACGTCCCTTCCACCGGCCTTTATAGCGTAGTTCTGAAAATAATAATAAGCCTGTAGCACTCAGAAATAATGTGACAGTGGAAACATTTTTAGAATTTTATCAATAGTTCCAAAGATTACCTACAAGAATACCTAAGCTACATACAAACTTACAAATATAACCTCTTTATAATATTATTAGTACATAGATACATAGATAATGAACTGCCATCAATTAACGTCCAAATCTGAGTGTTTCGTATCGTGAAATTAATGTTAAAGTTTCATGCATACAAAGTTCTAGAAAGTACTTGGTGCTCCGTCTCCAGGTGCACTAATGCAACGATGATATGAAATATCTACTTCTCAGGGTTCCGTACCCGAAAGGGTCCAACGGGACCCAATTACTAAGCCTCCGTTGTCCTTCCGTCTGTCAGTGGGCTGTATCTCATGAAACGTAGAAGGCACGACAGATCACATTTTTTTTTAAATACCTTGCTCCACACTAGGAATTTCTCCTGTATCATGGGTGCGTTTACAAAAATTTAACTCACATACACTAACAGCCAGACCCGGAACAGCTACCTGTAGGCCATACAAATATTTGTTCCGTGCGGGGATCGAACCCGCGACACGCAGCGCAGCAGCCAATCGCTCAGCCTCTGCGCTAACCGTGTCGTCAGATAGTAATTCACAGAACTATCTAATTATTTATTTTATAATGACTAAATTATATTGCCGTTATAACAAATAATAAAAACATAAATAAATTGTAGAGGCATTTGTTTCAATCTTGTACGATCTCCAACTTGTAGTTAGCAAGTTTTTATTTTTATTATCTGGCAAATGATATTCTCTGTATCAGTGTTACAAGAAAATACTTTAGTTCCGAGAATAAATACCTAGACCTTATACTTATGTATCCACCTACTTCTGCATTTTGTGGTTAAATACCACATAGTTCGTTAAGTATTACAATTATTGCATCACAATAATACAGCGTATGACAGATAAATGTACGCTAAATCATGCCGAAGTAAGCACGGTATTTGAAAGCCGATTGCGGTGCGTAAGTGCATAATGTTATTTGGTGTAGGTGTAGGCGGAAAGTCAAAGTTACCAGAAGTCATCTTTTGTTTGTTCGATAAGTCTATTGTGGCAAATAACGGTTGAAGGATTTGCAAATGAACGACTGACAAAAAGTACTGACAGTACGACAGAAGCGTTTGTACAGTCGGCCACACGTCAGTGGTAAGATTTTAACCATAAACTGACCTAGAGAAGTTCGGAGTATCAACAGAATGAGGAGGTCAGCTTACACTAGTTTTATTATCACTATAGTGCGGCTTAACGTACCATCAACGTCGTCAAATCATTCGAGTCTTCGAAATCGCGCTGTAACAGCGCAAGATTTACAAACATTTCAATGAACAATTTTTTTATCTTCCAGACGATGCTAAAAATCGGCGGCGGAGCCTTGCTGATCGCGGCCATTGTGGCGGTCTTCGTGGTCGCCACGCAGGGCCGCGACCCTGACCTGGAAGCCTTGGAACACGAGGGTCGGGATTATATCTTCCAGCTGGACAAGGCCATGGGCACGCGGAAGAACAGGGCCAGTCTCTCCGAGTGGGATTACACGTCTAATATCACGAAAGAAAATGAGGACAAATGGGTAAGTCAAAACGTTTAATTTGTTTGTGTTCTGGCTGGTAGAAAGTCTACTGGACCAAATGTGTTATCATAGCAATATTACAGAACAGTTACAGACTCTCTCATAATTTAAGTGACCATAAAGAGGTAAATATGCATTAAATCTAATGGCAACCCGCGAAATACGTATCTTCTTAGGTTTTTTGGAGTTTGCGGTATAAGGCAGTATGTTATTGAAAAAGCTATGCCCACCGCAAAAAACATGCATTTCTCGAAATATAATAATTAAAATCACTATTACAAGTCTCTAAATTTGAATTCGGCTCAAATGCCATGATTTCCCGAAATAGTCACATAGTCACTCACAATTTGAATTTAAAAAGTTACGAAGTATTATAGTTTAAATAATTACAGGCGGTAATTAATGACTGACTTTTTTATCTGCAAATTGCAAAAACCTATGAAAATATGAATTTGGTGAGCTGCCACTACGGATACATCTTAAGTGAACAGGAGGAGGTAGATATACAGGGTGTTAGGTAGAACGATGGACATATTTCAAGGGTGTACTCATGAAAAAACTCCTTGTATATTGTCAGTGTATTACATTTGTTGTGGTGTCTTATCGAAACAGTAAAGACACGTCTGACGAAGTATGGCGAAAAGAGCCAACCCCAAATTGAAGTATAAGGCAAAGAGAGAGATACAGATATTAAAATGTAATCCTGCAATTTATTAGGGAAAAAAAGATGTCTCCCTCCACGAGATTTTCAAAGAAATGGTAAAAAAATAATTGTGAAACAATATTCATAAAGTAAGGATATATTTTTACGTCCACCTGATTTACAATATATATTTACATCTTTGTAGAATAGACAAAAGGATAGAAATGAACGAAAAAGAAAATGAGAGGAAATTCCATCTGATTTTGAAATCACGTGACTGAAATCCACGTGATTCGAGTACAGTAATCAATCAAGAATCATAGCTGTAAAAAACTATGATTGGCATTTTACATTCGCTGCTACTGCACTTTCGTATAAACTTGGTTTTTTAATTAATTTGCGTAATAACACGCTTATACAGTTACAAAATTACTTCCTTACCTATTAAATTTGGAGAACACTAATTTGAGAGTGCATAATGCATAGTAGAGGCAAGATTTGCAGACACGTTTTTGATTTTTTACTGCATCAACTAATCTTCGCAAGCACTACTAACTGCTGAGTACGAGTTACTGGGTTGGATTCCTGGGTCGGGAAAACTTTTATCGGGTTATATCTAGCTGAAATTTCAAGGAGCTCGTGGCTAAATAAAAACAGTCGCATGGGTTGATCTAAGGTTAAGCTACGCTTGCCGAGGTCAGTCTGTGGATGGGTGACTATTCGTAACATATCGAGATTCCTCCGTGCCTCGGAAAGCACGTTAAGCCGTTGGTACCGGCTGTCATTTGTAGATCTTTGACAGTCGTTACGGGTAGTCAGTAGCCCGAAAGTCTGACAACCAGTCTCACCAAGGGGTATCGTGTTGCCCAGTAACTGGGTTGTGGAAGTCAGATAGGCAGTCGCTCCATACAAAATACTGGCATTCAGCTGCATCCGGTTAGACTGGAAGCCGACCCGAACATAGTTGGGAAAAGGCTAGACAGATGATGATCTAGCTGAAATTTCTCAGTAACATTCCCTCCCCTATTACTTTCGACTCAAACATAAATGGCAAATAGATATATTTTAGTTAAACGTCTGCCTAACCCTTCAAGGAATTACAGGCACAATGTTATGTGTGTTTTTGCCTTTACTTTAATGCATGCTGGATGCGGCAAGCTGAAGACAGGGCGCTATGGCGCTCATTAGGAGAGGGCTATGTCCAGCAGTGGACTAGTATAGCCTGATGATGATGATGATGAGGTAATGGAAAACTCTGTAGGTATCATTCTAGAATTTAGGAAGTCATAAGTACAGTTACGCTTCTTTCTTATTAGCCTAGTATACTGCCCCACGGCAGGGCAAACGCCTCGCCCAAGTATTATTTTACCGCGCCACCTCGTGCCAACAATAGGGTTTAACGTCTCAATTCAACTAAAAACTAAATAATAACTCAAAACCGCCAGTCTTATAGACAGTCTCTCAAAAAACCTTTTATTTAATTCTAGATCCAGATCCGCCTCGAACTATCACAGCAAGAGAAGCGAGCGTGGGAAGAGACAAAAATGTACAAGTGGCAAGACTTCCAAGACTTCACTCTTCGGAGGATGTTCAAGAAGTACAGCCAGTTGGGGGTGTCCGCGTTACCTGATGATAAGTACAAGCTGCTGATGAGGTCGGTGTCCGGAATGGAGGCCAACTATGCCACAGCCAAGATTTGCGACTTTAAGGATCCCTCGAAGTGTAATTTGTCTTTGGAACCAGGTAAGGCACAGTTTCAATAAAACTTGCTGTTTCTAGTTTTTTTCCAGGTGAGTAAATATCACGAATAATCACGATTGACTGGTATTGGTAGGTACTTCATCAAAATGTTAAACCTTGCAGGCGTTTTTCATATAGACTATATTTTTGGTCTACTTAAACGTACTTCTCAGAAATGCTATTACATTCAACCGATTTTTATATATTCATTTTTGTTTCTGATATTCGAGAAGCAGTTAGTAGATGGGTGACCGTTCATTACATATCGAGACTCGTTTGTCGTCGAAGTCATTGGTCGCGGCTGCCATTTTCAGATCTTGACAGTCACTGCGGGTCCTCCAGTTCTGACCACTAGTCTTACCAAGGGGTATTGTGTTGTCCAGTAACTGGGTTGTGGCGATCAGATAGGCAGTTGGTCTATGTAGAATACGAGTACTGAGCTGAGTCCTGTCAGACTGGAAGCAAACCCCGACATGGGAAAAGGCTAGGCAGATGATGTTTCTAATATTCGTTCTAACATTACCTGGATCCAACCCATCAAGGATGGATTATACGATTGAATATATGACTAGAAAGTAGGTGACTTTTGAAATGAAAGCTGGTAAAGATGTGTGGAAGGAGGAGACATGCTGCGCCGTCTGCAAGTATATTATAGGGCAGGAGAATAATGATGATTACCAATTTGCAGATATCACGGAACTGTTTGCAAAGAGTCAAGACCCTGACGAGCTCAAGCATCTATGGATCGAGTGGCACAAACAAGCCGGTGCCAAGGCACGACACAACTTCACTGAATACGTCAACTTGTACAATGAGGCTGCTAAACTTAACGGTGAGCCATTTTATACTGATGATGGAGATCTGAATAAGTTTTATGGAGCTCAGACTGTAATAAAGTACCAGCCTATTACTGTCCCAGGCCATTTCTTATACAGAGAAGGCACGAGCATTAATCACCACGCTTGCTCAAAACGGGTTGGCAATTTCAGACTTATATCAATTATATAAGTCCAGGTTTCCTCACTATGTTTTCCTTCACCGATGTCAGTGATCTGACTCAGATTGAGTCAGAGTCTGACTGTAATGGAACTTATTAATTTAAAAGTAGTAGAACCCATAACTATAACAGATGGATAGCAGTTGCATAGTAAAACAGGGCCAATAAAGTACAGGTTCTCACGAGTAAAAACAGAAAAAAAATAGAAATTAATACTTAGTACTTGTCTAGGAGGTTGACTTTGTATACCATTTCCATTCATGCATGTATATACATAATGTATACTATTTACTATTTGCATAAGAATTTGAGTACTAAAACTAATTTCCACAATGTAACATATTTTAGTTGCCTGGAAAATAATTAGTCTATTTAAAATAATGAAAGATGTAAGCAACTCTTTAAAATGTCAAATGAACCTATGCTGTACATCATAACACTCGACAGAAGGGAAAATATATTTCTATCAAAGAAACAAATAGTTTTTGCTTCTGTGGATTGAATTTTTAGAAGCCACAGTATATAAATTAGCAGTATTATCATAATGTATGGTATGGTATCGGTTTATGACGTAATAAGTATTTAAGAAGCATTCGCAGAATTCTGTCTGCCGGATCTACAAGACTTACTATATCAATATTTCCTTATTTTCAACTACAACAAATTAAAGACAAATATTATTAACGCAACTGATTATTCATAAAGAAAAATAATGTATTTTCCCGATTCGACCATTATTTTTTGCTCTTGTGTAAATTCATTTCAATTTATCTGCTACAACTGACGCCATTTTCCCATGAGGGAATGCAAAAACTACAGAACGCCATCTGCTACGATTCTTACATACTCCTTTAGCTTCGTTTACGTTCTTACATATCTGGTCATACACGCACACCGGTTGCAAGTGTGTGTGGTGCTCTTCGAGACTGACCTTTTCAAAGAACATCACCAGATGTGCTTTGAAAAGGTCAGTTTACCTCCTTTTACCACCTTTTCGAAGAATATCACGAATATTTAAGGATTATTATATGATATAATAATATTTCTTCTGAATTCCAGATTTCAAAGACGTGGCTGACTGGTGGCAATCAGAATATGAGGTGGATGACTTCGAACAGCAACTAGCCAAGCTCTGGGAAGACGTGAAGCCGCTGTACCAGCAGTTACACGCGTACGTCAGGAAGAGGCTGCGTGACAAGTATGGGGACCACGTGGTTTCGGCAAAAGGACCCATTCCAGCGCATTTGTTGGGTGAGGATGACAGTATTTCTGTTTGAGTTAGTGTCTGTGAGATGTTGTCAGAAATCACGTAGTACGGTTAGATGGTAGAACGGCGTGTTTCTGATGTTACAAATTCTCAGCAAATAATTCAATATTCTAATGTTATTTACAGAATTCTTTAAATGAATTGTTTCTTTTTTATGGTTTGTTGTTGTTGTTTGATCGAGGCTGGATTTGTTTCCGTTTCCAATATGCTGGCCCCCTATCACATGGGAGTGAAACATAACTGGTGAAAAGTGGGTGTTAGTTGCACCCTCTGCTCATCCATTTGGCGACTATTGGCGTGGTGTAATTTTATGTTTGAATTGTTTATTTTATTCATTTCCATCATTCTATTGTTTTATAAAACAGTACAATAGATATTTTTTGTTTTAATTCCAGTCAAGAAAGTTTTAATTGGCAGTGTTTTCAATCTCGTAGTAAATGTGAAAAAATGGGGGAAGCTTTTATTTTTATTTCGGAAGTCTAAAGCCTCATACGATTTAATTGCAGGTAACATGTGGGCGCAAACATGGAGCAACATAGAGTCCTTCACCCGCCCTTACCCAGACAAGAAGGAAATTGACATCACTCAAACGATGAAAGACCAGAACTTTACAGCAATCAAGATGTTCCAGATGTCTGATGAGTTCTTCAGGTCTTTGAACCTGACAGCGATGCCTGAGAAGTTCTGGAAGAACTCCATCATAGAGAAGCCCACCGACAGGGAAATTGTATGCCATGCATCCGCTTGGGACTTTTATGACGGAGAAGACTTCAGGTAAAATTTAAGCAATGACTTGGGACCTATTTCTTGGACAGATTTTGACTTTGGAAAAAATATAACGAACTTTTCAGTGCAAGGGCTAATTGATAGAAAATGATTTTTAATCTTAAACACAGCTGTTGGTAATGCAATACTGAAATAATATAAGAACTATCATGTGTCGCTTAAATGTCTATTGTCATATCATTTCATTTTGAAATTCTATAACACTTTACTTTCCACTGGTGCTAAAGTGTTTAACACCTTAACTGCCCAAGAACTAGACACAATAGAAAATGTGTTTTTTGTCGGTCATTTTTGTTTAAAGTGTTAATAATCTCTGAGCCTATTTGAATTATGATGATGCTAAAAGCAAGTCTAAAAGTTGACGACACGGTTGGCGCAGTGGCTGAGCGATTGACTGCTGCGCTACGTGTCGTGGGTTCGATTCCCGCACGGAACAAATATTTGTATGGCCTACAGATAGTTGTTCCGGGTCTGGCTGTTTGTGTATGTGAGTTTGAATGTTTGTAAACGCACCCACAATACAGGAGAAATTCCTAGTGTTAAACACTAGGAATTTCTCCTGTATTGTTTTATTAAAAAAAAAAAAAAGTCTTAAAGTACTAATTTACCAGGTAGAAGTGTGGGTCATTTTAGGTGCCTGTCTTAAGCAATATTTGATTTCCAAAAAGCGTTGTCTCCGCCTTTTTTTTGAATTCTTGTTTTTTTTTTCATTTTCTATGAATAGTATTTGCAGTGTGATTGTTTAGAACAATCATTAGTAGTAGTGTTATGGTTGCTTCCGTGATCAAGTCAACCTCTAGTGAAAGTTGTGTGAAGTTATTCAAAGTAACCATTTTAAGATGGGTAATTCCTTTTATTACTGCATTGTTTTCTTATGTGTACTTTACGGCATAAAATACATCAAGGTGGTGTTCCATATTTGAACTCCCAAAAATTCAAAATTTCGACTAATATTATATTTTGGCTTAATTTTAAAGGATCAAACAGTGCACAACAGTTGATAAAGAGTACTTTGAGACCACACATCATGAAATGGGACATATTCAATACTTCCTTCAGTATAGACATCAACCATTCGTTTTCCGGGATGGAGCTAATCCAGGTAATTAATGTTTATTTGTTTATAACAGGATCAAAATGTGTACATCGATCAACAAAGAACATTTTAGAACAGTACATCACGAAATGGGTCATGTACAATATTACTTGCAGTATAAACACCAACCATTCGAGTTTCGGGAAGGTGCCAATCCAGGTATTTGGAATTTGGGAACGAACTTAACTTCATCAACATTAACTGGACCTGTACTTTCTTGAATTTCTCCTTTGATTACCTTGTCATGTTCAACATATACCTTGCAGACTGTATACATACCTATGTTATCAACATTTCTACTTTTGTGTCTTCGGATAATATGGACTCGATGTATATGGTCTGTATTTTCTATTGTATCTTCGTCATCATCAATATTGTCAAGACTACCATTAACTACTTTGTGTTAGCAAGATGAATCTCTTAAAATATCTCTTAATGCTGTTCCTTAATAATATCAGCCTGTGTCCTGCTGCAGGGCAAAGGCCTGTTATGAACCAAAGAAGGCACGTGTAATTATAATAAATAAGAATCTGAAGTCCAGGTTTCTTCACGATGTCTATTCTGTCTTAGAGTATAGGGATGTGTCCTAGGTAAAAATATATTAAGTCTATTTAGTCCGTCAGTAAGATTACCAAAAAATATTGGACACGTATTTTTTGCTTACTCAAATCAATAAAAAGTGATCATCAAAGTTCAGGAGAATCGGCTTGTGACGTCACTGTTACGTTAAAAGTGTAGCACGGCGTGACGTCGCGCGCAATTTCAACGCACTATACCGTCGTCATTTTTGGTTTACGTGACAAAAGAATAAATACGTGTCCAGTATTTTTGAGTAATCCAACTTTCGGACCAATTAGATTTTTTAAGGACACTACCCTATTAGGATAGTCCATAAAAATTGTAGAAGTCACATTGATGATTGCACGAATTTAAACCTACGATCTTGTGCATGAGAGGCGAGGCCCAAACCTATGCGCCATCACAATAATCTTACTACCACAAGTTGTTAATTTTCTTTAAAAAGTCTCAAGTTCATATACCATCGCAATCTGCCTTCAGCATTGCTAGATTAAACGAATCCACGGTAACTTCTAATTCATCGGCCATATATTTCAGGTTTCCATGAGGCTGTAGGAGACACGATTGCTCTATCAGTGTCTTCTCCAAAACATCTCCGACGAGTTGGTCTAAGTACTGGTGATGCTGAGGATGAACAGACTGAAATCAACCAGCTTTACAAAATGGTTAGACGTTATTTTGATATTATATAGAAAATCCAATGACAGCATTGCTTTAAATGGCTGATGATTTATATCTTTCTCAAATAAAAGATTAAGTTGTTCTTTTTAGGGTTCCATAGCGAAATGGTAAACGGAGTCCTTATAATTTTGGTACGTCTCTTTGACCGTCCGTCCATCCGAATGTTACACAGCCATTCTACTCAGAGAATTTCTGAAACACCGTATCGAATATATTTGGAAAAGGTGTATTAATTCTATTTAGCGTTTGACAATGGTGGATTTTAATATTGTGCGTGATTATATTTATCCCGACTGCAAAACTCTATACTGTGCTTGGCATAAAAACTAGCGAAGTGCGCGTTGGAACATACACATGGCTAGGTTCATTTTATTTTGAAAAGAGACATGACCATGTCTCGTTCTGCTTTAAAATTTTAATCATTTTAATTCACAATTTTCCAGGGTATAGACAAGATTGTATTCCTGCCCTTCGCATACACCCTGGATATGTTCCGTTACGGCGTATTCAGAGGGTCTACTCCTCCCGAGGACTACAACTGTCACTACTGGAGGCTCCGGGAAATGCTGCAGGGAGTAGAGCCCCCAATAAATAGGACTGAGGAAGACTTTGATGCGGCTGCCAAGTATCACGTGTCAGCTAATGTGGAATATGCAAGGTACAAAAGATACGTCATATTTGTTAAACAGCGGTAGCCATCAGACACATTACACAATACACTTCGGGGGTATGACAAACAGGGGGAAACGAAATAGAGTGATGTCCAGGAGAGGAGAGAGGGGGGCCGTGGATGCTGGCTGGCAGTATGACTCCTGCTTGAAAGTTGATGATAACGTCACGGTTACGGTTGCTCTGAACGAAGGTTGTGTTGACATTCTTAATTGGTGTCACCAGACCCTCCGACCAGGCAGGTGATGTGTCCGGTGGACTACTGGCCCGACCGAGATAGATGTTGCTACATCACAATATGTCAGTTTTAACTGACAAAAAAAACTTAGCTGATCCGCGTAACTTGTATTGCATTCAGTACAGAAAGCCTACTACGTAGTCCCAAAGAACTATGCTTTAGTACTTTTTGACATATCTCCAGTAACAGCATTTTAATTTACTTCATCTACGTTGATGATTTTGATGTGTTCACATAGTAAATATTGAACGTAGTGATATATAAATAAAATTCGAAAATCAGTAGTTTTTGAGTTCGTACATCGTCAAACGAGTCCCCTGGACATCTTTTCTCTCTTCTTAGGGAAGAAAATAATGTAATGCTCTTGTAATAAATTATATTCAGGCTGCCAGGCCAAATAATATAGCTGGTTTTGATTTTGCTCTTAATACTAGTAAAATTAGAATCGTAGCGGTATCAATTTCATAATAATTAGCAAATTCATTGGATAATGTATAAATATAGAAAACATTGTTCCCTCTGGTGCTCACTCAATGGACTATTTTCTTTGACTTTTCAGGTACTACGTCTCCTTTATAGTACAGTTCCAGTTCCACCGCGCGCTCTGCCAGCTCGCTGGCGAGTACGTGCCCGAGGACCTGAACAAGAAGCTGGTGGACTGTGATATCTACCAGAGTGTTGCCGCTGGAAATGCACTGTCGTAAGTATTCCTGCTTAAAAAACGTACTTTTTCCTAGACAACACTTTTGATTTGGCCAGCATTAACGCGCTGCGTGTTTCATGATTGATGTAGCTTCAGCCATGATCCGTGAATCATTGGGAAGACAGATTGCAAAACTGCCCGGGAATTATTTCAATCTCAAGGATAAAATGAAATGTTTTTTGATAATCTATTATGGTAATTTATGTATGTATTTCATTCCTTTGAAAGCTAAACAATACAGACTAAAAAAATGAAAATGTGACTGCAAGCCTTACATTATATGTGAAGACTTGTAATTACAAGTCTTCACATATAATGTTAGTTAATAGGAAAATGTAATGAGATGCCTCTTAGGATCCATTGCAGAGCAAATTACTGCTATTCTTCGTATCACGTCAATCTATATAATTGCAATACCCAATCGGTTTAAGAGGTAACTTTAGTAATTTAAATTCACATTAACAAAGAACATAATTAAAATTTCCCATTTCTCATAGTAACATGCTCAAGATGGGATCATCAAAGCCTTGGCCCGACGCGATGGAGGCTCTCACAGGCCAGCGACAGATGAAAGCTGATGGTCTACTGGAGTACTTCAGGCCTTTACAGGATTGGCTGACGAGAGAGAACCAACGCACCGGAGAACATATCGGATGGGAACCTAGTAAAACACGTTAGTATTACTACATTTTTTTTTAAACTTAAGTTGAGCATTTTAGGATTTTGTCCCTTATATACAACTTATGGTTTGTTGGTTGACGGCATATGGTTATGCTTTATGATGTGGTATAGGATTCGTGTTGATTAAGGACTCAAAGGCTCTAGACAGACTCACCGCATTTCACGGTTTGCAGTTTTATTGCAGTCGTGTCAACTGCATTAAAACTGCAATTTGCAGTTAGATTGCAGTTGAAACACGTTTCCGATTTTACTTTGCGAAGTAAAGTAATCATCGCAGACGAATGTGAACTTTGATGCTTAAGAGAAAGGTCATATTCCTATAGAACGCTTGCAAATTATGAGCATTCTTCAACAGTCTCTGATAGATGACCAACAGTTCTATGTATAAATGTCATAAATACACCATCATCAATAAATTTAACAAGGATAGTATTTGTGGTTAGGTTGGAGATTTTATTTGCTCACCGACTGCAAATGAAATCTGGAAGGAAGAGTGATTTTGAATTTAAATCTCCCTTACGATCTTCTAAGCCGCCCTTATAAAAACTTTTATAAGCTGAAGTTTAGTACAGAAAACAAACAGCACCACTAGGCCTACTAAAACTATACTGATGTATCGGTATCGATATACCTTTGGGATATATCGAAAATAACATTTAAAAAATATCGATCGTTTCTAACACTTCTCACATCCCTATTTTGTGTTATCATTTAAAATTCCTTCTTTTTTCGTAGAATACTGCACAGCGGAACAGCGGGCTGCACTAAGCGCAAAGGAAGTGGCGAAACCAGAGACACAGGACCCGACGGAGTCGTGACGCGATGAGTACTTACTACACTTAGTCTAATTTATAGCAGACAAGCAAACATAGTATTCATAATAAATGTTTTTTATAAGGAATCGTTGGCATTTTATTTTGGAAGAAGACGTATGCATCTTCTGTGAAACCCTACGTGTTGGAATTGAATATTCTGAGACGAGCACCAGTTTAAAAGAGACAGCTCGAAGGCTTGCTGAACTTAAGAGGCAGTGGACGGGGATACTTACACACAGGCCTAAAAGTGATGTTACAGGGGTACCTATTGACGACCGATTTGGCGCGGCGGGCGAAGGTCTGCCTGCGACGCAGGAGGTTGCGGGTTCGATTCCCTCCCTGGGACATATGTTTGTACGATCGACAAAGATTTGGCCCGGGTTTTCTGGGTATTTGTTATGTATAATAAAAAATATCTATCTATGTAATGTATTCTATTCTACTTAGCTTGGGGCTAGATGATGTTGTGTGGATTGTCCAGCATTATTTATTTATTTCAAAAGGCAGTGTAGTCAGGATACGCACAAAGTTAGCCGAAGAACAAGTAAACGATGATGGGATCATCTGGAAGTGGATAGCCGTGCACCCATCGTTCTGGCAATCTTTGGAAAAGGCCTAAGAATAGAATAGAATATATACTCTTTTGTGGACACCATAAAAACTTCCCAATAATAACTATCAGAGCTACAGTCGTAGGATGTTAAAATGTGCGGGCTTATCGCTAAAATCAATCTTTTACTGATACCTTTAAGATGGAGTTTCCCTTGTACCCGTGCCCGCGCCGTTTGCTTGTTGACGATGGCGATAGTGTGCCATTGTATGTATGTGTGTGAACAGTAACCACGAACTCCAGACAGTAGTTTATCGATTTCAGTGTTATACTTTATCTCCTAGATTAAATACCTGTCTGTTACGTAATTTAAGAAAAAATCGACATAGCCGCTAGATTATTCTTATGATACAAGAATAACATGTAGATACAATCATTATCTCTTGTCGTATCGTAAATTGACAGATGCGAGTGACTCTAAACGAAATTAAGTGGGTTCAAAGCCCGTGCTACGATAGCAAAGATGACACGGAGATATAACCACGCCTGTATTTTCCGAAGGGCTAGTTAGAGATGCAGGTACCTTTGGAACACACAAATTTTGTTAGTTTTGTTTAAGTAACATGTAGTTGGGGGAGTGAGGAGCTCTTGACTAAATAAAAACAGCCGCACTGGTTGATTGATGGTTAAAGGTTAAACATTGCTGGCCGAGATAAGTCTGTGGATGGGTGACCGTTCGTAACATATTGAGACTCCTCCGTGCCTCGGAAAGCGTTAAGCCGTCGTTCTCAGCTGTCATTTGTAGATCCTTGACAGTCGTTACGGGTAGTCAGAAGCCCGAAAGTCTGACAACCAGTCTTACCAAGGGGTATTGTGTTGCCCAGTAACTGGGTTGTGTAGGTCAGATAGGCAGTCGCTCCATGTAAAATAATGGTATTGATCTGCATTCGGTTAGACTGGAACCCGACCTCAACATAGATGTCAAAAGGCGAGGCAGATGATGCTGATAATATGGGGCGAGGCTTTTGCTACCCACCGGGCACAAATCTAGATTTCGCGCTACTACTGAACAAGTCCACATGGAAAAATCCACAACAGTTATCCCGACCAAAGAATCGAACCCAGGACCTCTAGCTTAGCAGTAGCGCTTACGATCACTAGACCAAAGAGTCACTCAAGAAGATTAAACCGTCCTCAAATATCGTCATAAATTATATATTGCGACGCAGGAGGTTGCGGGTTCGATTCCAGCCTTGGGACAAATGTTTGTACGATCTTCAAACATTTGTTCCGGGTATTCTGGATATTTTCTATGTACAATAAAACATATCTATCTATGTAATGTATTGTATTAAGTATATCAGTCATTTAGTACCCATAAGACAAGCTCTGCTTAGCTTGAGGCTAGATTATGCTGTGTAAATTGTCCAGCATTATTTATTTATTTATTTATAGTTAATGTTAATTTCATTTGTTAAATCAATATCAAAAGTTGACTGAGCTGAGAAACCAATAAAGTTCTATGAAATAGGAAAAAGAAAACACTTAACTTTACATAGAATGTACAGAGGCCACCAAGCTACCCCACTCTGTCAAATTTCTAGTCTATAGTCTTTCAGCTTAATTACATACGAATAAGGTTCATGGTCAATTAGGATAATTTGACAGTTTGAGATAGCTTTATGTGCTGGCGTCTGTACTTGTGGATAGTGAAGGTCTATTTTTAGGTGGGGTGAAGGTTTTTTTCTTTTTTTTATTGTAGATACAGTCGACCGCACTTCCTTGGTCAGCTGCTCCGTTGCAAATATTTGTGTGGTAGTTGTTCCCGGCCTGCCTGTATGTGTAGGTGAGTTTAAATGGTTGTCCACCAGTCTTACCAAGGGGTATCGTGTTACATAGTAACTGGGTTGTGGAGGTCAGAAAGGCAGTCGCTCCGTGTAAAATACTGGTATTCAACTATCCGGTTAGATAGGAGGTCGACCCCAACATGGCTGGGAAAAGGCTAGGCAGATGATGATGAGTTTAAATGGTTGTAAACGCACCCACGGCACAGGAGAAATTCCTAGAGTGGGGCTACGTTTAAAAAAAAAGAAAGAAATTAGATTCTGACATGACGGCAAATACAGACGCATAGAAGAAGAAGACATGCTGCGCCGACCCCAAATTAAATTGGGATAGGGGCAGACGGATGGAGATGATAACGGGAGGCTATCTAATGCTATGTTTGTACGATCTACAAAGATTTGTTCCGGGTGTTATGGGTATTTGCTATGTATAATAAAAAATAGCTATTTATGTAATGTATTGTATTAAGTATCAGTCATCTAACACCCATAACACAAGCTCAGCTTAGCTTGGGGCTAGATGATGCTGTGTGAATTGACCAGCATTATTTAATTATTATTTATTTATTTATTAGCCCCTTAAATACACCTCAGCATGAAAATGTCAGGTTCAAGGAAATACAAGCAAACAAACTGATCGACATGTTGATTCCACACACGTTGAGTTTTAAGGAAAAATCCTAGAAAATGTATTTATGCAAAACAAACACGTTTGGTACTAAACCAATGACAAGTGCACGAGAATCTAGTAAGTTGAAGATCAAAACTTGTTTGATACTGCTGTACTGTTTATTCATCATCATCATCTGCCTAGCCTTTTCCCAAGTTTGTTGGGAGCGGCTTCCAGTCTAACCGGATGAATCTGAATACCAGTGTTTTACAAGGAGCGACTGCCTATCTGACCTCCAAAACCCAGTTACTGGGCAACACGATACCCCTTGGTAAGACTGGTTGTCAGACTTTCGGTTTTCTGACTACCCGTAACGACTGTAAAAGATTTACAAATGACAACCGGGACCAACGACTTAGTGTGCTTTCCGAGGCACGGAGGAGTCTCGATATGTAACAAACGGTCACCCATCTACAGACTGACCTCGGCAAGCGTAGCTTAACCTTCGATCAACCCACGCGGCTGTTTTTTATTTCGCCACGAACTCCTCTGTACTGTTTATTATAAAAACTATATGTAGGGTTCGTATTGTATGAAAACGAGTTCTCTGGGCCATAATATCCAGTTACAAAATAAAGGAAAATATGTTCAAAATCTTGAATCGATTCAGTCTTTTTTTGGGCCCCAAACAAAAGTTACAAGAATATTACGATTAAAATTCAAAATACGAACCCTTTTGAACATATTTTTTTATGAAAACTAGCCGTGCCCCGTGGTTTCACCGCTTCCTAAGGGTCGTAGCGTGATGTTAATTAGCCTATAAAATTCCTCAAGATTTCGGCCGTCAAATACAATAAGATTTTTTTCAAACCCGACTGGTAGCTCCAGTGAATATTGCGTTCCAACATACAATTTAATGTTGAACGAATTTTATTTTTGAATATATCATTTCTTAAAAACTACCTATGCCCGTGACTTTGTACGCGTGGAATTTAACAAAACATGGGTTTTCATTTTTTATGCGGAAACCTAAATCTGTTTCTAAACTAAACTAACCTTAGTTACTTTCTCTCTTCTGCTCATCTGCCAATGAAAATTCCGTCAAAATCGGTCCAGCCGTTTCGGAGATTACCTCAAACAAACAGACAGACAGACATATTATTTGTTTTTAAATAATGATTTTTTGGTAGAACTACATTATATATGTACTTGCATATGCATCTAAAATAAGCTGTTATTTTGACATTACAAACAGACACTTCAATTTTATTCATTTCTATAGATACAAACTTGTTTCACGAGTAAAAAGGTAAAGTAAGATTTAGATAAACAAACAAAACTGGTCATACCTTGAATCGGTATCAATAATTTTACGGAGACAGATTACTATTCATGGACTGCTTTAGATAAATACGTATCGCATCCCGTCTCAAGTACTACTGTGGATTTGATAGCAGCAGGAAACAGACGGTGAGTCTTATTTTAACTAAAAAAGTTTTTTTAACTGATCTAAACTATAACACCTACGATGAATTGATATGGATGTGTTGCTGAATAGGGTAGTGTCCTTAAAAATTCTGTTTGGTCCGAAAGTTGGATTACTCAAAAATACTGGACACGTATTTGTTCTATTGTCACGCAAATCAAAAATGATGACGATATAGTGGGTTGAAATAGCGCGTGACGTCACGTGACGTCTATCCCCATGGGGAAAAGGCATAAGTTTATGTATTTATGTTCTTACTAAGGTCACCATCTTGAACATCACTAATATCGGTGAAGGAAAACATCGCGGTAAAACTTGAACTGGTTATTAGTATAAGTCTGATAAGCCTACCCACCTTGAGCAAGCGTGGTGATTAATGCTCAAGCCTTCTCTTTATAAGAAGACGCCTTGGCCGTGAAGTAAGACCATAATAGGCCGGTATTTTTGTTTATTTATGTACTGTTGTGACTTCTCCTTTTATCAGCAAAGGAAAATGTGCTTTGTGTTGTGTGCGATAAGATATAGATTTGAGTAAATGTGTTGATGAGTTAAAAGTTTTATGTACAAATTTCTTTGAGGTTGTAAGCGAATTGCAGTTTACCTGATCGACTCAAACCTGTATGCCTACGTCTTAAGTGAATGTCAAATAAGAATCTGGACCATGCAATACCATCTCAATATTATTGTGATGTTGTATTCAAGGCACGAGGTGGCTCGGGAAAAGAATACTTGGAAGGACTTGGGGAGGCCTTTGCCGAGCAGTAGGACTGTATAGGCTGATGAAAAATGAAGTATTTTCGGTGTCTGGATCTGATATTTTGTGTTCTTTTTTTTTCTAATGGATTTTCCAGCCATGCCTTATTTAATTCTCAAAGATTCTTAAAAATACAGATTAGGGCAGTGTTATTAAAAACTCTGTTTGGTCCGATAGTTGGATTACTCCAAAATACTGGACACGAATTTTTTCTATTGTCTCGTAAACCAAAAATGACGACGATATAGTGCGTTGAAATACACTTTTAACGTAACTGTGACGTCACAAGCATCTTCTCCTGAACTTTGATGTACTATAGGTATCATTGTCACTTTTTATTGATTTGATTAAGCAAAAAATACGAGTCCAGTATTTTTTGGTAATCTAACTGACATACCAAATAGACTTACATTTTTTTTTAATTTTACACATCCCTTTACGAAAATAGAATAATATATAACTATCGGCAAACGGCGGTTACAAAAATAAAGGATTAAAAGTACTAAAATTTACTTAACAGTTTATTTTAATTGTGGAAACAAAGAAAAACAGCATTTTCCTCATTTAATTAAGTAATTGTTTGAATTAAAAAAGACTGGAGCTAAATATCTTTATTATTGCGCGAAATGTCATCAAAGTTGATCGTGATCCAACATCCCGTTTAGAAAATGATTTTATTTAATAAATTCGTGTGGTCGTGAAAAAGTACAATGTGCTTTGTGTTTTGCGTGATAAGATATAGATTTGAGTAAATGTGTTGTCGAGCTTAAAGGTATTTTGACATTTTGTTTTTGTGGCATGATATTATCGAAAGAACAAAAGTATTTGCTTGTAAGTATTTTGTATTTTAATTAATTTAGTGCAGCTTTTCATTCATGATTGGTTATATTATCATTACCGTCATCATATGAAGGTTAAATAATTATAAATGTTTTAAATGTTTAATTTGGAAGTTTAGACAAAAAGTATTAACACGCAATTCTTTGAATAAAGAAATTGCGTTTATTAGTTTTATTATTGGTTTAGTATTATAAAATGCTAAACAAATGACGATATAAATGACGTCACCACGAATGTTGGAACTCCACGATATTTTAAATATTGCCTTCACATATTCTTTTGGAGAACAGTACAAGAATACACTGTATATTGCATGAAATTGTCACAAGTATTTGACTAACAATGTTTTGTAACGCTTATGAATACCAAACCAGAATACGTAACGAGACGAATTTGGTCCACTGTATGCAGTTACGCACAAGTAGGTTTACATTTTGAGGTATGTATACCGAATCATTATGAGGGCTTGTTCAGAGTAGGCGATTTTATGTTCGAGTTGAGTTGCTTGTTTGATAAATAAATAAATAATAAATAAATAAATATTGCTGGACAATCCACACAGCATCATATAGCCCCAAGCTAAGCAGAGCTTGTGTTATGGGTACTAGATGACTGATATACTTAATACAATACATTACATAGATAGATATTTTTATTATATATAGCAAATACCCAGAACACCCGGAACAAATATTTGTAGATCGTACAAACATTTGTCCCAAGGCGGGAATCGAACCCGCAACCTCTTGCGTCGCAGGCGGACCTTCGCCCGCCGCGCCACATCGGTCGTCAAAATATCGTGATATACCATGCATCTCCCGCGCGAGTCCAGATTCCAGCGACATGGATGCGACATTATGAGGGCTTATTCAGATGAGGAGATAAGCGCGAATCAATTTGCGCGTTTGATCCACCATGCATCACCCGCGCGAGTCGAGATTCCAGCGACATGTATGCGACATTATGAGGGCTTTTTCAGATGAGGCAATATGAGCGAGTCAAGTTGCGCGTTTGATCCACCATGCATTGCCCGCGCGAGTCCAGGTCCCAGCGTCATGGATTCGACATTCTGAGGGCTTGTTCTGATGTGGCAATTTATGCGCGAGTTTAGTTGCTTGTTTGATCTACCCTGCATCACCCGCGAGTCAAGATTTCGTCGCACAGAAAACGCCCCAGCTGGATAAAGTCTAAATCATAGTTAGGTACACGGAACAACTACACATTTTATTAAGTTACTGAGCTATCTAAAACTGTAAAGGTGATATGTGATAATTTGTATTTGTTTCTGTAAATAGGTCTTACAAAACATTTTACACGTCATCGTTGACTACTCTGAGAAGACATAGAAACAAAGTCAGAGGTTACAGTTTCTTTTAAAATCCAGACATGATCTTGGTCAGATCTATCAAATGAGGTCCATGGAGATTAGCGTCTCCTGAAATGGTCTTCACCCTCTCTCCATCAATACACGTCAGCCGCAGACGTCATTTGTCCAAGCAGATTTCAAACCCTACAAGATTGATGTGCTTAGTCCTTAATACGAGACGGCCTCTTGCCACGCCCAGCCTCTGGACTGTAGATATTTTTAAATTTAACTTTATCATTCCATTCAGTGTTTCTGAATGGAATGGAAGGATTGTTCTAAGACCATTCCATAGATCTATTTAATTAGCTGGCCTCAAACTAATTGCTACTTCAACCTGATTATCTGTGTGAAATCGAGGAAAGAATGTGGAATTACTTTGTACGGTTTTTCTAGTCATTTTTAATAGGATTGTATCTTATTAAGCATGTACCTACCTACTTCATTACTTTTAAAGAAAATGACGTGTTTACCCTGAAGGGTTGGGCAGAGGAGTTTCTGTAGTACAACCACATTTTATACCAATAACAACAACAATATCAATATCATAACATAAAATAACAATCAATTTTTAACAATAGTTTTCTCGAATCGTGTATCGAATCCAGCACATCACGCTTATCTGTAGCGTTTGCGATCAATAGACCAACGTGGCAATAAAAATGAGTTACAGAAAGTTAAGGAAAAAAAAACAATAGTTTTGTTTAAGGCAATCAGCGTCACAGCTCTCCGATGACATTATTTCTCTGTTATTATTTTTTTAATTTTGTATTTACATTCCATAACGCCGTCCATTTGTGGTTTTGAAACCAGTTTGCCAATTGACAAGTTAGCAATAAAATGCAAAATAAGTTTTTATCGCCCATACGTTTGCTAAGCGTATCGTCATCTCATGTTTTTTGAGGATAATCTCGTACCTAATAGTTCCAACCTACTGTTGCCTTACGTAGCATGTCTTAACAATAACTAGATTGGGAGTTTGTTGTGCTACTTCTTCTTCCCAACAAAATACTAGGAAGTGGTAAAGAAAGGGCGTTGTGGGGGACTGTTTTACGACATTTTTGTCGTTCATAAAGGGTTGATTCTCAGTCCAGTTCGAATTAATGACTATTGTTTTTGATTTTGATCATGCGATATTTTTGATGGCATAGAACAGTGGTGAAAACCAGGTATTTTTAACATCCCTGTCAAAGGCGAGTCTAATGCCAGCTAATAGATAAAAACCTTGCTACTGAGAATTTAAATAAAAAGCCTTATATTTCTTACCAAAAAAAATACAAAAATAAACTTATTTTTAATTATCTTCTACGAGTATTATGTTTAAACTTATTCCTTATATTTATAGATATATATATATATATATTGCTGTTTATGTAAGAACCCCTCGTTCTCGAAGGTGAAGGCCTCCTCTAGAGATTTCCAAGTATCCCCCATTCTTCACTGTCTCCACCCACTGGATGCCAGCCGCTTGTATAATATCCACCTCCACCAGTCCACAGGGCAGCTGGTCTACCTCTCTTTCTTGTGCCTGATGGGCCCTTCCAGGATGTTATCCTGGCGGTCCATCTGTTATCTGTTAGTCTGGTTTTAACATACTCCATTCCATTCATCTTTGACGCGTCCTTATTTTTGCTTTCGCTTGATCTGTGAACATCCAAGTTTGGCTAGGGTATGTTAATCATGGTTGTTTGCAGGTATCCATAACTGTTTGCTTAATTTTGATCGGCATGTCACTTTTCATAATATCTTTTAAACTCCAAATCTTCTCCAAGCATTCGAAATTTTCCTTTCTATTTCTAGTATTTTTTTTAAACGTTCCCCACACTAGAAATTTCTCCTGTATCGTGGGTGCGTTTACAAACATACAAACACACAAACACAAATAGCCAGACCCGGAACAACTACCTGTAGGCCATACAAATATTTTTTCCGTGCGGGAATCGAACCCACGACACGCGGCGCAGCAGTCAATCGCTCAGCCACTGCGCCAACCGTGCCGTCATTTCTTTGTAGTAGTAGTAATTTCTTTGCTTCTAAAACGATAATTATTTACCCATGTAAACATAGGTGTTGACGTACTCATAAACAATGAGTACGTCAAGAATACAGGGGACTTCAGATAGTTTGTCATAATATTGGTTTTACCGCGGTTTTTTTCTAGCCCTACCTGCTGACTTACGGCGCGAAGATCGTTTAACATCGACTGCAGCTTTATTTTAATTTCAGACAACAACACGAGGTCGTCGGCAAATTTTATATATTTATTGTTTGCATTCAGACCGACCCTTTCCCATTGAGAATTTAAATAATAAACAAAAATCCAGCCCAGGTTTGTGCTAATATTAATATGTATATTTGAAGTCAATAGTGACTCGAGCTTGTGGTTAAATAGCCGCACGGGTCGATCGAAGGATAAGCTACGCATGTCGTGGTCGGTTTGTGGAGGTGTCCATTACATATATTCCACCTACATACATCCATTATATATCGAGACCCCTTGGTCTTTCGTGCCTCGGAAAGCAGTTGGTCACGGTTGTCAGTTGCAGATCTATGACAGTCGTAACAAGTAGTGACAAGCCAGAAAGTCTGACAACCAGTCTAACCAAGGGGCTGTCGTGTTGCCCGATAACTGGGGTATGGAATGGAGGTAGTATAGACAGCGACTCCATGTCAAATATTGGTAATCAGCTGCAATAATTTGTTAGAATGGAAGCCGACCCTAAATATCATTGGAAAAAGTATGATTACTGCCTATAAAGCAATTCTAGCTTGGTAGTTAGGGTAATACGTTTAAAATAAACATGCTGATAAGCTCGTGAACATAGCACAGCGCTGGTTTTTAATGGTCATCTTACGCGTACGACTCTGCTTCATCCTTGGGGCAAACAGGCGTGATGTTACATTGTAAAAAAAGTATTTTTTCCGTGGCAACGTTCGACCTGAACCATCCATCCGTCCCATTTGTTTCGGCAACAATTTTCTCGTCGTCACACAAAACACTTGAAATCCTAAAACCATGACACGTCGGTAATTAATTTACATAATAATTAATGTTTTTGAACCACTGGTTTTAGTACCTACACTGACTTTGAGGTAGTTTTGTGTGTAGCTGTGTTAAAATCGTGGCAGTGAAAAGATATTCTCATGGAAAAAAAAAAGAGATCAAAAAAGAATAAGATGCCTTGCGGATATTGCAGTCAGACTGCGAAAAAGGTTTTATTTGTAAGTATTTAAAGTATTAAACGTTGTTTGCAATGGGATCAATGTTTTAAGTACTGTAAGACAGGGATAATGGAGACGCGGGGTCAATATAAAAAACGATTTAGAAGGAGATTTTTCATGTTAGTCAAGCATAGTTATAAAAGGACTCAATTTTTTTAATGAATTGTTATAAATAATTTTGACAATTTCCAGTAAGAAATAATGTTGATTTAACGTGAAAATACCATTTAAGGTTTAGGTTCAATTCACCCCTGCGTGTCCATTCACCCCGTTTCTGGTTTTCAAGTAACATTAAATTAGAAACTTTAGTCTTTTGACCACATAGAACAGACGCCAGCACATTAAGTATGCCGAACTATCAAATGTTCCCAATTGACAGATTTGGGTAGATTGATGTGCTGGCCTTTGTACCTTAAACTTAAAATAGCAGACAATTTTCGTAATGTGAATTCCACAATGCATGTTTGCAAAGTTTCCGAAAGTGAAAAGTCTATAATGAGCACAGTTATATGAAATTCATTGTAGACTCAAAAATGTTCGATATAACTGGTACTTAACAAATAACTCATGTGACAAGTAAGATAATACACAGACGTGTTAAGATAAAGGAAAGATTACGTTGATACAGACTAGATCCACTTATAATATTGCAAAATACAAAGTTACAGACTAATGCTAAAGATAAAAAAATATATTTAAACTATATATGTTTTATAACTAAACAAGCCCAAAATAAATCAGTTAAGTTTATTTCCTATTTAAAATAAAAAAAAAAGCATCTAAATACCAAACTTTTGTTTCCTTTTTTTTAGTTTACTTTTATGCAGTCGAGTTTTTTGTATTATTTTATCAATATATCGTACCTATCTATATAAAAACTAGCGTTTGCGAACGCATACATTTCTTCTGCCTGCGACGCAGGAGGTTGCGGGTTCGATTCCCGCCTCGGGACAAATGGTTATACGATCTACATAGATTTGTTCCGGGTGTTCTGGGTATTTCCTATCTATAATAACAAATACCTATGTATGTAATGTATTGTATTAAGTATATCAGTCATCTAGTACCCATAACACAATCTCTGTTTAGCTTGGGGCTAGATGATGGACTACCCTATTGTTTTAATTCAAAATAAACAAGTGGAATTACCAACACATTGTTATAAAATCCATGAACTTCATGCAATCTTCGAATTACCATAATTATATCAATCATAATCAATCAATCGTGTCAATCAATGAATTAACATGCTTACATGGTCATCCAAACGCTTAGCTTAACTTTAGCCGTGGACCAATATACCAAATCTTAGCTCCACCGAGGTTATCAATACCTAAATATTTTTTCTCATTCGTTCAGCTCAATTTGCCACCAACAATATTGGTTGGATCATTCACCTCTCCATCCTCCTTGACACGTTGTTTTGTCTGAGTTTTTAGACAGAGCTGTGGCGTGCTTAAGTATTTATGCATTTGATATGAGATTGTTTTCATCATTGCCATTTGTGAAGCCGTGTGATCTTGTTGGTTGGTCTGAATTTTTTACTTTGTTTTATCTGTTCGATTTATTTGTAGATGATGAAGAAAAGGACGATTTTGATTCCATAAAATGTCCTCTCTCAGGGCTATCCTTTTCATTTTATTAGTATTGGTTTATATTGTAGTCCATAGTAGTGATATCGTTGTTTAGTAAATTCAACTAGACTGTGGTCGATCAATGACATCCGATTTTAAGACGATTTTAGATTTAAAAAAATATGCACTCGTTTCTAAGATTATTTATTAATTTTTACGACTTTATTCATATCTATGGGTAATAGTATTAATTGTGTTTGACTCGTAAATGTGAACTAAGATGCCGTGGGATAGTTGTTTTCTTTCCATTCAAAGTTCATTCAAATTGACGTTACACTTACGTCGAGCATATATATTGATTATCTTTAGAAACGATTTTGTACTATCCAGTATTAGGTAACAAAATCAAGCACAATAATTTGGTACCGTGATAAAAGACTAATTAATATCTCCTGGATATCTATCCAATAAAGAAATCAACATATCTATCTATCTAGATGAATAGATTGATTTATTTATTTGCTTAGAATGTAGGTAAATAGTACATTTACGTGTTACAATATTTTTGATCCTTACAAATTCTGCCTTATGGCATGCAAAATTTTATTTACTTATTTATGCTACAATTATTCTATTTATTTAATACTACTCATTAATAATTTCTACTGTGTTACAACGATGCCCCTTATTCCGACTATTTCTTTCTTCCAGCCTCACTCACTCACTAGATCTTTAAGATCGGTCTTAATAATAGTTACCTGAATTACAGTTAGTTATGAAGATCATCGGTGAGCTAGCCCTGGTGGGCGCCATCGCGTCCGTCTTCATCGTCGCTGCTCGAGGTCGGGCTGTTGAAAGAGCATCCGAGGAAGCTGCCGGCAGGGACTACATGAGGAATTTAGATGAAATAATGTCCAAGGCTAGGAATAAGAAAACCATAGCGGATTGGGACTATGCCAGTAACATCACGAAGTATAACGAAGATAGACTGGTAAGTTGTATGAGCTTCTTCTCGATGTTAATTGTGAGATGACGGTAAAAAGAGTTTTTTTTTCTTTTTTTAAAAACGTTGCCCCACGCTAGGAATTTATCCTGTGTCGTGGGTGCGTTTACAAACATTCAAAGTCACATACACAAACATCCAGACCCGGAACAACTACCTCTAGGCCATACAAATATTTGTTCCGTGTGGGAATCGAACCCACGACACGCGTCGCGGCAGTCGATCGCTCAGCAGCTGTGCCAACCGTGCCGTCAAATATGGAAGAAGAAAATGATGACGATGATAAGACCTACATTTTTCATTTCTTAAGGAATTATGTTTATGCGAAAATATTTAATTTATAAACCGTAAATCTGTAGCTATTCTTCCAACAACACAGGGACTGTAATGGGTTGTGTTAATAATGGTTTCTGGAATCTGCTTCATTTCTTTTCTTTTTGGTATTTCGGTGATCTTATGTTGCCGATTTTGACTGTATCGGTTCCAAAAGTTGCCATATCTGGAACCGGTTTATTCAACATTTATTGCATCTTTATTTTGGACTTGTTTTGATATGAATATTTTTACTGTCACTTAATATGTTTCGACCTCGCGACATCGCATTTTGTCGCCCAAAGACTTTTAAAAGATTATGGGTCACTGATCCAAAATACCTATCAAGCGCTACTGCTGAACATAAGGTCCTGGGTTCAATTCCCAGTTCCAAGTGCTATTGGATTTTCCATCACAATTTTGTTCAGTAGCAGATTGAAGTCTGAATATGTGCATGATTTATGGCAATAAGCTTGTCCCCTATTACATTAAACATAACTTGCAAAATGTAGGTTTATCCTAGGTACATCTCTGCCTAACCATTCAGGGAAAACAGCTGTGATGATATGGTATTCACACAAAATACTTTTGGATTACAGATCGCAGTTTCGCTAGAGCTCGCAGAAGAAGAGAAAGAATACTGGAAAGAGTCAATGAGCTATCTCTGGCATGAGTATGAAGATCAAGAGCTCAAGAGAATGTTTGAGAAGTATACCAAGCTCGGTACCTCTGCTCTTCCTGAGGACCTGAACGAAAGACTGATCAGTGCCATCAGTAATATGCAGTCGACGTATGCTAAGGCCACAATTTGTGACTTCAAGGATAAGACCAAGTGCGATCTGCATGTGGAACCAGGTAACGTATGTTAGTTTTAGTAAAAAGAATCTGGAGGTATAAGCTCAAGTGATATTGGAATCGAGGAATTTTTTGGTAAAGAGAGAACACAAGTAATATATTAATTTAACGTTTAAATTGGGGTAATAGGACAAATTACAATATTAGTACTTGCGTAGTTGTGTAGTACAGACGCCAGCACATCAAGCTACCCCAAACTGTCAATTTTTCCCAACAGAACATGAACCTTATTTCTTTTCGCGATAAATTTGAAAAACTATCGAAGAAATTTGACACATTAGGGTAGCTAGATGTGCTGGCCGCTGTACCTATTAAGTTCTGCATGCTGTGATAGTATTGTATTTTTAAACTTGGATTCAGGTTTTGTCTAGTGATTGATGGACTAATAATTATCCTGTATAATATTTGTAGCGAACTTGGCCTCGCAATTAAGGTACACAACGGGGACAATAATACGATGATCAATAAAAATACTGGCAACACAGTGCACAATATTATGAGTCATTTGAAAATGTCAAATAAATCTCAACATCAACATAAAAAAAGTCGAACAAACTGAATATTAGTGATGGGCCGACTAAGAGTTTTGCGGACCCTAGACTAGCTATTTATAGTAACTAAACGACTATTTATATTTGATTGCAACTCTTGTATGTAGGCTGAAAATGTCACTACATATTTTTATGAATGTAAAATTATTGCCGTTTCGTATTTTCGTTCCGTGTCAACACATCTACGGGAACTGGACACCAACGTCGCGTCAGGTAGTCGCCCACCAGGCACCACCCTTCTGAGGCATTAATTACTCTTCGAACTAATTTTAATGATAAAAATGATCATTGAAATGTTTTCATTTATTTATTTAAAGAAACTTGGAAGACTTACAGCTAAAAAAGAAAATGGAAAGATACACATAGTCGACAGAAAGCCAATTACAAGTCCTCACGTGTAAATATATTAATGAATTTTGATTTTATGTTTATTTTTCTTATTTTATTGTGTTGTGGTACTAATGTTAATTTTGCAGTCAAGTGACTATATTATTTGGTAAAATACACATCTGTCAAAATAAACTCGAAGTAATAACAGTAATAAGAGTACGAAACGTCTACATACTAATATTGATCGATCGGAATTAAAATCAAGAGTAAGCAGGCTGGTTGACTGATCCTCCGTTTTCCGTGGATAAACATATACCTCCATATATTTAAGATCCTAAATAATAACTTTTGTACGATAAATATTGTTGTCACATACGAGTATAATATTTCATCTACATATTACAACATATAGATGAAGACTTCCACTTGTAACTTTTTCCAACATTGTAAATTTTGAAGATTCTTTTTGCAGACGTGACCGAGATCTTTGCGAACAGCAACGACCCTGAGGAGTTGAAGTACACCTGGTTGGAGTGGCACAGGGTCGCCGGCGCCGCTTCCAAGGGCAACTTTACTGAGTACATCGCAATGGACAACGAAGCAGCTAAGTTGAACGGTACATTGTTGCAAGAAATTATTGTCCCAAGCATTGTAAAGGGCAGCCGGTACCAACGGCTTTACGTGCTTACCCAGGCATGAAGAAGTCTCGATGTGTTATGAACTGGGATCCATCAACGGATCAAACTTGGCAAGCATTGCTTTACCTTAATAGTTGCCCTGTGCGGCTTTTATAACTTAGCCACGAGCCCTCTTACCGTGCCATATTAACGTTCAGTTGCTCCACCTGTTAATGTACATTGTTTTGGTCAAGATTCTTTGATGAGCAAGTTTGATTTTTAATACAGTTTTATTTTCACACGTCGAATAAGTTTGGATCTTTGCAACGTCATATCCCTTAAATTGACTTTCTGAATATTACTAGAAGTAACGAACGTAAGCCCAAACGTTGCAGTTAAACTCTTCTGTTGGCAAATTTTCATCTTTTAATGATTTGTGGTTCACGTTGTTTTTGGTGTCACGTTCTCGACTGGTATATGACTTGGCCTTCATAAATCTCGAGAGATGGTTTCATAATTTATGTGTCCTAACATTTTCTCAATGATAACCGGTTTCATTTTGATGATTTCCAGGATACGACAGCGTAGCAGAGTGGTGGCTTAGTGAGTACGAGTCAGATGACAGTGAGGACCAGTTTGCTTCCCTCTGGGCTCAGATCAAGCCTCTTTACCAACAGATCCATGCGTATGTGAGGAGGCATCTGAGGCTTAAATATGGAGAGCATGTGGTGTCGGCTAAAGGACCTATACCAGCGCACTTGTTGGGTAAGACGAATTCATTATTGGCAATATTCGTTTAGATTTATCAATCAATCAATTTTTATTTGCATAAAACATGGTATACAAAGTTGTTTTACAGAAATTATAGAGCTCACATGTTTTGCTTAAAATCATTGCATGCAAATATTATAGGTTACTAGCTGACCCAGCAACGTTGTTTTGCCATATGCCATAGGGGTTGGTGATAGAAAATGTGAAAATTTAGCGTTGTGTGCATTTTTAAATGCCACATATTTTAAGCCGAAAAAAAAACAAAAAATAAAATAAAAATGTTAAGGGTGGACAACCCTTATCACTTAGGGGTATGAAAAATAGATAGTAGCCGATTCTCAGACCTACTGAATATATGCATATTCAGTAGGTCTGAGAATCGGCTGGACCTGGACTGGAATCGGCTGGACTGAAATTTTATATGCATAAAATTTCATAAAAATCGGTCCAGCCGTTTCGGAGGAGTATGGTAACTAACATTGTGACACGAGAATTTTATATATAAGATATTACAAAAGGTTTCCCGTCACAAATTTTTTTCATTCTGTAAAAATTATGACTGTTTAACCATTTATACAGTTTCTTTTTGAAAAATCTAAGATAAAAAAATTTAAAATCTAGTATAGAGTACCTGGAGAGCATATTATTGTTATCAATCATGTGCTTTCCACCATTAATGCCGTTTTCTACCTCAACGTGACCACGCTTCGGTGTGGCTCAGTCTTTTGTTTTTTAAATTGTATGTATCTAAACCTCGCAAAATATTGGAATTCCCCGTTTCCAACAGGACTTCAGAGTAATGATTATATAAAAACACTTGGCTATTAAAATACAACGTTATCAAAAAAAAAAGGAACCTATTGATTACTTTTAAAGTTTTGCTTGCAGAAACATATAGAAACAGATTTTATATATTTAAATATCCATCAGGTATATTTTTGGTCAAGGCATTCATGGCAATCATTTATGTAGTTAATGTATGTCATTTTTGTTTTATTACTTTGAATCTTCGTTACAGGTAATATTTGGGCCCAAACTTGGAACAACGTGGAGAAGTTCACCAGGCCGTACCCTAATAAGCCTGATATTGACATCACTGCTGCTCTGCAAGCCCAGGTGATAACCTATTCGACATTCATAACCATTGTTTAACAGTTATTTGGATAAATACTATCCTTCCAACCGAATTTCGGTCCCAGCGGCCGGTCTCGACAAAGATTTGCCAAGTACGCAGGATATATGTACGATACTAGGCAAGTGTGTGCTCAAACTCTGGTCCAGTGCCTCTTCCCGCAGTCTCTTAGTCCGGTGGAACAGCAATCTGAAACGACCGAGGATAGATTAGCCGCAGGACCAAAAAAATTACTTGCTTTCCGAGACAAGGCGGTGTCACACCAACTACTTTCAAACTCCGAACTGCTTCTATGAATTGGAAATAGTTAGTTACACTTCGCCCAACTTGGGCATCAAACCCAGGACCTCGGGCTCAGCAGTGGCTTTATAGACCGCAAGACCAACGAGTTACTCAAATTGTGGTCAGGTAAAGCATCCTTTACAACAAATATAGTCGCCCTTTCGTCAGAAAATAAACCTCGATATATACGACGACCGATGTGGCGCGGCGGGCGAAGGTCCGCCTGCGACGCAAGAGGTTGCGGGTTCGATTCCCGCCTTGGGACAAATGTTTGTACGATCTACAAATATTTGTTCCGGGTGTTCTGGGTATTTGCTATATATAATAAAAATATATATCTATGTAATGTATTGTATTAAGTATATCAGTCATCTAGTACCCATAACACAAGCTCTGCTTAACTTGGGGCTAGATGATGCTGTGTGGATTGTCCAGCAATATTTATTTATTTATTTACGACTGTGTAATATTAAAATGAATGATTTTCGCCTTTTTCAGAACTACACAGCGCTGAAGTTCTTCGAGACTGCTGAAGAGTTCTTCACGTCTCTTAGCCTGAGCGCCATGCCCGAACTGTTTTGGGACAGGTCAATCATTGAGAAGCCAGACGATGGACGCGATATGGTCTGTCATGCATCGGCGTGGGACTTCTTTGATGCAGAAGATTTTAGGTTAGTATAAATGATAGCTTTAAAAAGCATGAAATGTAGGTAATTATGTACTATAAGCCCCTAATTGATTCTAGTAATAGCGTATCAGCACTAAAAGGAGTATTTAATATAATTATAGGATGTATGCCTATACATATCTACTTTTCTAAAACATGTCAAGCGTCTGTCAGATCAGCCAACGGCTGTTTATAATAATAAGACCAGCCAGTTGCTGGCCCACTGCAGGGTAAAGGCCTCTTCTCGTCTAGGTTTCCTTACGATGTTTTCCTTCACCAGTGGTGTCCAAGATAAACTTAGAAAGTACATATGAATTGAAAAAGTCACATTGGTACTTGCCCAGGTTTGAACCCATAACCTTGTGCACAAGAAGCGAGGCCTTAACCACTGGGCCAACATAAAATTACGGCTGTTTATCTCTCATCATATCTGTCTATCTCTAAATTATAATCCAGTGTTCATATAATCCATACTTAATATTATAAATGGGAAAGTGTGTGTCTGTTTGTCCGTCTTTCGCGGCAAATCCACAGAACAGATTTCGATAAAATAAGGCAGACATATAGATAGCATCCCGAAGAAGAACATAGGGTACTTTTTATAATATCCAAGGAGGTTCGAGTACTCACAGTCCTCCACTTGTTTATTAACCATTCCGAAACTTTACATACGTTTTCTTCATCAGGATCAAGCAGTGCACTACAATCACGGATGCCTTCTTCAAGACCACTCACCACGAGATGGGTCACATCCAGTACTACCTTCAATACAAAGATCAGCCGGTCATTTTTAGAGCTGGAGCTAATCCTGGTGGGTAGAATTATAATAACCTATTTAATTTTAATAATATAAAACAGGCTGGTTGACGGTCCCACATGACGGGAACCTCGTGAAAGCCAAGAAAGGTACGCAAATCAAGTATTTTGACTAGCTTCTCGAGGTTTTCGACATGTGGGATGTGGTCTAAGTAATCATTGTGCGTATTGTCGAGACAATAATACTATTGATGGTAAAAATGACAATTGACATATATGACAAATATTTACTTTTCAAGATGTGTCCTATACGCTAATTGCCATTTTAACCATCAATATAAGTATGATATTACTAACCCTGCTCGAACAAGCGTGGTGATTAAGATGAATTCTCTTGCCTGATTTTACCTGCAGCTGTAAGACAATAACAGTAATTCCCATTAACTGTTTTAATTGTTTATGACATGTATAGTCGTGTATGTATGTTTAATTGTGTATTTCTTTTATGAAATTGCACCTACCACTGTTTGTCTCTGCATCACCGAAAGGTTGACTGGTAGAAAATGCCTATGGCATTAAGTCCGCCTCTGTACATTTGTCTGCTTAAAGATTTCAATAAATAATAATTATAACACAGTATAATTGATAAAGAAGCCTGCAATGATGGACTCCTTTTACATCCTCAAACAGCATTAAATCATTATGAACTACGCCTGGATGCAATCATACCTTAACTAACGTTTTTTATTTGCTTTACAGGATTCCACGAGGCTGTCGGTGACGTCATCGCTCTTTCGGTGGCCACACCAAAGCACTTGAGAGTGATGGGTCTCGTAGAAGATGGACCTGATGACATTGAGTCTAACATCAATCAGCTTTATAAAATGGTAAGGATGCTCAGATATAAAAGCAAAAAGACAAAACTGGTTTTCCTAAAAGATTCATAAGATCTGTTACTCTACCTTTTTCTCTTATACAATCGTCAAATTGTAATCTCAGTGCAACTCAGTATGTCAGCATTTTCTAAGAATTTCTCCTGTATCTTGGACAAACATTCAAATTCACAAACATAGATAGTCGGACCCGGAACAACTACCTGCAGGCCATACAAATATTTGTTCCGTGCGGGAATCAAACCCACGACACGCAGCGCCACAGTCAATCGCTCAGCCACTGCGCCAACCGTGCCGTCAAAAAAGCAAATTGGTCTTACGCCTGCTAGATATTATTGGTTCTATTATAAGTAACATCCCAACATTCCAAGTGTACAAATGAAAGAAGTGAGTATCTAAGGTTATCATGCTTTTGTTTCTCTCATTTTAGGGTTTAGAAAAGATAGTCTTCCTACCTTTCGCCTACCTCCTCGACCTTTTCCGTTACGGCGTCTTCCGTGGCACCACTACCACTGAGGATTACAACTGCCACTACTGGCAATTCAGGGAGGCACTCCAGGGCGTTGAACCACCAGCGCCAAGGACTGAAGATGATTTTGATCCGACTGCTAAGTACCATATTTCTGCCGATGTGGAGTATATGAGGTGAGGGATTTACTAATTTTGTGAAAAGAAATACCAAACAATACCTTTCAAGTAAATATTGTATGATACTATCCTACTAATATAATTAACTTGAAAGTTTCTAAGGATGTTTGTACCCCTTCACAAGAAACGACTGAATTGATTCTACTACTGGATGGATTGTGTGAAAGTTGACGGAAAATACAGATGTGTGGAAAAAGAAGCTGTGCTGCGTCGAACCATAATAAATATGGATAAAGTTACCCAATTAAAAAGTAAAACTTACTCACGGTCGGATGACGATGATGATGATATTAGTAATAAAGCTTGCCTTCCCACCATCTGTTTAAGTTTAAGTAACAGCAACTTAATAATAATTTATCTTGGACTTTATTTATTTATTTATTTGGGACAAACAAACAGTAACACATTATATCCGCGCAAATAATGTCAACAAAGATATTATATAAATGTGAAACTCACACCGTTATCCACAGCATATGTACAACCAAACTAATTTCATTCTTGTCTTATTAACATTCCAGGTACTACATCTCGTATATCATCCAGTTTCAATTCCACCGTTCCTTGTGCCAGCTAGCTGGTGAGTACGACACCGGGGACCAGAACAAGCTACTCTCCAACTGCGACATCTATAAAAGTACTGAGGCTGGAGATGCCTTGAGGTAAGGAAATCACACTAGGTGGTTCTTTTAGTGTGATTGTATTTGTTCATTTAAACTTCTTTTTTTAGTTTTCTTTTTTCAAATGAATCGTTGCCCCAGACTACAAACATTCAAAATCACATACATAACCAGACCCGGAACAACTACCTGTAGGCCACACAAACATTCACGCAGCAGTCAATCGCTCAACCACTGCGCCATCTATGCCGTCATAAACTACGCAACTTATTTTGATTTTGAGCGCTTTTGATCATCGTTTAGAAAATGGATTTAAATTTATTGTACCAAAGAACGATGCATAAATTGATACCATGAATCGAGTTTTAAATTTATTTTTTTAAACGTAAGCGAATATAACTTATTTTCTTTTAAATAATAATATACGTGAGTTGGATAGAAATGATTATTTTCTCATGTTTATTTTTGCATTTTCAAGTAAAAAATACATCAGAAAAAAGCAAAAGAAATGAGGAAAAAGTCGACGAAAATTTTCAACTCTGGGAGGTCCAGACCTTCTGCAGGTCTTGCACTGAACACTGTTTATGGTTGGAAAAAAATTGAAAGAGTTTTTTAGTACAAGTGAAAACTGCCATCAGCTTTCTTAGAAACGATTTTCTAGTGAATTATTCAACATATTACCAACTTCCCTTCCAGTAAAATGCTCCAGCTTGGTTCTTCAAGACCCTGGCCTGATGCAATGGAGGTGTTAACTGGTCAGCGCAATATGGATGCCAGTGGAGTCCTGGAATACTTCGCACCACTCCACGACTGGTTGATAACTGAGAATGAGAGGACTGGCGAGTTTGTTGGCTGGGAACCCAGTGCTGTCCGTAAGTAAACTACATAATATGTATTTACATTAGCCTTAATAATCAGCCACAAGAATTTAGGGCTATATGGTTTTTTTCACTGTGGAGAGGGCGCTTAGGTTTGTACTAACCGAACCAGTCTGACAACCAGTCTTAGCAAAATAAATATTTTCAAAATTACGCTTGATAGGAGGTGGAGGGGATGTAAAAGTTCGTAGGGACGAAATCCACACGAACGGATTCGCGGGCGAAGTGCGAGTTTGTAATATTGACAAACTAGACCAAAAAGTTGAAAAACTATCAAAGCAATTGGACAGATATGGGTAACTGAATGTGCTGGCCTCTGTACAGCAAAATAATTATTACGGCTGAAGAGTTAGGTATTCGCACAACTTTTTCTTTCTTTTCGCGCTAATCGAACAAACTACCATTCGGACTTGAAAAATCCTTGTAAAATTTGCATTTGGTAGCCCATGTCTTGAGGATGGTTTTAGACTATTTAACATCGTGAAAACGCGGGGTGCATACATACATAAATAAACTCAGGCCTTTTTACAGAACGCCATTTGCTACGATCCTTACATACTCTTTACACTTCGTGTACGTAAATACATGCACAGTTATAAATATTTTCGAAAGAAGGAGAAACGAAAACATATTGTTATATCTCTTTCAGCTTACTGCACTGGTGAACAGCGCTCGGCGATGGAGACATCCGGCTTCAACGATAGGCTGAAGAAATATGCTTCAATGTAAATGTGTCAACTCGAAGTAAACTATTTATTAAATATAACTGTTATTATGTAAGACTACATTATTGTTTTGTTTTATTTTCAATGTTTCTGCGTAAATACTAATGATCTACTGTAATATAATCTTCTGTACCTAATGGTCAGATCAAAAATGGCGATCAATTCTCCAGTATAAGTTCCTATGCTTTTTATTATGGGACACTATTCCCAAACCATCCTGAAAACCAGAATCAACAGCGGTGACCACCAGAAATGCGTCGTCTTGGATCCCGCAACGAAATTAATTAGAAAAGAACAACGGAGGAGTTAAAAAAAATAATTTCCACTTCCCTCCATATCACTATAAATTCACTATGCTTAGCTAACATTGAGTTAATAGTTAATTATTATATTATGGGAAGCCCCGAACCTATAGTGACATCCCCATTTTGCTAGTTATGTTTGAGTCCCATGTAAAAGGGGGCGAGCCTTTATCCATCAACCGGGCACAAATGCTAACTCCGGGTTATTATAGAGAATATTCTTAATGAAATGACTCAATAACACTTTTCCCGAACTTTGAATCGAACCCAACACATAACGCACAACAGTCGAGCTTTCCACCATTAAATCAACGAAGCAGTCAACAGTTAAAATCAAGGTATTACAAAAACCCCCAACGAGTATTGTGTCGAAATATTCTAAAGCAACATTTTCCCAAGTATGGGTTGATCGAATATTAGGGGGAGGGCCTGAAATATTGTGACTGAAGAAAAGTTTTTGAAGTGAAACTTCTTAATTTCGACGTATGGGAGAAATCTTATAACAATGTTAAAAAAAATCGTCACACTTTCCGACGCCATCTTGAAAAAAATCGTCAGATTTTCAAATAAACATATAAGTGATATAATAAAATTGTGCTATGTGAATTCATCTTCTTATTTCATTAAAATGATACAATTTTTAATATATGAAGAATTAAATTTAAAAAAATAATCATAGGGCATCAAAAAATTTATCCGCATCAATAATAATCATATAATAAATGGACTTATTGAAATACATTTTTCTTCCCAGCAAAAACACTAGGAAGTGGTGAAGGGTGGGCGTTTTGGGGGACTGTCTTTTGTAAACGCTTTGACGTTCAAAAAGTGCTGATACTCAGCCTAATTTGAATAAATTAATTTTGATTTTGATTTTGATTTAAATAAATAGTGAAAGTAAGAGATTATTTTTTTGAAAAGTTTCACTTCGTACGTAAGTCTTTCATTCATATACTTATGACCCTTTTTTATCCATGACAAACAAGAGGTGAGTCCCGAACTTGAAGTTTCTGTTAGGTCAGTCGCGGTCCAGTCAACTTTGAGGGCCACTGTTCTGGACTGCTACTAAGATTGGCAATATTTATGGCTACACAATAAAAGTCGAGTCATGGCTCTCTAGACGAACTAATTCTACTCAATGACAGGATGTCACACTGTAGGTACTCAATGGTGGCGTAACGATACAGCCCTGGCCTCGTAGTGACAAATTTCGCGATACTTTAAAAGGTTAGTAACATTACTATGTTCCTTTCGTGGATGGCATGGTTGTAATTATCAGCTGGGTATTCATTGACCTTCAATTTTAATGCTCAAGTGTTTCTGCTATACACACGTATGTATTTGAATATGTCTTCAGGAAAACCCAATATAAATTGGTTTATTATTTTCCAGGCCACTAACAACTTAAAAATGCAATGCAAATTCTCAATCCTCCTATCCTAATAAACTCGTACTTTTTACGTTTAAGAGCAAATAAATATATTATTATATGATTAAGTACAATAAAAGCTGCTTAACTATATGTGTACGAATTTATAACAAAATTACCTGGTAAACTGAAAATGTTAAACTCGAGATATACCTTTGAGAATAAATTGCATGAATGGTTAATTAACAACAATTTCTATAGTATAAAACTGTTCCTTGAATAATTTTGTTAATGAAATAGGTAGTTATTACAAACATTTGCATGCTATGTTTAATCTTGGCCAAACAAGTCTGCTCTATTTTTGTACTGTAAGACCTTTATATACCATGTTTTACACAAATAATTATAATTATTAACTCTTATTACCTTAATCATAATAATAATTATTATTATTAAATAAAGGGCGATAAACTATTTGCAAATAACATGACAGCGATTAAATAATTAAGCAATAATTATATTAGATGAGCTTTAGAATGCAAGGAATAACAAAACTAAATAATTGCAGCTGTTTTTAGGTGGCGAATATATAAAACAGAGCCAATTAAAATTATATGTGAGGTACTAGAAATAATGAAATGACTGATATTAACAGTGGGATAACAAACATTGTGGTTAGGTCAGAAAACCTAACCAAGCAAACCTAAGTTAGGTTTTCTATTTAAATAAACTCGATGCCAGCTTGAATTAAAACAAAGCTAACGAATGATTATTTTAGCTGCTACTTTCTACTTAAAATTATCCTTCGCTGTAGCTCTACAATAGTAGATTGGCAGAATTCAAAAATTTGAAGATATTACTTTAATTATTTTTTAATCCTAAATTTAAATTACTTTGTCGCCGCGTTAAATACATTCCTTATAAATTGTCTGAGGACATGATAGCCTGCAGCGGCGAGGCTTACATTTTTGTAATCAGGAAGCCGAAAATTAAAAATGCTATCAGTAAACATATCAGTTTTAATTTGTTATTTGAATGTAATGAATATGGTGTAACCATCTAACCATATACCTCGGTGTCACTACATTATATTTATTGCACGTGACGTGCAATAATGACAAGTTTTTCAAAGCTCTACAACTTGCTGTGAAGAGCTTTTCTGAATTAGTTTATTATGAGGGGCAGCGCGAACGCAGTCCCTCACTACCAAAAATTACACGTCCGAGTTATCCGCATAAGGGATAATCGCAAGGGTCATCTTATCCGCAGTGCAATGGATAGACTCGCCTTGGGAGAACCGCCTACATGATCACGGATTCTCCTACGCCAGGTAAGTATGAATTCACTACAGTACGGCGGGAGGGTCATTCGCCGGCGGAGAATCTTAACACCGCAATTCAGAAAACTACCCTAAATGAACAACGCCATCTAGTTACAAAGTTGGAACTAAATCACGGAGATAGGGCGGGGTAGTTTGGGGTTGGGGTGAACACAATGAAGGACTTATGTGAAGGCCGGTACATCGCTAGAACTTCGAAGATATTTTACAGTTTTTGCTTATGTATATCATAATTGGCATAGCCATGCTCCTGTGTCACTAATCAATCAGACGTATTTTAGCACTACGATGTTGAAACTATGAAACTTCCGACCTTCAAGTTAAAATAATAAATAAAAATACTTTATCGCGTCAAGCGTTTCACTATTATATCAATGTCACACATATACCATTTATTATAATCAGCTTAGAGGCTAATAACATAATGAATATGGGACACCATCAATTTGGCTGTGTTTAGTCATTGCTGTATACTTCCTGCTATTGTAAGGCTTGAATAGCGTATTAGTTTTAGATAAAACGAACTTAAGAAGCGTTACTAAAATACAGGTAAAAAAAGTAAAGAACCAGCCTATTACTGTCCCACTGCAGGGCAAAGGCCTCTTCTCATACAGAGAAGGCATGAGCATTAATCACCACGCTTGCTCAAGACGGGTTGGCGATTTCAGACTTATATTAATTATAGAAGTCCAGGTTTCTTCACGATGTTTTTCCTTCACCGATGTCAGTGATGTCCAAGATAAACTTAGAAAGTACATATGAATTGAAAAACATTGGTACTTGCCCAGGTTTGAACCCACGACCTCGTGTACAAGAAGCGAGGCCTAAACCACTGGGCCATCGTAACATATGTATATAATATAAATAATATAAAAATACAGGTGTTAGTCTCATAACATGTTATAAAACATAGTTATAAAACTTTTAGCAATTAACACACAATATACAACTTCGAAATGGTCGTCACCATTTCAATGAGTCGAACAATGTCGAACAATGAACAGTCGACAATGATAAATTGTATTAAGTAAAAAAATCATCGAAAAGTTCATGCTTATCACTGTCAACGGGAAAAGTACCCAGAAGGCTGACAGCATTGCCGCGTTGAATGGCAATGCTGATTCTTCGACCGAAAGAAAGGCAGCCCTCTGGTCAAGTAAAGAGTCAACCAAACGATTCGGGAAGTCCCGGAAAACTAAATGGGCACTCGGATCCTATGGCCCTAATGTTTCAACCCCAAACGGCTCAAACATGTAACTTCCATTTAGGTTGTTGTATTTTCGCCGTTTGAGGTTTTCTGCACCTGCAGCAGCAGCACCTGCACAGTCCACCGTACTAGGAGGAAAAGGCGCAATGGCGCAAAGGTGTCGACACATGTTGCATCCCATATCAAAGCCTACCCATCTTCCAAGGTATATTGGTCATTCCATCTGGTCTCTTACTATCGTCGCTTGCCAAGCCTCTGGGTTCTGAAATAGCTGCTGGCTGCTAAAATAAACCCCAACCTCATTTGCTTTGTATCTTTTTTTATTTTTTTTTAAAACGTTGCCCCACAATAGGAATTTCTCCTGTATCGTGGGTGCGTTTACAAACATTCAAACTCACATACACAAACAGCCAGACCCGGACCAATTACCTGTAGGTCATACAAATATTTGATCCGTGCGGGGATCGAACCCGCAACACGCGGCGCAGCAGCCGATGGCTCAACCACTGCGCCAACCGTGTCGTCGATCTTGATTGGTCCTAAACTCATTTATCCTCAAACAGAAAAAAAATATAACTAAATATTTAACATTAGCCAGAAGATTGATCGGATCTTTAATCAGGTCCACAACAATAGATTTCAATTAAGTAGACGGTGTACAAAAAAAGGTTGACATCATTACGATAGTAAATTTGATAGTACTAAGAATCTATTTGCTGTATTTATAACAATGAGGCCAATGGTATTATTAGTGATATTAACAAAAAATATAAAATCATGGCGCTCTTAAAATAGATCATCCAACACGAGCACAATTCTGTTGCTCCATGTCAAAGATAGGTGTTTAACTGCATCCGGTTTGAATGGAAACTGACGCCATCATCGCAAGTTAAGACAACAGATAAAAAGGACAACCCATCCCAAGGTTGTATTATTTTATTATATTTTAGAAGGAAAGAAAGAAAAAAAAATTGGACCTGTGCAAGGCCAAACAGGCTAAAAACGAGCCCAAAGGACTCCTACGACTCACCATAAGTACCGATATTTAACCAAAAAATAAATACCCCAGCGCTGTTATTCCAACAGGGCCTGCTGTGATCTTACAGACATATACTATTAGCCCTCTAGGGGAACTAAAAAAGTAATTATTATTATTATTTCATTTATTTCAGAACATAATTCCATATAAAATAATAATAGTAATACAAAATAACAAAAAAAAACCCAGTGGAGCATGATGGCGTAGTGGTTTAGACCTCGCCTCTGGTGCACTAGCTTATGGATTCAAACCTGGGGATGTGTGACTTTTTCAAGTCATATGTACATTGTCAGTTTATCTTTTACATCACTGACACCGGTCAAGGAAAACATTATGAGGAAACCTGGACTTATAGATAATATAAGTCTGAAATCGCGAACCCGTCTTGAGCAAGCATGGTGCTGCCTTTTCTGTATGAGAAGAGGCCTTTGCTCTGCAGTGGGACACAAACAGGCTGGTATTATTATTATTTGATTATTAAAAAAAAAGGGAAATGTTATAGTACTTAATTATACTAAAAACTAAAATTTCGTTTATGTTGGGAAAATGAACATAATTATGAACTGGATGGTCCAGCTGATTCCGAAACACTTGTTTATAGTGCACACTATGACATATACCTAAAGCTATGCATGTCCAGTATCAGTTGACCTCGCATTGTAGAAGTTTTCCGTTAAATGAGGAGTCAAGTAATAATAGGTCTTTACCTATGAAATTGCCGTTTTGTATGAAAAAATTTAAATGAATTTTTTTCATGTATTTTTTTTTTTGTATTAATCGAAGTAATCACCCATGCAATCAATGCATCTTTGCCAACGCAGTGGCAGTTTATTGATGCCCTTCTTAAAGAAATCAGCTGGACGGGAGGCAACAAATTCTTCAAAGGCATTTTGTACTGCCTCTCGGGTATTGAATTTTTTTCCCGCCAAGAAGTTATCCAAATTCTGGAAAAAGTAGTAGTCTGTAGGCGCAAGGTCTGGTGAGTAGGGCGGATGACGGAGAGCTTCCAACCCCAGTTCTTGCAACTTGGAGACCGTCTGCTGTGCAGTATGAGGTCGCGCGTTGTCGTGCAGGAGCAGCGGAGACGAGCGATTGACCAATGCTGGTTGGAGATGTGCCAGCTTCTCCATCATTGTGTTCAATTCTTCACAGTACACATCTGCAGTAATGCTCACCCCGTTTGGTAAGAAGCTGTGTTGAATCACACCGGCGCTAGACCACCAAACAGTGACCATCACTTTTCTTGGGGTAAGTTTTCGTTTAGGGCATTGTTTAGGTGCTGAACCAGGATCCAACCAACTTGCTGAGCGCTTGCGGTTATCAAACAGAATCCATTTTTCATCGCAGGTAACAATGCGGTTCAAAATTCCTTCATTTGTGTGTCTGTTGAGCAGTGCAAGGCACGTCTCGACGCGTACTTCGCGCTGGCGATCATTGAGTTCGTGGGGCACCCATTTGTCAAGCTTTTTTACCTTGCCAATTTGACGCAAATGGACCAATATTGTTTTGACGCTAACGTCGAAAGCTGCTGCTAATTCAGCCGTAGATTGTGTATCATCAGCTTCCACAATCGCCTTTAATTCGTCATTGTCGACCAAAGTCTTCGGACGACCGCGAGGTTCATTTTTCAGGTCGAAATTTCCAGAACGGAAGCGAGCAAACCAATAACAGGTAGTGCGTTGGTTTGTAGTGTTAGCTCCGTAAACGTCGTTGATGTTGCGTGCCGCTTGTGCCGCGTTGCTGCCACGACGGTACTCATATTCCATAATTACTCGAATTTTTAACGTATCCATGATGACGAAAAAGATTTAAATGCGATGAAAATGTAACACTAATCAATAAACAAATGACTACTTTTGGAAAAAAAAATCCATGTTTTTAAAATAAAATTAATTTGAAATTAGAATTCTTAGCCAAACAAAAAATATTTTGATTTGAAATGGCCAGTACTGCAGAACGGCAATTTCATAGGTAAAGACCTAATATTTGACAAGCAATAGAATATATACGTACGTGTGTATGTATGTAATGATGAAAAAGAGCACGGTTATTTTAAACTTACGTGACGTAACATCTCGCGTGTATTCCCCGAAGGGCTGGACAGAGGTGCACCTATAGTAACACCCACATTTTCCAGTTATGTTTAAGTCCCATGTAATAGAGGCGATCCTTTTACCTACAACTTGACACAAATCCAGACACCGGGCTGCTAATGGGAAAATTCCTATTGGAAAAACTCAATAACACTTTTCCCCAGGACCTCAGGCTCTGCGTCGTGGTCGTGAATGAGACCGCTAGACCAACGAGGCGGTTTTAATCTTAATAGCGGAGAAATAAAAATTTTAAAAAAAAACTATGGATATCCAGAAAACAGTCTTTGACAGTCCAAACAGTAGTGTTCTGCTTTCTGACCCTTTACATTTATCATCTGATTCTACATTCAATCAATGGTTCCCACAATTATTCATATTTTTTGTCAAAGTTATTTTTTTGGCCTTAATTTTTTCCGGTCCACTTGTCAGCTTGTGACAAGGACTCTTAATGTTATTATATGTAAATTCCTTTTGTTTATGAACTATTGTTTCAGATATTATTATGCAGAGTCGTCACTATCGGTCATTAGTTAAGCTAAGTGAGTCATAGTACTCTTGGCAGATGATTCAGGTGATCTTTGCAGTGGTACATTAGTAAATGGTCCATTTCAAGGAGCCAAGGCATCATCATGGTTGAAGACTCGTTGATCATTCGTTCGTCATTTATTTGTTTATTTATGTTTATTATTTTGTATATAATCAAGTTCTGCCAACTTGTCAGTCAGATGTGTTGCTAGGGAGTTAGTTGGGAGACTCCTTCTTCCCAGCAGAACTCGTATGTTTTGGTGGACTGTTTTATATTATTTAAGACGTTCAAAAAGTGAAAAAAAATAATTTTAATGGGCACGATTGGTACAGAGGCTGAGTGATTGGCTGCTGCGTGTCGTGGGTCGAATCCCGCCAATAAACATATTTGTATGACCTACAGGTTGTTGTTCCGGGTCTGCCTGTTTGTGAATCTGAGTTTAAATGTTTTATAAACGCACCCACGATACAGGAGAAATTCGTAGTGAGGGGCAACGTTTTAAAAAAAAGGATTTGGATTTTGGATTTTGTTAGTACATACATAATTTCCTATGTACCAATGTGTATGGGGAGTTTATGTGGCTATAGAACCTCCGAAGAAATATTTATCCATGCTTGAGATGATAAAGAAGTCGAAGACTGTAAGATCTTAGTGTTGCTGGAAAATAAGAAAACAAAAATGACTAGGCGAATAAATAATCTGAAACCAGACACTAAAAAAGTGCCTAACTTGGTAGACCACAGAAACCATAATTTCAATTGCAAAAACTATCGTAATCATAACACCTAGTATAGAATGTGAAACTCCCAAAAAAAGTATAAAATATAGGTTGCACTGACATATTATTCAGAAAAAAAACAGTCCACCACATTATGTCTCCAACCTTATCCAACAAAGCCTTTATTACCATTAGAATAAAGTCCATAATGATCTTATTTTTCTTAAGATAATCATTTCATTGCTGACCTTGCAATCCGTCCGCGGTCAAGCCAGACCCAGTCGTGCGCGTAATGAATATAAAACAATTTTACTATTATAAATAAATGTTAGTTTAAGTAATTTTACGCCAATTTGAGTTGTGACGAGTAAAAAGCTGAAGTTGCATGTCTTTGGACTACACAAATAGCATCTTATCTCAACATAGTATCTGCATCTAGGTTTATTATGTTTTGCTGTTTCTGATTATGTTATGTTCTGTGGTGATGATGCTTAAACACAGTCTGGGCTGCTGATAACTTCTCAATTATACGTGTCAAATATCCTGAGTCTGGGCTGTTGATAACTTCTCAAATATACGTGTCAAATATCCTGGGGAATTTCTAGGACGTGGTTCATGAATACATCTCGACTTCGAAAGTGTTTTTTTTTTCATGAGATTTTTACACGAAGTTACCATACAAATTTCCGGTACACTTTCCATTTCTTTTATCCAAATCTTGTTCCTAAATAAAAATCTGCCAAATCGGTAAGGCTATTCTTATGTGATGATCTTTCATACATGTGGCATACATACATACAGAAACTGACACTTTCATCCCATGGGGCAAGGCAGAAACTACAGAATACTACCTGCTATGATCTTTACATACTCGTTGCGCTTTTAAATGCGATAATTATTATATTTATTTAAATGACTTCAGTCCGCGTAGAATTTAACAAAACATGGATTTCAATTGTTTTGCGCGATGTCCTATTTTTGTTTCTAAAATAAAAGTAACCTAAGTTACTTATTATTAGAACAACACCTATTTGCCAGTAAAAGTCTCATCAAGATCGGTCCAGCCGTTTTTGAGATTACCTCAAACAAACAGACAGGCAGACAGACAAAAAATGTAAGAATTGTGTTTTGGTGAAACTACATACCAAATAAACTTCAAAATGTATTTAGTACAAGTATGTTCTTTCGGAATTAGAAACGGACTTTTCAATTTTATTTCTTTGTATACAGTTAAACGAGGTGAATTGAAAAGCCGGGGTGAATCGAAACAAAAATTTTTCAGTAATTAATAATGTCGAATCAACGATTAAATGGGATTTAATAATTGATTCAATAATTAATTACTGAGAACGTGTTGAAATCAATCATCTCAATTCCTTGAGTCCTTGTAGTAACAAACAATCTTAAACTAACGCGAAAATGCCCTTCAAAGTTTTGTTTCTACTCGCCCCTGCGTTTCAATTCACCCCGTTTTACAGTAAATTTAAATGCATAGTAAAGTATTAAACGTGCATACAGCTTGCAATTCCGTGGCACGTACGAACCTAAGTAAACCGTCTCGTACAGGTGTTTTTACCTGTCAAGGGCACATTTGCCAACAATATTTTATGGTAAAAATTGTCCTTGCTTTACCATATCTAAGAGTACTTGGCAAGTAATGTGTCATTTAGTATGGGCGTGCATACAGAGTAGGTTTATGTCTAATGTACATACGCAGGTACAACATAATTCCCACGACAAAACTGGCACAATAGGAAAATTGCGTCGTCGGTGGTGTATGTTGTTGGAGCTGTTGATACCAAACTTTTGTTTAATATGGTTTGTACTTTTTTTAGTCTGTGGATGGGTGACCATTCATTACACAAGAATCCTCCGTGTCTCAGAAAGCTCGTCAAGCCGTTGGTACCGACTTTCATTTGTAGATTTTTGACAGTCGTTACGGGTAGTCAGAAGCTCGGAGTTATGACAACCAGTCTTACCATAGGTAATCGTGTTGCCTAGTGACTGGGTTGTGGTGGTCAGATGGAGTCGTTCCATGTTAAATACTGGTAGTCAGCTGCATCCAATTAGACTGGAAGCCGACGTTAACATAGTTGGAAAAAGGCTAGGCAGATGAGATGGTATGTACTCGTACTTTCAGAAAGAAACAATTGGCTCAACAATGAATAAGTTATTTTTGGATATACTCCTGTATTTTGGAGATCGGTGTTAGGTTGCGTAGAGTGCTCCCACCAAGGGTTCCGTGGAACAATATACGTGGAAAAATATTTTTCGATTTTCAAATTTATATTTTTATTTTAACTGGCGTTTTCTGCTTACCAAAAACCGTGCTGGTTAGAGACATCGTTTCATTTGTCCTGTTATATTATCATCAACTAGATTTATTTAACTAGATTTCGCTTTGAAATTTTGAAGATAATGGCGGATAACAATTATGTCAAGAAGTTTTTGACTTATGATAAGTCAAAAAAATAAAATAACATGTTAAGAAGTTTTTGACCTATGATAAGTCAAAAACTTCTACACTTATCAAAATGTCACGAAGTTTTTGACTTATCATAAGTCAGAAACTTCTTGAGATAATGTTATTTTATTTTTTTGGAGATTTTTTGATTAGACTCTAGTGTCTAATCAAAAAGTTCAAGCCATTGACAGTATTGTATATGATCTTGTATCGAGTGCATCGTACAAAATAACTAAATACTTCATAAATATTGCTAAAAACATCTCCATATATTTCCTCATAATTTTCTTCCACACACATTTAGAATTCCCCTTTGATTTGTGTAGAAAACGATGGCATCTTGTTGAAGACATTACGCATGTGCGTGCAGCATGTCTCATCATTGTGCAACTGAAACTTACGAACTGGGTTCTAAGATTTGAATGATTCTTCTCTTAACAAAGACTGGGTGAATATACAAACATTACTCATCATCTGCCTAGCCTTTTCCCAACTATGTTGGGGTCGGCTTCCAGTCTAACCGGATGCAGCTAAATACCAGTGTTTTACATGGAGAGACTGCCTATTTGACCTCCACAACCCAGTTACTGGGCAACACGATACCCCTTGGTAAGACTGCTTGTCATACTTTCGGGCTTCTGACTAACCGTAACGACTGTCAAAGATAGCCTTTTTTTTATTCGGGGTGGAAAATCCTCAGGGATGTTCCCCGCCCTGGGGGTGCGAAGGGGTCTGTCAGACTCTTACTGACTAAAAACCACCCCGGTGTTCCGTCTCACACCTACGCCGGGTGTCGCGGGAACGTACTATCCTTCCGCAACCCCCGGCTAGTGCCGGCCAGCCGGTCTCTGTACATATTATTATCTTCATCATATTATTTGTCATCATCATTTTATTGTTGTTATTTTCACCCATAGAATGAACCATAGTCTTCACTATCTATGTATAACAATGGCGCATTAAATAACACCAGGTACCAGGAGATAATAACTACTCATTAGGTCACAACTTCCTTCGTTACGTTATCTATTACTTTCGCTGTCACCACTTTCTTTGTCACACCTGACACCGAGGTGGGGCCGTGGTATGCATGGTAATGTTGTAGCTGTGACCTAATTGGTTAGGGACTAAGTTTGTGACGAATCATCATCTGCCTAGCCTTTTTATCAAAAATGTATGGGGGAGGGCTTTGCCCAGCAGTGGGTAAATATAGGCTAGGGAAAAGAAAAATGTTGACATCGGCTTTCGGTCTAAAAAGATGCAGCTGAATACTAGTATTGTAAATAGACCGACTGCCAATTTGACCTCCACAACCCAGTTACTGAACAACACGATGTCCCTAGGTAAGACTGGCTGCCAGACTGTCGGGTTTTTGACTACCCGTAAAGTCTGTCAAAGATCTACAAATGACAGCCGGGACCAACGACTTAACGTGCTTTCCAAGGCTTGGCATGACCCCGTTATGTAATAAACGGTCGCCCATCCACAGACTAACTTTGGCAAGTGTAGCTTAACCTCCGATCCACGAGCTCTTCCGCGGTTAGTGACGAATATCTGGATAAAAAGGAAAGCGAATGAGTAATGTTTTTGTAACTCCTCTGCTGTTCTTTTCTATCCAAGATAGTTAGACTCTTCGAGCTTTATTGACTTTACTCTTTTCTGATGGTTGTCACTGTTAATTCTGGATTACAGGAGTTGCTGATGTTGAGGATAGTGTCTTGTTGGGGTTGGTAAATAATCTTCCATGTTACTTCAACAAAACGAAAGGTTGGTTTAATGTATTTATTTCAAACACTGCCCACTTTGATCTCATCTTTATTAAACCCCTTTAAACGTCCTCTGATTGTCAAAATCACAGAAGTGGCTATTCCTCTGCCAGGAACGTAGCATCGTAACATCACACCACTATTCTCCGAAAGGTTAGGCAGACGTGTACCAATAGTTCACCCACACTTCGCACGTTATGTTTAAGTCGCAAGTAACAGCTATTCCAGCTGGAAAAGCCTAATAACACCTAGCCCGTCCTGGAAAGCGAATCCAGGACCTCATGCTCAGCAGTAGCGCTTGGGAACTCTAGACCAACGAGGCATTAAAAAACTAGGAACACAATTTCATAGCTTCACGAACGTTGCTGTCAAAGTTTTTTCACTACGGGGTTGGTATCTAGGTCACTCAAATACCAAGAACGTCAAAATATTCAGATTTTAAAGTTTCCTCGTAATCCTTAATTGTCAAACGATGTAAGGTGCAGTACGCAACACGCCTAACATTATTGACGCAACAAATAAGTGTACCACCATGTTATATAACGGAGAATTCATTACAAATGGGATTTTACGTCCTTTGGGCAATCGTGTGCGCACCTTAGTTCGTCACGAAAATGGTTTCTTGAAAAGGAGTGCTCGTAATTTTTACTCTGTGAAAGTTTTTCATTATAATCGTCAGCTTCACAAACATAACATCACGCTAGTATCCCTGTAGGGTTTGGTAGAGGTGTAAAATATATAGATAACACCTACATGTTGCCAGTTATTTTTGAGTCCTATGTTTATTAGTGGGGCAGACTATTATGAACTTTATTCATTAGACGTCAATGTGTAAATTAATTTAAAATTCTTGTTGAGATTCGTTTATTCGAATAAAGGCATTATTCACAGAAGATTGAAGTTATTATTGAACGTTTATTTTACGTATATATATATCTTATGTCACAGACAGATAAAATGACGCCTGTATTCCCCAAAGGGTTAGGCAGAGGTGTTACTATAATTCACCCACATGTTTAAGTCCTATGTACAGCAAGGCGAGCCTATTGCTACTGAGCTGACACAAATCCAGGTTGCGGGCTACTACTGTGAAATTTCAGATGGAAAACCCAATAACACTTTCCGCAACAAGGGAATCGAACCCAAGACCTCATGCTTAACGGTAGCACTAACAACACTGGAGGCAGGTACCTCTTTTGTAATTAGCATATTCATTCATGCATTTAATTATGTAATTTCAAGCGATTTGTTTTCCGCCTATAATTTAAAGGTGATTCTTATAAAAAAATAATTGCCATGTCATCGTCACACCAAGTACCATCACGAATTTATTAATTTTACAGCATTGAAATTGTTATCAATGCCTCAGTCACTACACCATCGGACAATAACTTGGAGCCATGGGTTACAAGGGACAGCCCTTCTCCTGTGTTAAGTGTCACACTATTTCGAAGGATCATCTTACATTGAATTAGTTACAGGAACTACCGAAAACACTTATATTTATAGCTACACCTATATCTTCCTCTCTCATCGTGAGATAAATAATATATCACATCGAACATCACTGACATCGGTGAAGGAAAACATCGTGAGGAAACCTGGACTTATTATTGATAAAAGTTTGAAATCGCCAACCTGTCTTGAGCAAGCATGGTGATTAATGCCTTCTCTCTTCATTTATTTAGTGAAACTACTTATCTAGAAACGAAGCTGTGACCCCTCGTACCACTTCTAAATGTCCGGGAACCAATGTGGCGCAGCGGGCGAAGGTCCGCCTGCGATGCAGGAGGTTGCGGGTTCGATTCCCGCCTTGGGACAAATGTTTGTACGATCTACAAAGATTTGTTCCGGGTGTTCTGGGTATTTGCTATGTGTAATAAAAAATATCTATCTATGTAATGTATTGTATTTAGTATATCAGTCATCTAGTACCCATAACACAAGCTCTGCTTAGCTTGGGGCTAGATGATGCTGTGTGGATTGTCCAGCATTATTTATTTATTTATTTAATGCCCGAACTATGTCTAAGACATTAAAAAAATACTAGTGGTCTCAAATACGAATGTTAGTTTGCAGACTCTAGGAACGTTATTTTCCTATTTCTACACAAAACAATAGAAAAGCTAAAGTTATTTGCGGCTTAAGTGCAAGTTTTGAAAGATCAAATCAATTCGATATAAATACTATGTATAGTTTCCGTGGGATAATAGAAAAACTGAGTAATCCACGGACAGTACGGGAAACCACAAGCTTACCAGTATTTATTATAATTAGCATGTGAAGTCTCTGATGATACATAACTTATTATAGGTAAGAGTTATAAGTAACAATTAAGTTAAATTAATTAATAAGTACCTTGATGACCGAGCTTTGCTCGATAAAACGACGTTTTCAAAAACGGAAACCTAGCTAGGTCGATTTATCGCCCCCGAATCGCGCTGCATACTAAATTTCATGAAAATCGTTGGAGCCGTTTCTGAGATTCAGTTAATATATGTATATACATATTTACAAGAATTGCTCGTTTAAATGTATTAGATTAAGGCGCGTTTACCGTATTGGTTAAACTGTAATGTAGATGTATGTTGATAAATAAATTAAAAAAAAAAACTTTTACAAAACATAATAAATTTAAGAGAGTGGAAAATTTCAGGCATTATAGTTTGTTTGGGCATATCGTTTATATAACATCTAATATTAAAACAAGGCCTTGAAATCAGAAATAAGTAAGAAATTTAAACTGTAACGGAATATATGTTTTGAATATTACAAATCCAACTATTACTAGAGATCATCCCTTAACACTTACTCAATCCCATATAACCCTGTGCATCGATAATAAAGCGTAAGATGTGACGCATTATGACCTCAAGTCTATTAGGTACAGAAGTACAGGCAGACAAAGCCGATTCACACGGCCCGAGTTCAGAAGCCAGCTCACCGACGGACAGTCGTAAACGCGATACCAAACAAGCACCACGCACCATTGGCTGCTAAGAACCTCGTGCAACTAGGTCAAACAGACCACCTTAACATGGATTATATATCACACAAAAACCCTATAATGTGGTTTCAAGTTATTTTGGTGCTCCTTCCGTACTCCTCTGCCGAGCCACAGTTGGATTTGCCGCCAATTTCGAGCACGCAACGGAATTATGGTGGATACGGATTCTCGAGCACCCAGGCATCCATCAATGCTCCTGGAAACCAGTACGATGTGAACAGAAACTTTCAGTACAGTTCTGCAAGACCTATATCGTCGTCCCAGTCTCCTGGAGTATACCCTGTATCGTCCACCCCCTACAGTATAAATCCTGATATAAGTAACAACGGTTACCCCAATAACTTTGGAAATAGTCGGAACCCAAGTTCGACATCGAGGCCATATGATGATAGGAATCGAGATGATTCAATCGACATAAACAATGATCCAAATTTCAGGAAGAATGATCCTAATTTCGTTCGTAGTGATCCTAATTATGTTGGAGCAAATCCTTACGATTTTAACAGGGGTGTCGATGGTAACAATATTGACGAAAGACAGCAACACGTGAATGTACAACAGATTCGGGACTTTTTGGCTCAAGCTGATGATCAGGCGTCGAAGGAGTGTACCAACAACGTTGCAGCTCAATGGAACTTTGAGACTGATGTCAACGACGGTACTCAGCATGCTGCGGTAAGTCTTTTATATTTTCTTTCTAAATTAGGTCTTCTATAAGGTCCATATTCCTTCAGCAGGTTACTCTATATATGTTTACGACGGCTGTTTCAGTTCTTATCTATTTAAAAGCAAATTGTCTATTTGTATGTAGGTAGGATGTTTTGGTTCAAACGGTTGTTCACGCGGGTAGCACAATTTGTATTCGAAGCATGTGCACCAAAAATCCGATGTAGATAGCTTGCATACAATACTTTCAATATCAGCTTAGGTTGATGCTTCATTGAAATTTACACTAGTAACTTACGGTTTTTAATGTACAATTTATTGTAGATTGACCATTATCTTTAATATTTAATGATCTTTAACTTTACTTACTTTAATACAATTTATAACTTCACATCCATCCAGTCTATGTGCACAAAACATACATACAAGTACACAATATTTAAATGGTCGTCCAACCACAATGATTACTGGCAAATGACTCTACTATTTGAGATTGTTATCAAATAAACAATGTGGTACCTACTTCCATGCTAAAATGACATGCAGCATTTTATAATACCTTGGGAACATGTTGTTTCATTCTTAATTATCGTCTTTAGAACATACCTATATTATAATTCCTTGTGTCTTTTTCTAAGCAGGTTTGTTGATATATTATAGTCATGGCAGGTTGTGAGCGATTGGTTGCTGTTTATCAATAACAAAAGGTTTTTGTGCAGACTGTCAAAATTAACAGTATCTAGTTTTTCATTTTTAGTCTCATTGTAAGCACAAAAGCTAGTGATTTTAGAAGATAAAACTGGTTCTTTAAATATGTCTGCTTTGAAAGGAATGGTCTCTCTCTGGCCGCACAAATCCACACTTACAGTAGGGTAACCCATATCAATATAACAAAGTAACCCAGTTTATTCATTTTATAATGACTTTTATTAAATAATTCTAAGTCTCTTAAGACAAAAGAAGAATTAACGGTAAATTTTCGTGCCCTGGTGACCTCGAGAAATAAATTTAATTTTCTAAAAATCCCAATTAAAGACGTACAATTTCTTATTTCAAACATTCCCATAGGCGTTTATCTGGTGGAAAGTTTCCGGGTAGCGGTTCCCATGGTAGAACAATATATGTGAGATCTACAACCACGTTTCTATGGTGTGTCTTCACGGTTTTTGTAGAGAGTGCTGTATTGTTCCTACCGTCAGACGTTATTACGTGGTGACTGTTTTGTTCCATGTTATGGGCAGGTTTCTATATGTCATGATTGATTATGATATTGTGTGTTATCGAAGAATGTGTGATAAGGTGAGAGACTGCATTCAAGGGACATTATGCTATTGCCATGGGGCATGTGAAGTGTATAGATTGACACTCTTTATTAGTAACTAGCTTCCGCCCGTGGCTTCGCCCGCGTGGTTTGTTGATAAAAAAGTAGCCTATGTCCTTTCCCGGGGTGCAATCTATGTCTCAGCCAAATTTCATCGAAATCCGTTCAGTGGTTTAAGCGTGAAAGACGGACAAACAGACATACACACTTTCCCATTTATAATATTAGTATAGTACTATTTATAATATTAGTATAGTATGGATGGTGTGCAAATAATACTATTTAAGTGTCTCGTTTTGATTTCTCAAAATAGGTATTTCTCAACACAGTAAAACATAGATCTAGTGTAGTTATAAGAGCTTGTTGATTATGCTTATAACCATCTCATCAGCGTTGTCCCACGTTGATGACTTATAGAAATCTTAGATGACATTTTAATTTCGCCTTTTGTGCTTCAGATTTCTTTGTCAAGGGTCATCTTTGTGATTGAAGCTGCCTGCTTAGAATTCAGCATAGTGGAAGATAACCCGGCCAGTACGATTTTGATGCGTCATTTATCTGCTGATGTGATAATATTAAAATAAAATAATATTTTTTTTAATGCTGGACAATCCACACAGCATCATCTAGCCCCAAGCTAAGCAGAGCTTGTGTTATGGGTACTAGATGACTGATATAGGTACTTAATACAATACATTACATAGATAGATATTTTTATTATACATAGCAAATACCCAGAACACCCGGAACAAATATTTGTAGATCGTACAAACATTTGTCCCAAGGCGGGAATCGAACCCGCAACCTCTTGCGTCGCAGGCGGACCATCGCCCGCCGCGCCACATCGGTCGTCTTTAGATCCGATTGGTTGTTTGTCTGGGCCCTGCTCTAGTTTATAGGCAGCCTTACGAGTCGATTCATTATTATTTTCCACTACAGCTGCATTGTTGTCGGGAATCAAACTTACAGTAACTACATACTTACTTAGCTACCTACCTGCTTCCACAACAATGTTCTACGATCAAGATCTGATTATTATAGTATTTCTTATGACACCTGTTCGTGGGAACCATATACTGTACATGTGTCGTGACTAGTTTCGATATATATATTTTTGTTTGGATGTTTTTTTGCATTAATGACCTTATTATCGAGGACATAAGAACAGGGTGATGATTGAGTGTTTGTTTGGAGATTGATCGGCATTTTATTGTCTTTTGTTTTTTTATTGATAGGGCTTTACAGTAGCGTCCTTATTAATAAATATGGACTACTGGTGTTTATTAATAAGGATACAAATGCAATCAGTGTAACCTTCACATTGGGTTACCGTACATTTTTTTTGGTTTAAGTTTGGGTAAACTTTACTTCCAACTATAGACTCAAATGTTGAACTAACAAAAATAAGGAATGACGCTTTGTATACTCATATTTTATTTTTACATAACTTACTACACTGTCTATATATTAAGTTTTCAAAATCCAAAACGTAGAATATAAATAGGTTCCATAGAGGCAAAGTTTCCAACTTCCCTGGTTCACATGCCCAAGTCTAAAAACTAAAAAACAAAATGTGTTAACATCAAAATTGACAATCTGTCACGTTTAACATTGATTGAAGCCAGTAATATCCGCTACATTGTATCACAACAATGAAGTTATGGTGTCACCAATCATGGTCACTTTTATTTGTTCTGTAATCAATTGAATTTTTGTCCAAACTGTGGAAATGCACCGGAGATCCGCAGGATGAGATTTTGAAATAGAATTATATTGTACCTGAGTTGTGACCAAACTCACCGACGGCCAAAGGATTGATAACTGCTAATTTCGTCTCGTTTTGTTGATATTGTTATGCGCATTCTTTATTTGTACATATTTTTAATAATAATTAAAAAGATACAAATGGGTCTGGCTGTTTGTTTATGTGACTATAAATGTTTGTAAACGCACCCACGACACAGGAGAAATTCCTAGTGTGGGGCACCGTTTAAAAAAAGAAAAATAGTTATTACAAAAATGATGCATTAAAATAGTGCTCCACAAGCACTGAGGTGGTAAGATCCAAGCTAACGGTCGTTAGGGATCCGAGTGAGGAACCACTCACAATGCGCGCCGTGTCCAAGACGACCGCCTTCTGCATAACTCCTGACTCAGTTAAGCGAAAGTATCTCCAGATGTTGATTAAGAAGCCAAGTTTTAATTTATATTGTTGACAACTATTCTGATCGCCTCCGTACCATAATATAAATAGCGGGAATACAATCGTCACGTATAAGCAATCATAATAAAAATTAGCACAGGCAATATCTTACCAAATATAGGTAAGGTTACAGTCATTGTTATTTGCCAATTGTCTGGTCCCATTTAAAACTGCCAATGCCAGGAATGGAGGTGATGTGAAATTGGCGGAATTTCCTATGAAAGCGATAATGCTGTTTGTGTTCATTGAGAGTAATTTATCGCCGTTGGTCGCGGCTGTCAATGGTAGGTCTTTGACTTTAGTTACTGGTAGTCACACATTCGAAAGTCTGACAACCAGTCTAGCTTAGGAGTATCCTGTAACCCAGTTAATGGGCTGTGAAATTCAGATAAGTAGTCGCTCCATATAAATTATTGGCGAGACTAAAAGCTGACCCTAGCATGGTTGGGAAATGGCTAGGCAGATGATGAGAGCATTTTTACCGATTTTAAAACCATTATGGAATAGATTGAATTCTGTAATGGATGGAAATTCCACTGTAAAACGAAAGCAAGCTTATAGACCCAACTAGTGGATACAGGTGTGTATTTTTAACCATGGCCAAGACTTCTAGAAGACATATTCGACGACCTATGTGGCGCAGCGGGTGAAGGTCCGCCTGCGACGCAGGAGGTTGCGGGTTCGATTCCCGCCCTGGGACAAATGTTTGTACGATCTACAAATATTTGTTCCGGGAGTTCTGGGTATTTGCTATGTAAAAAAAAAATATCTATCTATGTAACGTATTTTATTTAGTATATCAGTCATCTAGTACCCATAACACAAGCTCTGCTTAGCTTGGGGCTAGATGATGCTGTGTGGATTGTCCAGCAGTATTTATTTATTTATTTATATAGTCCCAAAATTTTCCATCTTTTATTAGACATCACAAAATATTTCATCTGTTCTGTAACCTGGTAACGTGTCTTGACCTAAAAGGCTCGTGATAACAGAACAATGAGATAATTCATTACTCCAAGGCTTCTTATTGTGCTCCAACCATTATAAATATTATATATAGTTAGAAGGAAAAGCTTATGGTCGCATGTAATGGGTTTGTGACCATAATAATTGCTTTTGATGACACTGTCTTGTACTGTGGTGGTTTCGAATGGGATACATGTATGTTATGGATTATATTTACTATGTTTCCTTTAGGTCAGTATGGGATTTTGTTTGGCATCTTATTTTTAGACTGTGGTGTGTCACTACTGCGTTGGTATAGTCCTTGGTTTTTTTGATTTCCGGGTCGGGCGAAGTGATCTGGAATTCTGGAATTTGACATGACTACCAAAATGTAGGTATATAAGGGTCCAACACTTTAAACACACGTTTAACCCCTTGAGGAATGGCTGTTTGTGTCAGTGAGTTTAAATGTTTGTAAACGCACCCACGACACAGGAGAAATTCCTAGTGTGGGGCAACGTTTTAAAAAAAAAAAAAATACCAAAGACCACCGTCATGTTATGGTACTATACAGCTTCTTCCTTCTGCATTTTTGTGGTGTACTACCTCACAACGGCGAGTTGTATTTTTGCGTCATTTATGTGGCTACCTATTTTCTTGCTTCAAATCATTGCAGCATTAATAGTAAGTTGCTTTTGTAGGTATTTGGATAATCAACGCAGTTGCTGACGTCATTATCTCAATACTCAATACTTAATAATTTTTTATTTATATATATTAGGTCTTTACCTATGAAATTGCCGTTCTGCAGTACTGGCCATTTCAAATCAAAATATTTTTTGTTTGGCTAAGAATTCTAATTTCAAATTACGTTAAAAATTCGAGTAATTATGGAATATGAGTACCGTCGTGGCAGCAACGCGGCACAAGCGGCACGCAACATCAACGACGTTTACGGAGCTAACACTACAAACCAACGCACTACCTGTTATTGGTTTGCTCGCTTCCGTTCTGGAAATTTCGACCTGAAAAATGAACCTCGCGGTCGTCCGAAGACTTTGGTCGACAATGACGAATTAAAGGCGATTGTGGAAGCTGATGATACACAATCTACGGCTGAATTAGCAGCAGCTTTCGACGTTAGCGTCAAAACAATATTGGTCCATTTGCGTCAAATTGGCAAGGTAAAAAAGCTTGACAAATGGGTGCCCCACGAACTCAATGATCGCCAGCGCGAAGTACGCGTCGAGACGTGCCTTGCACTGCTCAACAGACACACAAATGAAGGAATTTTGAACCGCATTGTTACCTGCGATAAAAAATGGATTCTGTTTGATAACCGCAAGCGCTCAGCAAGTTGGTTGGATCCTGGTTCAGCACCTAAACAATGCCCTAAACGAAAACTTACCCCAAGAAAAGTGATGGTCACTGTTTGGTGGTCTAGGATTCAACACAGCTTCTTACCAAACGGGGTGAGCATTACTGCAGATGTGTACTGTGAAGAATTGAACACAACCAACATTGGTCAATCGCTCGTCTCCGCTGCTCCTGCACGACAACGCGCGACCTCATACTGCACAGCAGACGGTCTCCAAGTTGCAAGAACTGGGGTTGGAAGCTCTCCGTCATCCGCCCTACTCAGCAGACCTTGCGCCTACAGACTACTACTTTTTCCAGAATTTGGATAACTTCTTGGCGGGAAAAAAATTCAATACCCGAGAGGCAGTACAAAATGCCTTTGAAGAATTTGTTGCCTCCCGTCCAGCTGATTTCTTTAAGAAGGGCATCAATAAACTGCCACTGCGTTGGCAAAGATGCATTGATTGCATGGGTGATTACTTCGATTAATACAAATAAAAAATACATGAAAAAAATTCATTTAAATTTTTTCATACAAAACGGCAATTTCATAGGTAAAGACCTATTATTAAGATTTAGCATTGATTTGGCGTCGCAGTGTGACCAACATTTGTCATGAACTAAAACTGTAACATAGGTTTAAAATTCATGAACAAGAAATCACAATTTCACAGCTTTTGAAATAGATTAACATATAATTATTAGTTCGTTAGTTTTTTTGTAATCTAACCCTATTCAGTCAGTCAACGGCCAGCCTCTGAAAAACCGACAAAAAGATAACAATAGCTTCAGCACTACATTTTTTGTTTATAATTCAATAAATTCTCGAATTATAGAAATAAGGTTATCCATAAGAATTTCAGAGGAGCCTTGAAAGTTTTTCGTATAAAAAAAAACAATTTATTCACAATAGGAAATTGGTGTTAAAAAAATGTTGAGTACTTATATTTTACGTCGTGTCGAGAAGCACGTATACATCGGCTGAAAGGTTTATGAATGCCATTACGAAAAAAATCGGGACATTAAGGATGGTAATACCATTGACGTTACCTTGCTCAAAAAAGGTTACGTGCGTAGTACTCGCAACCGGCGTGCGTGTTGGACCATATGTGTGAACGTAAACGAAGCAAAAGGAGTGTGTAAGGATCGTAGCAGGTGGTGTTATGTAGTTTCTGCCTACCCCCCATGGTAAAAAGGCGTGAGTTTATGTATGTATGTCACCTTGCTGCTGGCATAGAATAAGACATTCTGACTTTACAAATATCTCATGTGTGTATCTACAATAACTTTGCTTTACAAAGTAAAGTTAAGTTATCGTTTCGAGTTTTACGAATACCATACTATTAAGCAATTAAGATGTATTTTCACAAGAGATATTTTTTTCAAGTTCGCTTATACAAATATGAACCTTAACTATGCTTTAGAAAAGGTTCATATTTGTATGAAACGCTTACTTTACTTAGTAAAGTACCGTTAAAGTACGAATTAGGCCCCCTATTAAATTAAATTACATAAATCTTTATTATACCAGAAAAATATGTGTGAAACATGTTCACGAAATTTGTCAACAAGTTACTTATAATCTATACTACTATTATAAATGGGAAAGTGCGTGTTCCTGTTTGTCCGCCTTTCACGGCAAAACGGAGCTACGACTTGACGTGATTTTTTAAGTGGAGATAGTCGAAGGGATGGAGAGTGACATAGGCTAATTTTTGTCTCTTTTGAACTCCCCACTAACACGAGCTAAGCCACGGGCAAAAGCTAGTTTATGATAATAAATATAGCTCTGCAGCTGTCTTTATTTTTAGCATCTGATACCGAACTAAGTTTATAGCCTTTATAGTTTCAGTGTGCCGTGCCTCAACCCATTGAACTACGAGTAAGTTTGCAAGTATAAGCTCACGAACAAAAGTAAACATCAAAATATGTACTGAATTAAATGTAGATTTTTTACATTGCAAAAAATACTATAAACCTTGCCCGTGTTACTGTGTTATTTAAGGTCTGATTCTATTAGCATACCGTGAATTGTGGTGACATCGATTTAACAATAGCATGTTAAATTGCTGAACTTATTAGCACTGGTATTGCAGGATTTTCATTCATAACTTTATTCGTTGACAAAGAAGTGAAAATCAACAGTATTTTACTTTTAACTTATGTTTGATGAGCTACTTTCCAAGTAATTAATTAATAATCAAATTAGAAACGTAGAAATATCAATTACGAATTAGTTTCTTTACATCATCTGCCTAACCATTTCCCAACTATGTTCGGGTCAGCTTTCATTGTAAACTGATGCAACTGTACTCAGTCGTATTAGTTTACTAAAAACGGGTTTAAAAAAAGGTTTAAAAAAAGGGTATTATGTTATCTCGATGCTGGGTATTCCCAGCTTTTGGATAACATAATACTCTTTTTAAGACTCGTTATCAGTCTTTCGGGCTTCTACCCGTAACGGCTGCCAAAGATGTAATAATAACAGCCAGGAACAACGGCACATCTCTTACTTAGATCTTATCTGTAATCGTCAGTCACCATCGTTTTCTCTGGACCCTGGGGCCTGAAAACTTTGGAAGGCCGAAGACAACACTCGCAGAGGCCCAATTTGAGTTTTGTAATAAAATTAATGCAACATTGGTTTAGTTTTTAGACGAGGCAATCGACGCCATTATTTAAAGATTTTATTATTACACATCTCAGTGTTCTTAAATATAGGGTACAAATGACATCAAATTACATATTTCTGAAAGAATTTGATAACTATCTGCCCTCACCTTGACTTGGAATCAGCCATTTTCAGGGTCGTGACGTCACAATGCTCGTGTTTTTTTTAGTTAATAATCAGAATTTTGTATGACCACGACTGCGTTGTTATGCTCCATTGAATAAAGTACAGATAGTAAAAAATATGAATTTTATTATAACTGAGTTTGTTAAATAATATTTCATTAAACTGGGAACGGCGAAATACTCGTAGTTATACTTAATTCAACAATACCTACAAAAGTGTTAAATAAAAAGCTCTGATAGGTGATCTGTAATGAAATAGTTGTAATGGTTTAGTACCTCGTTGAGGACTGCGTCTTCGTCTAGTAGTTGGAAGCGCTACTGCTGACCAAGTCCTGGGGACGATTCCCGGGTCCGGAAAAGTGTTATTGTATTTTTCCTACTGAAATTTCTCACTAGCAGCCCGGAGCACAGATTACTGAATCCGGAGTCTGGAGTTGTGCCCTGAGTTAGGTCCGCCCTCTGTTCCTTGGGACTTAAACATAACTGGCGAAATGTGGGTGTACCAAAGTACGCTTCTGCCTAACCCTTCGGGGATTACAGGCGTGATGTTATGTTATGCTATGATAAGGTACCTCATATTTGGTTACATACTGGCTATTGTAATACGAAAGTACTGATTCTCAGCCCATTAGAACTAAATAACTTCTATTTAATTGACTGCAATCAAAAGCAATTTACTTTCTCCAAATAAATCAGATTCATAGAAAAGATACTTAGAAAATATGCGGGGGTATTGCCAAAGCAAATATTTTACTTTAAACAAAACAGTAGGTATACAGATTCACTTTATAACTTTTCTACATACATAACCTGACAACGATTCCACACAACCCACAAGTTCGCTAATTGATGACAAAAGACGATCCTGACCTTAGAATCCTCAAAACCAGTTTAACATACCACACCAATCTTATCTTCCAAGCCTTATCACCACGGCTTAGAGTCTAAAATTCAGTTGTAGAAGTGTAAATCTAAATTGGTGTTGAAGTGCAAATGGATTGCATAGTGCTGTGCCAAATATCGAAGCAGTTTTGTGCGCGATAGTACATCTGGTTGTAAACTTGAACTAGATAAGGTATGAATGAGTTTTTTTGTTGGTTTTGTCTCTTAGCTTTTGTTAGCTTCTTTAGTAGTTGCGTTGATGGATAGTTTTGATTTCTGTAGGGGATTTTGTTCTGGTCTTGATGGACAAGATATACTAGAAATGATGATTTCATTTGGAATTAAATGAACAGACTGTGTGATTTTCAAACTCTTGGTAGATCACTCCGTATCCCGATTTCATCGAATTGAATCGCCATAGTGTTCAAGCTTATAAACTGGGCACATAGAAGTGAAACTGAATAGAGACTTAATAAATTAGTTGTATACTACAAATAACATAGCGATGACCCACCTTGAAAAAGTAAGGTGGTCCCATTACAAAATAAAAAAAGACAATATAGTAACGTGTAGTAAATAAAAATAGGGGAAGAACAGAGCCCTGACTGCCTGGAATCATGGACCATCAAGTTGACCGAGCACGTGAGATTTGGTGTTAGACGTAAGTGGCGCATACCGTGTACAGTATACAGGACAAATGCAACCAACCTAAAAGTACACCGAATAGGCCGAAGACTTAGATGTATTGTTACCGTAAAGATCCTTCCCCTTTTCTAGTAGTTAACTATAAATTAAGGGTTATGTCCCTCGAGTCTATTGACCCAACGGACCTAGTCCTACATGGTCTTCGACACATTACAACACTGCAAAGATGTCACACAAGGAGGCGGATCGTCAAAAAACTAAGTCGGACACATAACGACGCCCAACAGTGAACCAACGACTAAAGGAGGAGGAACCATGACATTGCTAGTCCCAATTTAACCAAACAGAGTTACGCATGTCCGCAAAGAATTAATTAACCCCATTATATAATACAAAATAAAACAAAGACGCGATGAAGCTTAACGACGAAGATAAAGTTAAGACCTTACGGTAGCCACTTCAATGCCGACACAGCATAATGAGGCGCCTATTAATTCTCACACAAGTTAACGTGTGTCCATTGTCAATGATAGAGGACATTCCCATACTGTGGCGTTTCGCAATCAAAACGTGACGATGACTTCTGGTGATTTTGGTTATGAGGAAAATTGAGGAAAAGTGTGAACGGAAATGGCTTTTATAACAATTTGTATAACTACAGTAGTCTAAATAGACGTAATCCCAACCACAGTATCTGTAAAAGAATTGGATATATCAACTTAGCTTGCAGAGTTAGCAAGTTTAAGTGACAGTGGGCTGGCATTGTTTGTAAAGGGACTGATAGTCGATGAAGCAAACAAGTTTTGCAGTGGAGTAGTATGGGGCGCCCTCCAGCAGATAAACTTATGACCTTATAATGGTAGATGGGACTAACTGGATGCGAAAGAAGGGTGGAGGACCGGGTGCTGTGGGAGCTTGGGAGAGGTTCATTGAAGATTAATTGATTGAATCTCAATAAGACCTAGTGCAGACCCTTGGGCAAGAACTACTACCACCATATCTTTTTCTGCTGCCAAGCAGCGTTGCTGTGTTTTAGTTTGAAAGGTATGGGCTGTACCCTAATCAGTCCAACTAGATGAATAATGACCGCGTTCAATCTGTTATAAAAGGATACATTTTTTGCACACACGGGGTTGGTAAGGCTCTTGACGGAACCATAATTTTGTTAAGACATAAAGGAATACCCAACGTGTGCCTTATAGGATTTCCCATCAAAATGAAATGATCGCATAAATGATCAACTTTCATATCAACTTCAGACCCCCATTGAACTCAATTCAGAGATGAATTAAAGGAAATTGTGCCACTGTAAACAATTTTTTTTATTAATGAACAGGAAAGATTAATTTGTTTGTTTTTTTCTAATGGATAAACTCAAAACCTACTTAACCGATTTTAAAAATTCTTTCACCAATCGAAAGCTATATTATTATGAAAGAATAATTTAGATAAAATGAATAGTATGCTTTGGGGGGGAGGGGGGGGGGGGGGGGGTATAGGAGATCTTAAAGTTCGAAATAGACGCGAACGAAGCTAATTTGCTATCTAAAGGAACGCTTGTGCAAAGTTTCATGGTTCTGGACACAGCTGTTTGTTTTTTTAGCAGAGAAGATCGTATGAGCAATTTTTATGCCATCTTCTAAAATATTAATGCAGTAACGTTTTCACCCAACCAAACATAAATACGTTTGCTTGTTCCTACGTAGTGTAGTATGTTAACAGTGCAGACTTATGTATTGTACTTAGGAGTACTTTAATGCGGTTGAAGTTAAGATCGTGACAAGGTAAAATGTGCGATAATAATGAATGAATAATTAACACTTAAACATAGTCTCAAGTTCAAAACCAGTTCCACACCGTGGGAAACTGAATTTGTTATTACTATAGGTAGGTTTAAGGTAATACGAAGTTATTTCTTTGAATTGACGAATTTTCTCGAAGAATTGGAGTCAAGTTCAAACTTTTCAGTTACTGTATAGGTGTCAGGCGTGTTGCTCTAAGTATAAACAAGTAAAAGTAATACATCACGCCTGTATTCCTCGATGCGGTTGGGCAGAGGTGTACCTATAGAACACCCAAGTGTTGCCCGATATTCGTTGAGTCCAACTGTTGTAGGAGGAGTTCTAGGAGGCGAGCCAGGTACATAAATAAAAATAAAATAATAAAATGGAAAAACCGAATATCACTGCCCGACCTGAGAATCGAACTTAGGATGTCCTTCTCAGCAGTTGCAATTACAACCACTAGACCAACGAAGCGAATAAGTGTTCTGAGTATGACGTCAAATAATTCTTGTCTTCTGCATTGGGAAAGGACAACAACCTGCCTCTTTTATTCACAAAACAACGTACGTGGGACTTATGTGATTGTGACTGACGTGATGACTTAAAGTACCAATCTAATATTCACAACGTTTATTAATCGAAGTAAAAACATCTTTGTTCAAATTTAATCTTCCATCAAAAATCGGAGGAAAATCATTTTCGGGTTTTTTTTAAACAATGCTGCGATTTGTTTTTATTGTTTTTACTTCTTGATGACTTAAATACTATGAACACTTGAAGGACTCCTTTAAATTATTACTATATGTTTAATGAGATAAAAAATAAATTCTAATTCAGAGGAGATTTGGCAGATGTCGAACCTGGCTGACAGGCCTGTCAGCCAGTGGCCAGGTTTGATGTCTACACAAATAAATAAAATTGTTTGTTCGTAATATCAAAAGAACAGCTTTTCACTAAATGCATAAGAAAGTATAATAGCTTTTATATATGTGAGAAGATAATGCATAGTTCTAGTCAGTAGTACCAAAAAAAAACTTTTATATTATAAATTTTTAAACTGTCTGTTTGTTTGTTTGAACTAATCTCCGAAACCTCAGAACTGATTTTGATGAGATTTACATTGGTAGATAGCTAATGTTATCAGGAGTAACTAAAGTTTTTTTACAGCAGCTTGTGGGAAATAAATGCATACGTATAGAAATACATCCTTTATAGAATATCAAATGCGCCTTATATGCAGCAGTTTCGACAATTCTACGGTTCTCACAACCACTCCACCGACTAAAAATAAACATCAATTAATGCAATCCATTAAGTACCAACATTAAAACAAATAATTACCACAAACACCGAATAATTGCTATTACAAGAAATATATCTACAAATTAACTTGAACTTGGGTAAAGAACGAAGATTGGATCTCTAAGTAAATCAAGGTTACTTAATGAGTCGCTTTGTTAAGGGACATGACACTAGTTCGCCGTAATGCTGCGGACAAGGCCGCGGTATAAAACTAGTATTAGCACGCTTTGTGAAATTTGACGTAAGGTCGTGAACTTGAGGGTCAAATGTTGTCTATCTTTGCCCTAGTTCTATTTATAGGTGACTTGGGGCTCGTGTTATTTACAATTCGATGTCATCATCATCATCCTCTTGCCCTTAAGTGTGTATATGTATATTTTCGTAATGGATTTTCTTGTCCATTCTTCTCCACATTACTCTACCTTTTCAAGGGGTAACTAGAATCATTTTAGTTTTTTTTTTTTAAACGTTGCCCCACGCTAGGATGTTTTTCCTGTATCGTGGGTGCGTTTTCAAACATTTAAAGTTACATGCACGAACAGCCAGACCCGGAACAACTACCTGTAGGCCATACAAATATTTGATCCGTGCGGAAATCGAACCCACGTCACGCGGCGCAGCAGTCGATCGCCCAGCCAATGCGCCAACCATGCCGTCTTTTTATTTTATTTTAAATTGTATAGTTGACGTTTAAAAGTGCCTTTTTATGGTATAATTGTAATAAATGATTAATTGAGTTTGATTTTGATAACATAGCAGCACGCCTGGATTCCCTGAAGAGTTGGGAAGAGGTGCACCTATAGTAACACCCACATTTCGCCATGTCTTTTCACTGTTCTATTTTATCCCATCCCATACATCTCTATTTGCTGTCTTCTCAATAGTCACCTGTTTCCTAGCCATATCATCTTTCACACAGGCCATCTCCCGATTGTTTGGTCTTCCTCTACTATTGTACACACATACATTTAAGTATACTGATTCATAATATACTTATATTTATGTACATAACGTATGAATATGGAGGGATTTTGACTGCCTCGTTGGAGTGGTGGTAGCCAGCGCTAATGCTGAGATTGAAGTCCTGGGTTCAATATTCGGTTCAGACAAAGCATAGAAATCCGAAACTAAAGAATAATGTTTTTTTTTTATCTGAAATATCTTGATAGCACTACACATATACACTCGCCCCGCCGCCCGTATTTCATTGGACTTAAACATACCTGGCGTAATGTGGATGTTTTATAAGGTACACCTCTGCCTTACTCATTGGGGATTACAGGCATGATGTTATATTTTATGTATTATTACTAATTATATAAGCAGACTCTTACACGGTAACACGGTCCGTCAACACCAAAAAAAGTGTGAACGAAATAATTCATGGTTTTTAATTACACGATTATTACACACAATTATTCCGTTTAATTGCTGTTCATCCGGGTTATAAATATGATTATGATTCATACGAGATTTTGACCTGAGAACATATTTTGAACCGTGACGAGGAGTTCCAAAGACTTCAAGTGCTGAGAATCAGCAAAATTATTCTTTAATATAACAATACGCTTCCCCACAAGCGTAATGTTACGTTAAATAATAATTTTGCTGATTCTCAGTGCGAAGGGTTATAAAACGAATATGTACACACGGCTACATATCAACCTCAACATTTCCAGTGTAAGCCAATCTCGCATTGTATAGGATTTCCGTACAGTGAAGGTCAGCTTACACTGGAAAAGTAAAGCTTGATATGTTGCCGTGAGTACCTCGTCATTAACAAAGCATTTAATCGAGATTTTATTGAATCCGCCATTTTGCTAGTTTTCTTTTACGAGAGCAGAATACTTCTCACCACATTAGTACCCAAGTTGAATCAAACCAGTATTATGGTGATTATGTCACCTTATAACAATAACCACTATGGTAGCGACATAACTATGATTCATACATAATATCATCACGCTATGTCCACTGAGTCACCAAAGTAATTGCTATAAAAAATTGGCTGCAATTCATCATTGTTTTCTTGTTATCCGTCATTGTGGAATGACGTCATTTTAATTAAAGTTTTAAGATTAACGTAGGTTAAGAAGTTGTAGGTAATTTTAGGAAAATAGAAATCAAGCTCCAGAGTGATTTGTATCAGTTGGACCAAGGTCTGTTGTACAGACGCCAGAACATCAAGCTATACTAAACTGTATTTCTTTTTCCATTCGAACATGAACTTTATTCTTTGTACTGGCTGCTAATGAGAAAAATCCTATTAGAAAAACCAAACATTCAGGAATATTTGGCTTGACCTGGGAATCGAACCCAGGACCTGACACTCAGCAGTCGCTCTTGGGATCACTAGACCAACGAGGCAGTCCAAAAATGCTCATATCAAATAAGCCTGAATGACTAGCATAAGGAAACGAAGAAAGAAATAAGTTGAAGACGATGTTACTGCTTCTTGCATTTATTTCTATGGGTATTTATTTATTTTATTTATCCATTTATTTCAGGCATCGAGGCCCATATAAACATATACAATACTATATTAAATAAAACTTAAAAATACTATAAATATATATTACATAATAACTAAAACTAGTGCACACGAAGTGTTGGCGTCGTGTTTCGCTGACTAGTGTCATATAGGCGGCCACGAAACCGGCAATACACAACACCTTTCGGCCAGAACTCTTCCTTGAGGAAATTCTCGAGATGGTGTGTCGGAACTCGCACCACGAACGACTTGAAGTTCGTGTTATGACGCGGCTCCAACCTCTCGACCCTCAAAGTCCAGTTGGTCTTGACGCACACGTACTCCACGATCTCCTCAACCTTCGTAGAGTAGTGCAATCTGGACACGTAGAACACCGTTTTCGGTACTGCTGGTTGTAGCAGCATGCTGGGTCCTGCCAGTGCAGTACCGCACTGGTTCCGACAAGGAGGCTTCTTCTTCTTCCTAAATAGTATAATAGTATTCTAATAGAATCCTGGCCTTGGACTACATCGTTGATCTAGTCGTCAAAATGCTACTGCTAAGCGTGAGAAGGTCCTCTCTTAGCTGTTAATGATGGAAATCTGTAACAGCCTGGAGTCTGGATTACTGCCCGAGACTTTTTCTATTCGTTCTTTCTTTAAAAAAAAAAAAAACCTTTCCAATAACACTTGGAATTTCATGTGTCGTGGGTGTGCTTACAAACATTTAATGTCACATACAAAAACAGCCAAATCCGGAAGAACTACCCGTAGGTCATACAAATATTTGGTCAGTGCGGGAATCGAACCCACGACACGCGGTGCAGCAGTCGATCGCTCAGCCACTGCGCCAACCGTACTTGTCTGCTTTTGTACCTAGTTGTAGGCAATAGGCTCGCCCCCTATGACATAGAACTTACACATAACTGGCGGAGATTGGGTGCATTATACAATAATAGATTCACCTCCGCCTATCCCTATGGGGAACACAAGCGTTATGTTCATGTTCTAATAGAAGGACAGTTCACAAAATTGTTCTCTATGACATACCGTAAAAGGATCTAAGTAGTTCACACGGTTTCCAAGATGCCAGCACCATTAATCTTTCAAGACACCATATACTGCAGTGTTTGTTTTAGATTGAAAAATGAATGGTTTCACAATGTTTTGACAGGCTGTTAGGATGGCAGGCTGCAGCCTTTATGGTTATTTTCTTTTTGTTTCATTTACATCGCAAAGTAAATATGAAACAAAGTCTGCAAATAGTACAAATACTATGTACGTACGCAAAATATTTCTCCAAGGTTTTCTTCATCCCTAATGAAGTGTACACAGAGGTCCACTGTTTTAAAATGAGTACACTTTTATTATTTATTTATTTATTACTTCAAGGACACTGAATGTACAAAGGCGGACTTAGTGCCACAGGTATTTTATGTCACTCAACCTTTGGGTGATGCAGAGACAAATAAATACTTATTATTTAAACTAGTGATTGAAATTCATCGTTTAAGATTTTTGGATACCTCGTGCATTAAACTTTAACAATGCCAAAAATCTTTTGGCTTATTCCACAGGCAATCTTTGAAAACCGAACTACCAGACGTACTGCTGGCTATCATTAGCACTTGGTTGACATCCAGACTAGTCATTTTCAGCGTTCGATATCCATATTAATTATTTTAGCCCCTTTAACTTTCACGGCAAGAGAGATCAGGCATCTTCTAAGTATCTATATACATATATATCGACCCTTCACTTTCTACCCAGCAAGACCAATCTGGTTCATTGCGAAACAATAAAAATAAAACCTCTTCTTATCTATTACAGCTAGATGCCCAGCAACGCTACACCCTCTTCCAGCGCGGTCTATGGGAGGCTGCTCAGCAGATACCACGGGGAGCTGTCAGGGACTTACCTACATTCAGGCAGCTGAGGTTCCTGTCCATCATAGGACCAGCTGCCTTGCCACCGGATCAGCTTGATAGAGTAAGTACCTAATATTAGTAACGTTAAATATTTAAAGGCATAGTTTTCCTATTAATTGATAAAATTAATGTTGCTGGTATGGTAAAGTTCAGTTATCTGATCTCAACTGAAATCAACAAAAATAACTATGAAACTATTGGCAATGTAAAATGGCCAGGGTACCTATCTATTGCAATTTAATAGTCTGGTAGTCTTTCCAGCTGGTAAAACATGGGTGGAATAAGAACCTCTTTCTACCCCTGTGTTTTATATTTAATTAGCTGTGCCCGCGACTTCGTCAACATGGAATTTATTAATTAATGAGTTTCTTTTTTATTAAAATAGCCTAAGTTACTCTTTTACACATGTGCTATCTGTCAGTGAAAGTCCTGTCAAAATCGATGCAGCCGTTTTGGAGATTACCTCAAACAACAAGACAGACACAAAAAAAATGAAAACAGCTTTTTTGGTATAAGTACCGCGTAAACTTCCAAATGCTTTTAATAAGAAGGTGTTATTTTGATATGACAAACCGATACTTAAATTTTATTCATTTGTTTAAATATAACTTTACATAAATACATAAACTCACGCCTTTTTTCCATGGGGGCAGGTAAAACTACAGGACGCCACCTGCAACATTTCTGACATATTCTTTTAGCTTAATCTATTTAAACTCCCAGAACTCTAAAAAAAGGGCGAAAATACCTGTGAGGTCAATTTAGGGAAAGGTCAATGTAGCCACATTGTGATATTAATAAATCCCACATTCTACTGAATGCGCAATGTGAGAATTGTGCATCACACATTACCTGATACAAAAAACAACACCCCTTACATACCTACTCCTTTAGCTTAATTTACGTATTATACATAATATTTTATTGCTTCTTAATTTCCAGTACAATCGCATAATCAACGACATGCTAGCAGTTTACAACACCGCCGAGATCTGTGCTTACAATGAGCCGTTCAAGTGTGGCCTGCACCTGCAGCCGGAGCTCCAGTACATCATGTCTCACTCCCGGGACTGGGACGAGCTGCAGCACATCTGGACCGAGTGGAGAAGGAATACCGGCAGAAGAATCCGGGACCTGTATGAACAGCTCGTGGATCTGACTAATCAGGCGGCAAGATTGAATAGTGAGTAGGTCTTGTACACAAGAAATATTATAAGTGATGACCAAGCTTTAGCCTTTGTTTTTTTATCAATTGAAGTACCGTAGGTACACTTTGTTAATTTATTTTACTTTATTTGTAGCGGTTGAATACATGTTACAATACTTAAAGTGTCAGTTTAAATAACAACTGAATAACACAGATAAAACCATACCAATAAAAAGTTTCCCACACGGTTCAGGAATCCCTCTAGCAGTACTTCGGACATGCCAATAGAACCTACGTCCATTCATCCGCAAACAGTTCACCCGTTAGATCAAATGCTTCATTGTGGAAAGAACAGATGTTGTGGCTAAATGTGACTAAATTATAATAATAATCTTTACTTTCAAAAATTAGATTTGATATCCCAATCCCAATCTAGTAATCGATCTTCATTTAGAGAACCAATGAATGGCCGAGTTTACAATTTTTAACCTTGACGGGGCGAATCAGATTAGGATGTAGATAAGTTGAGGATGTCGTTATTGATTCAAACTGAGACCCAGATATTAACCCTATTCGAAATCAACACACTGGTGCTTAGCGCCTGTAATATTTGAAGGAACAGGCTAAGTCGTACTTTGTGCTCTAAGTAAAATAACAGGCGCAAAGTTAATCCAACATCGATGCGTGTTTTACTATCATTAGGCTTTCATGATAGGAAGTAGGAAGTCAAGACATTCAATTTTATCATCATCACATGTACCAAGCTATTTTGGCACTTCACGCAGCCATTCAGTAAATCCAGATCACTACAATCGGTTTGGTTGTCTTCTGTTTCAATCATTAATGGTTATTTTGTGTCTTTCAGATTTCACGGACGCCTCAGCTTACTGGATGTTCCCTTACGAGACGAGTAACATGAGACAGGAAGTCGATGATGTTTGGGAACAGGTAAGCTTAGTTATTTTCATTCCAATGCTTATTTTGATGAAAAGTAATCTTGCGTCGTGGATTTTTATTGTAGGTAATTCTAAGTTTTCAAATAACTGTGACAAAGTTATTAGGATTTTAGCCTAATTCAAAACAGGAGAAAGTTCTTAATTTGACTGATTTTTGTGTGTATGTTACGTGATATCTTCGCTGATTGTGAACCAAATATACGAAGTAACTTTGATTGTTTTGTTTGATTCATATTTTGTAACCGACTTCTGAAACTATAGTTATTTTACACCTTACATTGTTGTTTTTAAATCGATTATATTCTTTTGTTTTATTTTTATTAATTCATTTAAATTGGTGTTCATGTTATTGTATTCATACAGTTGCTAAGCGTGGGGTCCTAGGCTCTGGCAAAAGCTGTGAATATGTTTCCCGTAAATGGCAAAAGCCCTATAATACATGTCAGTCTAATGTTTTTTCAAGAATATACTACATGCACTTATGTCCAACACTATTTTTCCCCAGATAAAGCCTCTATACGAGCTTCTACACGCCTACGTCCGTCGTCGTCTTCGTGAAGCCCACGGACCTGAACGTATCTCTCGCTCGGCCCCCTTACCTGCACATATCCTCGGCGACATGTGGGGGCAGAGCTGGTCCGGCATCGTGCCCGTCACCCTGCCGTATCCGGGCAAGACCCTCGTGGATGTTACGCCAGAGATGGTTCAGCAGGTGAGGGACATTCAAAAGTTTTCTGGGAGTCATGATTTCGTGAGCGCTTGGAAGTTTGGCGATGTATTTGGTGAAGTAGATTCTTTATGTTTCTGGATTCCTGGCGAGACTTACTAGTGATAATTTGTTGTTCAAGAGTAAACTTGCAGAGGTATTTGTGCCAAATCCAAGGAGGGATAATTAATACGCACCAGTGCGAGTTTTTAAATGTACACCTACGCCCTGAAAGTGGCAGTCAAAGAAAGCATTTCAGCATGCCCAAAAAGTTTAAAATAGCTTTTTGAGCCTAAAATAATCTGTGCCTATCACAAATGGGAGCTACACTTTTGTTTACTTGATTGATTTCAAAATAATTAGTGCCTTTACTCTCCTGTATTGTTTGCTGTGTTCAAACAATAGAATTATAAAAAATATCGTTATTTTCATGTTAGCCAAAAGACGTCCTTTACTGGATATGCCTAGCAAAGGACTATGGTCTCACATGGGCACATCTTAACTTGATGTTTCTAGGGAATTTTTACTTGACGTAGCTAGCCATTAATAACATCTTGTAAACTCAAAACCGTGCAATAATATGCAAAAAATATAATTTCCAGGGCTACACTCCACTTACAATCTTCCAACTCGCTGAGGAGTTCTTCGTGTCAATGAACATGTCAGCTATGCCACATGACTTCTGGGCACTGAGCGCGCTGCAGCAGCCCACAGACAGGCACATACACTGCCAGCCTTCAGCCTGGGACTTTTGTAACAGACATGATTACAGGTGAGAATCATTTTAAGAAGAATATGAAGTTTTGATACTAGTTTGTATCTTCAGCCTGACTGAACTTAGACAACTTTTCAAAACGGTTTTTTTTTTATTTGCACTGACGACTGGAGCAGGCTATCGAGAGGCTCGTGGTTAAAAAATAACAGCCTCAGAGGTCAATCTAGGATTAAGCTACGCTTGCCGAGGTCGGTTCTTGGATGGATGAGTGATACCCCTTTGTGGCTCGGAAAGTACGTGAAGCCGTTAGTCACTGCTGCCATTTTTACGACAACCGTTACAGGTAGTCAGATGCTCAAATATGTGATAACTAGTTTTAAATAGGGGTAATGGAGTCACTCCTCCGTTACCCATTTACTGGAAATATGATGATGTGTGAAGATCTGTAAATGGGTAATAGAACTCAGATTGGCGTCAGATATTCTCCATATAGAATACATATATATTTATCTGCTAGACTATATGCCTCCCCAAAGTAGTTGAAAAACTGCTAGGCAGATGATGATGATGTGTATCCAATTTAATATAAAAAGCATTTAATTAGTGTTAAGTAGCAAATTGTAAATTATATTTCGTGTATATATATGGCTCCTGCGCATGAGCTGTTTGGAGAAACAATCTAAAAAAGCTCTTAAATAGAAGCATAGGTTGTAACAGAACTTCCCAATTTTTTCAGGATCAAGATGTGCACCCACGTGGATATGAAGGACCTGGTGACGGCTCATCACGAAATGGCTCATATCGAGTACTTCCTGGCGTACAGGAATCTTCCCAAGGTGTTCCGTGATGGAGCCAACCCAGGTTAGTTGGCTATTTTTTTTATTATCAGCTTCTTCTTTACAAGCTAATCGATATAATTAAAGGTTTATGCTTCTAATTTTATGTTTTTAAGTGTGGTGACATCTATCCCGCCATATACGAACTAAATGTGACGTATCCTAAATCACGATATTAAAGTTATCCGCGAGATTGAAAATATATACAAGAATCCGACAATAACTGTCGGGCAGTAGCCCACCAGACTCAACACCCGTCTAGTCGAATGCTTCTCCCTGCTCTCTAATGCCTCCTATGGAGGACGACATACTTTCCAATAATTCAGTAAAATTTTACTTTTCTAATTACGGACTGCAAATTATAGAGGCTAAAAATATGACTGAATTTGAATGCTCGTCAAGCAATTTAGTATTGAAAGAATCCTGGATTTTTATCTTGGGCTTTGATACCGAATGTTTATCCTGCGTTCGCAACAAAGTTTCTAAAAATATAAATAAAAACATATCGCGTTGTTGAAAACAATACTTTTCCCCCGCACTTAATATTTAACTTCCAAACTAGTAATGATATTTTTATAGTCATTTCGAAATCAACTTTATTTACACTACTGTAAAGTAGACGTTGGTTCAAAATAACAGAATAGAAGCTACTGCGTGATTTCATGGCATAACTTTTAAAACTTTAACGTTGGTGTAGCATTTATACATCCTCTTTGAGGGGCGAAATTATAAGTTCCCTACTTTTTACCAAGCGGACTTTTAAATTATATTTATATTATAGTTTATAGCCTTCTACTACTACTAAACACTTTTCCATATAAACTTTAACTGTGCCAAATCTCATACACTTCGCCCGCAATACGCTTAAAAGGGATAAATAACACTCTTCACATAATGAAATCCTCAAGAAATTAAAACACAACAATCTACCGTCATTTAATTTCCTTCAACCATCTAATACCATAACACTAGAAACAACATTGCACTCACAAACGCCATCTGTGGGTAGATCTGTGAAACGCCAGAGTTGCACAGATCCGTGTTACAAGTGCAGTAGGTGACGAAAACGTCGCCGTTGCCGGAGACCCGCCGACAAGACTGGCCTTTGATCTCATCGTCGGCTAAGTACCCGCATTGGCGGACCACTCGAACCTTCCCGTATACTGTGAATTAAGAAAAAGAAACGGGTTAGTTCCAGCTGACTGCCGGTCTTATGATGGCAAGTGCTACTGCTGAGCAGCAGGTCCTTAAGTTAGTTCTCGGGTCGAGCAGATTGTTATTGGGTTTATCTACCTATGCCTTCTGTTGATGGCAACAGGCTCGCCCCCTATTACAAGGAACTTACACATCACAGCTAGTAAAATGTGCGTAAACAATATAACTCTGCCTTACCGTTCAAGGGATTACTGGCGTCATGTTGTGGGTTAAAACTTTAGCCTTGTTGTGACCTTTAGGCTCAACACCGAGAATAAACATGTAACAGTTTAATCATATTTAGGCATTCATTTATAAGTCGCCTATCGTAGCGAGAACTCCATTATGTTGTACACTAGGCGTCACCGCTCAGTTTCTGAACTGGGCAAAAATATTAAGGCATTACGTCTAGGTGTTTCACAGTGTTGGTGAAAACGGGAATTTGTGTCGTTCTAGACTTTCGGCGCTCACTGGTCTGCTGTTTGTTATTTTTGTATAGGTCTTAAACCAACTGCTGTATGAAAATATTAACAACATGCTTTGACGACCTATGTGGCGCGGCGGGCTAAGGTCCGCCTGCGACGCAGGAGGTTGCGGGTTCGATTCCCGCCTTGGGACAAATGTTTGTACGATCTACAAATATTTGTTCCGGGTGTTCTGGGTATTTTCTATGTATAATAAAAAGTATCTATTTATGTAATATATTGTATTAAGTGTATCAGTCATCTAGTACCCATAACACAAGCTCTGCTTAGCTTGGGGCTAGATGATGCTGTGTGGATTGTCCAGCATTATTTATTTATTTATTTATTATTATGAAAAGGATGATATTTTGGTCTGCCAACTATTATGAATGCTCGAACAAATTAAATACTCACTCTCCATCTTGATAGATCGACAGAAAGTGGGCTCCATTGGCTCTAAATGTTCTGGTGGGTCCCTCAAGGAGCAGTTCACGATACCCAAACTGAAGGAGTCAAACTCCACACCGCACCGAGGGTCGTACGCGCTGTTGCAGTCATAGCATAGGATTGAGGAGGCTGGAATGAGAGAAAAGCTCACTATAACATGAGATCATGATCTTGGATTACCAGAAAGTTTAGGACTGATAATTTTGCTTGCCTGAGTATGATTCTCCAGCTCATACTCGTATTACGCTACACTGTACGGACATAATGCTACACACTGACAGATTTTACAAATTTTTCGGATAACCTCATAAAAGAAATAATGAATATATAGACGCCATCACATCAAGCTGGCGTCTCTGCCAAATTTCCATGATAGTTTTTCAACTTTATTACAAAGTTATAAGGTTCATATTCAAATGGGAAAATTTGACAGCTTGGGATAGTTTGATGTGCTGGCGTCTACACTATACGTTTTGACGGATCATTGTCATTCCAATTTTATTTGGAACCTCGATGAAATTCAACTCAGCTTTAATAAGACCTAGAACGTTACCCTGAATAACCCCGCTAAGTAACATTATATTTTGTAAAGGAACATATAAGTTTTGTTTTTTAATTTGTTTTTTAATATGTTCTTATATACTTTAATTTTAATTTTATAGCATAGTGCAAATTTGTATCATAGTTCTTACTTTTATGGGGCATGCGGTGCTAACCTATAATAAACTGTAATACTAACCTTAGTTAATAGAAAATCATGTTAATATTGTATGAGTAGGTATATACAGTTGTTGGTTGGCCAAATAAATAAATAAATAAATAAATAAGGGGCTTTAGCTTGTACATGATATAAAAAATTCATTCTGCGTGGAATTTGAGTCAAGTTCAGCTAGCTTGCGGTCAGTAATCCAATTTCGTTGTACATTGTACGGTTTCACGTATCGGGTGACCGGTGTGACCCACATAGAAATCAATGGATTCGGGACAGGGTATTTGGATCGGGAATTTATATTTATTAGCGTCTCTCATGTTTTTTACTACGATCAGGAGTAAGGAAGAAATCTTTTGACATCTGCCTAGCCTTTTCCCAACTATGTTGGGGCCGGCTTCCAGTCTGACCGGATGCAGCTGGATACCAGTATTTTACATGGAGCGACTGCCTATCTGACTTCCCCAACCCACTTACTGGGCAACACGATAGCCCTTGGTAAGACTGGTTATCAGACTTTCGGGCTTGAATGTGGATGTGCGATCATCCATTGCATACCGAGACCCCTATGTGCCACGAAAAACACGTAAAGCTGTTTGTGTCAGCTGTCAATCATAGATCTTTGACACTCAAAAGTTTGACAATCAGTCTTACCATAACGTATCGTATTGTCCAGTGACTGGGTTGTGGAAGTCAGATGGGCTGTGTAGCTCTATGTAAAATACTGGTAGGCAGTTAAATCCAGCTAAGATTGGAAGCCAACCACAACATAGTAAGGAAAAAGCAAGGAACATGATGCGTCAGCAGAGACATCTCATGGTTGTGGTACGATATATTTATATCGTGCTTCTTTAACCTTAAAACTTTGATAGCACGTAAAGCTGCTAAACTAAATTAAAATTCGCTCCTATGTGGAATATTGATTTTTATTCACACAGGACGACCTCAAAGTTGTTGATAGATCTTTATCCAATTATGTATACAGAGTGGAGTGAATTTCGATGCACTACCTAAATAAAACCGTGGGGTTCCAGAATCATGGACTGATCCATGATTCTGGAACCCCACGGTTGAAGTTGTTCATCAGGTTATGCGTTTATCTCCCTTCTACACCGTTTATTACCCGTCATAAGACATAAAGCGAATGCATAGAAAAAGTGACAAGATGATCTTAGAAAATCGAGCGACACGTCTTGGTTTAAGTACAATTAAATTGAAAACTCACCATATTGAACACAATACAACAAACTGACTACTAACGAAACCGCAACTGAATTAGATAAAGACTTCATCACTGAAACCTGAAAACTCCGAACACTTGTAATGACGGAAGGGAACTGAATTACATTACTATGACGACACGTAATTAGATTAGCGAGGACTGCTTCGATACCTACTTGAAACTAGGGTTGTAACCGAGCCTCGCATGTTCGTCCTAAAATGCGGGACTTCCGTCAAAAAATGGACCTCTGCATCCGCAAACGTCACCGCCATTTTATATCGGATATTGAATTAAGAAAATCTGCTAGGAAAAGACCTTTTTAATCAAAACTATGATGAATAGATAAGATTTGATTGGTTTTATGTTATAAAGTTTGTTTGTTCACAGAGTGTGTATTTGTATTGCCGCTATAATAACCAAAAAACCGAATGACAGAAGTTAAGGTTATCATTTATATTTTTACTTTTTATTATTATTTAACAACTATTTTGTTAAATTTCCACGTTTATTTTAATTTGTAATATAAAACTAACTATATACGTATACATATATACAAAAACAAAATAAAATAAAAAGCCAACCAAGACACTCAGGCGTCAAAGTACCTACTCCTCCGCATCGCTGTCATCTAGAAACGTGCCCAAAAGACTGGCAGCATTGCCATGTTGGATGGCAATACTAATTCTTTGGGCGAAGTATGAGCCTAAATATGATGGTCACGGGAAGTGTCGATCAGTCTTCGAGAAATTACCTTGTAAAGGAGAATTTAAATTCATAAGGGGTGATGTGTGCAAATAATCTTCATTCGTTTATTAAAATTTTGCAATTCAGCACTATTAATTATGAATTGCAAAATCTTCAATAGAGATGCTAAACACTATTATTTAATCCCAGAGTGTATCCAACACAAAAACGTTACAATAGTTAAATAACAAACGCGACTGCGTTACACATTACATAATAATTAAATCTAAATTGTAGTTACGGACTTACGACGGTACCAAATGTGGCACACGGCGTGTTAGGAAATTGTATGAATAGACGTAAAATTGCAACGCGTGCGCCCATTTAGGATGTATCTCGAGAAACTTTGGATGTGAGTACATGACTAGAATAATTGAACATACATTCCGTATATGAAAAAAAGAAGAAAGAAAAAAAGGAAAACTTAAATCGGCATTGGTTGAAACACGCACGCATAAGAGATATTAAAATAAAAACAAAATAAAAAAGGGCTAGAAAGATCCATTTCAGTGGTAATGACAGGTGCTGTTTGACGCTAGTTTTCAAACGAATCTATTGACAAATGAATGGTTGGAGATAGAAAATTGAATGATGGTTCGGGTATTAGCTAGATTTATGGTTTATCTCCTCGAAACATTATAGTGAGCCTCAGAGTTCCCAAAAGGTGAACCTTTAATAAGGGATGGCAAAGTATCCTGATCTTGGCAAAGGACGGTTCTTCGTATTCTCTTAACGATCACTAGAATCGTGGGATGATAATGAAAAGTTGTTTTTGATTTGATCCCAATTAGTTTCCAAATGCCAATATTGATTCAAAAATATCGACTAACTAGAATATACTAGTATGAGTTCGACTTTTATATAATTAAAAGCAATGAGTTGACCATAACAAAAAAAGTGCGCATTAAAACGTCGCACGCGCTGTAGGAAATTCACGGAAATTAATACTAACAATTACGGGGCTCCATTACGCAACTCACGCGCATCTCGCCGCGTGCGTCCTCTACAACAGATCTACGGCGTATAGAAGAGACAACTTTTAAGATTTATTTTAATATAATATTTACAACATTACTTACTCTTAATTACAGTATAAAAGAAACTACATGTATTTATACAAAAACAAAATAAAATATAAAAGGGAGCAGATCACTCCTGCGCATCGCTGTCATCTGAAAGTGCTCAGAAGACTGGATCAGCTGAGCATTGCCACGGTGGATTTTTTGGGCAACGAATAAGCCAGCCCTTTGGAATGTAGCTACGGATATGATTATATACTCGTTTAAAATGTTGTCACTTCTAGTTCATCTCATTTCCATGTATCATCAAATACTTTTTTTATTTTTTTGTACGTCTAACTGCGCGATCGCTCAGCGGGGTCAAGTTTAAGCTGCGCCAGATTCGTTTCTATGAAATATGAAATGTCACGGTTCCGTATTTATTATGACTATGATTTTTTTACTAGACCAACACTGATTTATATTCAAACTGAGGTGATTCGTCAACTTTGTGCCTTTTGAATTGGTCAATAGGAGCAGAGACATGTTGATTTGTTATTGGGATATAAAATAAATTATCATTAATTTATAACGTATTTAGTACGAGTATACTAGGTATAATAACATACACTATTTTATTTTACATCTTTTATATTAAACGCTGTTTTATGTACTGAACTCAAATTACGTTTTACATGAAAAAACACAGATGTTAAATAAAAAACAACTTGAAAAAAAACCATTTTAAGATTACATTTTTAAGAAAACAACTAGAAAGTAGAAAGCCTGATACGAATCCATATTTTTATCGAAGTTAACATTAAAATTACGTAAGACTTAGATATTTTTAATGGCGGGTTCGAGAGAAGAAACTAAATAACTGTACGTAAGATTAAATACTATAAAGCTATCGATTCTTATTACCTAAGATGGCACGTGCTACAAAAACCGGTGAGTTATGTTTTAATTACAGTCATCAGTTTCAAAATATGTAAATATAAATAAACTTTTACACTAACCGGAATGTCAATAACTGTATAACCAACAGAATCTTTGGTAGATCTGTTTGTTTCGGGGTTTTTATTTGATTTAACCGATACATTTATCAGTAATTTCATGAACTTTTAAGCTTTCGAATTAAACAAAAATAAATACATTTTTGACGCTTGCAACCTAGATAGATCGAGTATTTTCTTTTTTGTAATAAACTATTTTGTTTCATAAAATGGCTGTCTATTTTTTAAAATCAGGTTTCAATTAACTTTAATATTGTATAATAAGATGAAAGTTAAGTAAAGTTTAATAATCAGAAAGCGTAATCGCGGGTAAAACCTAGTCATTGGTACAACCAATACTGGATTTTATTTCCGCCATTTTGTTGCGCTCGAGTTTATCAATCGGGAGCAGGTTAACATCCGCGTGTGCGCAGCTTTCACCCGCGCCTGCGCCGTTTGCATCTCTTTTGTTATTCAAGAAGTTATTGATTAGTTTATGGCTTGTTTGGGATAAATAATTGCATAAATTAAGATTTTACGGTCCATTCTTCTTAATTACAGATTTAATATATTCTCGGTTCTATCCATCTGCTTCTTTTTATCATTAGATTCATCTGCTTCTGTTTCTTTATTTTTGACTAGTCAGAAATAATAATATCATGTTCGATTTTTGGCTGATCCGTTATTTTTCTTTAAAAGGCAACATTTGGTTTGTTCAATATCTTTTTTAAATGTTCCTAAAGATCCGGTTTTCTCTGCCATAAAATCTTCAAAATCTCCTTTTTAAGCCCATCTGCCAAAAATGTATGTAAATAAGGACATCTTCAATTGCCGGATTAGTTACAAAACAGTTTCAGCATTACATAACCTCTCTTTATTACCCGCACAGTCGGAAGTCACCCATATTGAGACGCAGCGCGCATGCTGATCGCGCAGATACAGACTAGGGCACATTGTTTGTACGCATGCGTGCGATTTTTATTTTTATCTTTTTGGTGTGGTCACACTCTCGAATTAAGTAAGTGGCGCCAGTGGCTGTTTATTTTTAGTAACTTCTTTTTCTGTAGAGCGGTTGAATCTCCATGGATATATTTATAAGTTTAAAGAATGTTATGAGACTTAAATGCTGGACAAACAACATAACATTACGCTTGTATTCCTCGAAGTGTTAGGCAGAGGTGTAGGAACCTATTATATAGCACACCCACATTTTGGCACCAATATAGACACAGGAATGTTACTGACAAATTACAAATGGACTATCAAATAACACATTGCCCGATCAGGGAATCGAAGCTAAGACCTTATGCTTAGTAGTAGCACTAGCAACACTCCTCCGCTGTTCTTTTCTGATTAATTTCGTTACGGGATCCAAGGCATTTGAAACGTTTCTCCGGGACTCGTCGGGCTTCATTGTCTCGACGCTTTTCTGGTGGTCGCCACTGTTGATTCTGGTTTTCAGGAGTTGCAGTGGTTTGGGAATAGAGTGGCGAGCTTGTCCCTTAAAAAAAAAGCACTAGCAACACTGAACTGCATATAATTTTAGATGGACAAAGAGAGGGCTTTCTATCTTTTTCGATTTTAAAACTCATCATCCTCCTGCCCTCACCCCAACTAAATTGGAGTTGACGCAACACGTCTCCTTCTTCATAGGTACATATCTATTTGTCATCTCATTTCTAGCCTGTGAACACGATTCATCTATGATTTTTCAGATTCTTTCCATCATAAAACTAGTAGTAATCATAACAAGGGCCACATCTAGAACATTCCACTTCAAGTTCCTAGTAACATAGTGACGTAACTTTATTGACACATAAAACGGACATATAAGGTGACAGGAATCTATGATATTTCTCAGGAACTATTCCGGTCTATTTTAGTAACAGAATCACTTTCCCCACGACTCGCTAGTTCCTGTTTATAATCTGATACTGTACGTATATCAAATACCTTAGCGTAGTATATAGTTTCCACGTAACTGGGAGACGTTAGTCTTGTAGCGAGAAAAATGTTTTCATTATTATGGTTACCGCCACGGATTTTGAGCCCTGACCTCGAGTTGCGCTGTAGTCGATTTTAGTATAAAGTACCTCATCAGGATCTTACCCACTACTGCGTCCAGCGGTCAAGATCCATCCATCAAGTGTTTACAATAGGAATATACTCAGAACATATAATTTACTCTTACTTAATTGATCTGCATCACTATTTTACCAATATATTGTTTTTTTTTTGTAACCTTGCCCCAAACTAGGAATTTCTTCTATATCGTTATTGTATGAGTTTCAATGATTCTAAACGCTGGGTGCGTTTACAAACATTCAAACTCACATTCACGAACAGCCAGATCCGGAACCTGTAGGCCATACAAATCGCCTTTAAAAAAATCTATCTATAATACTATTCTATACCAAAGGTCATCTTTGACAGTCGTGACCATACAACCGCTATTTCTACAAGATAATAAAATCTAAATGTCCCTCTCTGTACTCACAACCCGCAGTTAATATTAATTACTTGGTCCATACATTTTCGATTTACGATTTCTACATTTATTATTTCGCCACAAACATACATAATTATTGTTTACGATGTAGTTGCGAGAAGAGTGAGATACCATTGTTTCGTTTAAAACCTTTGTTGCCAAACTTATCAGAAACCTCTAGAACGATCAAAGAATTGCATCTTCACGGTGTTGAGCCGAGGAAAGTAACGCACTAGTAAGAAGTATAATGGAGGATTTCTATCGTTAAAGGGCCTGACAGGATGATAGGTGGGTTTGACAGCAAAATTATCTTGTAAGATAGTAATAATAATAATAGTCTTTTGGGCACGTTTCGAGATGACAGCGATGCGGAGGAGTACTTTGACTCCTGAGTGTCTTGGTCGGCTTTTTTATTTTATTAATATGTACCTATATAGTTAGTTTTATGGCATAATAGTATATATGTGAATTCTTTTAAGACAAAATCAATTTTGATGTATTGAAATGGTTCTCTCCTCGTGCTTCTGTCAGCTGTCCATCCTTGTCTAACGAGTACTTGATATACTCCGAAAGTAGTGATTACAGGCACTTGATAGATTGAAAGTTGATCGTAATTTTGGGATGGAGTATGTAATGTTATATGATCCTTGAGCCTCCATAAACGTTACCAATACAAATCATCATCATTTGCCTAGCCTTTTCCCAACTATGTTGGGGTCGGCTTCCAGTTTAACCGGATGCAGCTAAATACCAGTATTTTACATGGAGCGACTGCTTATCTGACCTTCACAACCCAGTTACTGTGCAACACGATACCCCTTGGTAAGACTGGTGGTCTGAGTTTCGGGTTTCTGACTACCCGTAACGACTGTAAAAGGTCTACAAATGGCAGTCGGAATCAACGGCTTAACGTGCTTTACGAGGCATGGAGAAGTCTCGATATGTTACAAACAGTCACCCATCCACGAACCTCGGCAAGCGTAGCTTAACCTTTGATCAACCAAACCAAACCAATAGCCACGAGATCGGCTTACCAATACAAATGTCGCCATAATTAATCTTTTCTTGAGTACTGCTATACATGCAGATGATAAAACTGTGACGAATCAGAAAATTTAAGCGAAAATGTAAAGCATTTTCGTAGAAATTTCAATTCGTCCCTCATCTCATCCGAGGGTCGCGGCTAGTTTAGATTTTTTTAGTACTGAAACTCACCACCATCCTCTTTTTCTACAGGTTTCCACGAAGCAATCGGTGAGACGATCGCCCTCGCCGTCTCCTCTCCTCGCCACCTCCAAACCCTGGGCCTGGTCCAACGGTCTGTGGACGACACGGCTCACGACATCAACTACCTCTTCACCCAGGCTATGGATAAACTGGCCTTCTTACCTTTCGCCCTGGTTATGGATAAGTGGCGGTGGGATGTGTTTACTGGAGACGTGAGGAAAGAACAGTATAACTGTCACTGGTGGAGACTCAGGTTGGTTATTTTTCCAGCTTTATGATCTTGCTATCAAAATCTATCTTTCCAGTTAAGGTCACATTGTAGGACGTTGAATTATTATAAATTTTATGTATTTTTGTTTAATTTAATTTAAAGGAAGAACAAATAGCAGTATATCCCATAGTAGGCATATATATTACATTTTATATGTATAGTGTTGATCGATAGATCGAGACAATATTACATCAAGCCGGTTTTTACCTTAATGGTTAGGCAGAGATAATTATTACTACGGTACACTTTACAGTCTCTTCTAAATGCTTCTCTTATCATACTCAATAGGGATAGATCCTAGGTAAAAATATATTAAGTCTATTTGGTCCGTCAGTAAGATTCAATAAAAAGTGACAGTGATATAGCACATCAAAATTCAGCAGAAGGGGCTTCTGACGTCACTGTTATGTTAAAAGTGTAGCACGTCGTGACGTCACGCTCATTTTCAACGCACTATATCGTCGTCATTTTTGGTTTACGTGACAAAATATTAAATACGTGTCTATTATTTTTGAGTAATCCAACTTTCGGACCAATTAGAATTTTTAAGGACACTTACCCTATCTTAGGAATCATTCTGAACTCGTTCGAATGAACGAGCCCCTCTTTAAGTCGGCTCTTCTTAAATCAATAGGATGTTCCCACCACAAGTACATTACGTTCACCACCTTCTTTTACTGTCAGCCATAAAATTTTCTCCGTACGATACACAAAGCCCTTAAATTTGACATTCACAAAAACAAAAGGATCCAATGCAAATACTCTTGTAAATTAATATAAATAAATAATAAATAATGCTGGACAATCCACACAGCATCATCTAGCCCCAAGGTAAGCAGAGCTTGTGTTATGGGTACTAGATGATTGATATACTTAATACAATACATTAAATAGATAGATATTTTTATTATACATAGGAAATACCCAGAACACCCGGAACAAATATTTGTAGATCGTACAAACATTTGTCCCAAGGCGGGAATCGAACCCGCAACCTCTTGCGTCGCAGGCGGACCTTCGCCCGCCGCGCCACAACGGTCGTCAAAATATATGTCAATATATGTTGTTAATTTCCTAATATTATCAAAGCACAATCTAAACATGCCATAATATATAATAAGGTGTAAGATCGTAGGCAGGTAACCGCTGCTCATCGGCTGGGTGTTAAGCAACGGTCACCCTCAGCTGACTATTACAGCATGTGAGAGTACACACTGGTTATCTTGACTATCTTCATAGAATATTATGTAGTAAGTAAGAAGCATTCCAAGCCTAGTGATCTAGATTTTGTATTGTGCGAACGTACAATAAGGAACGGAATAAGCATCTAAATATTTGGCGAATAATAGTCATAAGTCATGATGTCGGTAATAAGTCATTATGGCCCAGTGGTTTACGTCTCGCCTCTTGTGCACGAGGTTGTGAGTTAAAACCCGGGCAAGTTCCTATGTGAGCTTTTCAATTCATATGTACTTTCTAAGTTAATCTTGGACATCAATGACTTCGGTGAAGGAAAACATCGTGAGGAAACCTGGACTTATATAATTAATATAAATCTGAAATCGCCAACTCGTCTTGAGCAAGCGTGGTGATTATTGCTCATGCCTTCTCTGTATGAGAAGATGCCCTGCAGTGGGACAGTTATATGCTGGTACTTTACTTTACTACTTTTATTTGGCGAAGGGAGTGAAAAGAGCAGAAACCAGATTGTCAGAATATCAATTTCTAGCATACGATCATCGAAGGCCTCACTATTATAGCATAACTATTGATGTACTATGTAATCTGGAAGTTCTGCATAAGACTTTTTCAACATTGGCCTAAACAGAGAAACAAGATTACTAGCATCCTTAAAATTGTTACTGAACTTCAGAAAGACCAAGAAAAACTTATCTAATTACCAATCCACCTTCAGCAATGTCCGTTTCACACGCTGATCATTATTAAATTAAAATTAAATAAGTCAGTCCGATTTTGAACATATACATATGTAGAACTCGAAGTCAATAATACAGATTCATACCCAAGAATCGCAGTAAGGGTCGTCGGTACCAAATTGACGTTTACCAGTGATTTTAGTAGCACACTCCGAGATGCCGAATCTCTTGAAATGCTTACCATTAGAAATAGAGCAGTAAGCAATGTTTACCGCAACCGCACAAACAATAACAAGATTAAATCACTTCACACATCCCCCATTATGCATTACACGTTTTTACCTCAAATTAACTCACTCATTATTAGTTAGATAATTCAGTTAACGCACGCAACTACATGACGTAACATTAACGGACCGACGAACAGTTAAAATATGTGAATACGAGTATATTCTAGGTCAAAATAGTAAATTATACAGTCGTAGTGTTACTTCATTGAAATCAATCAACAATCTGACGTTTAAATAGTATGTATATGTTAGTTATTGATTGGTGACACGATGCTTTATGCGTTTGTCTTATTTATTTCTCTCTCCTTATAACTATCTTTACAGGCCTAATGCGACTGTGTAGATATCAACTCAAAACAATGTTATAAAACTTTAAACATAACTTATTTACACACCTAACACACATACATTACGTATTACTATAATTACCTTACATAACTAACTACATTTAATAGAACTCTTGCGAATTCACTCATAGCATGATAAAATATCCAGTCTCTCATGGACTTCGTTCAGCACACGGATATGGATATGTGATGGGAGAGGTGGAACTGTATGTGGGTAAAAGAGAGATGCATATAATAATGTCAAATCTCATGATGGCCCAATGGTTTAGGCCTCACCTCTTGTGCACGAGGTTGTGGGTTCAAACCTAGGCAAGTACCAATGTGAGTTTTTCAATTCATATGTACTTTCTAAGCTTATCTTGGACATCACTGACATCGGTGAAGGAAAACATCGTGAGGAAACCTGACTTATTATGTAATTAATATAAGTCTGAAATCGCCAACCCGTCTTGAGCAAGCGTGGTGGATTAATGCTCATGCCTTCTCTGTATGAGAAGAGGCGTTTGCTCTGCAGTGGGGCAGTAATAGGCTGGTACTTTACTTTTTTTAAATATTATAATGCTTATTGATAAAGAGAGAGAAGAAAGCCAAAACAAATATGGATGGACTGTGATAGGAATCATAAGAGAGAAAGGGGAGTGAATGATAGCGTGCCGATAGACTGGGTGAATAGAAAAAGACAACGTTACGCCGACCCTAAGTAACATTGGACAAGGACAGGAAGATGATGATGGGAATGGTTCATGCAAAAGATTTAGAAGACCTTCCCTCTGCTCTTATCTTGGCCCGAGAGTACGAGGCAGTAGGTTCAGTCGTAATAAAAACAAAAGCCAAACAGGAAGGACCTTTCAAGAACTTAGAGGATTTTTTTGACTAGCTCCAATTGCCTAATTTCTACTAAATGCATATCCTTTGTTTAGTTTTTATTAATTGGTGGCTTTACGTCCTAGTTTAGTAAACCGTATTAACTTGTCAGATCTAGGAAACCTAAAAATCTAGATACAAGAACTTCTAATCAACAAGCATTCCAAGCCAATTTTACAATAAAGAATGCACTTACCACTGCAGTTTGTGTCTGCATCACCCAAAGGTTGACTGGTAGAAAATGCCTATGGCATTAAGTCCGCCTCTGTACTGTACTGTTTGTGTGTTAAAGTATTAAATAAATAAATAATTCAGAAAAATCGGAAGTCTTAAAAAAAAAACCGGGAAAAGATTATGGGCTGGACTTTTGAAAATGTGGTCCATCAGAATTTTAAAATTAACAACAAAATTGAATGTAATCGTATCAATTTAAGCTTTATGAAATAATCGAGTTTCGTCAATTGCTATAAAATCAAAAAACAAAAAGCGCCATAGCGATTGCTACCGGTTGCAAGAACGCAAATGAAGTGGTCCACGTCGTGATGGGATTGCGGTCGTCTGTCGGCCTTGACTCGGTAACGGGTTCATATCTCCGATGAAAGCAAGAGTTGTTTGGTGGGCAATGTATGAGCGGTAGCGGAAGATCTAAGCTTAATGTTAAATAATTTGACTTGGATGTTTTAGTTCTGTGTTATGATAGATCACAGTGCAGGAATAAGGATTATTTTTAATTACACAGAAAAACAATTGAATAGTACATTGGAACTTTGATGAAAGAGAGAGAGTGAGCGATAAAAGAAATTTAGGTACAATTAACTCACGCCCTTTTGCTATGGTGGTAAGCAGGTACTTCAGATCTTAATATCACCAAAAAAGTCAGCAGAGGTTCTTTGTATGCGAGCTGGCATTTGAATTCTCACCTGTCTTGTAAATATCTTTTGATAGTCATCTTTCATTCCCATGAAACCATTTACGCATACTACAACATTACGACCTTTTTATGGGAAAGACAGTTAACAGCTAATTTATGGAAACAAGCTAACATGACCTTTGAAAAGGTACACTTTAGAAAGAAGCTTAGAGGCACAGATTGAGAAAAGTAAAAGATATAATTAAATGATATCTTCTCCAAATACCAATACGTATAAGCTTTTTCCCATAGAAATTTCCTCATAAGCATGCCAGAGTCTGGATTTGTGCCCATTTGATGGCAATAGGCTCACCCCCCTTTACATAGGACTTAAACACAACTGGCAAAATGTGGGTGTCACTAAGGTGCACCTCTGCCCAACCCTTCGGGGAGTATAGATTCGTGATGTTATGTTATGTGTAAGCTTTTTATTTGCTTAAACTGAACTTTGATTCCGCTACATCACATCACTACACCCGCTACCTTTAGCGTACTATGTTACAGAATGCATTTCTGACATTATGTAAGTTCAAAATCTTGTGTGTGTAACCAATTGACCTAATTTCTTTTAATAACACTCTTATTTCGATATTAAACAGTTTTAATGGACCTATGTTACAAATAGTACCTTTGTAAGCAATGCCAAGCATAGACACAAGAACTGATGGAATGGGCTTAGCAAAACTATAGCATTATAAATTAAGTAAGAAATCCATTTGTGATTATAATGTACAGCATTAGATATCATAGCAAAATTTGTAATGAATAAATGAGTCGCGGAGGGCGAAGGTCCGCCTGCGACGCAGGAGGTTTCGGGTTCAATTCCCGCCTTAGGACAAATGTTTGTACGATCTACAAAGATTTGTTTCGGGTGTTCTGGGTATTTGCTATGTATAATACAAAATATCTATCTATGTAATGTATTGTATTAAGTATATCAGTCATCTAGTACCCATAACACAAGCTCTGCTTAGCTTGGGGCTAGGGGATACTGTGTGGATTGTCCAGCATTATTTATTTATTTATTATTATTTATTTTGTCCATTCAATAATGTAGCTTTTCAGATGTTTTAGGAAAAAAGACCCCTTCACTATCTATCTGCAAATTTCTATCATAATCCCTTATATTGTTCTCAGGGAGCAGTACCAAGGCATCAAGCCTCCAGTACTTCGATCAGAGCTGGACTTCGATCCGGGTTCCAAGTACCACATTCCTGCCAACATACCGTACATAAGGTAAGACTAGTCTATAATTACAAGTCAATGTCATCGGTCTTCACATAGTGGAGTGTCGACCAATTTTCGATAACTAAACTTTTTTACACCTTATCCTACAAGAATACTTACAGTCACGATATTAAATCGTATGCTAAGAAAATTCTGTCCAGTCAATACTACCAAACTCTTCGATACGGACAGTTTGACATTACTACTCGACATATATCTTATATTGAATTGCCAATCAGTTGAGAAAACCGCCTCACATAAAATAATCAAGAGAATTTCTTGCTTCAGAAGTAATAAGGACATAATGTTAAGAAATGTATCGAGTTACAGCCAACAATTTTATTGTATTCCGGTTGTATAATACTTCAGTAATAATCTTGATGGCATTTAGTCAGCGGTACACCTATCCGTCAATGCCTGCTTTCATTTGTTCCAAATGTCATTACAGTTTTTTTCAAATGTCATTGTGTTCAAATGTTTATGTAGGTTTGTGATTGTTGGTAATACTGGTACCACCATTACAGTTATTACAGTTACTGGTACCGTTTCGTCCATGTTGTTTTTACCCTGCGGTATACTGAAAATAAGTTTCGTTTAAGCTGTGCATTTTTTTAATAATACGGACTTAATTATATATTGTACCACATTTTTTTTTAAGCCGAATCTTCGTGATTCGCGTTGAGCGATTTTCGGTAGGGGCTTAACTTATGGATTGACGTCACCGGCATAGTAATGGGACAGTCATAGTTCTCCAGGCTGACATTTATTCCGAAGTTTTTAATAAGACTGTCTATTATTTTTTAAATAAGAACTTTCAATTTTTTGTGACCCTATTTCAGGACCAACTATTTCGAGTCTTTGGTAGCCAAGCATAAGACATCAATGATCTCATGATAATACCAACATGAAGTATATATTTAGAACATTTTGGAAAGTCTAGAATCAGTATAAGTTTTACTGTAAAATTCTGTGTGACAAAGTTGGAGAACTTTGTCACACAGCGATTTCAACCAATTTATTTCTCAAAACACAAACACAGCTGTTGCACAATCTATTACACAATTCCTTATAGGGATAAATGGACAGTCGAGGTCCATTGTGGTGAATGTACCACAGAATCGTGTCAGGCTGCCAGTAATTCATGTCCGATACAGTTTAAGACAACTACCGGCGTTCACACGGTGTTGCGTGTATACTAGTTCTGTATGCCTAAAGGTATTTGAGACAAGCTTTTAAATATGTAGTAATTTTCGTAAATAACTTTATTTCGTTAGATTCTGAAGGAAAATAAAAATACTCTTATAAAATATACGGCGTTCTTTGTAACACCCTCATAACCATCCAAGGGATGATGTGAATAAAATATTTTAGTAAAAGCGTCAAGAGAAATGATGCAAGAAAAGAAATAATAGAAATAAGCTAAGAAATCATTGGTCCCAATTGATACGACCCGTTTACAATCATGACGGTTTGAAGGAAACAAAATAAGTCCGTACCCAAATCTGGAAACTTTTTCAACGTCCTTTTCAAAATATTGGAAAACATTTCAACTTCTTTCGAAAATTGGAAAACTTTTCTACTTCCTACAAAATATTGGAAAATATTTGAGTGTGGCAGTGAAACCGATAGAAAGCTCTCGAACATAATAGAATTTCTCCTAGCTCATTAGTTATCCGGGGATGAATAAAGCTGATACTAACACGTTACCTGATGAAGTTAGTTACGTAAGTGTTGCTCTTGCGCAAGCCACGCGGTTTCCTTAATGACGACGCAGTTGTATGCAGGAAGTTGATGGTTTATATGTCCAGTGCGGTTTTTGGGTTGGTATAATTATTTTTGTTTGATGTTCTGGGTTGGAAACTTGCATAAACAGTTTGATGAAGAGCAAGCCATTAGGGAATTACAGCACAAGATTACTTAGAGTTTGGTATATTGAAAATATTACATTGACAACTTACTAACTAAAACAAAACAAAGCAGAAAGCATTCAATACACCTATGATACATATCTGAATGACGGTCTGTGCATCCAGTGAGACACCATGACAGTTTTGATGATAGCACAAGTGAAGACTTTATGGAACATAATCATTGATTCTTTAATTATTTCTAAATTATTGAAACACGATAGATTGTTCATTCATACAAAACTGTAAGCAGAAATGTCGTCATTATTAATCTGTGGAAGTAATTGGAAAATCACACATATGCATTTTGAAACAGTTAACTTCACATGTCAAGGCTTAAATTACGAAATTGATATCGACACATATTTCCATCAATATGTTTTTTTTACCTTTTTGCCCAAGACGTCAAATTATAATTTGTTAGACAGTATTATTCGTTTTGTCGAAACCATCGTAAAATATGGCGCCCTTCGAGAGATGTGTCAATATTACGATATTTTAAAGTAAAATCTACTTTAGCCGTGTTGTACGTTTTTTTGGTAAGCACAAAATATGCTATGAATAAAAATGCAAAACTCTGTAATTTAAAAAAAAATCTTAAGCCGCTGTAAGCGATTTTAAGTAGGGGCAAAGCATGGGTTCCCGTCACCGACATGCTAGTATGACGTATTGCGCCAGACTGACAGTTATTCCAAAGTCTACACTTATGTCGGGTTCTCCCATTACTTAACTTGTCCCATTTTTATAGCAATATCTACTTAAGGCATAAAAAAGAAAATATACCAACTACCTAGTGAAGTTTCCGATACTCGTGATTACAGGTGCGTCGCCATGTACCGTGTTGAGCAATTTTCTTCTATTACGGTGATTTTTCCGGTATTAACGGTTTTTGTTGTGATAAATGATGGGTGATTGATTTATGGCCAGAATATCGGTATCGACGTAATGCCGAGTGGTTTAGGATTCTCCTCTTATGCACGCGGTAAAAAAAAAATAGCCTCACGGGTTGATCGAAGGCTGCCACGCTTGCCTAGGTTCAGCAGGATGGGTGAACGTCCAATCAGGACACCACAGTGCCTCGGGAAGCACGTTATTCTTTTGGTCCCGGCTGTCATTTGTTGATCTCTGACAGTCTTTATAGGTAGATCTTTGAAGGATTATCAACCCCTAACCGTCTTCCCGAGGGCTTGGATTCAATTCATGGGCAATAAAAATTGATAATATAATTAATATTCTAAATTACCATTTATATTTTCTTTCTAAGTTTATCTTAGACATGAGCAACATCGGTGAAGGAAAAAATTATAAGGAAACCTACATGGTGATTAAAACTCGTGTCTTTTCCGTATGAGAAGAGCCTTTGTAACGTAGTGGGACAGTAACGATCCGGGATTATTTATATAGGTTCATAATATGCGTGGTTTCAGTATTCAGTCCTGAAAATTATCGTTGGAATGATGCTGCAGTAGCTTCTTAGGTAATGGATACAAGTCTGTAATCAACAATATACTTTGAACATGTTTGATGATCAATGCATGAGCATTGGAAATTCCTCTTCTCATACAGAGAAGGCATGAGCCTTCTCTGTATGAGAAGAGGACTTTCCCTGCAGTGGGACAATAAAAGGGTAGTGTTGTAATATCTGCAGCACGTGTTAAAAAGTTATATTTTTCCTTCATTTCTTTTGTACGTTCATCACCGGTCGTTGTCAAACTGTTTTATGTTTATATTTATAACAAGTAACTAAAACTCTGGAGTACGGATGGCTGAAGACGTAGGAAACAATTTGAGTTTCGGTTGCAAAGTTAAAGTTACATCCTTATGTTAACATGTCTGTGAAATCATGAGGTCATTTTTGATCTTGCAGAATCTTGACCCCACACTGTCAGCGTGGTTACGACAAAATGCCAGGTTTCACATACGTAATAAATTGATTGATTGGTCGTTAGCATGACTGCTGAGGGTGAGGTCTTGGGGTCGATTCGTAAGACGGGCAAAATGTGTTTCAATAGCAACCCGGGCTCTAGATTTGTGCCCTATTGATGGCAATAGGCTCCTTCTCTACAACTTAGGACTTAAACGTAACTGGTTAACTAACCAGTTACGTTTAAGTTTAAGTAAGTAATTGATTTAAAAATGCAGTTTTAGTACACTTAGTACCAGCCTATTACTGTCTCACTGCAGGGCAAAGGCCTCTGCTCATACAGAGAAGGCACGAGCATTAAAGACGGGTTAGTGATTTCAGGATTATATTAATTATATAACTCCAGGTTTGTTCACGATGTTTTCCTTCACCGATGTCAGTGATCTCCAAGATAAACTTAGAAAGTACATATGAATTGAAAAACTCACATTGGTGCTTGCGTAGATTTGAACCCACAACCTCGTGCACAAGAGGCTGGGCCATCATGACAGATAAAAAAATAGACTAATGACTTTTAGAAAACTTACTAGAAATTAAATCAGCATACGATTTCTTACAAAATGTTGGAGTTATTACTGTAAATCTACTGCTCAAGGTGTATTGTCATTTTGCACGATATATATAACCGTCGAGAACAACTAGGTTGGTTAGTGAAAGTAGTTTGTCTGCTAAAAAAACTTGATATGAATAATTTAGGATTATGTAGCTTATGTATCGGATTTCTTTTGGAGGTGTGTGATGTCATTGTTTAGTCAAGGAAAAGCTTGTTTAGGATGTAACCTATGTTTATGGAGCGATCCTTAGTTTCGTCATGAACGGAAGAGACTAATCTATGTTTATTAATAGTTTAATAGTCACGAGAGGAATCTGATTAAGTAAATGGGTTATTAGTATACTCCGTAATATTACTCACATTGAAATGGGTGTATAAAATCTAAGAGAAATTGTAAGTGACTTGAAAGAAGATGATTTTGCCATTAAAATCTAATGGAATTTGGAAGTATCCGGAAGATAATATTGTTGGTAGGCTACACACAGAAAAATAATCTTCTGTTATAATGTTATAATATTAAAACAGGTTACATCTCTCGCTACAGAGCTACTATTCGCTAAAGAGGACGATAAAACTAAAACAAAGTCTTATTTATATCACTTTTTTAATACTTTCGTTTACTATTTACATCGTCACAGGTACATAGCAGTCACAAAATATTATTAAAAAAAAAACAATTACTAAACAAGTTAACACTTTAAAGCTAAAGAAAAAATAAAGAGATCAGTTCTTTTTAATGGTGGTATTGCTCCTCTTGACCGCCCTCGTAACCCCCCTCGTGACCCCCTCCGTGGCCCCCTTCTTGACCCCCTTCTTGGCCCCCTTCATAGCCCCCTTCATGACCCCCCTCGAAACCCCCGTAACCTTCGCTCTCACCTCCACCTTGGGCTTCCTGATGAGACTCTTCATGGTGCTCGTGGTGCTCATGCTGAATGATAGGCACGTGCACATTCACGTTGTAAGGCACATGCTTCTCAACATGGTAAGGCACATGCTTTTCAATATGCACTGGGTACGGCTTGTCAACAGGGATATTTACTGGGTATGGCACCTTCTTCTCTACGGGGTAGGGGATGACTTTCTCAACGGGATAGGGAACTGGGTAGGGTACTTTAACTGGGTAAGGCACTGGTTTGTCGACGTGCACTGGCACTGGGTTATCGACATGCACCTTGACTGGGTAAGGCACTTTCTTCTCGACTGGGTAAGGTACTGGCTTCTCAACGTGAACAGGCACTGGCTTCTCAACGTGCACGGGCACTGGGCGATCGACGTGCACCGGCACTGGGTAGTGGATGATTTTCTCGACTGGGTATGGTACGTGCACCTTGACTGGAACTTTCACGGGGAACGGCACTTTCTTCTCCACGGGGTACGGGTGAGGCACGTGCACCTTGACGGGATAAGGCACGTGTTTCTCGACTGGGTAAGGGACGTGTTCGTACACATTCACTGGGACAGGGTTATCGACGTGAACTTTCACGGGAACAGGCACGTGTTTAGTCACGGGGTACGGCTTGGGAATGTATTCGGGTACTTTGATGTATTCCTTGACTGGGAAGTGGACGGTTTTGATGACGGGGTAGGGCTGTGGCACGTGCACTTTAACTGGGTAAGGCACTTTCTTCTCCACTGGGTAGGGGATTTCCTTCTCTACAGGGTAGGGTACGGGAACCTTCTTGATTACTGTGATGGTTTTTTGTACATGTTCATGGTGGTCAATGATGTGTCCTTCACCACCACCTCCGCTGGAGCCACCCAGGTTGTGCCCGTAGGAACCGCCGTAGTTGCCACCACTAAAGTCTCCACCGCCAAAGTCTCCGTGATCACCATAGTACTCCGATAGTCCTCTTTTGTCTTGTCTCTTTGTTTCCTCTGCGGCTTTTGGTTCGGCCTTGGTGTCCTTCTCCGCCTTCTCCTCTGCCGTGGCCAGGCTTAACGCCACGGCCAGGATTAAGGAAGACCTCTGCAATAAAAAAAACATTCTGTATTACTAATATTACATTTAACTTAAATAACAGTCAGACAATATCTACACTGTAAAGATTCACCATGACTAATCTAAAACCGCTAAGATCAAAAACTGAATAAAAATATAATAAAGGAAACGGTGAACAAAAAGGGAAATTAACTTAAGCCAAGTGAAATCTAACTGGAAGTGAACACAAGAACTTTCCGAGCATTGTGGGACAACTCATAACAACTAGTTATGCGAATAAGGAAATAACTACGTAATATTGATCTAGTAACGCGTCATGCACTTAGATAATGTGATTAATAACTGTACGATATATGACACGTCCGGTAAAACAAAATGGATCGGCCACATTTAAATTAAGAATCGATTCTTCTTTTTTCAAATCGATTGAACTGAATTCTGTTGCCACATTTAAAAATAAAAGCACAATGACACTTGACATCCGAACTGCACACACATATAACACTGTCACTAGATTATTTTACTGACCAGTAGCTTCATTTTCGCTTCGCTAGTTGTTCAGCGAATGTTACGCCGTGAGTGTATTCCTATCACGCCAGTTACCACGTTTTATACCTCATGCAAGTAGTTTCGTATGTACGAATGTTGCAAACACTTTCGCGTGTGTGTGTGTGACGGGTCAATGTGTGGGTGTTGATTTTATTTTAAGAAGATGGGACGTTGCAGTGGTCTGCTTTGTATTTTTCATTGTTAATTTACTATAACGGTTTATATTTGAAAAATAAAATAAAATATGTTTTATTTACTAGCAACGAGTGCTTTTTTAAATAATTTTTTTCAGTACTGTGGTGCAAACCCTAAAATATTTCTATTGATTTGAAATAACAAAAAAATACGTTCATTTTTCGTCAGTCGGCTTCAGGGTTTTTTCTAACATTCTAAACTCACAAAACTAGATAAATATTAATCAAATTTGGTCCCTATTTGCTTGTTAATAACTTAAACTTTAATTATATAACTTGTGGAAGGGCGGAACATCCTAACACAAGCAAACTACTTGCTTAATAGGATACTATAACTAGTAAAAGTTATTTAAGTATTGACAATAAACGATTTTATTTTATTTTTTTATTATACGCTTACTATTTTATGTTGTTATATTCGCTTCTTATATTATTATGTGATGTGAACGTCTGTTCTGTTTTAGTAAAAAAATCATTTGCCGCTAAATACATATTGAACAGGCTCAGTGATAGTAAAAGTTTATTTTTAAATTAGTCAAAATTAATTATTCTAGGAGAGTTGAATTCTAAATATTCATTGCAATTAAAAAATAACCGTCGCTTCATAGTTTTCACTTTTCGACTCTCGATATTTATTAGTGGATAAAAATTATATCAAAAAAATAAACACGAATTTTGAGGACGTGTCTTCATCAAAATAAAAACAAATTTTAAGTATGAAAATCTTTTTTTATGAATTTTGTAAGTAGTTTGTAAAGTAACAACCTGGAGTCTAGATTGATGGGCTTGCCTCCAATAAGTTACATGGGATTTTACCATAACTGGCAAAATCTCTACCTAACCCTTGGAGGAATAGGTAACATAAATAATAAAAAAAGAATAGTTAAAAAAATACAAAAAAAAACAAGAATTTTGGTGTTTTGAGTCTGCGCCATATAGATCCAGTTAAGCAAAAATGCCAGACCACTATTCCCTGACACTGGTATTCAACTAGACCCCAGATTGTGAGGTGGCATGGACGTAAATTAGAACGATAAACTGTGTGTCCATTACCACAGTCCATTTAAGAATGAATATCGTTATTTTCCAAAAGTTCAGATAACAGCCTGTGTCGTACTTCTTGTCATCCCGGTACGACACCGTCAACGTCAAGCTAACGTAAGCGATGCCTGAACCGTTTAATTCTGGTAAGGTTCTATACCAAAATGGTAAAAAATAAGAAATGGGTATATGCTGCGATTTCATCAGTTCGAATAAAAAAGATATATTAAATAAATAAATAAATTTTGCTGGACAATCCACACAGTATCATCTAGCTCTAAACGAAGCAGAGCTTGTGTTATGGGTACTAGATGACTGATATACTTAATACAATACATTACATACATAGATATTTTTTATTGTACATAGCAAAAACCCAGAACACCCGGGAAAAATCTTTGTAGATCGTACAAACATTTGTTCCACGGCGGGAATCGAAACCGCAACCTCCTGCGTTACAGGCGGACCCTAGCCCGCCGCGCCACATAGGTCGTCATTGTATGCATTGTATATATTTATTTCTCAGTACATTGAGCTCTTAAATTAAACATTGATTCACACAACAATGCATAATTAATGTCAAAATATTATCTAATATCTCTAATCTCTCTCTAATCCAAGATATAAATCATAATGTCAAAGAACCAATCTTAATGTCAAAATATATATCTGTACATTAAGTTTACATTTTCGAATTTTATGCACAGAACATCTACATGAAACATTTGGATATACTCGTATAGATAAAATAGTTAACGTTATCGCACACCTAAGATAAAATGACATAATTTTATTGGATTCATTTCCCAGCTGCATTCTTAACACGCATTCCAGACAATCGGAGCATGGCCCAGCGATAAAGTTCTGGCAGGTTATAAATTAAAGTTTCAATCATTTCACGCCTGATATCATTGTGGCAAGCAAACGAACTAGTTTTTTAGGCAGTCTAGCAATTATAGTTCCAGCAGGAGCTCGTGGCTAAATACAGCCAGCCACATGGGTTGAATGAAGGTTAAGCTACGCTAGCCGAGGTCAGTCTGTGGATGGGTGACCGTTCGTAACATATCGAGACTCCTCCGTGCCATCTAAGCCGTAGGATCTTGACAGTCTTGACAGTCGTTACGTGTAGTCAGAAGCCCGGAAGTCTGACAATCAGTCTTACAAAGGGTTATCGCGTTGCCCAGTAACTGGGTTGTGGAGGTCAGATAGGCAGTCGCTCCATGTAAAACACTGGTATTTAGCTGCATCCGGTTAGACTGGAAGCCGACCCCAACATAGTTGGGAAAAGGCTAAGCAGATGATGATCTAGCTATTACAGTCGCAATCAAAGTTTGAGCATCTCTACAACATTATTTTTTGTTGATCATCAACCTCTTTTTGTTCTAACTCCTTCATTGTTCTTTTCTGATTAATTTCGTTGCGGTATCCAAGAGAATTGACTCCTTTCTCCTGGACTGGTTTTGCTTCTTTGACTCGACGCTTTTCTCGTGGTCACCATTGTTGATTCTGACTTTCAGAAGTTACAATGGTTTGGGATAAGTGTTAAGGTGCTTGTCCTGAAAAAAAACCTCATATGGTGTCATTGAACTTATCATTATGTCCGACTTTTAAAATGGGACCAGTCACAGGACCAACCTTGACATCGTGAAGAACTGTCCAATTCATTTGGACTGTGATGTCTGTTGACGCACAGTGATGGTTTTCGTTGGCGGAAAGAATATAAACACTTGGTCAACGTTGATTTGAGCGACTACAATTTTCATTTTATATTTTAAATTATTTACAACATATAAAAAAAAGCTGTAATAAAAATATCCTATAGCCACTTCGCCTAAAAATGGAGTTTTGAAAATAAAAGACTGATAATTCTATAGGTGAAAGAATAAAAAAAAACAGTTTTTGAGTTTATCCATTACTAACAAACAGAAAAAAGTAAATCATCATTTCTATCTAAGATTATAAGATTTTAAATTAAATTTATTTTAAAATCGCATTGATAGACTTGATGATCTAAGTTGTACTTTATTTAAAATTTTATTGTGTTAGATAGAAATGATGATTTCATCGCAACACTTTTACGTGTTTGAAGTAAAAACATCCATGCATACAAACATAATAATATAAATTTATAAAAAGGCATGATATTGTACATATTAGTTATAGGTACAATCACTTTAACTGAAATCGAATTCTAAATAATTGTGGCACAAATCGGTTCTAAGTCTACCTATAATTTTGGCTTACCACTGCAATAAAATAGATTTGTACATACGGAACATGTGAATTTGTTCTGATAAAGCAGTAAATAACGGAATATTGTAAATTAACAACCATGCATTTAAATGGCAGTGTCTGACATCAATTGCAGAGGGTTTAAACGATAATCATGCCTGACCCTATGTTAGTAGAGGTCAAATTATATAAAATAAACTAACTACGTAACATAATCCTTTAGTTATTTGATGAGAGCGATAATCTCTAGCTGACAATATGATTAAGAGCCAGTCTACCGGATTAAAACAAAGTTCAAGAAACTGACACGGAAAAGGCTATAGTGTAGATGTAATAGTATTTAACGATACAGATACTAAAACAGGAAGAATAGTAAAATGGATGACAGTGGACTGCCAATACTTATTACAGTTAATCTTAAGCTCTAGCACGAACGCGCGACGTAAACGTATTCGAAATTTGAACGTTTTTTTTAAATTGGGAATGCTGTATTGTTACACTTAGTTCTTTAGTTTTTGGTTATAACAACACAGTATCACGCCTGTATTCTTCGAAGGGTTAGACAGAGGTGCATAATTATACAGCCACATTCCGACAGGAATATATTTGAGTGTATGTATGTAAGTTTTGAGTATGAATGTGCAGGGTTACATGAGTAGAGGAAGACCAAAGAAAAGATGGATGGATTGTGTGAAAGAGGATATGGCAAAAAAAGAGGTGACCCATGAGATGACGGCAAATAGAGATGTATGGAAGAAGAAAACATGCTGCGCCGACCCCAAATAAATTGGGATAAGGGCAGGAGGATGATGATGTATGTATGTTTTTTTGCATCTGTTTTCTTCGGAGAGTTAGGTAGACGTAGCCACAATCTGTCAGTAAGATTTATGCGTGTGTGTGTGTTTATGGTTTTTTTTTTTGTTTGTTTTTTTTTTTATGTGTAGGCTCTATTCATACTAGTAGTCGCTCAGTGGACAAAAATCGATCGTTGTAACTTTTTACACGTCTTCTCCATATAAACTTTAACTACGCTAAATCTCATCGCAATGTTCTTAAAAAGGGATCCGAAGTTCCCGGTTCACATATTAATGAATAAGTATACATTTCTATGGGTGATACTAATTGTGGTTATCGCAAAACCAAAATGTTATAAGATAGTTGTATGTTCGTTAATAAAATCGATCGAATAACGTTTACGTCGCTACCTCGTGGTAGGCCCACTTGTAAGAACAACATTAAAATTCTGACTACATCCTTTAAGTGGACCGTTACGTGAAAAACATCTTTAAACTGACTTCCAATGGATTTGGAAACGCAAAGCTATGAATAAAGGTATAATATATCAAAGCATAATAATAATAATAACCACATCACGGCACATCACATTTTGTTAAGATTCAATTCAGTAATACATAAAACCACATTCGTCATTACTTATTTTAATTAATCAATACTACAACTAAAGATTTGGTGACCTAATTATATCTTATTGACGACCTGAGTGGCACAGCGGGCGAAGGTCCGCCTACGACGCAGGAAGTTGCGGGTTCGATTCCCGCCTTGGGACAAATGTTTGTCGGATCTACAAAGATTTGTCCCAGGTGTTCTGGGTATTTGCTATGTATAATAAAAAATATCTATCTATGTAATGTATTGTATTAAGTATATCAGTCATCTAGTACCCAAAACACAAGCTATGCTTAGCTTGGGGCTAAATGATGCTGTGTGGATTGTCCAGCAACATTTATATATTTATCTTATTACCAACAAAAATACAAGAGGGTATCATAAGGCGTATAAAGCAGATGGCTTCAAGAAGATGAGTTGCAACTACGAAGCTCGTAAAACCAAAATAAAAACAAATTCGAATCACTAATCAACGAACCATCAAGATGTGATGATTCTCATTATGATTGAGGCAATCATATAACCCTTGGCCAATCGTTGAACCAATGGTTATGTCAAAATTATGAATAATCTATGAATATTATGAATAATAATTATTTCACATTATTTCGAAATATCGCCCTTTACATAGGATTTGCCTGTACTTAGTACATACCCGCCATCATTTGCTTAGCCTTTTCCCAACTATGCTAGAGTCAGCTTCCAGGCTAACCGAATGCAGCGGAATACCAGTATTTTATATGGAGCGACTGCCTGTCTGACCTCCAAAACCCAGTTACTGGGCGAAACCCCTTGATAAGACAGGTTGTCAGACTTTTGGGTTTCTGACTACCTATAACGATTGTCAAAGGTCTACAAATGACAGCCAACAACAACAAAATAGCGAGAGCATAATTTGTGATTTGTTATCTTATCCTTTTGTGGTCTGTAACACGTCAACACTTACAATTTTTCCAGTTTAATACAGGGTCTTCATAATCAATGTTTCCAGTATAATACAGGGTAGTCATGGTATCAGGTGAACCACCTGATACCATGACTTCAGTACCTGAGGTTGATGATGAGGTTCCCGGACGTTGAAACTTTGCTTCGGCTGACGTTTTTTTTAACTCTAAACCTAAAATATTAGGTCTTTACCTATGAAATTGCCGTTCTGCAGTACTGGCCATTTCAAATCAAAATATTTTTTGTTTGGCTAAGAATTCTAATTTCAAATTAATTTTATTTTAAAAACATGGATTTTTTTTTCCAAAAGTAGTCATTTGTTTATTGATTAGTGTTACATTTTCATCGCATTTAAATCTTTTTCGTCATCATGGATACGTTAAAAATTCGAGTAATTATGGAATATGAGTACCGTCGTGGCAGCAACGCGGCACAAGCGGCACGCAACATCAACGACGTTTACGGAGCTAACACTACAAACCAACGCACTACCTGTTATTGGTTTGCTCGCTTCCGTTCTGGAAATTTCGACCTGAAAAATGAACCTCGCGGTCGTCCGAAGACTTTGGTCGACAATGACGAATTAAAGGCGATTGTGGAAGCTGATGATACACAATCTACGGCTGAATTAGCAGCAGCTTTCGACGTTAGCGTCAAAACAATATTGGTCCATTTGCGTCAAATTGGCAAGGTAAAAAAGCTTGACAAATGGGTGCCCCACGAACTCAATGATCGCCAGCGCGAAGTACGCGTCGAGACGTGCCTTGCACTGCTCAACAGACACACAAATGAAGGAATTTTGAACCGCATTGTTACCTGCGATGAAAAATGGATTCTGTTTGATAACCGCAAGCGCTCAGCAAGTTGGTTGGATCCTGGTTCAGCACCTAAACAATGCCCTAAACGAAAACTTACCCCAAGAAAAGTGATGGTCACTGTTTGGTGGTCTAGCGCCGGTGTGATTCAACACAGCTTCTTACCAAACGGGGTGAGCATTACTGCAGATGTGTACTGTGAAGAATTGAACACAATGATGGAGAAGCTGGCACATCTCCAATCAGCATTGGTCAATCGCTCGTCTCCGCTGCTCCTGCACGACAACGCGCGACCTCATACTGCACAGCAGACGGTCTCCAAGTTGCAAGAACTGGGGTTGGAAGCTCTCCGTCATCCGCCCTACTCACCAGACCTTGCGCCTACAGACTACTACTTTTTCCAGAATTTGGATAACTTCTTGGCGGGAAAAAAATTCAATACCCGAGAGGCAGTACAAAATGCCTTTGAAGAATTTGTTGCCTCCCGTCCAGCTGATTTCTTTAAGAAGGGCATCAATAAACTGCCACTGCGTTGGCAAAGATGCATTGATTGCATGGGTGATTACTTCGATTAATACAAATAAAAAATACATGAAAAAAATTCATTTAAATTTTTTCATACAAAACGGCAATTTCATAGGTAAAGACCTATTATCATGATTTATCTGACCCTATAATATTTTGAATTAAAAAGTATAATTCACTTGCTTCGTTAATAATAATCTCACTGTCAAATCAATAATTATTTTTTACAGTTTAAAGTAAAAGAAAGAAAGAGAAGAAAGAGTCGAAAGAAAATTTTCAACGTTTGGGTCGAGAATTATAGACAAGAATCATGCTTGTGCGTTCCTCCCTTCATATATTTTATGTTTTGTTACAACAATAGAGAATATTTTGGAACTTGGCGATTCATCACTTATATCTTGAAATGCTATGAACATGATCTCTCTGTCATCTTGTGATCAATAAAAAGGTTAAATCAAAATATTGGCTAGTAAAATAAACTACGAAACTAACAGTTTAAATTTGGCCCGTGCTAATCTGGCCATAAATATTCAAATCAAGCATTATGTCATTGAAAACTGGCCAAGTGCTAGTCGGATTGGTACACAAAGGGTTCCGTCCCAAAGAACAAAATTAAAAAAAAAACACGTTCCTTGTTATTATAATTTGTATCTGTAGCGCCAATAGAAATACTAACACACACTCGAAAATATCATCTGTGTGCCTATTACGGTTCATGAGATACAGCTCTCTGTCAGTCGGACGAACGAACAGCGAAGGTTCAGTAAAAGGGTCCCGTTGGTACCCTTTGGGTACGGAATCCTAACTATCAAAAGCGGATAGTCTTCTCTAAATAAATTACTAGCTAATGTAGAAATTAAATGAGTAACTATTACCATAATCATCGCATTAATTATTGAATTTATTAGTGACATCAAAACGGTCATTTATACGGTTTCGCCTAGTTCATCATATCTTGAAAAAATCATAATTATATTAATTATCCATCTAAAAAATAATTAAAGTATTCAAAAATTTATTAAATTTTTGAATACTTTTCTTCCTAAAATCCTTTTTTTAACGGTTTTTTTATTTCTTCTTATGACAAAAAAATGCTGTCCCAATTATTTTCCTGCTGACAATTAATATGGTTGGTGCCGTATTTAAGACTTTTTCTTCTCTGTAAGCCGTCATCTCTTATCTCCCAACTACTCGTATCAATGCAATAATAATTTAATTTATTATAATTAAGAAATAATGTTGCGGTGCCCTAGAAGGGTTCAAGTACGAAACTTATATTTGTAACAAGACCTTTAAACGACATGAATGCAATAAATAAAAAAATAAATATCCAGTCTGTCACGGAGCGATTGCATATTAAACAGGCCAGCTACAGGGTACGAGTAACTCAATACCGGTTGGCAAGTCTGGTAGTCCGACTTTCAGGCTTCTAGCCGTAACGACTGTCAAAAGTCAACAAATAACTGTTGCTGCTATCATCTGCTTAAAGTGCTTTTCAGTACACGGAGGGAATGTCCGGGATGGTAACATATCCAACGGACCGACTTTGATAGCTATAGCTTCGATTGACCTGTCTGGCTGTTATTGTTGACGACCGATATGGCGCGGTGGGCGAAGGTCCGCCTGCGACGCAGGAAGTTGTGGGTTTGATTCCCGCTCTGGGAGAAATGTTTGTAATATCTACAAAGATTTGTTTCGGGTGTTTTGGGTATTTGCAATTTATAATCAAAAAAAGATCTATCTATGTAATGTATTAAGTATATCAGTCATCTAGTACCCATAACACAATCTCTGCTTAGCTTGGGGCTAGATGATGCTGTGTGGATTGTCCAGCATTACTTTTTTATTATTTAGCCACAATACCTATCCCACCATCCTCTGTTCACTTATATCCGACCAATATTATCTTTCACACATTCCATCCATCTATTATTCGTTTGTCATTTTCTTGTCATAAAGGGTGAGAGGGACATCGATTCACAAACTGATATCATGAGTTCAGTACATCATTCTGGATCCACCAGCGTTGACATTTATCGTTGGTTTTTCCTCCATTTAAGTTTTTTTCTGATGTGGACCCCAGAAGGTGGCCTGACAATGTGTTGAAGATCGCTGGAAGCCGATAGATGGCCTATATCCATCAGTGTCATCTTTTGGTTAAAAAATGATGATGATTCATTATTTGGCAACATGTATAAACCAGCAGCCTAATTGTGTTACAAACTTACAATAACAATGCCTTTCTGACAATTCAGTAATATTCATTGCGGTGTCGAGTAGATAAATTTGTCTACTTGGATAGTAGAAACCAGAAAGTCTGATGCTGATGATGAACCTGAAAGTCGGAGTCTCAAACCAGCCAAGCAGGGTATCATGTTGCCTAGTAACTGGGCTGTTGAGGACAGATAAGCAATCGCTCCATGTAAAATACTGATATTCAGCTGCATCCGTTAAGACTGGAACCCAACCCAACATAGTTGGAGGAGGCTAGGCAGATGATGATTTAGCCTGTGCATTTATGTATAATAAACTAAACAGTTTTGTGTCTAGTGTGCTCACTGTCTTCATCATCAGGCTATACTAGTCCACTGCTGGACATAGCCCTCTCCTAATGAGCGCCATAGCGCCCTGTCTTCAGCTTGCCGCATCCAGCATCTCCCTGTAGTCTTTCGCAGATCGTCATCCCACCTGGTCACTGTCTTACCCACATCTAATTAGCGAAGTCATTTCTCTGGATCATCATCCAAAGACAAGAATTTTATTCAGAATCCAACGGACTTTGATTGCTAGAGTATTACGCGATGGGAGTGCAGGAAAATCGGTTACTCCTTCTAAATAATAAACTCGATATCTATTCAGCTGTTCTAGTAACTTTCTAAGCTTCCCCTGTCAGTAGTTTGCCTTGAGATAGTCTTATAAGGCTCTAAGCCCTTGACGCTTCACGCTTCGCGCTATAAAGGTCATTGCGGTCAACAACCTGGCTTGGTGATAACATATTATTGTTTGTTTTGATTATTGCATGTTTTGTATAATGCGTATAAGAATAGCATAAATCTTAATTTCTTACACGCATACCCTTGCATATCTCTGATTTTATACAATAAATAAATTAAGGTGAAATACAAAAGTTCTTTATATGTATGGTATGGTATTGTAGAAAATTTGTTTTTCTTTTTTCGTTTTCCATGGTTTTCCTTCCATTTTTTAAACCTATGTTTTCCAGCCAAGCATAGGGCCATTAATTCATGATGTATTCCACAAACTATATACAACTGGAAAAAAAGTCCAACCATCATAGATGATTGACATCAAAGATGTTGTCTCTTAAATAAATAAGTTATCTATGGCTTAGGTAGGTACTCATTGGTAATTAATATATTAATGAATTACTCGGTAATTCATTAATTGTATTTATGACATTGTGTATTTAATTTAATTGTATGTAACATTGTGTATGTAATTTTAACGTCTGTTTTTCTTATGTTTTATTTGGTTTGATTTAAACTTTGTGTGCATATGGACAATGTCTGAAATAAATAAATTAAGATAAATTAATCAATGAGTGATCAAACGAGTCATGCAAATTACTTTCTATAAACCCGTGACAAACGTCATTCAGACTGGAAAGGGATGAAAGTGGTTCAAATAGCTTCAACAGCAAAATGGCCACCTTGACAGAACTGAACGGTGTTGCCTAATGCACCAATTCATTCATAGAAACTGTATTAATTGTCCATAACATTGATTTGATTGTAAAAGGAAGGATATCGTTCGTGTCGTGTATTGAGTCGGTCAGGGACTTGGTCAGTTCACTTATTATGGTACTACACACGTTATATAATCTCAGTTGGAAGTGGAACAAGCATTTATGGTATAGAGCACAAGGATGTTGTGCATTTCTATAAGCTTTTTCTCGTTTTCTTGGCTAGTAATATACAAATACAAATATTTATTGGAACAAAAAACAGGATATACACAAATGTGTGTACGGTAATAACTACTTGAGTGTAACACTGTGTCACTAATGGATTGCCATGTTTTTGGGAACATCACGCCTGCATATATTTGCCATACATTACACCAATTAGGTTTAAGTCCTACTTAACAGTAGATTATTACGTCATCAACGGGACACAAGTCCAATTTCCAGTCTCCTATTGAAAAAATTCAGGTGAAAAAAGTAAAAACACTTTCCCCGACTCGGAAACCAAACCCAGGCCCTTATGCTCAGCAATAGTGATTGTGAACACTAGACAACAGAAGCAAGTTTTCAAAAAATAAGTCTTTATTACTTGATTATAATATGTATATCGTCATAAAAATACATTTTTTTATGGGCATCTCGCAGTTTATCCTTCAGGGATATCTACTGCTTAACCGAAAGAGTTGCATGAATGGCAACCCTCCTACAATATGGTTATCTATCTAGCCTGAACGCGGTCATAACACACATTGACAGCACGGTTGGCGCAGTGTCTGAGCGATTGGCTGCTGCGTTGTGTGTCGCGAGTTCGATTCCCGCACGGAACAAATATTTGTACGGCCTACAGGTAGTTGTTTTGGGTCTGGCTGTTTGTGTATGTGATATTAAATGTTTGTAAACGCACCCACGATACAGGAGAAATTCCTAGTGTGGGGCAACGATTTAAAAAAAAAGAAAGAAAACACCCCAGAGCGAATGATTTCTCAAACAGCATTGAGGGCGCCACTGATAGCTGCACAATCAGATAATGCTCAAAATATCTTTTTTTTACAATTGCGGTTCTCTTTCCCACACAAGCTGCAATAGGAAACCATACGATAGTAATCGGGGGCGATGAGTTTGCAACGTGTCATTATATTTACACTAACTATTGCGTTACGTTGCGATATATTTCCATGTTGATCTAGAAACGGAAAACTATTTCGTTATATATTGGTTAAACATTGATTATGTATTGTATAAGAGATGAGCCAACTGCTTTTATACAGAAATGCATTAACTCATGCCTTTTTTTCCCTTGGCACTAGAAACTATAGAACATAGTTCGACCTTTAGGGTTATTAATTGCTCAACCGAACTTTCCTATAGGGACTTAAAACAAATTTGGCCAAATGGCCTCCAGCCAAACCCGAGTCAACGGTGCGTCGTGTTCCGTATGCGCCTCAAGGAGCCGTGTTAGTAGAATTGGCGGGGCCCAATGGAATTGTGTAAATTGGTGCGCAAATATCCCGAAACATATAAAACACGAGGAGATATACAAACAAGCCATTCCTTTCGTCATCAGAACAGAATAAATTTACCCCAGTCACACCTTAAAATGCTCTCTGTCCACATTCAATGTCAATAAAAATATACAATAAATTACCAGAGTATTTAAAACAAATAGAGAAAACAAATATATTTTAAAAAATATATTTGTTTTCTCTATTTGTATGTTTGTATTTGGAAAGTTAAACAATTTTTAATTAATAAAAGCTATAATTCATTAGACGAATTTTTAAATGATAAATAAAGTTTAACTAATTTGACTGGAGGAATACCATAAATACTTAAACTTCAATAACTTATACTTAAATAAATAAATGAGAGATAATTAATATATTAATACAGAAATAAATAAAATATAAATGGAAAACAATAAATAATCATTATAAATTATAATTACAATCAAACATGATAAAATATTAAATTTCTATATAAATTAATGACATCTACCTAATTTTGTTGTTTTAGTGTTACGGAAATATCGATAAAAACGCTCTTCCTCTCTCCAACCATATCCAAACTTTGCAGTGCCTGACAGGGTCCATAATTGTTTCTCTCTAATTGTTTACCACCTGTATATGTACATTATGGATTGCAATAAATCATTTGAATTTAATTGAATTGAATTGAGTTACCGTGATCCCGGAATGTAATGGGCAAGGACGGAACACGGATGGGTTTTAGTCAGCAAAAGTCTGACACGCCCTCCCGTTCCACCCAGAACGGTAGAAGTAATTGAATAATTTCCCATCCTTAAAAAAAAATGGCCACCACCCATGGCGACTACAGAACACCACACGCTACGATCATTACATACTCCTTTTGCTCCGTTTTGGAGAACATCACCAATACCAACCAAATGCTTGTAGTAACTATAGTAGGTAGATATAATCTGCAGCCTATTGGGTCTTAGACGATGTAGGGTCACGGGAATACGTTGGAGACCTACGTTAGCGCAGGGCTTATCAGCTTGGGAAACCCCTATGTCTAGCTGTAACCGTGTATTGCCTATAATACCAAGTCAATTAAGCGAATATTTGCATTTGACAGGGAATTCTTTAAGATTATACCAGCCTGTTACAGTCCCACTGTTAGGCAAAGGGAAAGAAGGGTAGAGTTCTTATCACTACGCATGGTCAAGGCGGGTTGACCAAGCGAATTCCTCTCGATATTGATACGAACTCCTTCAAATTTCCTCACAATATTTTTCATCACCGATGTCAGTTATAATATCTAAGTTAAAGCTAAGAAAGTAAATTTGAATTGAAAAACTTACATTGATACTTGCCTTGATTTAAACCTACGACCTCATGCCTAAAATGCAAGACATTTACCACTGCTAGTGCAGAAAGAAACCTCTTTATGTGCACGATAATGGTAAAATAAATGAAATAGAATTAACTTATTGACCTAAAAAGAAAAAGATGTCTGGAAAATTGCACGAGAAAAAGCGACACTGAGGAACACGCTCTTTATTTTCATTTTTTTACATTTTAAACCTACTGACATTTAATCAATACAATTACGATTAACCATAATCTCAATTAAAACTAGTTACATACAAAACACGCAATGTAATCCGACATTTACCAATAAGTACCCACCAGTTCACTTTCCAGCTTGCTTCATTAAATCTCATAACTGCATTGAATAATCTTCAACCGTATTACACTTAAAAAAAAACAACAATTATGATTTTATTAATAAGCTCTCATTAGCATACACTGGTGGCCACGAAAACCGGTCAATAAAAATTATAATGCATAATATCCGTCAGTCAGTTGCAGGCGTAGATGAGAACGTAATAGTCGCAGGTGGACTGATGGGTACGCAACTATGAGCACTTAGTGGCAGATTTATTGACTCATGTGTGGTTTTTTCTTATTTTTTATTGTGCGTTTTATTCTGTTTTGTTTGTTGTTAAGCCATAGTGGTGATTATGTCTTTGCTTTTAATGATGGGTTATTAGACTTTCAGTTTTAAAGAGTAGAGTGTAGTCATTCTTATATTTAACATGTTTTTGTTCATTCATTATGTTTGATATGCCAAATAAAATGAAACTGTTTAATAAACCGACTACTATCTGTACTTAACTTAAACAAAACTCATTGCAATTGCAGGTTACGAGTTAATTAGCATATTACTAACTAACTGGTTTCTGACAATCCACTATGAAAGACAGATTAAGTAACGTAAACGAAAAGTAGAGTTTCAGCTGTTATTTAACTATTACCAAATTATAATCTAAGTAATCACTTACTCCTGCTAATACTCATTAAAATAATATAATTTTGTAATTTTTCTTTAATTTACTGTAGCAATTTTATAACACTTACTTGATTGCGTGTATAAGCTAGAAAAACGTAACATTAAGTAATTAGTGTTTTCATTAGGTATTGTAAAAACTTAATAGGTCAAGTTGAAATTACGTACAACTATTTAGTGTACTTATGTAATTGACGAGTAAACCATTTGTATATTTTTGTAACATAATGTACTCTGCCAATTAGCCTACTGAAATTAGCAGAATAAATAAAATAGTAATAACTCAGAACCACCTTATTATGCTCGCCACTACATTCGCAATTAAGGCCACAGCTTTGTCGCCGGCTACACTTAAGTTCGTTTTGTTTTCTCCACACGTTTTTAAACAGCACAACATGAATTAATATTATTGCATCGTGTTTTTTTTTATGTTTCCTTTGTACTTTTCAAATATTTGCAATTGACATTTTATTATTCGTGGGAAAATAATTTTGGATTGAAGTGTAATCGAAGCTCTGAAGTAACTTTAATATTACATTGATGTTTGACGAGATTTTAATGGTATTTGATTGGAGGCAGTAATGTCAAAGTTAAAGGTGTCAACATCTTTGAAAAGACAAAACATTGGTTATCCTTATAAATTTCTTAGGTGAAATACTGATATTTATCTGCAGCACGAATTTCTCGCAAGAAGTTTACGAACCAAACTGTTAAAAAATTGTACTAAGATTGAAACAGCTCCTCTACATTAGAACAAGAATAAGAATTTTATTTGCTCAAACATGTGTATACATACAGAATTAAGATAATACATGCATGCTAGATCTTAAAGAAGATTGGCTCGTGACATGTCTGCCATTTCTTATGGTGAGCAAATATTTTAAGTACAATTATAAAGTATGTGACACTTTGAATAATAACTCGGTACTGTGACGTTTTCGGTTGGTAAACTTCTCACAAGAGCTACAGACCTCAACAGAGTCGGGAAAAGGCTAGGCAGGTGATGATGACATGATGATGATAGTAACTTTTTTACATATTTCCATGAGATTGGTGGTCATGAAAGAATGTAGTATGCAAGTAGAGATGTATGCTAGAAGAAAACATGCTGCGCCAACCCCAAATAAATTGGGATAAGGGCAGGAGGATGATGATGATGGTGGTGGTCGATGGGTTAAGGTATATAACATTGATAATCTTTTTTCAAAAAAACTTTTGATTCAGTAAAACCTTTATTGATGTGTCATTGCGTAAGCTTTTATCTAGTTACTAGGTATATTTTGAGTGTGCTCAAATTACCTTGTTACATTGTCTATTGTCACCATAGAGAGTTTTATGGCTCTGAAGAAACTGTCTCTCTCTTGTGGCTATTTCCTTTGTGTAAACAGAAACGTAACATCACGCCTTTATTACCCGGGGTTTGAACAGAGGTGTACCTAAGTACACCCACATTTTACCAGTTATGTTTTTAAGTCACATGTAAGGGGGTGAGCCTATTGCCATCAACCGGATAAACATTCAAATTTCAGGTTGCTAATGAGAAATTCCTAAATGTAATTATTTGAAATCGTGTTCTATGTACCTGTTTGTCCAAAGCAGCATCCTCACGAATTCCACGTAAGATAGAATAATATAGGCCGTTATTATGGTTCTAGTGAACGAAATAGCAATTTGTTTTAACATATGCAATTATGATGTTTTATAATAGCCAAACATAATTATTTTGTTGCCACAAACTGCTCGAAGCAAGATTGGTAACCCGTCCGACTTTCTTGATATTGACAGACTATAGAAATAGTCAGTGATTGATCAAATATGCAGATTATTTTCGTCTTTTTTTAGATGTAGCTTTTTCGATACATACGCCATAGTTATTAATATCATTCGCTTATGCATATGCATAAGGATTTAAGCATTTCAACCTTACCATCTTTTATGACACTTAAACAAGAAAAAATGTGTTTCTTTATACCTTTTAGATGCTGTTTTCGTATTTGTCCGATTATCTTTATTTTTTTCCATTCTTTCTTTTCTTTTCTTTCTTTCTTTTCTGTTTTTCTTTCTATTTTTCGTACCTTTTCCTTTTCTAATAACAAAACCAATAAACAACACCACCTTAATCTATTTGACCCGGTTGACATAATCGAAGATCAATCAGTTAGACAAAACGCTCACGATCTATTTACTCCGTGATTAGACTGGAGATAGGCACGTGTTTGTGTTCTGTAACCATCTAGAATGTTCTCTCGAATGCGGAATAGTGTTGTGCAAGCTCACTTACTTTATTACCGTGGGGTGTGGCGCTAGTGACAACGAGGAATGTAAGCTCAGACTAGAAGTGGTTTATCAGCTATCATCTATTGCCCTTAATGTATAACTATAAAAGTAGGTTTATTTTCCTAATGCGATAGTGTGGCCTCGTATTCTCTGTTAAACCAAAGTTTTATGAAAACTTATTTAATTTTCTTTCAACTTGTTAGGCAACAAAAGCAACTTGCTTTTGTTTGTAGGTAACCTTTTTATAATGCCTGATCAGATTTTTTTTTTGTAAGCGAAATTGTTCTTAATGACCAAAATATTAGATGTTTTCTAAATTGATACAAAATGATTCGATACCTTTTCAGTATTTTATGTGTTGGCTCATCTAATCGGTTCTTAATAGGCTACTAATAAAAATATATTACTAGCTGACCTTACAAACGTTGTATTGCCATTTTAAAAATTGTTTTTTTTTTGGAAATAAAATTTGAAAATAGATCTTGGCTGATTCTCAAATCTACCCGGTAAGCACAAAAAGTTTCATACAAATCAGGCCAGCCATTTCGGAGGAGTTTCGTTACAAACATTGCAACACGAGAATTTTATATATTAGAAGATTTATTTATTTAATACTTTAAGCACACAAATGAAAAGAGGCGTTGTTAATGGCATAGGCATTTTCTAACAGTCATCCTTTGGGTCTCGGAAGAATCGGTGAGAAGAATTGGTGTTTTGCCAAATGTATATTTATCTTAGTCAATTTAATGCCAACGCCTTCTTCGTTACGGTTCGCATTAGGAAATCCAAAATGGTAATTGCCATTTTTGAAAATAAATTTGTCTCAACAGCGCAATATTACACCTTCTCTTTCACTCCATTTTACATGTCTTGCTTATATGTGCTTAAATAAATTGTAGAACTAGCGACAAAGTGATAGTATAGGTATACAAAGATGCTGTAATGTCTGCAATGTCTGGTGGTTTTGCAATACTTGATAGTCAAAAATTTACAATTTTTTGAAAAATATAATGAAATCCAGTGATCTAAAGTGTTATGCAAAGTCAATACATATTTACTCCCAAACAAGATCAGTTCTAGTGTTAATTTTTGATGATTGTATGATTTGTGGTATAGATTTTGAAAGCATCTTCGAATGGAAAGAAAAATTGGAAAACCGCGGTTATTGGAGAAATACAGCATATCAAAACATCAGAAATTCTACCTCTCTGCTCTTGCAGTTGCAAGCTGCAACTGTTTAAGGCGATTTTATGGTTATAAGTCGAATTGTAAATTTATTAAATGATGATGGATTTATAGAGTTCAATTCTTAGGGTATCGGTTATTTCAATGAATACTTGTATATCCCGCTGACACTGCCACCATACCCGGCCCTAAGGCTACTCCAGCCGCGAAGGCAAATCGCTAATGCGCTATTAACATTCAAATTTATGAAATCGCTCCGCCATCACCGTTTACTTTACGATACGGCTTCCGAAGGATTGTGAACATGTTTCTACGAAGCACGAAGCTCAGTCAGCAGTATTGATAACTATCAATTTCATATGGGATACTAGTTTTAGCTTAATAGTACCTCTGCTGGTATATTTGTTGCGTACCAGTGCTTTTATGTTCCATACAAAGCTCAATACATACCAAAAACACACCTTAACTGCCAGACAACGAGACACAATATAAAATGTTTTGTTCGTCGGTCACCTGGCGCTTAAGGTTGTAAACAATTGGCACAGACTGTCGTTTGTATAATCTTTGACAGTTGTCACGGGTAGTCAGCTAGACAGGATGCCAACCCTAACATAGTTGGGAAAAGGTTAGGCTGATGACGATGTTGACCAGCGACCATCCATTCCATACCAAGAACCCTCCGTGTCTCGGAAAGCACTTTAAACAGTTGGTCCCGGCCATCTTGCTTGATTTCTGACAGTCGTTTCGTGTAGTCAGAAGCCTGAAACTCTGACAGCCAGTCTCACCAATGGTATTGTGTTACCTGTTGTGGATGTCAGATAAACAGTCGGTCCATGTAAAATGGTATTCAGCTCCATCTGTTTGCACTGGAAGCCGACCCCAATATAATAGTTAGAAAAATTAGATGACGACAAGCCTTACAATATACAAGTATTTATATTTTCTTTCTTATCCTTGTAAATTCAATTTTAGTATTATATTTTTACCCAGTAGTAGGAAAACAAATAAGAGCATATATGGCTGCTTTCAATGAAATTCGGCGATACCTAAATGCAATGCCTACATATAATTAATTGCACTGTGTAAAGAAATTATGCATTTATTAAGGCAATACATTTTGGTGACTCGTGATGTTAGTGAAAACGAGTATTTTTTTAATTTAAAAATAATACGAATGGAAAAAAAAAATAAGAATAGAATCTTCTAAATAAGTCCGTAGTACATTATTTAGAACGAACGAACTATTTAGTTACCAATTAGTCATCAGCCGATTAATTAATCAGTCATGGGGCTGACTTTTTTGTACAGAACACTAGCTGTGCTTCGGGGTTTCACCCACTCGTAATCGTCGTAGCGTGTTAAATAGCTTATTACCTTCCTCAAGAGTCAGGGCTATCAAATCTCTCCAGTTTTTTTTTCAAATTCGGTTGTTAGGTACAGAGATGCTCACTCAAGCAAAAAAAAAAAACAAACACATTCTTCAAACTACTTCTTAATTATATTTTTTGTTATCGTTGCCCCACACTAAGATTTTCTCCTGTATCGTGGCCTGTATATTGCAAACATTTAAACTCACACACGCAAACAGCCAGATCCGGAACAACAACCTGTAAGCCGTACAAATATTTGTTCCGCACGGGCATCGAACCAGTGCCATCAGATTAGTTTAGATAATTATGTAATATATAAATTACGTAAATAATAATTATAATACCAGCCTGTTACTGTCCCACTGCTGGGCAAAGGCGTCTTCTCACACAAAGAAGGCACGAGCATTAATCACCACGCTTGCTCAAAAAGTGTCGGCGATTTAAGACTTATAATAATTATACGTCCAGGTTTCCTCACGATGTTTTTCTTCACCTATGTCAGTGATGTCCACCCATAACCTAGTGCACAAGAGGCGAGGCCTAACCCACTGGGCCATCTTGACTTCCTCTGGGCAGGTAGGTAATACTCTTAAATTATTTACGCACTATATAAACTAGGAATAACACCGTCCGTGGTATTACATAAGTTCTAGTTACAATCATAAAGTTGTGGAAACGGTTAAAGAAGCAATAATTCTAAGCAGATTAAAAGACGTAGATTATAGTATTTACTTATTGACAATTATTTATTTATAACATAGATATAGCTTTTGAAATTCTGCTTGAGTTTTAAATATAAGTCGGAAATATTTTCGCGCGATCCTGTGATAAAATACTTGGAAAAATACGCTTATTTGTGACGGACAGAAATACTAATGATAAGGACTGAAAATCTAAGATCTTTTGGAGGGTTTTTTGGTGAATACCAATAAAATAAAAGGATTTCTGATGTGTTTCTCCCATTCCCCTATACTACATCTCCCAATTGCGACTGTTATTTGCAATTAAATTGATCACTTTCTTTTTCTAACTTCTTACGATAAGCGGTACTTACCTACCTAAAGCAGCTTTGCCAATATCAACATGATGATTTTACTTAAGATTTTGTTTTAGAACCTCTAAACACACTTTATTTTGGATTTTTTAAATAATAAAGATATTCACAATGCCTTTTTTGATTTTCTTAAACAATATAGTATAAAAACATGGACCATTCGTGAATAAGCAAAACAAAAAAGTAATACAAACTTCAAACATTTCACACATTTTTTTCATGTTGACACAATCGTGTAACTACATAACTAATCGTGATCATCATCTAACATAATCAGCACTGAAGCTTCTGCTCACCCACTAACGAGAACCGAACAAATAATAGACGCACATAACTAGGCAACCATTATCGAATATGAAAAACGTGTACATCTCGACTGCTACAACGTAACGCTTAGTGATGGGCGCGATGCGATAAAAACATTGTCGAGTGTCGATAAATTAAAATCATTTAAAATTAAATACAAATTTTTTTTTTCAAGATATAATATTTATGTTTCAACAAATGTCTAGTTGAATTTATAAATAATGGATAAGGAATACAAAATGAAATGATTTTCCCCGCAATGCGTCGGAAAACAGATAAAAATGAGAATCATCCGTCATTACCCAAATTTATGTCTTCCCTATTTTAATTATTAATTGAAAAGTAAACACTATAATCAAAAACCATAAACACATTCAGTTAACGAGTTCACAGTATCTCAAACAAGTTTATATAACACGATTTGATGAAAGTTATAATCAATTCGAGTTATTAATTACTCTAAGTAAAGTTGTCGTAAATAGCCCTATAGCGAGTATAACTATTGCTTATTAATCTGGGCGGTAATTGCTGCTACACGAGCTATTATTTCTATTCGTCACGATTTCTTAAGGCTGAAGGACAACAGAAAGCTTAAGCTGAGCATTTAAAGTATTGTGTAACCAAACTCTGAACGTCAACTGAAAGAATATAGTCTAACACGATAACTGGAATGCTAAAATATAAATCTACGAAATAAATATAAATAACTACAAGTTACAGTGCAAAAGTATTTTATATACCTTTATAACAAGTTTCGATTATAAGATAAACAAATTATTATTCTGTACCAACTCGCTACGCGTAAAATACACGTCCAGTATCAATTTCCAACAAAATATCGCAATGCAGCGCAAACAACGCTTAAGTAATCCAATTACTGAGCTATGCATTCTTATCAAGATAAATTATTTTATCGATTAAGTAACAACACTAGTGGTTACATAAGCTGTGTGATCGCGGCCAGCGTTCACTCTTCCGTTAAATTTAATTGCTCTAGCTGGGTACTGTGGAGAGGAAAATTTTAAAGAAAATATTGGTACCTTAATATGGTATAAACAGCTTTAAATATTCCCACTGCTGGGACACTGGGCTCTGTGAGAGAGAATGGGTTACTATCTACTGCGAACCACATGGTGGATGTAATTTTCTTGGTTCATGGACAAACCGTTTTTGTCAAATGGTAATTTTGTTAAAATTACCATTTACATGCTGCGCCAACCCCAAATAAATTGGTATAAGGACAGGAGGACGATGATGATGATGGTAATTTTGTTCAAAGATTATCATTAATGTGTAAGAATTTATGCTACTCGATTCAACAGGGTACCTACAGTCAAAATATAAGTCAGTCTTGTGGCCTACAGAAAGATAGAGGCAGAGGCAGTATTACTGCCCTCCTGCCTGTACAGTATTAATTTATATGTAACGTTATAATAAGTACAGTAACTTATTTTAAAACTTAATTTATTTATTACTTTTTTAATAAATGTAATTCATATCATTCTAAAATGTTGACATAAGTGAATAGGTATAGTATTTAAGCTTTAAAATAAACATTCGTCCCCATTATGCAACAAGCTCAAGATTCTCAGTTATACAATATTCTATGTCAAAGATCACTTTAATTTTAATTATAATTTTAAATTATTTTAAATATATTATAAATTAAAGTATTTGAAATATGAATATCAATCGGTGGGACAGGCCCATAATTTGTTTACCGGAGAACCTTCGTAACATCTAAATCTTTGATTTAGTTAAACTAATGATACTAAAAAAGCTTACTGATAGTGTCAGCTGGCTTTTTTAACCTTATTAGTTTCACACCCCTTAGGCAGCTTTAAAAGCCTTAAACACCAATGTCAGGGGTTTTTTTCAGTTTATGAGAAAAAAGATGTAAGGGCAAAATTTGAATGAAATAAAAAGTTTTATTAGTATAAGTTTACTTTCTAAGTTTATTTTTTGTATTGTTAGACGGGCCGATTTCCGCAACTCCACGACGTGGCGCGTATTTTGCGTATTTTCTAAGTTTATCTTGGACATCACTGACATTGGTGAAAGTAAACATCGTGAGGAAACCTGGAGTTTATAATTAATATAAGTCTTGAATCGCCTTGACCAAGCGTGGTGATTAATGCTCGTGCCTTCTCTGTATGAAAGGAAGCCTTTGCTCTGCAATGGGACAGTAACAGGCTGGTATTATTATTATATATTTATATTATTAGTACAAGACCTATAAAATATACAGTAAAATACCTACTACAAATGAAAAATGGCAAAATACTAAACTTTATACAAAAGACCAACAGGATTATTCACACTTTGACCATAAACCCAATAGAAAAACGATTTTTAACACGAGTTAACTCTTAGTTTGGCACTTAACGCGTTAATTGTAAAATGTTATTTTATTGTAAACGACTTTTTGAATGACACTGACATACATTTACTCGATAAAAAACGTTAATTCATTCATTCATTTACAGACTACGTATAGCTTCTGTTAGTAGCTGCTCGATCTAGTCTACTACTCCATTCAGAATAACATTGGACAAATAACGTTATAACGTCGTCGTTATTTCCTTATTAGCTTTTGATAAGCTCCGTGATTTCATGATTACAAAGCAACATGTGTTTCTGTTTACCATGTGTATATAATTTATTATTTTAGCAACAAAGCAAGGTATTTATTGATATTTCGCCGTTATTTGGCGATTATTTTTTAAAATTAGAAGCGATCCGTAATTTTATAAGATCATATTGGGAATCCTCCACTAATCGCTGGCTTAAACGGTAGGTACAGATAGTTTTAAAACATACGAAAAATTAAAAAGACGCTCTTGGATTGATGGACGAATTTAGAAATATCTAAATTTCCAATTTGAAAGGCTAAGTCACTGTTTTGTATTTATTCACTTTTCTTTTATCGCCTAGTTCATTTACTACATCATTCACTTTATTGATGTGTATTTTAATATACAGGTTTTAAAATAAATTATTATTTTCATCGCGACAGTACCCTGCTTTGCGTCGATTCCCGCGCACAACCACAACATATCGCGCACGCGCAACACGCTTCCCCATTTTTTATCGATCATTGTACGACACGATGACAGTTCACATCTATCGATAATAATCACCGTGTTCTTACGACGTGTCACTACACTTGTTCCGGATTAGATCATCTACTTTATCTTTTCTGGTTATTCTGATTAATTATGTTAATACTTTTGTTGCGTATATTGTTGTGAATTTATTAGTATATCACATCTCATTATAAATTCAAGCTGTAAATCTTCACTCTGCCATTTGACCGTTTGAAAGAAAGAAAGAAATAACATTTATCAAGCACGGACTGGCACCCAATGACACAATACCAAACATCGAAAAAAAATCAATCAACCAATCTGTCTAGCCTTTTCCCTACTTGGGGTCGGCTTCCAGTCTAACCGGATGCAACTGAATACCAGTATTTTACACGAAGCAACTGCCTATCCGACCTCCACAACCCAGTTACTGGTCAACACGATACTGATTTGTAAGACTGGTTTTCGGACTTTCGGGCTTCTGGCTACCCGTAACGACTGTTAAAAATCTACAAATGATTGGCTTATATTTTAACTGGATCTGAGGTTGTGAGATGTCACAAAGATTGCCGTAATTACTTACCTTGTCAGAGATAAGTTGTGATACAGCCACGAGCATAAATGGCTTACATTAACGCAGGATTAAAAAGCTATTTTATTAATTTCTACTAAAGTATTGATAGATATATTATGAAAACAATATAAAATCTTTTCTTTGCTAGAAATAACAATGGGATTTGCTAGGGACGCATGCGCATCTCCACATGGCAGTTAAATAACGCCGTGTCGCTTGCGTGTTGTGTCATTGTTTGACATAACAAGATAGTGGGAAGCGATGTAGTTGTTCCAATGTTATTTACCATAATATATCTAACTAGCTTTTACTCGCGCACTTGTCCGCGTTTTTTTGTAGAGGATTAGTAGTAACACGATACACGTGTACATTAATTTTACGTGACAAGAAAATATTGTGTATTAATTAGGAATGAAAAATAATAAAAGGACCTATTAAAAAAAAACAATACATATTTATTAAGTATGTGTCTTACAGTTGCGCCAAATGGTTCTAGCTCAGCAAAATTGCCAGATAATTAGTTATCTGGCAAAAATTTGTTATCTTATAGTATCTGACGCTGGTTTTCAACGGAACCAGAGGCTATGACATGTCATGAACTTGTAATATGTACTTAAGTAGTGACAGTCCAGTGCCACAACCCCTAACCATTGTGCCATCAAGACAGCACAGCTTAAATATACAAATATCAAAATGTCAAAATGTTCAAGTAACCATAACTAACTCTAGTATATCTATTTAAAAGCTATGTAAACTCACACAAGTTGTCAGATAGCTGTAACCTTGGCAGCTTGTCAGCCTTACTATATATGGCAGATAGGTACTACTCAAACCATCATCATATGCCTAGTCTTTTCCCAACTATGTTAGGATCGGCTTCTAGTCTAACCGGATGCAGCTGAATACCAGTATTTTACATGGAGTGACTGCCTATCTGACCTCCACAACCCAGTTACTAGGAGACATGATACCCCTTAGTAAGACAGGTTTATCAGATTTTCGGGCTTCTGACTACCCGTAACGACTGCCAACGATCTACAAATGACAGCTGGGACCAATGGCTTAGCGTGCTTTCCGAGGCAAGGAGGAGTCTCGATACGTTACGAACGATCGCCCATCCACTGACTGACCTCGTAAAGCGTAGCTTAACCTTCAATTAACCTGTGCGGCTGTTTTTATTTAGCCACGAGCTACACTAACCATGATAATTAAAGGCGTTTTACCATTCAAATTACTTCAGCTATGCAACATTACCGGTTTTCAGACTTGTGTAATGTCAAACTGTCCAGGTTGGCTTCCTGGATATTAGTTGCAAATCATAGTGTAGGTTTGGCTTGAATAATTTAGCAATTTACAAGCCTAGGTACCTGTTCTTCCGAATTATGTAAAGGAGTAATGGTTTTGTTATAAATGTTTGTTACGTAGAAAGTCACTGTAGAATTTGTTGTCGTATTGATTTACTAGATTCTGAACGCGACTTTGTCCTCCATGATATGGGAAAATAACACTTTACGCTAACCAATACTTCCCTCCGATATAAAGTTAATATTGTCGTACTTAGGCATGTAGGAAAATTGACAAGCCGGCAGCGCATCTTTGTAGCGTTCTCATATGTACATATTATGTGCACCAAATTCCTTATTACTCAATTTTCTAATAAGATTTCTGGAATGGAAATCTTATGAGGAGTGAAATGAACACAAGCATTAATTCAAAAGCGTTTTCCTTTGCGCCAATAATGGCAAAGCTTATGTTGGACTCCAATGTTGGCTCCAGCAGTAGTCGCAATTAAAGAGTAAAACTAAAGTGTAAAAATAATATGTAAATAAATTATTTATTTAAAAAACTAATACATAAGACACCCAACACAGCAACAGAAGAAACAATATCCACTGAACAAATCAATCCTTATAATTTATCAGCAAAAATAAGTACATTTGTAATGGCTCTGTACATTTTATTATTACAAATTATTATTATCACAAAAGTATCTGCAAACCTATCGTGGGTATCTATCGTTACGGGTAGTCAGAAGCCTGAAAGTCTGACAACCAGTCTTACTAAGGGGTATCGCGTTGTCCAGTAACTAGGTTGTGGAGGTCAGATAAGAGTCGCTCTATGTAAAATACTGGTATTCAGCTGCATCCAGTTAGACTGGAAGCCGACCCCAATAGTTGGGAAAAGGCTAAACTATAGGGTAGGTATCTCTGCCAACACCTATTCCAAAACAAGCGTGATAATAGTAATAATCAGGTGCACTAGAATGATGCGTTACGTAAAGTATTTTGTACTGCGAGTGATTATCTTCGCCAATACATCGTGACGCCCCGCTTGTTAAACAATGTGTGTTATATTAAACTGTGTGGGCTTATTTATTTATATAAAACTGGTTTTCAGAAGAAATGGTTGTTCATTAGCAATATCCACGTTGATGGCACGTTTAATTTTTCTTGGTCGAAATTCCTTTGGTAATGGGGTAAACCTAATTTTCTTGACACGTCCTAGACTATGTCTCATAAATGGTCTTATTATTGTCGGAGGAACGTCATCGATTCATAAGATTGTAGATTAGACGGAACAATATTTTTTTTACTGCATTTGACAGACATATTTGTCATAAATGTCACATTTGCTTGTCAGATGCTGTTTAATGAAGCAGAAAATGTAGGAAAGGAACTTATTTTGACACATGTCGTAAGTCAGGTGACAGGTGGAAGCTTATTTAATTTTTACTTACAGGTTTAAGGTGTCGGAATTATTAAATATGCCTCCGTGTAGCTAGCACGAATGCTTGACTTGTTAATTTAGAAATTGATGCATACAAAGTTGAGAAAGCTTCTTCGATGGATGGTGCTCTTTTAGTACACATGATCACAACTGTTTTCCCTGAAGTGTTAGACAGAGTTGTATCTATAGTACTCCCACATTTCACCAGCTGCGTATTAGTCCCATGGAATAGGGGCGAGCCTATTGCCAATTACTGGGCACGTTTACAGACTCGAGGGCAGTTACTCAGTAACTTTGAGTTCACCTTGAGATCTATCAAAACTTTATAAATTTATTACAACCTTTCATGACGTCATTGATATTGTTAAAAGTTTATTCGATTAAACTGTATGTTATGGTGTCCCTCATTCTTATTTTAAACACGTTTTTTTTTCTTTACAGGTAAGTCAGCTGTTATCGGTAATATTCCAGAGGTGTTAAGGTAAGTACCTACTCTATGTATTAGGAATTAAAGTTAATTTTATTGTTAATTCATGCAACTATACTGTAGGTTATTAAACTAATATTTGACCTGTTTTTTTTATAATTAACGTATTTTTAGATTGACTAGACGCAAAAAATCTAAAACGTCTTGAAAAACAGCACACTACCGCCACTAATAAACGGACGGTTGCCGAACTTTTATGTATTTGCGCAGTCCATTCAAAGAATTAAAAAATGAACTTCCTTTCACTTTAGTTTTTTTCTTACGGTCACTCACTTAGCAGTGCTGCGGCGATTTTATAGATGGCGCTGTAGTAACTGATTGTATCAACTAAATTTAAAATGAATAATTTTTAGTGCGTATGCGCGTGGTATGTGTAACTTTTATTAATACGTGAATGAAACACCAGATGTCTCGAAATTAAGTTATACGTAAGTTTTTTAGAAAAGCAGGATTAGAAAGGAGGTCGGGATATTTTGCAGGACTGTTACTTTTCTAGCAAAAAGAGAACATAGATAACAGAAGATGATTAATATTAGATTTTCAATGCTTACATCATCATCTGCCTACCCTTTCCCAACCATTTTAGTGTCAGCTTTCAGTCTATTTAGATACAGCTGAGTGCTACTATTTTACATGGAGCCTATCAGAATTTTGGATGCTTAGATACTCGTAGTAGGCAATAATTTAAATCAGACGTGTTATTTGGTCACATTACATAAACAACAGCCTACCATTATAATACACAGTAATTTTAAAGATTTTATAGCTCAATAATTATTATCTATTCCAAAGGAATTCCCATCAAGTATCAAGGCCACGACCGAATTGAATTGCGAAGTGAGTGCTTAGTGCAATGCAGCGATAGAACAGACGCCAGCATTTTAAGCTACCCCAATCTGTAAAATTTATTTAATAGTTTTTCAACTTTATGACATGGGAATAAAGTTCATGTTCAATTGGGAAAATTTGACAGTACGGGTCAGCTTGATGTATTGGCGTCTGTACAAGTAGGAAAACTGAAGGAGGATGTGCAATATCCTGATGTTGTTGGTTGGCTGCTCAGGAATTTAGGATTTTTTGTCGAAATTTATATGATTACGAAAGAAACTACATATGGCTATTTTTTTTAAATTAGTTAAGTGACACAACTAACTGGGTAGTTTCAAAAATGTATAGTGTCTAAACAACGTCATACTAAAGAAAACGAAGCAAAATGATAATTTTGTTTTACTTTTCTCTCCTCTCGATAAGCCCATTTTTTTTACTTCTTGTTTATTTCTTCATTTCCTGTTTATTTCTTTATTTTCTGTTTATTTCTGTCTTTTCTGTTTTTTTTCTTGTTTATGTCTGACTTTTCTGTTTATTTCCTGTTTATGTCTGTCTTTTCTGTTTATTTCCTGTTTATGTCTGTCTTTTCTGTTTATTTCCTGTTTATGTCTGTCTTTTCTGTTTATTTCCTGTTTACGTCAGTCTTTTCTGTTTATTTCTCTATTTTCTGCTTATTTCTTTATTTTCTGCTTATTTCTTTATTTTCTGTTTATTTCTTTATTTCCTGTTTATGTCTGTCTTTTCTGTATAATTCTCTATTTATTGTTTTTTTCTGTTTATTTCTTCTTCTCTCTTAAAATAATGAGTTGGTGCAGTGAGCATTCCATAATAATACTTTGAGTATGAGTTGGCCTGGCGTAGTAGGAAGCTTCAATACAATAAGCGGCCAGCTTGTACTGGTTATGTTGTACGAAAGATTACAAATTAGCATATTGCCAGAGCGCTTAAATACCTGCTTTCCTATCTTAGAATTCAATTAAGCCATACTTTAATGAATACTCATTAACCTGTAGTAATTATACATTTCAAGCAGAGGAAATACGTTACCGAGGTGTCCAGGTTATACTAACCCGCCATTACCTATTACGATACCTCTTGAAAATATTGCAATACATAGGTTTAAAGTTAATACATTATTGCTCAAAGATCTTAAGAACACTTTACAGCTTCCATAGACTTAAGATCAATTAATCATTCATCGTTAGCCTTTTCCTAATCATAGTCGGGCGGTAACCAGTACCTCTACTTACCATTTGATGTTGTAATGTTGTTCTAAGTTAGTTGTCATATTGTAGTCGTATTGTTTTCATATGGTTTTCAGAATGTTTTGTATTGCCATATACTCGTATTATTGTTGTCATTTTTCAAGAAGTTATCATAATTTTCTGTTTTTGCGATCCGTGGCTACTAACCATTTGGTGTTGGTTTTTGGAATGGTTGTCATTTCTTTATCTTTTTCTTGATACTATTTTCAGAAATCATATTTAAAGAGTTCTCAATCAGCAAACATCATCAAGAGATGTTGTTTGCTGATTAAGAATTTTAACAGAGGTGTGACAAATAAATCAAGGTCAACATAATATTAAAAAAATGCCAGCACAGGTCACTTATGAAGAGCCTAGGCCACACTGAACTAGACAAAGCCATTGTTAAAACGATTTGCACGCTATTTAAAAAACATTTTTACAAATTAACGGCACGCATGGCGCAGAGGCTGAGCTGACTGCTGCGCTGCGTGTCGCTGGTTCGATTCCCTCACGAAACAAATGTTAGTTCGGCCTACAGGTAGTTTTTCCAGGTCTGACTGTTTGTGTATTAGAGTATGAATTTCCATAAATTCACCCACGATACAGGAGAAATTCTTAGTGTGTGGTGACGTTTATTTAAAAAATAAAAAATAATCCAATATAGAGCAGGCTTAAAACAGCTACAATTAGAAATTATATCACCACTTCAATTACACACCCAATCCTGCATTACATAAACTTGAAACCAATACATATACCAGTATAATATTTCATTTGATCCACCCGTCACGTATCACGTAGCGAAGCCGGTTTTTCCTCTAAAACCCGGTCGTGCGTGCTCATGCGCATCGGATCCGTTGCGCGCGCGTTCCGTTATGACATAACTTTCGCTATCGTTCCGTCTCGTCTCATTGACTCTGTCGTGACGTGATCTTGACCTTGAAGATGAGTTCTACTCTCGCTTTTGTTTGAAGAGGTAAAAGTGTGAATGGGTACGTCTTTTGTTTTACGTCTTAAGTTTGGTATTTTGTATGTGAGTCAGTGTGAGTGTGTAGGGTGTTTGCAGCTTTGTGTGGGTAAAGTGTTTCATAATGTTTGCTTCCGTATGTATGCTTGAATTAAATTCCTCCTTTTCTTTTGAACTTGTTACTATAAATACTACCAGATGTTCACCTTCTTGCGCGTTGAAGTCTTCTGCTTTGCGCATGTCATTTCGAAGTTTAAATTTGATCCAATTAATAAACAATTTGAATTTAACCAAGGTTTCTTTGGTTTAGCGTATCTTATTATTCTAAGAGATTAAGCAGTTTTTAAACCTTGTATTTTTAAGAGCATTGGCATTCTAATACCAGTCTTTATCTGTCAAAAAAACCTTTATTCTACCTTCTTTTTGACATTGATTGTCACTGAGATGAGCTAATGCCTTGAATTTAAACCTTCAGCAATCGATTTATATTCTCTTAAATTATTCATCTTGAGCCTTCCACTCTAAGTGAAGCAAGCTCACTGACTTCTATATAAAACACGAAGAGTATTCTCATTAAAGTTTAAGCCAGTGAAACTAATACAGAATAATTAATCAAAAATATTAACTACGAAGCATTCAGAAGCAAACGTGTTATTAACAGAAGCAGCCCATGCATAAATTCAAATGTTAGTTCTAATCAAATAAGATCATCAGTTAAAGTTCATATTATAATGTAATCATTATTACGCATGTTATTCGTATACCAACAATATAAATAATAATATTATGCTTTCATAGTTTGGTTAATAATAGTTTTTAAAATAACATTACCAAGAACTATAGTTCTCTGGAACCGCATGAGTAATTTTCTTTAAGGTTAAGTTTCGCAAAAAGGTTATATCAACCTGATAATAGAAAGCCTCCTTAGTTTATTGGTTGTAAGTACTTTGCTGAGCATGTGGTCCTGATTTCAATTCCCAGGTCAGGCAATGTTGTTAGGTTTTCCATTTAGAATTTTCCGTGTCTTTGCCTGGGTGATCTATTTGGTCCCCTCTTACATGGGATTCAAGCAGGGCTGGCTTAACGCGGGTGTGCTATAGATATACCTAGCCTTTCCCTTTGGAGAATACAGGTGTGATGTAACGTTTTATGATGATAATTGTGTTTTTTATTATTTGATTATATTTATTCTGTAATAACATATTTAATTATTATCCACTCATATACCATCGTCAATTTATTACTAGATGCTAGTGTAGAACGAGGCAATGTTTCTTAACTTAACAAGAATACACAATGCATTAATCAAATGTATCTATATTAATTCGGGTAATCTAAATTATTTAAAAATCTTAAAACATAATTTTTACAAAAGTCGATTTCTAAAATTTCCTTCTTCCTAGTGTTTATTCTGGAGCGAAAAGAGAGAGTGACAAAGTTCTTTCTTTTTATTTATGAAGCACTAGCTGTGCCCTGCGTCCTCAAGAATTGGGAAAGCAAATGCACAAATCATTTTTCAATTCCGACTTATTTTGTTTTAAACTTTGCCCTAGACTAGGAATTTCTCCTGTTTCGTGCGTGCGTTTACAAACCTTTAAACTCACGTACACAAACCACCAGACCCGGAACAACTATTAGTAGGTCATAAAAATATTTGTTACGTGCGGGGATCGAACCCGCGACACGCAGCGCAGCAGCCAATCGCTCAGCCACTGCGCTAACCGTGTCATCATCGACTTAGGACGACATTCGGCGTTCTAACACACAAACTATTCAGTTTTATTATCTTAGTATCAATATATAAGACGCGAACTATGAGGAACACTTCCACAAGATATTCCCATAACATTCTCATTTGGAATATTGGTAGTAATATCAAGTTCTTTGCAAAGAATACTGTACCGCATTCCGTTGTGTTACCTTTTATGCCATTTAATGAAAGTCATACGCATAACATAGAAATTATGATTAGGTAACGAATAGATTCTTGAGAAGCTACCTAGTCGATCTATAAAATATCTAGAAATACTAGTAGTAGGAAGGTTTCTGAAAACTAGAATGCATGGAATGCGGGTTCGCAACAGCTTAATTATTTAACGGTTAAGGAGGTTTCAGACTTGTGTTGGTTTGCTATGGATGAGGTTAAGATACGAACCGTTTTATCTTTGACGTTGCCTTCACAAGAAATTATATTCTTTTATTTAACTACTTCACTTTCGAATGGTATTGAAACTACCTTTTCTACATTTAAAGATTAAGCAAAACCTATCATAGTTTTTAACAAAACCTCTATCACTTCTATTTTGATCATTTCTACATCATTTGTGCTGTCAAAAATGTTGGCTATTGTAATCATCTTCGCTGCCTTGTAAAACAATGAGTTGCTCCAGTGTGCAACAGCTCTATATTAGAAGAAGTCACACATGATTGCAGATGTGTGACGGCTTGTGTGTACATTGGCACACAGTCCAATAATGCTGGGCTATCTGATTGTCTGTGCACAACCAGTTTGCGTTACGTTTCATAATCGTCTGGTCGCAGGCGATATTATTTATGAACACTTCGCTTCGAACGTTCTGAATTTTTAATGATTTCGATAAACGTTTGGATGAATTTGGTTTTAACTGCTTCTAGTAGCTTGTTACTTTCTTCTGCAATGCGATTTTGGCTGTTGATAGACCACTAAAAATTAAAAAAAAAGAGTGACTTTGCCGTACAGAAATATGACAGGGATTCAAAATACATTCCAAATTTGAATTTAGCTGTCAGGATCTTAGATAACTGTCAACCTAACAACGTCCAATGCTTGTACGTGAAGTTTCTCATAGACTACTAATAATAAATAATCTGACGTAGGAGAATATTGCCATTATTATTATTTTCGATGGTGAGCTAACCCAAGTTGTCATTAATTTCTAAATTAAGCGTTGTTGTAACTAGTAATTGTATCTAAGACCTTCAATGTGTGATTTGTTTGAGTATTACTACAAATAACTTTACCTAATTATGAGTTATTACTAGTTTGTGTAATGGTTTATAGTTCTTTATTGTTGTCTAAAGAGAGTGAAATAAAAACACCTGATGTTGGAAATCAAGCCCAAAAGAACAGAGTAATTTTCTTTAAAATAGTAGTCAGTCTGTGGATGGGTGACCGTTCGTAACATATTGAGACGCCTCCGTGCCTCGGAAAGGACGGTAAGCCGTTGGTCCCGGCTGTCATTTGTAGATCTTTGAGAGTCGTTACAGGTAGTCAGAAGTAAAGTGACAACCAGTCTTACCTAGAGGTATCGTGTTGCCCTGTAACTGGGTTGTGGAGGTCAGATATCCAGTCGCGCCATTTAAAATACTGGTAATTTGCTGTATCCGGCTACAAAGTTAGGAAAAGACTAGGCAGATGATGATGAGTAGGTATCTGCTATCGTCAACAAAATGGTGCTTTAAAACCGACGATAAGACTTTTTATGACTAAATTTGTTTAATAGCCAACGTCATTATCCTTGTATCCCTTTATATTTAGATTGCAAAACTAAAATTTTAATAGTGTCTAAATAAGCTCTGTCAAGGTGAGGAAGATTTTTTTCGAAGTATTATTTCGAAAACTTAGCTTGACCTTGATTTTTATATTCAACTGTTTTTGGAAAACAAACTATGTGATGAATTTGTCAATGAATATCACTGAAATGTGAAAAAATTTCTTTAGTATGCCAAGTCTTAAATTTGACATTTTCAAGGATCTATTGATCCAATACACATTGTTGAAAACTAAACGGGTGTGATCTTGTTATGTATCCAATAGATCGTCTCTAGCCTTAAGCACCGTAAAAAAAGGTTGACGTACTGGGAATTCCCATTCTCTTCCTAGCAAGAAACTACTTACAGGTCATTTAAAAAATGTATATTGGGAACAGATCTTGTCACCGATCTCACAAACCACCACACGCGGTGTGAACTGTTGACATTATGAAAAGGCTAAGGTTAATAACCCCACGAGCAAACAACAATAATTACATACGCATACCTCAATTTACATCGTATAAGCTTTTGCACCTGACTTCAACTGCACTAATTGCACTGGGTCAATATTTGAAGGAGTTTACACCTTCAGGTATACTGTATCCCTACCTTGCCTGAGGAGACGTGTTCCTTTGCAGTATCTCTAACGCATCATTCTTCTCCACTGTCCGCATTTAACAGAATCTGAGGGTCTTAGGTTCTATGCAGCATCTCTTTTCTCCTGTTCCATTGGTTGCTATCTTTTTCCTGTGCTGTCTTTTCTGTTGCCATTATTATCATCATCATCCGTTTCTGCCCCCATCCTAATTGAATTAAGGTCAACGAGTCATTGTATCTTCTCCCGATAGGTACATCTATATCAGCCGTATTCTCAGTGGCAACGTCTTTTCTTCCAACTCTCTTATTATTCTCTTCTTACACGCGATTTCTTTCTAATTCATCAAACTCATAAATAAACATACAGACATGATTCTTTATTATGCCTGTTAATAAGGATGTGTAATATGTCAAAACGTTAAATGTCAGTAATGATTAAAATTGTTGCCACACTCGATCAGCGGGTAGTCAGCGTTACTTTGATATCACAAAAGGAGTCTATAAAATCTTATAAAGGTGCTGCAATTTTAACTGCTTGGTTAAATATCAAACTATCGTTATTTTTGGCACATATTTTGTTAACTTAATGGCAATGGCAATTTGACGACACGGTTGGCGCAGTGGTTGAGCCATCGGCTGCTGCGCCGCGTGTTGTGGGTTCGATCCCCGCACGGAACAAATATTTGTATGACCTACAGGTAGTTGTTCCGGGTCTGGCTGTTTGTGTATGTGAGTTTAAATGTTTGTAAACGCACCCACGATACAGGAGAAGTTCCTAGTGTGGGGCAACGTTTTTTTTTTAACAAAGAAATAAATAAATAATTGATTATTGCATGGATTTAATGTTGACGATCGAATCGTTTGTCGTGTCGATGTTATTGAACTAGGTATATTAGAGTAAGCTTTTTCATTGAAGCCAAGTTTATTTCAAATCTAAAATAAGAAGGTACTAATGCATTTAGAAGTCGACGATGCTCAACTTTGGGGACCAGTAATAAAAAATGGAGACAAGTTTTATAAAAATAACAACAATAGATATTAAGCCCTAGTAGGGTCAAACCGTGTAATTGCTTGTGTAACTTTGACCTCAATGACAATTACAAATGACATTTGAAGACAATGCAATATCTGTTGCATATAAAAGATTAAAACAATAATTTCGAAATGCAAATAATGAAAAGCATTCCGATTAATGATACTGCTGCAGATGACTAATGTGTGAAATAGCAATTCTAGAACGAAGCGCGGTAGCGATTTATATGTCGTGTGTTGCATAAAATTGCATACATTGACATCAATCTAATCGACTTTATATGCATTATTACAATCAAAGAATTAATTAGACTAATTGATCTTGTAATATTTATAACTCTACTTCAATTAAGAATGCATTTAGTATAGTCTATGACTGGTCTTAAATTATATTGATAGATATTGTACCTATATAATAACAAACGTTTTATATCTTTATTAACAATAGTCATGGCGGGCGATAAGTTCAAGGTAACTGCCTATAAAATAATTTATTCGTAATTGATTATTCATATATTCCTTTTTTTAGGTTAATGAAATACTATCGTAGAAAAGTATAACACATCCTTTTTGGTACTGTTGTTTTCTAGACTTTTGGCTAGGTGACATTGGTTTTAATAATGTCATAAGAAAAACCAGTAATAGATGCTATTTTTAAACGACGCATACAAGATTGACGGAGTTTCTCAATCCTCCAAAAATCATCGAACACACATCGTATCATATTTACACTCTACATGCGCACACCATGACATAAAGTTTGTTGTTTTCTTATTTTGTTTTGTCACTATCTGCCGATGTTATTAATTTTACCATTGGCGTGTATGTAGAATCACAATTTTGGTATACCTACTGTTAACAGTGCCTGTGTGCTGTGCTGTATGTGTGTGTGTATCTTAATATACTTTATTTTCAGTTAGACCTTTTGTTAGCCTTTTTTGTCGATGATGGCAAGCTTCTAGGAGTACAATCTATTCAAAGACCGAAGAATTTCTATTCACCATCTCCACATATTAGTTAAGAGTTACTATTCAAAGGTATCATGTCGGTGGCGACACTTTCTTACGTAAAGATTTCCCGGCTATTTCTTCTCAAAGGATAAGCTGCTCAACATAGTTATAAATACTGCGAAAATGCACACTGTATTGTATCATCAAGCTGCAATATGTCTCACGCAAGTGCGAATAGGCACATAATCTATCCACTTATTCCACTTAAATGACTCCTACGTGAGTGGGATGCGAAATATTTCGTATTACACATGGTCTTACATTTCACCATTACGTTTTAAGTTTTTATTACTGTTTACCAGAACCGCAATACTAATTGAACTCCAATTATTTCGCAAAAAACGTCCTAAAAGTACTTTTATTGATACCAATGGGACTGTTTTTGAACATTTAAAAACAAAGCTTACGCAAAATGAGGTTCGTATTTTCGTAATGGTGGCCGAGCGTACATTTTGTCGCAGTAATGTTGACAGTAAACAAAGATCGCATGTAATGACGTTTTGCAACACTTAATGCTCATAAAACATGCGTTGTAAATCAAGTAACACTGATTTTGAAAGATCACCGTTAAGTTAGTAATCAATTTGCAATTTGACAAATGGATGTTCAAAGAATTGGTAATTTTATGCAATGAATTTATGGTCATAGAGAGAGATCCTTCCACGATTGAAACCAGTTTCTGTGCGCTAATAAATAGTAATAGAACATTATAGTTAATTGTTATAGTGTGATATTACGCGAGTGTAATATCACGACGTATTACGCAAAACAAAGATCGCGTACGGCCTGTATATTGTCAAGAGTGAAAATGTACCAGGTTTCGTCACACGCGTAACTAGCGGCTATTCGCTTGCGATGCTTCTATCTGGGTCATATTATATCGCATTTCGTAAAACTTACTTACAGACCCATAACGTTACAGCCAATTACACAGGAACAATGGACGAATTAAAACAACGGACATAATTATCATAATTGGCGTGGCCATTTATTTTCACAATCAGTTCGCTCATCCAAATTTAAGGGAAAATTCAAAAAAACATCATTTTTTCGTCTTATTATAACAGGTACATAAACTCAAACGTAACTTCAACCGATTAAAAAAAAATAACAAAAAATGTAAACTAATAGAGTATTTAGTTCAGTGCGTTCGATCGCGGGTCGTGGAATACGAGTTCCTTGGATCTGGTAGCACGACCACTATCCATTGCCGGGGTATTTCACGTCCCCCGTTCGTATTAGTGCTAAGCTTATATTTATGTATCACATTCTGACGTATCTGCTCCCTGCAGCCTTAGTAGCTACCATGATGACCATATTCGTGGCCATGTCCGTGACCGACAACGACGGGGACTGGCACCTTCACTGGGTAGGGCACGTGCTTCTCGATGTGGACTGGCACGTGCTTCTCGATGTGAACGGGGTAGGGCCTGTCGACGGGGACCTGGACGGGGTAAGGCACGTGCTTCTCTACGGGGTATGGGATGTGCTTCTCAACGGGGTAGGGCGCTGGCACGTGCACCTTGACGGGGTAGGGTACGGGTTTCTCAACGTGCACAGGCACGGGACGGTCAACATGAACCTTCACGGGGTAGGGGACGGGCTTCTCTACGGGGTAAGGTACGAGTTTCTCAACTGGGTAAGGTACAGGCTTGGGGATATGCACGGGGTAAGGCCTGTCGACGGGAACCTTGACAGGGTAGGGCACTTCCTTGTACACGGGGTAAGGTTGGGGTACATGTACGGGAACCTTTACTGGGTAGGGAACTTTCTTCTCCACTGGGTAGGGAGCGGGAACGTGAACCTTGACAGGTACGTGGATCTTCTTCTCAACGGGGTAGGGCTGAGGTACGTAAACCTTGACGGGGTAGGGCCTGTCTACGTGCACATGTACAGGGTAGGGCACCTTCTTTTCAACTGGGTAGGGTTGGGGCACATGCACTGGTACCTTCACGATCTCCTTGACTGGGTAAGGGACGTGCTTGATGACGGGGTAGGGTTGGGGAACGTGCACCTTAACGGGTACGGGAACCTTCTTCTCAACTGGGTATGGGATATGTTTCTCTACAGGGTAGGGGACAGGGACGTTCTTGACCACAGTGATGGTTTTGTGGGAATGGGTATCATGTCCACCGTAACCACCGCCATAGCCGCCATCGTAACCACCGCTGTAACCACCGCCGAAACCACCGCCAAATCCACCGTGACCACCACCTCCGTGTCCGTAGCCAAGTCCGATATCAAACACTCCTCTCTTCTCGTGTTTCTTGTCGTCCGCCGCAGCTTCCTTGTTGTCGGTCACTGCCACTTCTTTTTCTGCTTCCTTGGCTTCTTCTGCGTAAGCGAAGGCCAAGAGAGCCACCAGACTGGCGGCCACGAGCTGTTAACAAAAAGGCAAAGATTAGTATCAAAAACTGGAACGAATGTGATTGTAAGAATAGAATCGAAAGTTATTATCGCAGTTGACTAATTATCTGGTGCAAATATGCTTCGAGGCTCGTTGTTTTAATGAGTGGTCGGGTAAACAGCGGCACAGACAACTACACACTCGGTACGCAATTTCCTTGTTGCGTAAAATTTTAAAAGTGGGACAAGGGGGTTTTGCATATCCAGGCACTGTCACAACCCTACGGGTTTATAATAATTATTTGCACTGTCACTTAGTTATTTTTATATTTTTTAATAATTTAAAGTTCGAACACACCATGTGCCTCATGATGCTGCACTTGTAGGTTGCACTGAAGTCAGCGAAGTCCTGAATGCGAATGATGCGTGATCGTTCGTAGCTTCGCTATATATATGCGGTAAGAGCGGCCGAGCGAAGAAAAAAAATGGCGGCACTCTATAGGACCATGTTACACTTTCGCTTTTGAGGGGGTTCGGAATCGAGCGAGCCGAAATGCTCTATATCTGTCTACGCCGAGATTCGTAGCGACCGGTTCGCTGGCAATGATATAATTTAAATATAATTAACGTAATCATCTAATGGCGATCTGTGAATGCTTTTCCTTTGTAAGGCCTCAAGGTTGCTGTGTTCTGTTCATGTTTGGCTTGTATGTTGCAGTTTAGTTAATACTTACTTGGTTATTCTATATGTTTTTCATTTGATATTAACTCGTTATTGAGTGTAATCCTTGGAGTTTTCTTAACCAATTTCTTTGTTTTTTGTAAATTGAGGTGAATATTCTATTATATTATAAGTGCATTGTGTTTAGATGGTAATTAAATTATGATAATAACATGCAAGGCAGTAAATGTAAAATATAGAAGAGGGTGTTTAATTACAAAAGATAGAGATCGTTTTAACACATTCAGTTTATTTGCAAAAGTATTTCAGCTGTTAATTTGCGTACGTTGGATTGCTTTGAAAATGTAGTCTGTGCGAAAAAAAAGGTCGTACTGGAATTTTAAAATTAACAATCTTGAAAGAAATACAGATGTATAATATCATGAAATATACGCCAACATATTCATTTTGTGAAGAGTCCTTGAAGACGTACAATTAGAGGTGAAGGGCAAATTGAGACATACATAAGTAATAGAATGGCTGCAATCTAAAAGCACAATAATCTATATATATAATACCTTTAAACGAGCAACTCTTGTATATATGTATGTTTGTATAAGTATAATCTGAATCTCGGAAACGGTTTCAACGATTTTCATGAAGTTTAGTATTCAGGGGGTTTCGGGGGCGATAAATCGATCTAGCTCAGTTTCATTTTTAGAAAATGTAGTTTAATCCGAACAAAGCTTGGTTATCCAGATGTATGTATGTACCAGCTTATTACTGTCCCACTGCAGGGCAAAGGCCTCTTCTCATACAGAGAAGGCATGAGCATTAATCACCACGCTTGCTCAAGACGGGTTGGCGATTTCAGACTTATATTAATTATATAAGTCCAGGTTTCCTCACGATGTTTTCCTTCACCGATGTCAGTGATGTCCAAGATAAACTTAGAAAGTACATATGAATTGAAAAACTCACATTGGTACTTGCCCAGGTTTGAACCCACAACCTCGTGCACAAGAGGAGAGGCCTAAACTACTGGGCCATCATGACTTATCCAGATACTAATAATGTAATGAATAGAATGTACTCTTTATGTAACTTCAGCCCTATTACCAATTGGGTGAATCATAGGTCACAAGCAGTTATTCTAAATTGTAACCACAGCTTATGACAAATTAGTTGTTCCCGGTTCCCAATTCAGATTAGACACAACGGTTAAAAATGGGACGTTCCCAGTAACAGAGATATAATAAATAAAGAAATTAAATACTGATGACATGGCTATCTTTAACCAATTGATATTTTTTTAACCATTCGTGCCTTAGAACATAAACGTTTCATGTTTGCGCATACAAAACATGCATATCAGTTACATACAATTACAGTTCCATTTGCATATATTTGCAGTTTCGGATTACGATTATTTCATTGAGGAATTTTGTAACAATGACTTAATAAGATTTTGTGATTAAGTTTTTAATAGGAGTAAATGATGTAATTGGCACGTAACGAAAAACGGTAGAAGCTTTAAGATACGAGAGAGAAAAAAGTAAATAAAGATGAATTTTATTATTGCGTCATAAGTTACTGAGATAAGAAAAAAACAGTGAATGCAGATACGTTGATAGCTGGATGAATTGAGGCAAATAGAAAAATGTAACAAGATGGAAATTAGAACAAGGCAGGAGGATGATGAATTCAATGCATTATTTAATGGTTCAATTGATCCTAAAATATACCCCCATTAATTTAGGTATAATATTGGAGATGATTTGGGAAGATTAATGACAAAATACTTTCAATTTTACCTCTGGTGACGGGCACAATTCAATGACACGTAAGGTAAGACCTTGGTCAAGACATCAAGTCACCGTCGAGCTAGGTATACGGCATTCTATTGTATTTATACTGGGGAATTTCGAAAAGCTCTTTAAAAATGCCAGTTTTTGACAACTTCAAAATTCCCGATAGAATTTATTATTGTTCAGCTTAAAAATGCATAAATGTATCAGACTTTCCTTTTCCTAAATTCAGAATGTCTTTCTTTTTATTTATAGTCATTGCAAAAATAGCTTTGGTGAAATTTTTCAATATCTATCCGTCACAAGCTTATGCTATGTTGTCAATATTATCAACTATGCTTGATGCAAATTTTTAGTTTAGCAACAAGAGCTTTGGCACGTAAGCCAGATGTTAAGTAAGTAAATGAGTAATACATAGTTATCTTGAAGTCGATCGCGACATCGCCATCGGGCGAGTTACAGCGAGCTAGTGACAGTAACAGCGTCATGGACTATGGAATCTAGGAGGATGTGTCATCAAAGCGATCGATACCTGAAAGTATAATGCTAATCGTACTCAGGTCATCTTACTTGAACACTTTAAAGCTGCGTCCGCGCTGGATAACTTCAGTACGGCTTCAGCAACGTACGCCAGAATATTTAAAGCAATTACTGTTAATTTATTTCCTAAAACTACTATTAATATTCAGGTGAAATATTATACAAGTATATGGAGGTTATACGGCAAATTATGAGTTTTAAATGCTTTTGTCCACTTGGAAATTTTCGCTGAATTAAATTGAACGCAAAGGGCGGAGGACTGCTTAGTTCTATAGCTGAAATTGGTTTGATATCATCAGTATCCTGCTGCCGTTATCTCAATTTATTTTGAGTTAGCATAGCATGGGCTTCTTTTTCCATACCTACCTATTTATCGTCATCTTAATTGTCATCTCCTTAGCAATCTTTCATGTAACCGATCCATTGTTCCTTTGGTCTTCTTCTATCCATATAACCATTCACATTCAACCGACCTATGTGGCGTGGCAGGCGAAGGTCCGCTGCGAAGCAGAAGGTTGTGGGTTCGATTCCCGCCTTGGGAAAAATGTTTGTACGATCTACAAATATTTGTTCCGGGTGTTCTGGGTATTTGCTATGTATAATAAAAATATATATCTATGTAATGTTATTTATTTATTTATTTATTTATTGTATTAAGTATATTAGTCATCTAGTACCCATAACACAAGCTCTGCTTAGCTTGGGGCTAGATGATGCTGTGTGGATTGTCCGGCATTATTTATTTATTCATACTCAAAACTTTTCTAACGACATGTTCCTCATTCTTCTTCTCTCTCTCTCTCTCTCTTTTACTTCTTAAATCTATGTTTTTAACTGGTGAAATGATAGTCTCACCGGGTGCTTGCTTAAATGTACATTGCCCACGCTTAAAACAAGTTTCAGCTTAAAAGCCACTTGTTCAGAATGATAAACAGATGCATGTCTGTGTTTTAGTTTGTTCAATTCGTAAATTAGCAGAATTTTGTAATTGAAAAGTGAATTGATTATATTGAATAAGACAGCTTTCGAAAATACAACAACCTAACTGGAAGTTATATGTTTGAGCCGTTTGGGGTTGAAACACTAGGGCCATGGGGTCCGTGTGCCCATTTAGTTTTTCGAGAAATCGCGAAACGTTTGGTCGACTCTTCACGTGACCAGAGGGCTGGCCTTTTTTTTGGCCAAAGAATCAGCATTGCCATTCAACGTGGCAATGCTGCCAGCCTTCTGGGCACTTTTCCCGTTGACAACGATGCGGATGAATTTTTTGATGCCCTATGATTATTTATTTTATTTTATTTCTTCATATATTAATAAGACAGCTTTTGTAAATTTATTAGATATTCGTTAATCGTGAGCTTTTTTAGAATTCAGAGAGGTTAATTATATAGTTGAGTTGAGTTTTAATTAAATACTTCGTGGTTATTTTCATAAACCTAAGTGCTTTGGTTTTTATACAGATGTGACTACAACAATAACTCTCAACAACATAGATATTACTTATCTTCAGCGATGGATGTTGATGTAATGCAAAGAATTAGCCTTGCTTAACGATTATACCATATACGCATCAAAAAGAAAAATAAGACCCTGATCTTATAACAGAATCATTTGATAACGGAGCAAGAACTAAAATGCATGATTTATGTTGAATTTTTGAGTACATAACAAGAGATTTTATGTCAAGGTGGACTGCAGTAATCCTTTTGTAGATTTTCGTCAAATCTATACAATTAAGACGAGTGTGGGCGGGGTGGTGTATTAACATTAATGATGCATTGGTTATAGATTTTGAGTTTTCGTGAGTATAAAATATTGTTCTAGGATCCAAGACAGCAGGTAGGCAATTGTAGTTAAATTAACTTCTCAATATTTGTAAAATTTCTTTTTTTTTCTACATCTCATAAAATAAAAGCGTCCTCTAGTTAGCTAGTAATATCACACGTAGTTATAATCTAGTCTCCACTTGGTACAACATATTTATGAGGCTGTAAATTGGCTTCCCTGTAAAAAAGTAACTTGAATTTGTTATACGATACTTTAAGATTACTCGGTATAGCGTACCATGTGCCAATACTGCATATATTGAACGTCTGGTACGTCTGCAGACAGATCTAATACCATCTTATCTGACAGCTTACAAACCAGAGAAGACTTATTTGTCAAATATTTTTAATATTTATTATTTTTTTAATATTTTTTTTATATAATTTTAATTGAAGTGAAAACTTCTTTATCCGCATAGAGCGACACTCGCGTCACCGACATGCTAATGTAATGTGTTGCACCATACTGATAGTTATTCCAAAGTGTTACTTCTATCGGCAGTCCTGCCTATTTTGTATCCTTGCTCAGTTCTAAAAATATGCATATCCGATGACACATCAGAAAGAAATCAAGAATGACAAGACAAAAACTTACGAAACTTAAAATCTATTTAACTAAACATGCAGAAATTCATCTTTCAATGACATCTTGTCAACCCAATCACTTTGCGCATATTCTCAGCTTTTCTTATAAATTTTACGAAATACTTAACTAAGTATAAAATAAACATAAATTATTTGGATTTTGACGCTTAATATGACCTTTGCATACTTGCTTATTGTTTCTTATTATTTTGTATTAACGTGTGAATTTCGAAAATCCTTTGTTTTACGAACGGAAGTTATTTTTATCGCATACTTTACATACGTTTGAGTTAGTTTATCTTTAGATCTTGTTCCTGCGATGGTATCTATTTTAGGATCTTCAGAAATGTGACATTGAATGGAGGCGTCGGCTCTTGTTTTTGTGCAGCTAAGTCGATGTAAGTTTAATTTAAAACTTAACTTCATTTGTCTTTGAAGATTAAAGACGACTGTGTACGGCCTTTATACCTACGCGCATATTTTGAGTATATTCAACCACTTTCTATAAAATAAGATGATATATTTTTGTTATACTAAATGATTGACTGACTTGACTGATTGACTGATGGATACTGTATATTCCACTGTCTGATGCAGAAAAAAACATTTTGTAAGTCGTTTGGTCTTAGAGGTCAAGTAGGATATATTTTGTTTGTACCTTATCTTAATAAGGTACGATGTCACAGCCATATTTATATCTATACTAATATTATAAAGTGGTAAAATTTGTTTGTAAATTTGTATGTAGGGGTAATCTCCTACTAATGATCCAAATCTAATAGAATATTCACTGTTAGAAAGTTACGTTATTCCTGAGCGTTATAGGCTATTATTATTTTGCAAACTACGCTTTATAGGGGTGGAGGGGATTTTAACGTTCGAAGGAAAAAGTACGAAATACCAGTTTTAAATATAGAAGTCCGAAAATGATTTAATAAAAAATAAAAAAATCGGAATAATCTTTTTTTTTTCTTAGAATTGGACTAATACTTCTTGTACTTCGCTATCACTAATGATTGCACTATAATGAGCTTTGCGTTTTGTTAAACAAAGGTAAAGATTGCCTTTAAAAACCATTAAGTTGTAATACACTGGCGTGCATAATAAGGGTACATCCCGTACAACCTTTATAACAAATATACACACATAGATGATGGACATTAATCAATTATTAAAGAACTGCAGTCGAGTTGCATCATTTTTATTGAGGATGCCATTAATTTAAATCAACTCAAGGCAACTTTGTCCAAGTTTCACTATATATTACGTCGTGTTCTATCAGTGTGTTTATTAATGTTATCAATATCAAAATTCATTTATTCAAATTAGGCTGAGAATCAGCACTTTTTGAACTTCTAAACAAAAGACAGTCTCCCAAAACGCCCACCTTTCACCACTTCCTAGTGTTTTTGCTGGGAAGTAGAAGTGGTGGAACAAACTCCCCAGAACAGTCTCACAATTGTACTAGCCTGTTACTGTCCCACTGCAGACTAGAGCCGAAGGCCTCTTCTTATACGGAGAAGGCACGAACATTAACTATGGATCTCTGACTTACTCTTATCATCACTATTAGATGTGCCTCACGGTTTCACCAGCTCCGAAGGGCTGTAGCGTGATATTAAAAAGCCTTTCTCAAGAGTTGGGCTGTCGAATGCATTTTTTTTACGACTGTTAGTTCCATTCTTTAGCTTTGTTTTATTAGTATAGTTTAGTCCTTAAACATAACTGGTGAAATGTGGGTGTACTGTAGGTACACCTCTGTCTATCACTTCGATAATACAAGTGTAAAGATATGTATTATGTTCAGATTAGTCGCTTTTTTTTATTTGATAGTAGATCGTAGAGAGTAGATTTTGATTAGTAGCCATAGTTCATACGATTCGACCCTTTAGTTACTCTTACCACGTGCTATTCGCAACACTAGAGACGTGACAATCAATGACTACGTTATGTGTCAAACATATAAAGATACGTGGCCTTTTACTGACGTTACCATGTCATCATTCGTCATATCCAGTCAGGTCTGGGCTCCTTGTGTTAAGCAACATGACCTGAGTAACCTGCAGACCGGGCTTTAGGCGGATTGTAATTAAAATTGATTTGAAGAGCGGCTTACACTGTGTTAAATTTTATACTCTTTGTCAGAAGCCATATTAGTCTGATATTCGTGAATCCAGTTTTTATTACTGGGTATGATTTCTGACCTGACGTCAGATCATGTGGAAATTATTTGCAGCGACGACTGATTCCCAAGATAAGGTTTCAAGGAAACATAACTTTCTGCGGCAACTGTTACCACATGAGTTAGTATGCTGGTATATCCTGTGGCTGTAAGCAAAAAAATCTTTTGAAGGATATATTTTAGATCAGCAAAAAAGGCGCCTAAAAAGGACCCTGACAGTCGTTTCGGGTTGTCAGAAGTCGAATCAACCAGTCTTCACCATTAGTGTCGTATTACCTAGTTTATGGGACTTCAGATAGGCAGTCTCTAAACGTATAATATTAGCTTCATTAGGCTGAAAGCCAACCTCAATGTAGCTGGGTAGAGGCAGATGATGAAAATAGACGTTCATATTTTCATTCGATTTAAGTATATAGACGCCTTCTATTATATTCCTCGTTGACTAAATCATCGCTTACCAACGCATGGATAAGTGTTAAATCGTGATTCCATTTATGATAATAAGGAGAAAAAATCATATGCTGGCCTATAGTGAATGTGTTACAGGACCTTATATTTTAAGCCATCAATAAAAAAAAAAAAAAAAAAATTACGTTGTCTCCGGAGGTTTTTTCACTGACTCCAAGTTTTAACTGACTCCAACTTTTATCCAACTTGGAGTTCATGGTCACGACACCTAACGACAAGGGTAAACCTAACAGAACATAATTTCACGCCAAATAAAGCGCCACTTTATGTATGTCCGACTAATTTGTAGAAAAAACCCTCTTTAAATAAATGCAATCAGGAAATTGCATGCTAACTACCGGTAACTTTATTTTTAGGTACCTAAGCAAATAAAAGTACATAGGACTTTATGTGTTTGGCTTTCAATATTTATTTATGACGCAGGTTACTATGTAAAACCTCCCAAAAAAGATGCGACGCCATTAGTGTTACTCAGCACTTTTTGAAAACGCATAGGAGAGTAAAATAAAATAAATAATCACAGGGCATCGAAAAATTCATCCGCATCTCTGTCAACGGGATAAGAGCCCAAAAAGCTGGTAGCATTCCCACGTTTAATGGGAATGCTGATTGATTGGCAAAAAAAAAAAGCCAGCCCTCTCTGGTCACGTAAAAAGTAATTTATAAATAATTTACTAACGTTTGTTTGTATTAATTTATTCGGAGAATTCTGTTCCCATAATAAATATATACCATAACATCACGTCTGCATTACGAACAGGGTAAGGCAGAGGTGCGCCTATAGTAGGTACACCCACATTCCACCAATTAGGTTTAAGTCCCATGTAATAGAGGACAAGCCTCTAGCCAGCGACCGGCGACTAATGCTTAAGCTAAAAATTATTGTTAGTGATAGAAATTTCTCCAAGTAGCATAGTAATAATAGCAGAACGAGTGCGTCGTGGGACTGTTGATCGGTTGGTCTATTACCGATAGTCAGCGATAAAATTTTCGTAATAGACTTCGTAGATTCGCACTAGGCGTGAACGTCGCGACGTTTTAAAAGATAAAATATGTTAGACTGACTTATCGTCCCATGGGAATTTAAAACGTGTTTCTAACGTCTTTGTTTACAACTGTAGGTTTGAATAATTATTCATAGTTTATACTACAATTGATGACAGGTTGATGGCGATAGACTCGCCCTTATTGTATAGGACTTAAACATGACAGGCAAAATGTGGGAGAATTATTAGGAAGATACAACTTTAACAAACTTTGCGGGGAATACTGGCGTGTTACAATGTTACCATATTCACAACCAACAACATAAACCAATGACTATTGATTTGTTCACAGACATTACCAATCTACCTGACTTCGCCTTTGAATCATGCATGAAAAGTCTATGTTGCCAAAATGTGATTTTGATCAAGACAAGCACAACAACAAAATAGAATATTGACGATAAATGGTCCGCGCTCTACATACATAACTTTATCCCACATACATATGTGTATAAGTGTCGTCAAATGCGTGATTAGCCTTAATTTGTGCGTTCATTTGCGCAAAATATTCGGAACAGGTACGCGGACTCATCTATTGTAGAATAATAATGTCTATTACTAGATAATGCCGCAAGTTTGTCCAATTGACATCATTTACGTGATTCGTTTTGAGTAGAATATATTTTGTTGTTGTTACTTGACCACTATTGAGCGTTTATACGATCTAATCTACGACTAAATAGAGGATAGTTTCGAAAAGCAAATGATTTACGATGTGGACCTCAGCCACATTGTGTTAGAAAATGGTGTCGATTCCCTTGTTCACAAGCTAAATTAAATTTAGATTACTTTCATCTCTTTCACTCTTATAAAACCAGACGGGGACGGACTTCTAGGAGCTGTCAGTTTTATTCGAACTGAAACTTCCAAACAAACAAAATTGACATTTAACAGACATCGACTAAAACCATGTTCAAGTTCAAGGCATAAACTAATTTGACATCTATTTTTAGAACATGTCTGTTGCCATCCTTTTCTGGAACTATCTATCAGAAAGAGATGTCAATTTTCTGATTTAAGTTTAGTATGTGATGCAGGGAATCGGCACCATTGACATTTAAAGTATATAAGGACCCTAAATTCTGTTTACCTTAGTTAAATAACAACACGGGTTGTCATCTTAAGTTTAAGAACAAATTTACTACTATCTTGCAATACGGGTGCTATTGAAGTTGCTACTAATATATCAGAGGCATCAACATCTATTATAAGTCTTTACTCATCTATTATAAGTCCTAGCACTGATGACATAACAAAAACCACAGGGATATAGATCAAAGATAAGCTATCAGGATAGGCTGTAAGAATTGTGTAAGGCTCATAGATATAAAATAACAACATAAAATCCCGCCTGTATGGAACAATCAAATCCAGCCTTTCCCTTGCTGTCCTCTTCAGCGACGTCCTAAGCCGAGGTTCGTACCCTGCAGGGGGTGCCCTTAGCGATAGTCGCTTAGCTTATAAGTTTTGTATGCCTGGCTGGAGGCCTTAATTTTAATTAAGCCCCCCACAGGAAAGTTCGGTTGAGCAGTAAATATCCCTGAAGGATAAACTGCGAGATGCCCCTTCCAAAAAAAAAAAAAAACCCGCTTGTATTCCCCAAATGGTTAGGCATTCTATCTATGTAGGAAGTGTATTCGCTCCAATTTCACCAGTTATGTGTATGTCCCATCTAATAGGGTGCGAGCTTATTGCCATCAACCGGGCACGAATCTTAAATCCAAGCTGAATTATTTCTGATGCAATAGCCCAACATCACAATAAAAAAAAGAAAGTAACGTATAAAAAAGGTTTTAAAACAAAACTTTTTTCAAATTTAAATTTGTTAGTTTTTACGTTACGTTTACACCGCGCAATTGTGTAACCTATCTCCACATTCTGAACAACAAACAATACCTAATGTTTTATTGTAATTTATTTCATTTTTGACGGCAGGCAGCAATAACTCTAATGATAATAAGCCCATTACATAAATGTGTGTGAACTATTCCTGAACTCTATGGTGTCATTATGCTCTCAAAATGAGCAGTTGCAGGGTTCCCATGGCTAATATTCGTTTAAAAGATAAGAATTTATTGTTTCATAGTTGTATTATTTCGGAAGGATTTTGTTTATTGACTGTTGTAGTAATGTTTTATGTTTGGAAGTTTATTTTTCGTTATTACTTCCTGTAGTTATTTCCTAGGTGATAAGAGGTCATGAGTACGTGAGATTTGCTTTATTTTGTAGAAGAACCACTTCGTTAGTTTAGTGGTAGCTAGTACTACTGCTGAGAATGGAGTTTAATTAAAAAAAGTAATTGGGTTTTTCCATCTGGTATTTCTCTGTATGAGCTCGGATTTGCGGCCGTGTGTGTGGTTGATGTCAATATTCTCGCACCCTGTAATACGGAGCTAAAACATTACTGGTGTTAGCGCCCTTCAAGAAATGCATGCGAGATGTTATTATTCAGGAGCCTATTTTTTATTTTCGGTTTTTACTACCTAGCATACACCTGTGTATTTACACAGGTGTATGCAATCGTTGCATTTGCAACGATTTTATTTAAAATCCAAGCCCACGCCAGCGGTTCGGGTCATCATTGATCTTTCCATCAAGGCCAGTCAATCAACAATATATAGGTAATCAACATAAACAAAAATGCGAGACATTCTACCATTTTATTGCATATTACATGTAGTATTTCAAAACCATTTAATCGTAGTTCCTTACTATATATACTTTTCTTTCTCTCTTTCTAGCTCGAAAAATACTATAGTTTGATTTAAAGATATTTGAGCCCGCTCTAACTACTTGATTGAAATTCGAACGTATTTACCGTCAATGTCATTCTTTTACTTTGCCGTGGCATCGCATGTCTCACGCAAAACTCATGAAGACATATATATACATTCCTATTTTAAATCCTTAGAACGGCCGATACTTTAGCGTTTCCTTTAATAAGTACTCACCGCTAGCAATAACAAAAGAAGTTGTCTGTCTATATAAAAAACGCAGCGTTCCAACCGTAGCGTTTTAGTTCAACAGTGCGTCAACACCCAAGATCCGAGCGATTCGTAAGTGCTGTTTCGCAAACGTTTCCCACCGAACGGTTTTCGTGAAGCGATTGTCATTCCAAGGTCCTTATTGTTCTTTTAAATTGTCTTATTTTTATTAGGATTATGCTGTTTAATTATATTGAGATCAGTTGCGTTATGTTGCTAAATGTTTGAGTACATTATGTAACTAAAAAATAAATTTATCAAGAAAGCTTACTAAAGGGAAATAGAATTTTGACATGATAGAAAAGTTATACAAAGTGTAAGGGACATCAACGCACTACCTGATAACCTGAGTTTCCTACATAAATAGGGTAGCTGGGAGTGAAAATGCCGGGAGGGGACGCCCTAGAAGGAAATACACTGATCTTATTGGTGATGTTCTTCAAAAAGGTCAGGTGCGTAGTACTCGCAACTGGCGTGCGTGTATATCCAGATGTATGAACGTAAACGAAGCAAAAGGATCGTAGCAGGTGGCGTTCTGTTGTTTTTGCCACCCCTATGGGAAAAAGCGTGATATTATGTAAAAAAAAAAGTAAAGTACCAGCCTATTACTGGCCCACTGCAGGGCAAAAGCCTCTTCTCATACAGAGAAGGCATGAGCATTAATCACCACGCTTGTTCAAGACGAGTTGGCGATTTCAGACTTATATTAATTATATAAGTCCAGGTTTCCTCACGATGTTTTCCTTAACCGATGTCAGTGATGTCCAAGATAAACATAGAAAGTACATATGAATTGAAAAACTCACATTGGTACTTGCCCAGGTTTGAACCCACAACCTCGTGCACAAGAGGCGAGGCCTAAACCACCGGGCCATCATGACATGTGATTTTATGTACGTAGGAGTACATATATTCCTACTTGTGTTTATAAACCAGTGGTGAGGTATGTGTTTGTTGCCTGCTTATATGATTTTTATATAATATAAGCTATAAATACAAAAGGTATTCCTAAATTCCTGCAAAAAGAAGAAGTTTATTTTGATGAAAGCTTCAAAATGATTGTAGGTTGGATTTTAGGTGAATAAAGTGATTATTTTGTCTAAAAAAACTCATTTAATCATCATCTGTCTAGCCCTCTTCCCTCTTCCCAAACTATGTTGGGGTCAACTGCCTATCACGTCTCTACAGCCGAGTTACCAGGCAACACGATATCCTTTGCCAAGACTAGTTGCCTAGTTGCTTAGTTACTTTCGGGCTTATGAATACTCGTAACGACTATTCAAGATCCAGTAATGACAGACGGGAAAAACGGTTTAACATGCTTTTCAAGGCACGGAGGAGTCTCGATGTTCAGTGAACGGTCACTCATCCACAGACTGACCCGGCAAGCTTAAACTTCGGACGATAAAAAAACTGTGTAATTCTGTCAAAAAGTCTGCACTTTGTATGCAACCGAACAATTTTTTTGGATTGATGGAAAATTAATAATGGGTATCGTGTATTCATTGCCTATTGTTACTCCTTATTACGATTATTTTGATGTATAATAAAGAATATACCTACCATAGCAATTATTGCTTTAAATAATGAAAACCGCATTAAAATTTTAGAAGAACAGGAAAGACACGAAGACACGTTGTATGAGAGAGGGTAATTTTAAAAATTAAAAACAAAAACAACAATTTATTTTTTACAACTTTTCATGAAACATTTATACATAAAAATTGCACTCAATCTTGTGTAAAAAAAGATTATGTGGGCTTTTTACTTATTTTATAGTCACTTATAGGCTAAGATCCTTCACGCGGAAAAATATTAAGCCACCAAGCATTTAGGTAGACTGCCATCTGCAACATTTGCTTCAACCGTATTTGGCATGACGAGGTTCTTGGCTGTCAAGCCACTGACTGACACATTTAGCAGCATCATTGCTGCTAAGCACGTCCTACAGATAACATTACGACACACACAAACAACGGCAGTCTTATTGATCATAACTTAATATCTTCATATTTGTTTCCTTGTAGATCCCCCATCTGCTTGTCCTTGTCAGCATCATGGTAATATCAATTTATTAGTTAACGCTTAGGTACGTATAGTGAGGAACTTTTGCTTCGTCGAAGCATTACGCATTCTTGTACAGGTATATTACTGCTATAGGTCGCATTCACATAGAAAACAGATACCTGGCGCCGGTCTGCCAGCGTTTGTAAGCGCTTGAAAGCGCCGACCCGCGCTGTTACTCAGCGCTCGTTGGTGTAGGCAATTTTTGTTATATTTGCCAAACCAGTGCAGCGCCGACAAGCACTCAGAAGCTCGGATCTGAGTTGTTTAGCGGCCGTCAGCTTAAAAACTCATCGCACACATAATTATAAGCGACATAATTTTGACGACCGATGTGGCGCGGCGGGCGAATGTGCGCCTGCGCTGCAGGAGGTTGCGGGTTCGATTCCCACCTTGGGACAGATGTTCTGGGTATTTGCTATGTATAATAAAAAATATCCATCTATGTAATGTAATGTATTAAGTATATCAGTCATCTAGTACCCATAACACAAGCTCTGCTTAGCTTGGGGCTAGATGATGCTGTCTGGATTGTCCAGCATATTATTATTATTATTATAGCTGTGCATCGGATTGGGTCTGCAACGCTCAGTAATTAGCATCGTAAACGGCATTCGATAGGAATGACGACCGCCTCGGCTCACTCACAATGGTTTAGCTTCAGAACTAAGTGCGGAAACAGATTCCGATTTATATAGGTATACATAGATAGCATTCTGTTTTAGTTGTGTGTGTAAAATTAAATGGTAACAATCGCTATTACAATGATTATGTACCCCAAACTGTTAGATTTTCCCAATTGAAAATGAACTTTATTCTTTTGTTATAAAGTTGAAAAATTATCATAGAAATTTGACATATTGAGCTGGCTTGTGTCCAGTCTAGAATAAAATTAATTAAACCACATTTAAATTCACATATTATTTTAAAACTGAGACAGATAGAACCTGCCAGACAATTCTAGTGGATTGATAATATAATGTAAATGGTCAAATTGTAGTCAGCTGATATGTGTGCGATAACACTAATATAACTTGGAAAGATTTACTTGGTTTTACCTGCTTGCTGTATGTAGTGACTACCTGCGCGTGCGCAACATGGCACTGGCAAAACCAGCTACCCGCTTTCTGCGTGAATGCACCAAGAGTTAACAAACTATTTTGCTAAGCTTAAGACAATCATTTTATCAATCCCAGTGATTTTGATATCTTGGTTGTGATCTGTGTTTTTTAATAACGGAATTTCGATACCCTGCATGTTATCTGAGTTTTCCAGAATTTTGGTATCTGGGATGTGATCTGAGTTTCTCAACACCAAAATGTTGATATCTTGGATGCGATCTGTGTTTTTCAGTACCGGAATTTCGGTATCCTGAATGCGATGTGGGATTTTCAACACCAACATTTTGATATCTCGGATGCGTTCTGTGTTTTTCAGTACCGGAATTTCGGTATCCTGAATGCGATGTGGGTTTTTCAACACCAACATTTTGATATCTCGGATGCGTTCTGTGTTTTTCAGTATCGGAATTTTGGTATCCTGAATGCGATGTGGTTTTTTCAAAACCATTTTTTTTATATTTTTGATATGATCTGTGTTTTTCAGTACCCGAAATATCATATCTTTCACGTGACACGGAAGTCTTATAGCTTCGATCACCGAATTCAAAAATAAGCTTAAACTCTAATCCTTTTCCTGAAACAATACGAAATTTAAAAAAAAGGTGAAAAATAATACTGCAAAAAATTAGTTAGGTAAAACTAACTTTATTACTAACTTATAATAAAATAATTTAACAAATTTAGCTGTCGATAAACTGACGATTGACGTCGGACAGTCGATTATAATCGCCTCAAAACATAATCGATGATCTATGAACATAATCCTGCCTCGAACCACATTGGTCATCTATTGGCAGTTATCTACAGTTAGACTTTTAATTTGATGCAGTAAGTTGACAGAAACACTGAAAAATGCACTATGGCAGTGCATAAATAAAATAACCAGCAAGGTACTGTACTGAAGTGTACTAAAATCTACTTTGTAGGTTATTTTATTAATGGTGAACCTGTTTTTGTTTTCATGTCTTAGTGTCCTAGGTGTTCAGAAATTCTCTTAACACCAAAATTAAGATATCTCGGATGCGATCTGTGTTTTTCAGTACCGAAATTTCGGTATCCTGAATGCGATGTGTGTTTTTCAACACCATCATTTTGATATCTCGGATGCGATCTGTGTTTTTCAGTACCGAAATTTCGGTATCCTGAATGCGATGTGTGTTTTTCAACACCATCATTTTGATATCTCGGATGCGATCTGTGTTTTTCAGTACCGAAATTTCGGTATCCTGAATGCGATGTGTGTTTTTCAACACCATCATTTTGATATCTCGGATGCGATCTGTGTTTTTCAGTACCGAAATTTCGGTATCCTGAATGCGATGTGTGTTTTTCAACACCATCATTTTGATATCTCGGATGCGATCTGTGTTTTTCAGTACTAGAATTTCATCCTGAATGCTGGTATTTATTTTGAAGGTTATTTTATTAATGATGAACCTGTTTATTTTTGTCTTAGGTGACATTTGATTCTGTCAAATTACTGCATCTACTTAAAGTCTGACTTTAGTTACGCCTTTAGTTATTGTCTTCAAGCGACCCATAGCACTGACAACTCCCGTAGAGGCATAAACAGTCCGAACCGTATCCTTGTACGCATATCAGATCAGTGGAACATTCTGGAAACGAGACAAAACTGTACTACTGTACTACTCTATAATTGCTCAATCCTAAGTATTGTTTGTGGTATTGTTCGTAAAAAAACATACTTGCGTACCAGACAGTATATTTTAGAAAAAAATTATATAAATATGTCGTGGAAGGAAATCAATCAACGGTTTTTATTTTTTTTTGTCGTAATAAAAATCGTTGCCCCATACTAGGAATTTTAAAGGCCATACAAATATACGACACGCGGCGCAGCAGTCGATCGCTCAGCCACTGCGCCAAACGCGTCGTCAAATATCATATTTTATAACTGTTTTTTTTATGTCTTTTTGTTAGAAATTAGTTTCTAATTGTTTTCATTCTTCGACTGCATTTATTCAAAAACTTAAATATTATATTAAAAAGATACGTAAATACCTGGTACATGTCTCAAATAATAAAAGTGATATCCAGATGCAAATTCCATTAATAACAAAAACGTGAAAAACAGTCCGAGTCTTGACAACGTCATGATTACAAAGTTACAATATTCGTTTGCACACATTTTCACCTATATTTATGTTTTTTTTACAACATGTGTAATTGTGTATACAGTACAGTAATCGATTATACTAAACTCTGTTAAGTATGTTCATGTCCGTTACTAACTAAATACACTAATTCAAACATAATGTTTAAAACGTGTTTTTTTTAATGTAAATTTTAGCCATTCAATTTACTTTTCCACTCGTGCAAAGTGACGGAGAAATAGATCGGGCTGTTAAGCACCGAATTAACATAGGGTGGATGAAATGGCGGCAGGTAACGGGAACAACTTGTGACCCCATATTCCCCTTAATCTTAAGGGGAAGATTTACAAAATAATAGTAAGACCTGCTGTCTTGTATGGATCAGAATGTTGGGCCGCAAAAGGCATGAATGAGAGGCATCAGACATGCAGCTGAGATGAGAATGTTGAGGGGGATGTGTGGTGTTACGCGAATGGATAGAATAAGAAATGAGTATGTAACAGGAAGTCTAAAAGTGGCGCCTGTGACCGAGAAGTTGTGTGGAAATCGGTTGTCATGGTATGGGCATGTGATGCGAAGGAATGAGGACCATGTTGTGAGGAAAGTTTTGAGTATGAATGTGCAGGGTTACATGAGTAGAGGAAGACCAAAGAAAAAATGGATGGAATGTGTGAAAGATGATATGGCAAGAAAAGAGGTGACCCTTGAGATGACGGCAAATAGAGATGTATGGAAGAAGAAAACATGCTGCGCCGACCCCAAATAAATTGGGATAAGGGCAGGAGGATGAATTTACTTTTCCAAGATCTTAAACGGTAAGACGCATTTAAAAAAAGTCAAGCAAAATTTAATTCCATTTTTTTTCTCGATGAGGTTACAATCTGTCAATGAGCCAAGTTTCTTTCAAAATGTTATACATACAGCTCGTGTCGCATAAATATGTCAAATATATCACAGTGTTAGTCATATTGAACAGAGCCCTGTTTTATATATGTATAATACCATAATTATACTTAACTTAGTTACCTTAACTTATAAAGGAATGAGGACCATGATGTGAGCAAAGTTTTGAGTATGAATGTGGAGGGTTACAAGAGTAGAGGGAGACCAAAGAAAAGACGGATAAATTGTGTGAAAGATGGTATCAATCACTAACTTAATTTACACTGTAACAACACACAATTTAAAATATATCTTACTCACACGGCAATTCTCCATATACGATTATAATACACTACATTATATTTATTATGGAATATTATAGTATAAACCACACCCTAACATACAAAATTGTATACATAAATAAAACAAAATATATACATTCACTATATGTTAATTTAATATATTTAACCCTACGTATTTGAAACTTCCTATTTACTACTATATACATGAAGAAAACAAAAATTTAAATTTATTACAGTACCTACAGCATATAAAAACCACACCCCTCCATACCTAACCCCTAACACACAAAATCATACCCATAAATATACAAAGAAACATAAGTACCTAATCAAAATATATAAATGCAACTTACCTAGTTATAATAATTACTGCAACCATATGAATTTATTAATAAGATAAAAGTTTAATTTTACGAGCACAACAATAACAACATTGTACCGATTTTTAAACGCGGTGAAAAAGTCACTGTGTCATGGGCCTTAATAAACATGTATTGTATTTTTTCTATAAATAAATAAATTAATAAATAACTGCCCGCATTAGCGATGCTCCTAAGATGTCGTGCACTTATTTCTACAATTACCCTACCTTCTTTTTTTTTACGAGTCTACTAATACTGTTACGAACTGATTTTATTGACTTATTGTACCAATCCACTACGCAAATCGACCTCATGTATTTATAAATTATAATATTGTATTTTCTCTGTAAGTGATTATGTAAATATTTTGAGAAAATAAATGTCTAAAACCGTATATGGCTAGAAAGGAGGTGACTTTTAAAATGACGGCAAATAGAGATGTACGGAAGAAGAAGACATGCTGCGCCGACCCCAAATAAATTGGGAAAAGGGCGGGAGAATGATGGTGATGATAATTTACCAACTCATTATCTAAATAAAACTACGACTCTACGTTGTAGCGTTGCTACGCGGCGTAATAGACTTCCTCAACTCCTCAATATTGGTGTCCGTCGATGATGGCAACGACTTTTAGTGTTCCGTACCACCAAAAATATAACACATTCAAATCCACATTTCCAAATGACGTTATTTCCACGTAAACAAATATCAATTTTATACCGGTATTAATAAGACGATTTTAAAATTGCTATTGCATTTTTAGAATCTAAATTGTACGATTGTAACGTAGAATACTTGGCATAGTATAATTTTGTCATAATATGTTTTTTTAACAATTAGTCATACTTTGAATTTTTCTTGAATCATGGGTGTGAGAACTCACACACATAAGCCGGAACTACTACCTGTAGGTCGTGCAAATATTTGTTCCGTGCGGGAATTGAACCTGGGTCACGAAGCGCAGCAGCCACTGCGCCAACAGTACCATCAATATAATATTATGCTTTCACAAAACAGGAGGGAAGGAAAGAATCCAGCCGATCTATACTGTAAAAAGTTACGAGAAACCAGTGAAATGACTCAACCCCTTGTCTAATACAAGGGGTTGAGTCATTATGGGATGATAGCTCACTCTGTCTTCATTTCGCCATCAAATCAAATCAAATCAAAATACATTCATTCAAATTAGGCTGAGCATCGGCACTTTTTGAACATCAAAATTTATATAAGACAGGGGACTGTCTTATGTAAAGTCCGCAAAAACACTACGAAGTGATGAAGGGCGGGTCACCACTTCCTAGTGTTTTTGTTGGGAAGAAGAAGTGGCTCAACAAACTCCCCAACATTTTCACGGGAAGATTTACAGAATAACACTGCTGTTCTTAACATCCTGCTTTCGTATTACAATGGCATAGAATCCATTTCATACTGTACAACTCAAAAATGTATATCTCAATCTCTCAGTCAGGCTCAGTATTACTCATTTCAAATTATATGCCGTTTGACCCGACACGTTTGGGCTTGTGTAAGTTACACCCAATTTCACATTTGTAATGTTCTTGTATGTAACTTGTGTTTACGTTTGTATGTATTATTGTAACTTATATTACCGTAATGTTTACTGGTAGTCTAGATGTTGCAAGCGTGATTACTGACTGCACGGTTTAGGGTCCAGTTATCGAGTTATAGGGAAATTAATAGCAGCCCAAAGTCAAAAGTCATCGCGCTTGCTTTTGTTTATAATTCTGATCGATCGACTTTGGAATTTAGACATTTCGTATAAGTTTAGTTAGTTAGTTAAGTTTGATGCTAAGGCCTCTTCTCTTATAGGGAAGGTACGAATATTAAACATTAAGCTTTTTCATGGCGGGGTGATGATTTTAGACTAACAATAATTATAAGTCCAGATTCCTCATGATGCTTCTCGTCACTAATATCTATCACTACATAGTTTAAAACAAAGTCGCTTTCTCTATCCCTATATCCCTACGTATGCTTAAATCTTTAAAACTACTAAACGGATTTTGATGCGGTTTTTTTAATAGATAAAGTGATTGAAGAGGAAGGTTTAAATGTATAATATACATATTTTATACCCGTGCGAAGCCGGAGCGGGCCGCTACTGATGTATAAAATAAAATGAGAAAGTACATACCTACATATGAATTGAAAATACCACAACAGTTTTGTTGCTAACTAGCGCAACATTTCGTTACATTTATTTATATTTAATTCCGTACTCCGAGAATAGGCTCCTAAATTCAGGACCTCATTATACCTATAACTAATTTGAAATTCGATTTCCTGAGAATTTGTTTGGAGTGTGTGCTGCGTAAAGTATTGTGAAAGGCCTAAAGCGAGGCTTTGTCTAGTGTTCTAGATAGGCTCCTATATTCTAGATCACTTTGTTCCGAAGCCTGCATACTCCACATTGTTCCAATTATAGTATTGAGAATATTTCACTGCGTTTGTTCCCACGCAACAATTAATATATTCATATAAATCTCTACAGCAAGGATTCTATTTCAAAATTCAATCAAATTAACTAGATTAACATGTATATATTGACATTAGAATCTCAGTATTTCAAAAAGATCTAGATTAATTAACATTTTGGCGCGACTATACGCCAATATCTTTAACTGATTTGTTAACTGGGAGCAAGTTATAGATTTGCTCTCATCGCAAGTCATGCTAATATAATCTACTAATACCAGTGAGTTTGCTAAGACACGGTTTGCTGCTGATAACAGTATGATTACGTTACTAACACAATGGGTATTGCTGCCATTTCTTCTGATCAGTCAGAATCTGTCAGTTTATAATAAGAAGTTTAATAAGTTTCTATTTTTTTAATTAGCTGTAATTTCGGCCTAGATTACCTACTGCGTAAGAAACACTAGTAGTACGCTTTGCAAGGTAGCACATACTTTTAAATACTAAACTATATTATATTTAACACAATGCACAGAGGCCAGGACATAGAGCTACCCTAATCTGTGAAATTTCTTTGATAGTTATTCAACTTTATAACAAAATAAGGTTCATGTTCTTTTGGGATAAATGGACAATTTGGCATAGCTTGATGAACTGGTGTCTGTACACCAATAATATACCTATGTGTCACAAAGAAATAAATTACAATTTGAATTCAAATTTCTTGATCATTATTATTGACTCACTTAAGCATCCCCTCATCCAGTTTTATTTATGCAAGGCCACTTCAATTAAACAAAAACAGCGGGCTGCTCACTTTTGCAACTAGCTCATCGGTCAACATAACGTATCATTAGAATTTTGACAGTACCTCAACAACCATTAATAACAAGACCTTGTTATGAAGCATCAATTAATGCCGTCTCATGATCAATTACCCCACAAACTAATACAGTGCGTACATTTCCTAATGTTACCTTCGCGTTGAGAAAAATGCCGTGATGCAATGTCGCAGTAAGATGTCCACATTACGTATGTGGAGCAAAACGTACGGACGTCCAGCTGTAGCGGGTGGTCGGTGGAGCAAGGCATAAGACATGATGTCAGAAAAAAAAAGAAACAAAGAGCTGTCAAGTCTCTGTCACTAAAAAAAACTGCCAGCATTTTTAATTATGAACAGTAGCCCTAGCACGAATTTCTTGCAAGAAGTTTATCAACCAAAAACGTCAACAATTTGTGCTAAGTTTAAAACAGTGCCTCTACAACTCGTGAAACTAATTTTGTTTGACCATAACAAGATAATTTGACGATTGATTGTTTCGGTTGGTATCTTGCGAACAATTTGTGCTACGCTTGCATGTTACTCTGTTACTTACTGTTTTTGTAGCCTCTTAAGTATTTTGTTTCTAAGATGAAAAATGATCTTCTATCTTATTGAGGGGTCGATATAGTTACTTGCAGAAAACAAATCACGATCATATAAACTTAAATTTAAGATCACCAATCCTTTTGTCGGTAAAAGTCGATCTTGGATTCACAATTTTGTGTTCATAAACAAACTCAAATAACTTAAAATTATGGTACATACATGGCGTGCCATTAAAAACCCATGTATCAAAACCGTTCGTATACATTTCGACTCAAATTGAAGAAATAAAAGAAAAAACTGGAAATAAAATTACAAAATGATTTCTCCTGAATCGCTTGTCGCTCCCAACAAACACCATACAACCGCTCATAAACGCAAGCCTTACAATAATTTGATACTGAATCATTATAATTACGAAAGTCATTATGCCCCACATAGCATAGAGGGCGTTACGTACGCTCTGATACAAAATGATCATTTCATTTTCATTTTTGGACTTAATTAATATAGACTTTGTGGACTGCTTGAAATTTTAAATTGTTTTTTAGATGGAGATTGTAATTGGTTAGTTAGATAGGCAGTCTCATTGAATAACTCTAAAATGTAAATACTATGTAGTTAATTTAAAAACGGCGCGGCAGTGTATTCAAGATGGCGCATTTTTTTTTTTTTAATCTAATTTTGTTTAGGGCCTTTAATCGAAGATATGTCAGCCCCATCATACCCTTTTACATTGGTTGGCTATCTTAATCGGTAATTGTTTACAATCTTACCTAATATTTAATGAAATAGAGTTATTCGTGGAGGACCCTAATTAAATGGCACAACTTTTTGATAATCTCCGGAGGTACAGACAAGATAAGATGGCGCATTGAGACAGAAAAATATCTCAACCCTTTCACATTCCCAATTTGTAAGTTAAATAAATATATGTTTGGATAAAAAACCTACTTAGTGCTTACATATGTACACCTTAATATGCCCTTTGTCAAATCATTTATTCTTCCCATGATTTAGCAATTTTTATACCATAAATCATTTAACATTAGTATTCAATATACTAACCTGTACCCCGCGGTTTTACCCGCTCCTAAGAGTCGTACCTTGATGTTAAATAACGTATAACCTTCCTCAAGAATTGGGGTATCAAAACCAAATAATTCTAAGTACCAGAATAACAAGTTAATTCTACAAAACAAACAATCTCTTCAGCTTTATCATATATTTGAAAAATGATAATGTAAATCGAGAATGCATTAAAATGATAATTAACTTCGGGGAACTTTTATTATTTCTTTCTTTTCTTTTAAGAAAAAAAACTTTGCTTAACATAAAGTTTTTTTCGTGTATCGTGGGTGCGTTTAAAGACATGCTTACCCACATACACAAACATCCAGACCCAGAACATCTACCTGTAGGCCATATGAATATTACTTCCGTGAGGGAATCGAACCCACGACACACGACTCATGAGGACCCTTGAAAATATCATACAATTTAAATTATACACTTTGGTCTTACCTATTTTATTTGAAATCAAGTGTACAACTGGCAATTTTGGTTCAGAGCGGTCGGTAAGTTACACAAATCAAGCAAAACTTGATTTGAATGCAGAACCTGCTTAGCTTTAAAAAAGCAGAAGACTAAGTGACCTTTAGTAACGAGTTGCGTATTGCTTAAAACTGTTCAAAGTGTTAAAATTTCAACATAAATTTATTAAAGGTCCTACCTACTATTTAGTTTTAGTTGAATTGTCTAGAAAAAAGTAAGCCTTAGAACTATTATACGGACGAAGATAACCTACTTGGAATTTCATCAATAAAATTGAACATCAACTCATCTATGCCACGTTGAAGAGCCTTTAATGTAAATTTCAACTTAAACTCATCATTTTGTGGCTTTTGTGTAAGAGACGCCACAAATTTGCCAATATCACGTAGCTACATCAAGCTACCCCAATGTGTCAAATTTCTTAGATAGTTTCTCAAATTTATCGCTTAAGAAATAAGGTTCATGTTCAATTGGAAAAAAATGACAGCTTGGAGTAGCTTTCCGTGCTGGCGTTTGTACTATGATAGACCATCAAACGCTAGAGATACTATCACGGAGAGAAATATAATAACTAATAAATAAAAATAAAACTTTTTCTGCACAGTTTCCAGTGTTTCCAGAGAAAGAAAAAAATAAAAATAAAGTACAAATGTTCCGGAAAAAATGATACTGTCAGCTCTTGAACGAGGCGACGAATTTTAATGACATTAAACAAAACTACTGACTCGCTGGTGTAATGGTTGCAAGTGCTACTGTTAATCATGAGGTCTTGGGTTCAACTCCTCGGGCAAAGTGTTACTGGATCTTCCCATCTGGAATTTCTCAGCAGCAGTCTGGAGTCTGGAATTTGCCCGATAAGTGGCAATAGGGACTATAACATAACTGGCGAAATGTGGGTTTATTATAGGTTCACCTCTGCCTCACCCCTCATAGAATATTAGCTTCATGTTATGTTACTAAACAATAATACAAGTAGTTATATTACGACACTAGAATCACCCTACTATTGTGTTGAATTTCATTGCATTAATAAAGGAGTATCTGTAAAGTTGAAAATATCAATATCGACTTTAAATTCGCTGCAAATAAGACGATAATAAAAATTACTTTTTCTATTCATATGTACTTTCTAAGTTTATCTTAGACATATCTGACACTGGTGAAAGTAAAACATTGTGAAGATACTTGGACTTCAAATTAATATAAGCCTAAAACCGCCAACACGCCTTGAGCGAGCGTAGTGATCATAGTTCTTGCCTTCTCTGTCTGAGAAGAGGTCTTTGCCCTGCAGTGGGACAGTAATAGACTGATATTAATCTGTTGGTTCTTGTCTAGTTCACATAAAAATGTGAACAGCAAGGCATATAATATGTCCTTTCAAACACGAGTGGAATTATTATCATTATAGGAATAGTACTTCATTCGACGACCGATGTGGCGCGGCGGGCGAAGGTCCCCCTGCGACGCAGGAGGATGTTTGTACGATCTACAAAGATTTGTTCCGGGTTTTCTGGGTATTTGCTAATAATTTTGGTAATAATAAAAATATCTATCTATGTAGTATGTTAAGTATATCAGTCATCTAGTACCCATAACACAAGCTCTGTTTAGCTTGGGGCTAGATGATGCTGTGCGGATTGTCCAGCATTATTTATTTATTTATTTTATTCGATGTACTTCCCATGATGTACGATTGATAACCTACTATATCTATACATAAAAATAAATGAAAATGCATATGAAAGTAATTATAAAAAAAAACAATTTTAAAATTTCAGTCTGTCTATCTGTTTGTTTGACGTCATCTCCGAAACGGCTGAACTGATTTTGACTGGACTTTCACTAGCGTGTTAAGGCGTAACTTCGACTATGTTGTAAAAAAATCCCATGATTTTTATACAAATTTCACGTGGATGAAGTCGCACATCTGATGCAAATTAAATCTTGAGAGCTATATTTTTACCAAAATTACCATTTATGTTAAAATTGATCAACATACAACGTATAAAACAGCGTTGTAAATGTAAAAAAAATACCACCGCGGGCCGCATTGAAAGAATCACCGTAATACGTCACGCATCTCTGAAGATCTGACATAATAGACTTCAGAATTGGTACGGTGATTAGCAAGGGCACGATTTTGGTTCATTCAAGATATTAACCTTTATGACGTCAGTGACATTGTCTGACCTTCTCCTGACAGCGGTGTCAGTGTGTAAACGTAATCGTGTCGTGGTACAGTTGCCGGCATTAATCTTGAGTGCTGATCCTTAATTACTTTAAGCTTTTGGTCCCGGCTTTCATTTGTAGATCTTTGACAGTCGTTACGGGTAGTCAAAGCCCTAAAAGTCTGACAATCAATCTTACCAAGGAGTATCGTGTTGCCCAGTAATTGGGTTTTGGAGGTCAGATAGGCAGTCGCTCCATGTAATATACTGGTATTCATCTGCATCTGGTGAGATTGGAAGGCGACCCCAACATAGTTGGGAAACGGCTAGGCAGATGATGATGATGGGTTAGACAGAGGTGTGCCTTTAGTACACAGTTATGTTGAGTCCCATTTAAAAGGAGGTGAGTCTCCCCGTCAAGCCTCCGTGTCGTGACTGAAAAATTCCTGATAGACAATCCCATAATCAACTCACACACATACAAATACACTCACAAACAACAAATTTCCTTATCACTTATTTAACTAGTTTTTTTAGTAAGAAATAATGTCTGATTTGCTTACAACAGGTAAGCAATTAGACATTATTTTTATTTTTTCTTTCAGAGTAAATAAATAAATAGCTAACTTGCCCGAAATTTGACCTTACCTTAGGACCTTAGGCTCAGCAGCAGTGCATGCGATTAATAGACCAACGAGGAACTAAATACTGGTGACGTAATACCATCCCGATTTATTCAGAAAATCTTGACATTTGTATCGAACAATAATGGTATTCATTCTTTCACTTAGAAATATTACCAAATCCTAGCTCTTAAACATTTTGACATTCACTTCAAATTATTCTCTTCCTTCTAGCTTCATATGAGGAAATCAAGCTTAATTTTCATAAATTACAAGGTGTGTGCTGAATGGGATTTCTAGTCAGCAAAATTTATGAACTTCCATACAATATTTCACCCTGTTGACTGAATTTTCAAGAATCCTTCCTTAGTGCCCTAATCTTCTTTATGTTAAAACATAATTACAAATTCTTAGCATTAAGTCCTGGGTTCAACGGGGACGAGCAATGTGTTATTGAGCACTTCTCAGTAGCAGCCCGGAGTCTGGCTGTATGCCTGGTTGATCGCAATAGGCCCACTCCTCAGGTCTTAAAAAAAAACGTAACTGGTGCACAAACCTTTTCTGCCCAAACCTCCGGGGATGACGTATGTATATAATGTTAAGTTACAAATCTTTCTGAAAATGAGAGAAAATTTGGTGTAGGATGGTTCATTTTTACAGAACTACGCTCATTTTAGGAACTGTTGAGTTGTCAGTTAAATTAAGAGTTTTTTGTAAACCATGATGAATCACATTATAAATTACACATCACGATGAAAGTCGTAAGTTCGTAAGTAATTCGACAATCTCCATTAAGAACCAAAAAAACCGCACATCCAAGTATGTAGCCGGTAATTCGTCAATTTGGCCAAAAAGCGTACATTAAGATAATAACCCCCATTGTGCAACTGCGTGTAATTCAATGAGCGACATTTTAAAAGGGTATTTTTTCAATTTCACACCAAAATGAGGAGCAATGAAACGGTTAACATCTGTCTTTAAAGTGTCATTGCAATATGAACCTTTTGTTAATGTGATAAGAGCCATGCAATGTGTCATCGTGGACATATTGCAAGCTTCATGTTTGGCGTAAGCATGCGAATTGGGTTAGGTGTGCAATATATCTGCATAATCATACTGTTATGCATGTTTCAACTTTTTAGTGTCTTTTTTCATGGTCAGTATATTGAAATGGATTACTTAAGGATTATATGAAGTTTGCATTTTTACACTTAGTAATTAATGTCAATTGCACTTATACCAAAGTAGTTCATTCCCCCTTATGTTGTAGAATAAAGTGACAGAACAAATAAAATATTATGGTAACTAAATTATCATTAGAAGGTGATTGTAAATAATAAACAAGAGAAATACTTTTTACACAAGACCATAAGTATTCAGATGAATATTTCAGTAGAAAATTATAACATTACAAGCAAAAAGTATAAAACTGAAGAGGTTAAAATAAACTGTACATGTTAAAGATAAATAAGGTTTCATTATTATTAAACAGAAAATGCAGGCTGATTAGTCTGAAAAACTTTGATAAGCCATTTAGTTGGAAGAAAAAAAAAAAACCTTTAAGGCATCCACGATTATTTTGACAGAAAGTGGCCAGTAAAAATGAAAATTAAAAAAAGTTTAACTAAAAAAGCCGCATCACACAAAAAGGGGGTTCGATGACATTTACAAAAATGGAATTATCAAAGATAGATTAATTAACTTTAACACGTTACCGTATTAGTAAATCGCAAATATGTACATTCAATTAATGCAAACTGCTTAATTTTTCATACTACAAACTCATTTAGTACGACTTAATGCCTATTTCACGCGCAACTTATGTTAATGTTGTCCATAAATTAGTTAAAACAATAACATTACCATAAGTAATCTGGTGTGAATGTGTTTATCGTTAGTCTGATGCCTTTTCTTCTGAAATGGCGCTACACATTCTCGCTCACTATTTAATGAAGTGATTTACTTATCTAAGGGGAATAGGGTCGCCACCATTTGAAAGTCGTGTATTACGGTCTAGTTAGGTAAGCTTTGCTCAGATCTAGCCTTGCCTTGCCTTTGAGAGTGGCGGAACAGGTATTCATTTATTTGATTTGCCATGGATATCATACAAATGAAATAGTTTACCCCAGTTTCTAATTGAAAACTCTTCTGTAAGGTTTATTAACGACCATATTATCTTTGGATAAGTATTTTCAAACGTTACTCCATTCTAAGAATTTCTCCTGTATCGTGGGTGCGTTTATAAACATTTAAACTCACAAATACAAACAGCCTGACCCGGAACAACTACTTATAGGCCGTACAATTTTTTTTTCCGTGCGGGAAACGAACCCACGACACGCAGTGCAGCAGCAAATCGCTCAGCCACTGCTTGAAGCTGCGTGAAGCCACTCTTTGAAATACGGGATTCTAGTGGATGTGAAGTGGAAATTATGTGTTTTCTTAACTCCTCTGCTGTTATTTTCTGATTAAGTTGCGGGATCCCAGACAGTTAAAGTTTCCGGGACTCGTCGAGCTTCATTGTCTAGACGCTTTTCTAGTGGTCGCCACTGTTGATTCTGGTTTTCAAAAGTTGTATTGGTTTGAGAATAGTGTAGCGAGCTTATCCCAAAATAGGGATGTCAAAGAATGAAGGGTGGGCGTTTTGGGTGACTGTCTTTTGTAAACGTTTTGACGTTCAAAAAGTCCTGATTCTCAGCCTAATTTGAATAAATGAATTTTAATTTTGATTTGAAAGCTGACTGATGACAATGATGAGTAAAAAAAGGAAAAAATTGCCTGTGTGCCAGCCCTACAAATAATGAATGAATCACATGTTACTACGTGCTAAGGCCACTGTATGCATATTAATCGGATTTTAAGTGGTGAAGGATTAGTAGATCTGTTTGTTCACCGTAATTAACAATATTCGTGTTAACAAATCAAAAAATTGATTTATTGCTTTTTATTTGTTGGTGTATTACTGCTGCTTGCTGAGAATGGTTCTCGGTTCGATTCCTGAGTCGGGCGGAGTGTTATTGAGTTTTGCATCTGGAATTGGACAGTAGTGGCTCGGAGTCTGGCTTCTTTCCTTGTTGATGGCATATTGCTCGCCCCTATTATATGAAACTTAAAAATTCAAGGCGAAGAGTGATTCTATAGGTCTGTACTTCTGTCTAACCCTTCAAGCACTACAGGTGTGATGACGTGTTTGTTATCTGTGCTGTATATTAAAATTAGGGGGAAGACCACATACACATTTATGTCACATTATTTTATTTACAAGCTACATAATAATTGTATGTGCCACATTTAATTATGACGTTGGTCTACCTTATACATAGCCCAAATTAATTGTTATTAACCTAGAAATACACACCGTAATTGAATTTCAATGAAAAAATGTTTAAAAATGATCAAATCTTGTTTGATTGATTTCCTACATTTTACAAGGAAATCTAAAACACCATTATTATATTCCACTACAGGAATCAGAAGCAATGGAAATTGTTACGTAAATCACACTTTATTATGACTTAAAGTTCAGTGTAACAAAGTACAGGGAAGTCTGTTCGAAGCCTGTGGCGGTGACTTAGCAATTTAATATTGACGCCTTTATGGGCAAGCAGACTATCAGCTACTAACGGAAATGCTTTTCTTTTTTGGAATGGGCATCTCACAGTTTATCCTTCAGGAATATCTACTGCTTAACCAAACTTTCCTGTGGGGACTTTACAAAGACATTCGAAATTAAGGCCTCCAGCCAGGGCGTAAAAAACTTAAAAGCTAAGCGACCAATCGCTAACGACCCTCTGCGGGGTACGAGCCTTGGCTTAGGACGTCGCTGTGAGAGGACAGCAAGGGATGGGCTGGATCTAATAGATGTATGTATTATTTAGGGACTAATTTAAATAACTACTGGCTCAGTTATGCGGGCTGGACCGAGAAAAGGGTCGGGAATGCTACAGAATTTCGCCTTTTCCAGTAACTTCGTACAGCCTTACCCCCTACAACTAGAGTAGTGATATGTGTCACGGGTTTTGAGCATCAATAATAATAATAAAATAATGTGAGGAGGTTCCTCACTCTTAATTCATATTTATTACATAAGCAAAATCTGACAGTATGGGGTAAGTTAATGTGTTGGCGTCTGTACAAATAAAGAATACGGAAAAATAAAATATTTTTATCTTGAATGGCATTGTGATGGTCCAGTATCTAATCCTTCGACGCTCATGCACGAAGTTCTGGGCTCCATTGTTTATGTGACTGAGGCTTCCGTATCAAGCTACCCCAATCTGACAAATTTCTTTGATAGTTTTTCAACTCTATTACAAAAGGATAACGTTTATGTTCAATTGGGAAAATTTGTAAGTTTGGGATAGCTTGATGTGCTGGCGTCGGTAGTTTCTAAGTGAATCTTAGACATTGCTGACATCGTAAACACATTTTTCACAGTCAGCTATGGCCACTGAGGACACAAACATGATATAGAATGATGATTATTAAAGTAATAGAGTCATAATAAAGTGCACTGATTTATTTACCGCGTAGCAGTCAAACAAAGGCAGGGAACAGTTAAAAGGTGGCAGGCAAACAAATTTTATAAAATTAAGAGGAGAATCTTCTATCTATCATCTTCACACATTCTTATCTAAGTGACGCACAGCACCTTATTAATTATCGCATGCCAAAGAATGTTGCGTAAATCATTAGTCTTACTCACAAATACCAGATAAGTAATATATGAAAAAATATTTAAAAATTATATTAAGGCTACGCGTAGCGCCGGCCCGCGAAATTTTTGAGAATTTTCAAGCTCAGTACTAGCTCAGTATTAAACGTCATTCACGACCATATAAACTGTGTATTACATGAAGTATTTACAATTGAATTATAAGACGATAAACGAAAAAACTTATGCAAATTTTAATTTCGCAAGCTGCCACTACGCATGCACCTTAATAGTAAATGCGCAGAAGTTGAAAAAAGATTGCTACACGGCTATTTGAATAAATGTCAAAATCCAAAATAATTTAAGATTTCAATATTTTTGATGAATTAATTTTTGTTTTTAACACACACAAAAAGTCACATGCCTATATTTCACAATGAATAAATGATATTCATTCATCATGAATAACGTTTAGTGACCAGAACATTAACGAACAGGTATTGTGTTCCTAGCAATACTGGGATAAATATTTTTCAATGTTAATAAATAATAAATAATGCTGGACTATCCACACAGCATCATCTAGCCCCAAGTTAAGCTGAGCTTGTGTTATGGGTACTAGATAACTGATATACTTAATACAATACATTACATAGGTAGATATTTTTTATTATACATAGCAAACACCCAGAACACCCGGAACAAATCTTTGTAGATCGTACAAACATTAGTCCCAAGGCGGGAATTGAACCCGCAACCTCCTTCGTCGCAGGCGGACCTTCGCCCGCCGCGCCACATCGGTCGTCAATTGAGGCATATTGTCTTTTGTTTGTTATAAAGACAGTCATCTAGGGCCAACAAACATTTTTAAATTCTTTCTTTCACACTAAACTGAGTGACGCTCTATAAACATCACAATTGAAAATGTTCAGGATAAAAGCTTATAGATTTGATTGAAGATGATTGATCGAATCGCCTCCATGCAATAAGCAAAGGCTACGATCAATAGATTCATTCTAATTAAACTTGCTAGATCAAAAAGGACCTTCCGTGTCTTCACATGTGTGTTTAGTAGAAAGTGCTTACATTCTAAATGTTACGGTTGAAATAAAGATTAAAATTAAATAGTCAAACCGCAAAGCCGCTAACGATTTCAAAAGATTATGTTCACCTTTTTAATTTATTAGTTTGATATAATTTTTGATTAATTGGTTTTATTCTGTGATTTATAACCCAATCAGTGAATCCGTTCTCATTTGTTTTTCTAAAACTCTTTGAATATTTAGGTCTTAAAACCGGTTGCCAGTTACATAATATATCCTGCCAGGGTTTCGAGATGTTCGAAAGAGATACCGTGACCCTGGAACGTAAAGGCCAAGGACGGAACACGGATGGGTTATAGTCAGCAAAAGTCTGACACGCCCTCCCGTTCCACCCAAAACAACCACACCCAAGGGAGAGTCATTGGATGATTTCCCATCCCTAAAAAAAAGGTACATAATGTATTCTAGGCGAGTTTTAAATTTGCAATGATTATTGCATTTACTTTGGAAGCCATAGTAATAATTAAATCCTGTAGTTCATCGTATAGTTTTAATATTTTCATATTTAAAACTCCCTTCATTAACATCGAGCCAAATAAAATGACTCACGCTAATATTAAAGAACACTAGTGAGCCACCCCGGCTTCGCACGGATGCATATTTTTTTAACTGAAATTTCCAAAAATCCTTACTTGGCATACGCTAACACTATGAAATAAGGCCCATATTCTAAATGTCAGCTGTCTAGACTTAGTCATTTTGGTTTTGCGATGATAGTCAGTCAAGACAAACGATTTCGTAAGTAAAGATTAAAATAAACAAGTTGGGAACGTTAATCCTCTCACTTTAGTTTTCAATCAACACCAGTTACCTACAAGTATATCTGCAACACATTAAACTACCTTCTATCCAAATAAAACCAGCCAGGGTGTGTCTCAACATCAACAACGAAATAAAAAAAAAATTAACTCATACATTTTTTTTTGTTTCAAGATGTCGTAACTGCTTGCGTCAATCCGCCGCCGTTATTATAATGTATCAAGTGCTAAGCACACACATTAATAAATTTATTGCACACACACACACACACATACACACATTGTTGGTTTGCACAACTGTACAGTCACGTGCAAAAATATGTTTGTACCTTCTCTTAGTGGAGTTCAACAACCATTTTCTGCTAATCTTTTCATTTAAATGATGTGGTATAGTGGCATTATCTTTGGAGATGTCATATTATTATTGAATGTATCATGATTCACACACCTCGACTACCTCGATAGTCTAGTGGTCACAGACGTGACTGCTAAGCATGAAGTCATGGGTTTGTTTCGCGGGTCAAGCAATATGTGCTGGGATTTTTCATTAGGAATTTCTCAGTTGCAGCCTGGTGTATGGATGTGTGCCCGGTTGATTGCAATAGGCTCACCCCTTTTTACATGGGACTTAAAACATAACTAGTGAAATGTGGGTTTACTGTAGGTACACCTCTGCCCTACCCTTCGGGGAATACAGGTGTGATGTTATGTTTGATCCACACATAACATTAAATCTATATTCCCTAATGGATTAGCCAGATGTGATCTGACAGCCGCAATTCACCAGTTTTGTTATGACACAAAGAAACTAAATTACTTTTAATATTTTAGCTTTAATTCCATCATCATCATCCTTCTGCCTGCATCATTCTATTTCCATACATCTCTATTTGCTGTCATCACAAAAGTCACCTCCTTTTTATCTTTCACACAATCCATCTATCGTTTCTTTGGTCTCCCTCTAGTCTTGTAACCCTCCACATTCATACTAAAAAAAAATAGCTTTAACTCCCCACTCTACAAACGATATTGTTTTACTTTTGCAGATTGTATGATTATATATTTATGTAGGTGACTGTACTAGTAGTGATAAATTATATGGGTATGTATGCCTACTTTTTTGTTTTTATTTTTGTCTGTGACGCCTTTCACGTTAGCTCGTAGGTGATGGTGAAGACAGAACTTTTAATTCACTTTCAGTTGGTAGTTCCTGGCGGATGATGAAGATTTAAATACAGTATTTATCTTAACTAGAAGTTGCTGGCGACTTTGATCGCATAGCAAGTAAACTAGTAACACCTTAACTGCCAAACAACGAGACATAATAGAAAATGTATTGTTTGTCGGACATTTGGCGTTCAATCTTTTAAGCTAAGAACTACATTTTTTTTCCCTGCAAAATATTATTTCAAGTTAACTGAAAACATAAATGCCTCATGCCTTTTTCCTTTGGGGGCAGAAACTACAGAACGCCACTAGCTACGATCCTTACATACTCCTTTTGTTTCGTTGATGTTCATATATCTGGTCAAACACTGACGCTGGTTGACAGTTGGTTACCCTGATCTTTTTAAGAACATCACCGATAAGGTCAGTTACGGTAAGGTTTTAACTGAGAAACCTTAATAAAATCTGTACCTCGTACAAGGTGTCTTATAGTTATAATTCATAAACAATATTTTGAGGGGTGAAAGTACTCGTGCATATTAACAAATTTGTCTAGCGGGACCCACGCTGAAATCTATTTGAATAAAATCACTTGGCGTATGTATGAAAGATCATCACGTAAAAACGACTTCACCAATTTGACTGACATTTGCGGTATTTGTGACTGTCTGAACAAGATGTATATGAAATACTTTTTTGAAAATATACCTGATAACCTCTAAAATTCGGATGGTATTTTGGTGTTAAAATCTCAATTAATAAATGTTTGGGTCGCTAGTATGAAATATAAACCATGTGATCAACATATACTTAGTTTCAAATAACTTGATAAAAAGTAGGTAATGATGTTTTTTTTTCGATTTTAGGGTCGTATCATTTATAATTTGACTGTCGATTTTTGCTTGTTAAACACATTTTGGTTTGGCATATTTCACAAACTGTTAGTAAGTATATTAAATGAATAAACCTTTAAAAGTTTAAAATATGGCGTAATTTCACCATATTAATTTCGCTACATTATTAACATATCTGAAACTCGCAAGTCTCAGTTATTTATTTTTAACAATTAAAGTTATTCATAAAGTGAAAGTGGATCTTCGAATGCTAGCATGTAAAGATATGTAAGTATACACAAGTGCGTATATCATAAGAGAATGCTATTTGTTACTTTTTTTTTTTAACTTTGCGCCACTCTAGGAACTTCTCCTGTATCGTGGGTGTATTTACAAACATTTATAGTGACATACACAAACAGCCAGACCCGGAAGAACTACTTGTAGACCATACAAATGTTTGTTCCGTGCGGGAATCGAACCCACGGCACTAACAACAATCGCTCACCCACTGCGCCAACCGTGCCAATCATATGTAAAAAACACAGAGCTCCCTGCGTGTTCCGTAGTCTGTTCACATCCTCACATGTAAATAAGTACCTAGGTATATGTAATAAATACGTACTTGGTATACCAAGATTTTTTGCTAAAGATGGGTCCCTGTTTTTATAAGACCGAACCAAAATAATAAGACAAGATCATGTAGATATTTGAGATGCTACGCGCTACGAGGCTACGCAGCTACGATTTTTTTCTCCTTTCATTGCACACTGAAATTTTGTAAATAGTAAGAAAAAACTATAATTCAGTTAGCCTAGCTGTAACGAGGCTTTTCACTCAGGTGTACATTCAAATACCTAAAATCGCTGAATTATATAAAATGAAGGCTGATTAAAAAATCGCCTACGCCACGCACTTGAAAAAATGACATCTAAATTCTAGTCTTCCACGAATAGGTAAGCTTTTATGAATTCTAAGGTAACTAAAGCCATTGGTAAACCAAGAAGCAATACTAGCCCATAGCTACGCCCTCTGCCGTTGTCGTCAAGAACTATTAAATTGTGTAGAAGTCCACAGTCGTCTATACTTTCTAAACCTCGGGCTGGCGATAACTTGATACGAATTTATAGTTCACAAGCACTTACCATAGATGGCGCTGTACATAGAATCTTATGGTCATGTTTGGGGTCCAGGCAGACACTACGTCGTAAGAGTCCAAATAATGGATTCCAAATAATAGAAGAGATTTCGAAAGTGAAAGATAGTTTAAATCGTTATCGTTACCTGGAAGCTCGTTACCATTAGTTTGCTTGAGAATACTAAACGAGCGACGGGTACTTAAATATGAGAGCTGTATACAATATATCACATAATTCTTATCAATGTCATAAACTTATTTTTTAATTATACGTGTAGTTTGTAAACCATCTTGAGTTCTTCTACTTATTAACAAATAATATTATTTTGGATGTATTATATAATCTCCGAAAATGCTCATCCGATTTCAAAAACTCTTTCACTAATGGAAAGATGAGTTCTATAGGCTATGTTTAATTAATTGTTAAAACTGAAATTTCACCCGGACAAAGCCGCAGTCATAAGCTAGTAATTAAACAAAAACAAAAATTACACAAAAATCCTTCATTCAAGTCTACTGCTCCAGTTTCGATGCATATAAAACCGTCTGTGTGTATTTTATCACGTTGCACTACCGACCTCTTTCGCAATGAAAACAACGAATGTAAGCTTCCCCCGTGTAAGTTGCAAATACTCGCTACACTGGCGGACAATGCGAGGTATACACTATAATTTTTGCACGCCCCTCATTATGGTTGCATTTTGTCCAAGTCATTGGGCAATGTGGTTAGTGGTTGATTCTAGTTTCGTTTGAGTAATTAAAGTTACTTTTCATTTCCTTGTTAGCAGTAGATAAGCTAAGACTTTGTAGAAATTAGATCGTAATTTGTTTCTTGGTCTTGTTATTACAAAATTGACCAGCTTAACAAGGCTAGTAGCAGTACGCCTTACAGTACCGGGTTGAGAGCTAATAGCTATGAATAATAGTGCTTCGCTGATTTATTTTAAGTTTATGGAGTCCCAATAAAATCTGCTGTACACTAAACAAACGGCAGATTCTATATTTCAAGTGATTCACAAATCGTTTGAGTATTTAAATCCCGAACTAATATTTTGCCAGGTAACGCTTATGCTGTAAGTTTTTTCAGTATTTATGTTGGTAGGTAGGTACTGAAACTACGTAAAACGAAATCAAATGAAAAAAAAACCTTTTTCTTAAATTCTTATACCAATAGTAAATAAAAATCGAATTAAATGCTGCATATCGATTCCAAAAAGGTTTGTACAATACCGTAATTTATTAAATTGAATAATTATCTAACATTAATTGAGATATGCAATTAAAACCCTAATTAATATTCAAATGTAACTAGCAAATATTTTTGTATTCTATTGTGTGCAAGTTTTTTCTTCCTCGTGTGTTCACGAATGCGTGTGAGCACGTAAGTAACAATGAGACAAAGAATGCTTTGTGCCGTGTAGTAACATTTTAATACGTTATGTACATACCCACAAACATGTGAGTTGAAGTTAGATGTGCAATGGCTGAGAAACTGTGTATTTTGTGTAACCTCACAGCTCTTATATTGTTGTATGCATCGATAAACGAATACGCGGAAAGCACAAGAGTGGTGATTTATTTCGGCACGCAATGTAATAGTTGGTGAGAAGAATCGACCATTTTTGCTAGTCACTGAACCAGGAGTATGAGGTTCTTGTATAGAAAAAAATCAGATAAAAGGGTGAACAGCAAGCCACATACTATGTCTAAACCAAACAGCTTTAAAACAAGCGTGGAACTATTGTTAATTATAGTAAAAGGGACTTCACTCGATGTACTTCCCTTGATGGCCGATTGAAAACTTACTATCTTATTATATATAAATTACGTGTCACGTTGTTTCACTGTTCACTCCTAAAGTACTGAACCAATTTTAATAAAATTTAGAACACAGTGTGTGTTTTGGACAAACTTAAAATATAGGATAGCTTTTATTTTGATTACTGACCTTAATATTTTTTTATTGCAAATTAACTTAACTTTTGACGCGGAACGAAGTTCGCCGTGACAGCTATATTATAAATGTCAAAGTTTGTGAGGATGAATTGCTGTCCGGGGTTGCGGGATGTTTGAAAGAGTTTCCGTGATCCCGGAACGTAAAGGGCAAGGACGGAAAACAGATGGGTTTTAGTCAGTAAAAGTCTGATACGCCCTCCCGTTCCACCTACAACGGGAGAAGTCGTTGGATGATTTCTTATGCTGAAAAAAAAAGAGGATGATTTGCTGTTTGTTACTCTATCACACCAAAATACAACCACCCAACCAACCGATTGGCCATTAACACGTTGAACGCCAAATGACCTACTACTAGGCTTTTTTATCTTTATTTGTTTTAACCCGTTCGCTGCCCAGTTCAAAAATACGATTTAACTTTTATGTCATAATGTTTGGCAAATTACATAATGCGTAGTATCTGGTAGGGTGTGATGGGCATGTCCACATCTCATCATCTTTTTACATGTACGACTCGGGAAGCGAGTTCTGGATACATGAACAAGTATTAAGGGGTTTTAAACTACTAGACTATATTCATAAACGTATAAAGGTACGTGTGTAGTCACGGTGGCTGCTAGTCAAAAACAATACAGCAATCATCAACATTTACCATAAAACAAACATGCACTTGACCGAATTAAAGAAGCGTGTAAAATTTTAGAAGTATATACAATAACAAGGTCAGTATATAAATGTAAAATGGACGGGTTACTCCACTTTTGTTAACCTTAACCATCTTACGTAAAATCGCTTCTCGCGTAACGTGCGACCACAGTAACTGGCAACTTGGGGTCAAAATTACTGGCATAAGAATGAAATTTGAACAAGTCATATTGAGTTGGAGCTTAAAATATTGTCCGCAAAAAGATAAAATGACAAAATGCTGGACTCGAAAATCACATAACACAACTGAATGCAAACTGAATGTAATTTTCTGTTAGGTGTATTGTGATCTCTGTTACAATAATACTCTTAAATGTTGGTATTGTATTAAACAAATATGTTTAATATTTTGATTTATGTTTATTTTTAGATCGTCACATTTTATTTTTCTTGAAGTTTCTGGAACAGACAAAGACAGTGGTCCCTGACTTAAAAAGGTTGGGAGCCACTGGTTTACGTTCATAGTTAGGTCATACACGTACACTACTCACCTGACAGAACAACACTAAAAGTTGAGGGTTGTGTAAATACTATCAAGCACTTGCTTGGCCTTTGCTATTTCAAACAGAAACACTTTTTTCCACAAAAAAACTGTCCATATCTTCCGTGTTCGCGATTTTATAATAGCTGCAATTCTCGCAAATAAAATAAAATAATATTACAGAATCGAGTGGCAAGTGAACGAAGGTCAGCCTTTATGATTGTTTAGCTACACCTCACACTGCGTTTGTTCATTTCCTCAATCGATCGGTTATTTCCTTAAAAAAATAAAAGGCCTGTGATTTTCGAGGTCAGATTTGTAAAATGGGTTTTTTTTGTACATATCGCTAAGGTACCTACTACTATTAAGTTTTTTAAACGGGACTTTACTTGTTGTGTTGATTGTTTTACAATTCAAAGTAATGTAATTAAAAAGAAAAAGAAGAAGAAAAGATAAAGAAGAAGATGAAGAGATAAAGAAGCGCAAATATTTATATTTATAAACAATATAAATATAAATACTTGCGCTTCTTTATAAAAAGGAGACGATGACGCATTCGCTGATTTTATTTTATATTTTTTCCTCCAAAATTTGACATCCCCTGCATCCCCTTTAAAGCGTAGTTTTGAAAATAAAATTTAGCCTGTTTTACTCGCTAGTAACGTAGCTTTCTATAGGTTTAAGAAATTAATTGGTTTAGCAGTTTTTGAACTTATCTACTACAAACTTATAAACCATTTTATAATAATAATAGTTTAGATGTAGATACTATTTTTATGTGATTACTGGGTCGACTTATGGTTAAGTGTATTTTGTTGCCATTCTTAAATAACAAATTAAATAAGAACAAACCAAAAATTATAATAAATACTTCACTATGAAAGTACACACCTCCTTAGCTATCTCTCTGTGAGTCGTTCTCGGGTAATATAATAAAAAACAAAGAAAAGTTATTATTAATTATTTAATTTTTTCATACTTTTTTACATTCATCTTAAACTAAAATGGTAACCTTTATATCACTACGTACACGTACGCTCATACATGCAAGACATGTTTACATAATTATAAATATACAAAAATGAAGTGTTTTCTTTTTGCTGGTGTCCCGGCCATAACTAGGCGAGATTATAAATAATATTTCAATGATCGCTTGGCGGATGAAAACTTTTTATATTAAAGCTAGTATTTATTCTAATGGCTGTAATAGGAGCCTCCAAAGCTCAAGTGGCTGGAGTGGTCGTGGTCATGCTCGTTGACCAAGACTGGGACCTTGACGGGGACGGGGTAAGGCTTCTCAATATGCACGGGGTAGTGCTTCTCTACATGCACGGGGTAGGGCCTGTCGACGGGCACCTGCACGGGGTAGGGCACGTGCTTCTCTACTGGGTAAGGAACGTGCTTGTACACGGGGTAAGGCTCAGGCACGGGCACTTTAACGGGAACAGGGTAAGGCCTGTCTACATTCACAGGGTAAGGCCTGTCGACGGGCACCTGCACGGGGTAGGGCACTGGCTTCTCAACGGGGACAGCGACTGGGACGGGCTTCTCAACAGGGTAGGGGGCAGGTACGTGTACGGGGTAAGGCCTGTCAACGGGCACCTTAACGGGGTAACCGACGTGTTTGATCACGGGGTAAGGCTGGGGAACGGGAACCTTAACTTCAACCGGGTATGGCACGTGTTTCTCCACGGGGTAGGGTTGGGGCACGGGCACCTTGACGGGGTATGGGATGTGTTTCTCAACGGGGTAGGGCTGAGGGACAAGGACCTTCACGGGGTAGGGCCTGTCGACGGGAACGTGGACGGGGTAAGGTACCTTCTTCTCAACCGGGTAAGGCGCGGGCACATGGACTGGAACTTTAACGTACTCTTTCACGTGAACAGGCACGTGTTTGATGACCTCATAGGGCTGGGGTACGGGCACTTTAACGGGGTACGGCACGTGGCGCTCCACGGGGTATGGGATGTGTTTCTCGACGGGCACGGCGTAGGGGACGCCTTTCACGAGGGTGATGGTCCTCGTGGTGTCGGAGTGAGTGTGCTGTCCGAGGTCGTAGCCTCCATAGCCGCTGTAGGCATGGTCATCGACAAAGTTGTATGCTCCGCCGACTCCGTGGCCGCTGCCGATGTAGCCTACGTCTAGCCCGTGGATGCCGTACCCATAGCCGAGGTTCAAGAGTCCACGTTTGTCCAACTTCTTCTCCAATCGCTCCGCTTTCTTTTCTGTCGTCTTCTTCTCGCTGGCAGCTGCGGCTGCTACCAGCAGGAAAACTAAGCAGAACTGAAAAAAATAAAAGTAATTGTAAGGAAACGATAGACCAACTCTCCTTTGTCTGAACTGATTGCGAAGATCTTAACCAAAGACCGCTGTTGAAGTGCTGTACAATTCGATACACGAATTCCGACGTTCGACGAACCAGCAAAGAATATCATCAATTAATCCAATATTTATTCTTCAATTAGTCGTTATGTTGCAATTATTATGCCACTGCTGCATTATCGTAATAATACGTCAATTAGCAATTGTTATGTCTACTCAAGTGTGGTGAGGAATTTCGTGAAAAACTAAGGAAAACTTCCCAGCGGTCTGAAAATATTGACGTCGAAGAGAACATGAACCGATATGGTGAAAACATACAGAAATATAATTGGTGCGGGCACTCATTGCATAATTTATTTTCATTAACAGCCGAGAAATAATCGCAAAATTTAAAATAAGTGATGATGGAAATTCCGATTCAACTCTATCCGGAACGAATCAAGTTTGAATGGCATTTGAACTAGATTATCTATTTCAATGTCAAGAGCCTTGTGTTATATGATTTGGAATAAGAATACTATTTGTTTTCCATATTTAAATTATAAAAAAGAAGACTCAACTCAAATGTCAGATATTTTATAAAAACAGGCCATATAGTAAGAACTAGTTTCTAAAATAATAGCTGCATAAAAAGCCTATTAAATCAATCAAATTACTTAATGCAACAGTTCCAAATAATGCTTTATTAGTTCATAATCGTTGTAATCGAACCAGAAGCATCGATGCAAATCGTGTCAGTACACTGTTATATAACGATAGTTTAACGTATCGTGTCGTTGACGGACGTTTAAATATTCACTACAATATTGCAAATAGTTAGTTTATCAAGGTTGTGCAACCGTTCTTGCAACCAAGTGACATGGAAATGAATATCATCAATAACTTGTATTGCGAAATCTATGTCGTTGATATTTATGCCTGTTTTATGATCCCATAAAAATCTAAAGCACATTCATACTAAACAATTTACATCATAAAGGACGCTACAAACTTTCTATTAAAGGTACTACAAACATATCTAGTCATAAATTACTCTCTTGTTAAAATCACTATCCGTAAGCCTACACGCATGATTATGCCATGCAAATTAATTCACAAAAGTAATCCTATTCAAACTCATTACATAAGTAAACTTTCGAACAGGTGAACAGTTCTGTTCACTTGTTCGAATCGTTAATCCAAGTTTACTAATACTAAAACAACCTATTAAGGTCGCCATTATTACTTAACAAAATATGTGGTTAGTATCTACTCGATGTTTGGACGGTTTGCAAAATACCCGGACAATACCAAGATTGATGAGGCATCACCCAGATTAATTTCCCGATTGTTCAATGAGTAATTGAATGTTACGTCGCTGTGCAACCTTGGTGAATGTTGACCAAAATTTGCGAAGTCACCGGGAGATGTCGAAAATTTCTGGGTAAAGCTCAAACATCATAATGAGATAATAAAAATAAGGATGTAAGATTCTTTTAATTAACAAGACCAACGTCCTTTTGAGAAAATACGACTTTTAAGTCTAGCTTTTGCAAGTCTATTAAACCAGATTAATAGAGATAGTTGGTGACCATTGCTGTCTATGCTCCTACAGCCTACACATTTCCCTTCTAACATTCAAATTCATTCAATTCAAAAAACATAGAAATCAACCAAGGAGTTGAGTAATATCCCTCTAAACCCGCACATCTATTTGCAATAGTCATTTAAATAATATCACGCTAGATACCAAACGGCTCAGTAACTGCTCTATAATCGTCGGTCACAAATCGCTAAGTTAAACCGCCGTGGTGCAATCTGGCCTGCATCGAGTATTCTTTGTTCAAATTTTTCCCAGCATTTTTGCTTTTCTTTGTGTAATTTTGTTGTCATACTAAAGGAGGATTTACTTGACCTTGCATTGTTTTAAATTTTGATACAAATCTTCTAGAGACATTTATAGAAATTGCTTTGTAGATTTTATTTTATTCAGAGTATTATGATTTAACGTAAGTTCTGGAATGATTTACCTCTATTATACTTTCCGATATCTTTGAAGTTAAGTTAAATCCAACTATTTTACTTAAGAGCTAAAAAGCTATTGAAATAATGATCATGGTACAGTGCCATGTAGTTTGCGTAATGAATAGCTTGACTACCAGAACTATTTACTTACACATCTACTATTACAAAACCCGAGCACTTGTCGAGAACATATCATTACTACGACATAATCCGCAACGTACACGACGCGTCATTGTACGTAACTGTCTGATTAAATCTCACTGTATTCGAAACAGTATCACGCACACTGTAACCGCAGAGCGCATCTTTGTGACGTCACATGACAGCATCATGCGCTTGCAATGTCGTAAAACTGACCTCTTTGGCACGTGGTAGCAGTTAAACATTATTTGTATGTAAACGGCACGTTTTTATGAATATTAGTTTTCTTTTTTTAGATTTAAATTAACATTTGAGTTAAACGTGACACAGATTTGACATAAATCCGTAATGTATTCTTTCGACACCATAACTCAAAATAGTTTTAAGATGATGTTATTTTTGATTATATTTCGATATGATTAAAAGCAGAATATTTTAGAAACTGAAGTTATCGATCTTTACGAAATATTCGATTCTCATTACCAAAGCAAGAGTTGAAAATTGGATCGCAAACATTTTCATTCGCATTGTTTTGACAGAAAAGATGCTAATCAGTAAGGAAAGAGAACGAGGTCGGTCGGCGATCGGGTTGCATCGAGTACTGACTCGTGGGATAATATTGCTTCTATGGTGGTTTCGCAACTTAGGAAATGGGTCGCAGATACTTACCTAACTGCAACTTTTGCGATATGTTAATTTTAGTTTTCCGAAGTTTTATGAACTAAGAACTGACTGGCTAACAAATGTTGAACTCTCAGGCTTTTTGTCACTATAAATTCTAGTTTCCTTCCTAGATCTTTCTTCTATGTTTCAAAATAGTACATACCCAGTAGTTGGCGTATTAACAGGCACATGGATTGTTCATGGTTTGTTTTGCCTTGCGTAAAAATAATACCGAGAATTATTGCTACTGAACATGGTCAGAGATCGCAAGCTGCCCGGCTGCCCGGGCGCCTTACTAATATAGATAATGGCCCAGCTTTACGTCTGTTACGTAATATGTAATACTACGGTTAGAAACATTGACCTGGAGATTATGACATGGACTTATGCACATCTCTAACATTAATCAAACTTGCGAGATAACCCGCTGATGTGTAGTGCGTCAGGTGACTTGTAAGAAAGATTAGTTTTTTGTAATCTTATGGAAAACTTGACCACTGAGGATGACCAATACTTTGTGTTCATTTTGCTCCTCTGATCTGGGCTTCTAATTAAGAACCACTACATCTACAAAATAACGTGGTACAGGAACCAAATATATAAGCAGTTTCTTTTTTCTATGAATTAAAAAAACAAAAAGAGATGTCAATATCCCCGTTTTATACCGTGTATTCTAGAAGCATCATATTGCGTCACCGCTGCAACCGTCAGCCCTCTATGAGTTCAAACAAAAATAGATCTAAGAAATTGCCAGTTTAGGAGTAATAACATAAACCTTATAAGGCAAATCGGGTTATACAGGAAACTAATTTATCAGCTTAGCTGTTGGCGCTTGCCTTTGAATTAGTTATTTCAATACGTTCACTGGAACCGAGCCTTTAAAAGCACGATCTATTCCAGTAACAATTAAAAGGTAATCAATTGGTCAGGAAGCTGTGAAAATTGGCTTTTATTAGTACATGGACCTATTAAAATGAGACTAGATTACAAAATCTGAACTATTTATAAGCGTTTTAATAAAATGATCTAGGAGTGGTCAAGAAAAACAAAAGCGTTATTTAAAACGCTCAACTTTTTATTTAAATATTTACACGCGAAAGCGGCAACGTCAAAATTAGACTACCGTGTGTTTTTATTAATCGCAAACAAAACTTAGTTTATATCTTTCGTGGATTTTTAAACTTTAAAATGCACAGTTTATTTGATGATATCTTAAGTGTTACAATTAACATTGAGACGATGTATTTAGCAGTCAATCTCTGAATGTAACAAGTCCGTTGTGTTTTCTCACGGATTTACAAAACTATTGTTGCGTAAAAGTTTCTCACTAATACGAAAAACTGGTGCCATGTTCTTTTTTTAACTGTATCTAAGAATCTTCTGTTGTTTTTTTGTATCAGATTTTATATGACAAGCATCTAAGATTGTCCTATGAATTTTGATTATATTTTTTTTTATTAATGTCCGAAATCAACAGTCGTGATTGAATATATGGAAAGAGGCCCTTTGCCCTGCAGTGGGACAGTAACTGGCTGGTATTTTTTTTTCTTTAGTAAACATTTGTCTATTTATATAACAGTGAGTTTGTTTCTCCCATTACGTCTTGTTTATTTTTCTGTCTTTACATTTTCTCGGGTGCCTTTATGCAATTCACGCATTAACTGGGCGTTGCATTGACTTATACCTTCCTGGACTCTCTTCCTCGTTAAACTGGACTGAAACCAGTTACTCTTGATCGAGAGTGAATTCACTATTGTGACGTAATATGCCATAAGATACTCATCAGCAATGTGAGCAATAATTTAGAGTTTAACTTATAGTAGGTTGACGTTTTGTATTTTCATGACCAGTGGGTTGTTTGAGGTCATTTGGGTTATAGCGAATTTAAATAACGATGGTAGAAAAATAATTATTTTAGATTGGAATCTTTTTGAGTTAGGCGGCTAAATGTTGCAGTAAATTACTATAGTTTGGTTTCGTTGTGAATATAGATTATTCTACTAAAATTATCTAAACTTTTGCGAATGTATAGCATTTTTTTTCCGAAAAAAAATATTGAATATATCCGTTGACGTATCGTGGTATTCGTAATTGATTAATTCGTATTAAATAACAGCATAATGTTGACTTCAAAAAAGTGTGTCACATCCCGTTTCTCACAAGTAAATTCTGGTGATAATCGACGTAGAACCTGTTTCGCCATTGTCCAAATAAAAAATAATTTGAACATTAATTTGGATAAACTAAGAAAAATCACTTTAATATTGACCATATGATGTAACGAACAATGGTATAACAGGCCCTACGGATCACTGTTTCACAAAAAGCACGGGACACACTGTATCACTTTTTTGAAGTCATCACTTGCACTGCACTGCACTTCACACACTCACCGTTGTTTTCATAATGCCTCTTCAACGGTGGTTGGTGTCGGGAATCGAACTGGATACTGTGTCGAGTGTGTTGTGTGTTTTTATAGGTGGTTATTTGGCGATACTTTCGCCATTGCCCCCCTAGCGGGAATAGGCTGTTTTGTGTACGAGTCCTTCGTATTCGGCTAGCCGTCGGACAGAGGACAGACGCGCCGCGCGTTCGGATTTTAAAAAAATAATTCAAATTATTCTTCGCTCTAATTATTCTATTTCTTTTCGTTTGAATGATAGTCTATACATTTTTTAGATTCGATAATAATCGTTCCGTGTGCTCATGCGCTTAAATTTGGCATTTTAGAACACTGCATATGTTAATTACGTCGTGTATTTTGCAATTGCGTATCTTGAAGTAAATATTAGTGTTTCCGCTTGATATTTAATACTGGTCGGCATCCTGTACAAAGATTACAACTTCGTCCGTAATAATTGTAGTTTGCGTATGTCGGCAATAGTCTAGATCGTAAATTATTGCGATGTCTAACAGTTTACGAGTAACGATACTAATTCATCTATCATTTTATTTGTTCCACTTATTTGGTTAATTAAGTCAACAAGGTGGGCGATCTCGGATAGGTTTGGTTTTTGGCATTTTGAACGAAAATATTGAAACATAGACCAAAAAGCTTTATAATTTATTTTGGATATTGCAAAAGCTGAGCTAAACCATAACAACGTTTTCTTTCACCACTATACTGCTTGCCCTTTGTCTTTATAATGTATTTCATACTTTGTTATTGTAACAGTACCTAAGTTCGACTCCCGGGTAAGTCATTTTTCATAATGTGTTATCTATTGATAAACAGGCCTATTGACTTACTCTGAGGCCTACGTCTCTTGTTACGTGATAAAAATATTGATATTGAAATCAATTAAAACACAGTTTTATGGAAGCCAAGTTAAAACAAGTTCGTATATTAATGGTGTTGATTCAATGATAGAGTAGGCAATTAAAACATTATGCAATGATTAAAGGCTCTCACTGACAGGCGCGTCGCGACAACGCGACACTGTTTTGAAATTGTTCGACAAAATCATGTCGCGTCACGAATTACTTTGTTACCTAGTTCTGTCTTTCAGTTTGTGTGCTTTCTTTGAGTTTGTGTTTTGTTTGGCCAGTAAATGACATTTCTCACCAGAGCACAAAATTCAAGACAGTTTTGACAGTTCATCCTGAAGGTAGGGACTTGCCTGATGCTCCCTGTGACCAGTTAAAAGTGTCTTTTCAAATGTTAATAAATTCCTTGACTTTGAATTATGACAGATGATTTTGTACTTATTCAGTAACACAGTGCATTTAGCATCAAGACTCATACAAAAAAAACATACTACATAGGAGGAGGAGAAGGTTCACTATTCGATTGTATGAATCGAATAGTGTACCTCCTCCTTTTTTGAAGTCGGTTAAAATCGAAACGTCATAACATAATCTTCACGACCTTTCTTTGTTTTCTCTTCTTATGTTCCTATCTTTAGTGTAATGCCCTTCCATAAGGTCAATAATATCAGTATTTAGATATTTAGTTTATGATAGAGCCTAACCTTTACGATTGTAGGAAACAACAGGGTAAACAGGATCCTCAGCTAGGAACATAAAGGTAATGACACCTATTCCCTAGTTCATAGAATTGACATCTCTCTCTGGCATGAAGTTCTAGAAGAGGACAAAGAATGACAGAGAAGAACTTCGTCAGAAATGTCACAATATTTCATACGTTGAACTCCAACGTGTTTTGGCCGATGCGTTCTTTAATGTCAACTATGTTTGTATAGAAGCTTGAGTTCGACTTAAATTGACAGTACCTACATAAGTATCCGTCCCTTTCTTGTATTATAAAGGAGAAAAGGATGGAAATAGTATCAATTTAGTTTAGCATCAATGATATCGTCTGTATTGTCAGCTAAATAAAAAAGTTAAATCTTTTTTCAAGGTATTTGTATAAGGGTTATCTAATTAATACAGTTGTCTCTAAGTACGTTATATCCATAATGACAGGTCCGTTGACATAATTATATGCGTAAATAGGTATCTACTAGATAATACAGTTCAACCATGACCTGGATAAAACACTGATTCATTTATTGTAATTTCTTCAATCAGTTTAACGCTTTAGTTTTATTACGTTCAAAGGGATTTTTATCAGTGCGTGTGCGCTTCAGAATAATTAAACTTTGAATAATAAATTAATTGTAACTCTATTTTGAATAGGATTGATTCACAATGTTGGTTGATGTTTTCATTTGTCTAGATTCTTTGCTAATGTGACCATTATCTCGATGCGTAGGTAGCTGAAGCAGCTGTCAAACTGAAATGTAAATACAGTATGACTTTTAATTAGATGCAGTAATTTGACAGGTTCTAATGTCATCTGAGACACTAAAACATGAAAAGAAACTGGTGCGCCATAATTTAAATAACCTACGACGTAGATTCTATTACAGATTAGTACAGTACTAATAGTAATGACTTCCAGAGCTACGTAGGGTGTTACAAGATAGATAGATATTTTTCAATTAAATGCTAACTATATACACATAAAATTATTAATAAAAAAAAATAGAATAATCAACTATCCTAACATAACAATCCTAACCGTAAGAACATTAAAACACGGCGTCGAAAAATACATCCTTCTCGCTGTCGATTGGTACAGTACCCAAAAGACAGGCTCCGGCCATAGTAGAAACAAGCCCTTGGATCTCGGGAAGCGTAAAAGAGATAGAAAGATGATATTTCTAACTTGAGAAACTTCCGTCGCGACCCTACCTGAGTCATCATCATCATCCTCCTGCCCTTATCCCAATTTATTTGGGGTAGGCGCAGCATGTTTTCTTCTTGCATACATCTCTATTTGCCGTCATCTCTCTTTTCTTGCGACCCTACCTGAGTCTGACCATAAAAGTTAAAAACGTAAAACATCACTCATTAACTTTTATGTCGAATTACGCAATGGCAAGCCACCTAGTAACCCTTACGTGTATATTAACATTTGCCATAAAATAATATTTACAGTACATTAAATACGATAGCTAATGCACTTGATTTACGTATTAGTACATAGGTATGATTATATTCCCACTGGCTTATGACCCTCAGCACGCTGTGTTCATGGTTTTCCACAACACCATAAGTATAGTTGTACAAGAAAGACGGGTGAAACGACACGGTTGGCGCAGTGGTTGAGCCATCGGCTGCTGCGCCGCGTGTTGTGGGTTCGATCCCCGCACGGAACAAATATTTGTATGATCTACAGGTAATTGTTCCGGGTCTGGCTGTTTGTGTATGTGAGTTTAAATGTTTGTAAACGCACCCACGATACAGGAGATATTCCTAGTGCGGGATTAAAAAAAAAAAAAGCCGTTTATCGCAATAAACGAACTTTAACATAGTCTAACTGTCGTGAATTTGGCGTTACAAGAATATTACGATTCCAGCCTTTTCGCATACAGATTGACGATTTCAGACTTATGTTACCTACATAATTTGACGACCGATGTGGCGCGGCGGGCGAAGGTCCGCCTGCGACGCAAGAGGTTGCGGGTTCGATTCCCGCCTTGGGACAAATGTTTGTACGATCTACAAATATTTGTTCCGGGTTTTCTGGGTATTTGCTATGTAGAATAAAAATATCTATCTATGTAATGTATTGTATTAAGTATATCAGTCATCTAGTACCCATAACACAAGCTCTGCTTAGCTTGGGGCTAGATGATGCTGTGTGGATTGTCCAGCAATATTTATTTATTTTATAATCATCACAACTCAATTACTGGACAACACGATACACGTGGATAAAATTGGTTGTCAGAGTTTCGGGCTTCTTACTACCCGTCACGACTGTCAAAGATCTACAAATGACAGCCGGGACCAATGGCTTAACATGCTTTCCGAGATACGAAGGAGTCTCAAAATATTACCAACGGTCATCCATCCACAGACTGAAGTAGGCAAGCGTAGTTTAACCTTAGATGAACCCGTGCTGCTGTTTACATGCGTTTAATAAAAACCTAATATTTTAAATCCACAAACATACGCTTCCATTTTATTGATTTGTATAGATTAATGAATCTTGTACCTACCTATTGTGGAATCGTATTCGTATATACAATAGTCCTAACATTGTACTAAGGTCAGTCTAGGCAGTTTTCAGTACTTATATATACTAATTTTCAGTGTAATACCTAACTGCTTCAGTAAGTGATAGTGTTACGATTGTTACGTCTATCGATAAATCAACACAATTCGATTTAATTAGGTGACCATACCGCACTTAGACGTTAATTACAAACTAATGACGCATTACTGGCGAGAACTCGATTAAATTGCAATAAACCATAAAACAATACACGATAATAATACAGGAAACTTTTTTATCGAGTAACCACTTAACATTGAAAAGGTTTGGAGTCCTTGCTTGTGCTAAAATGTGATAAAAATCGACACCCACACGGAAATAAAAATCGATTCTCATACCGATTTTTCATTACAAGTTTTGTATGTAATCGATTCGTAAAATGCTATAAGAGGATATATCGATATTGAGTCATACCGGAATACAAATGTTATTTTCTTTAAGGATATTTGCTAATTACATTTTAGTTGTATACAGGATGTTAGGTAAAAATCAATCATATCTAATACTCCTTGTGTCTGCAATTTGATCAAATTATGTTATCAAAAGACGTTGGTAATTCTTTATTTTGATTTGATAGGACGTATTTAGGTTAGCACCTTCATAAATCATAAGTACTTGAGGAATCAAATAATTGTGGCTGGTAAGGTTATTTCGATTATTTATTATTGTAATTATTTAGTTTCTAAAACCTAGGTATATACTAGTGTATACCTACTTAAGTATTTAAAGTCATTTCGTACATAACTATTGAGTTTCACTGTTGAGGAGCTCTTCGCTTAATACAACCGCATGGGTTGGTCGATGTTTAAGCTACGCTTGCCGAGGTCAGTCTGTTGATGGGTGAGCTTTCTTGACATATCGGGATTCATCAATGCCTCTGAAAACACTTTAAGCCGTTGGTCCCGGTTAGAAGAAGCCCGAAGTCTGACAACCTGTCTTACCAAGAGGCATCGTGTTGCCCAGTAACTGGGTTATGAAGGTTACAAAGGTAGTCGCTCCATGTAAAACAGTGGTACTCACGTTTATCGGGTTAGACTGGAAGCCGACTCCAACAAAATTGGGGAAAAGCTAGGCTGATGATATGATAGGCAAAACCAATTGTAAGAAAATAGAAAAGTGCAGAATGATATCTTTGTCTCATTTCCGTAAATATTTACCCTTTTCATTATTATTATTTACTTTAAATATTCACCTCAAGAATGTGTTAATGTTTTTGTAAACAAACGCTTATAAGGAAGTGCATTTCCAGTTTATTATAATCAGCGCCGAATCTTGACCCAGAATTGTAATCGTGGTCATTTTGATACAATTTTTGACCTTTAAAACACTGCCAGCGTTTCCAGTCACTTCCCTTGTTAATAATAAGTGGCGTTATTATTACTATTAAAGCTAAATTGAAATCGTGTGTAGCCCTTAGATGTATATAACTATTGGAGGTCAAATTGGCTACGTGCTCGTATTTATATCATCGGAAACTTATTAAATATATAATAAAACTTATCTAAACTCATACTACTCGTATTATAATTAGGAAATATTTTATTGTTCTTTGAGTATATTGTATGTATGTTTGTAATGAATAGTCAGTATTCAGGCTATTGCTCCATGTACATACTTGTATACAGCTGCATCAGGATAGACTGGAAGCCGATCCCAATATATGTAGTTGGAAAAAGGCTAGGCAGATGATGATGTTTGTAATGAATAAATTCCAAAACTATTTAACCGATTTAAAAAAATATTTGATCTATAGGAAGCTACATTATACTACATTAATGGTTCATTATTGGGTATCATTATAGTTACATTAATGGTTAGACCTGCTGTCTTGTATGGATCAGAATGTTGGGCCGCAAAAGGCATGAATGAAAGGCAGTTACATGCAGCTGAGATGAGAATGCTGAGGGGGATGTGTGGTGTTACGCGAATGGATAGAATAAGAAATGAGTATGTAAGAGGAAGTCTGAAAGTGGCGCCTGTGACCGAGAAGTTGTGTGGAAATCGGTTGTCATGGTATGGGCATGTGACGCGAAGGAATGAGGACCATGTTGTGAGGAAAGTTTTGAGTATGAATGTGCAGGGTTACATGAGTAGAGGAAGACCAAAGAAAAGATGGATGGATTGTGTGAAAGAGGATATGGCAAGAAAAGAGGTGACCCATGAGATGACGGCAAATAGAGATGTATGGAAGAAGAAAACATGCTGCGCCGACCCCAAATAAATTGGGATAAGGGCAGGAGGATGATGATGAGGAAGCTACATTATCAGCAATTAAGCATAGAGTTTTTTAATTCTCAAAACTACGCTTCAAAGTGGGTGGAGGGGATATTAAAGTTCGAACGAAAAAGAGCGAAATTAAAACAAACAAAACCGCGGGCGAAGTGCTAGTTTGCAGAAATATAATAATGTAACTACGAGTAGGTACATAGTATGAAAACATGACAATGATTTTCCACACTGCTACTGACAGAAGGGTACCAGGATTTCCATTACTGGAAATATTTACGTATTAATGCCCAGAAGACAGTGCGACATAATCATTAGGAGAAAGAGAGACAAGATACACACTAATGTAACACAGGTTTTTTTTTACCTAACTCAGAATTCAGGGTTACAATATATAACTATTATTATAGTCATATGTATTAGTCAATAAAAAAATATTTATGTATTACAGCGATTACGAAACCGTTTTCTATGCATGGTAGATGCACCTAATCCTTTTTTCACTATAATTTATTTCAGAGATATTTTGGGAGTTGTGCAGCAGTGGACATGCATTCTAGCAATAAGTAAGAACAAGGAAAATGTATACCTTAGTAAGAAAAGAAACAAAAGTACACCCACCCAAAATAAATCGTATGCTATTCTTAATACGATTTAGACCGTTCCGCTCTCGTTGAGTGAATGAAAATCAATCGATTTACATGCCACACAGTGTACATTCAAGTACATAAATAAGTATCTATAATTATACTGAATATTGGAAAGGCTTTAGTCGATCAAGCGTGCAGAACAATCTTATTGTAGGCAGAGAGCCTGGGCGAACTTAAAAGACTTTTTGTCTATTGTTTTTCGTTCTCCCATATACCACATATCAAGTGTATACATTAATTATTGTTTAGTAAGCCCGTGTTGTCAAACTCCTGGACAAAGGCCTCCCTCATTCCCTCTACTCTATGGTTTGCTTCTTCTCGACAATTCGCGAGGAATCAAAGGCGTCCCGCCATCTTATCCTCTGTCTGCCGCGACCCCGTCTAGATGTCTCAGGGTTTCAGTCTTGTAATATTCAGGCCCACAGCTTTGCTGGCATCCAGCAGACATGGCCTGCCCAGTCCCATTTTACTCTCGCAGCTTTCTAAGCTACCGTCAGCAATTCGCGTTTTGGACCGCAGCGTAGTGTTTCATATCCGGTCAGTTATTTTTACATTCAGTGTTTAAATTAAAAATAAAATTTTGAAGATGCATTTCCTAGTAAATGACATCAATAAGTTTATCAGTATCATAAATTAAAGTACCACTCTTGAACTTATAACAAATTAACATAAACAGATCATTTTAAGTTAAAAACACCTATTATTTAAATGTTAATGTACTAATAATGAGCACTGAAGTATTTTGTAAATGTCAAGATACATGAACTTTAAGGCAATAATAATATGTGATTTATATCAATTATAATGTTCCGCGTTAGATTTTATAATTTTGTAATTGGTTGACGTAATACAAATGACGTATTATTAATTCAATAAGAATTAAAATAAGTCCATTTGATTCTGATGTAGATTAATATAGCACTTAATAATATTGACCTCTACTATAATAATAATAGTTTAAACATTTTTTTACATTTTTGAAAAGTTTTTGATATTGAGTGTGCTGAGATGAGATTGCGTATAGATTTTGGACGTATGTAATTACGGGCCTTGTGTTTTAAACTATCTGTAACAGTTTTTCCTCAAACGCCTTTAAAAATCAGTTCATTTAAAAATCGAACAGGCTACGATAACTCCTATGTGAATTAAAAAGTGTTAAACAAACAAAACAAAACCGAATACAGATGACATAGAAATCTGCAAGTACAGCTCCGTGCCTACTCACCGACCGGTTCCGGTCACCGGCGACCTTGAACTCGAACGAATTCACCCTAAATCTGGTGCATTGAACGAGACGCCGAACGAAATAAGACTATGAGACTGAGTCTTAGCTTATGTTGTTTATTTATTTTTGACACGAGTCGTGGACAGCGAGACGTCGCTATGTACTTTACTGTCATAGAGTACGATTGTTTTTTTTGCACATTATGAGCTAGAAGTGTACAATTTGACGACCTATGTGGTGCAGCGGGCAAAGGTCCGCCTGCGACGCAGGAGGTTGCGGGTTTGATTCCCGCCTTGGGACTAATGTTTGTACGATCTACAAAGATTTGTTCCAGGTGTTCTGGGTATTTACTATGTATAATAAAAAATATCTATCTATGTAATTAAGTATATCAGTCATCTAGTACCCATAACACAAGCTCTGCTTAGCTTGGGGCTAGGTGATGCTGTGTGGATTGTCCAGCGTTATTTATTTATTTATTTGTTTAATTATTATGGTCTAAGGTAATCAGAAAGACAGCGGCCTCCTGCGATATTCACCAGATCATCGGTCCACATTGTGGGGGCTCCAAGCTCTTCTGATTAGGACCGATCGTTGTGGAAATCTTTGGGGGACGCCTATGTCCAGTAGTAAACGTATTGTGGCTGAAATGATGATGATGTTCTGATTAAAAAGGAGATTTTATGTAATAATAAACATGAATATGTTTTTTGAACCAAAAAAAATGATACTTATCCGTTGTTGATGGGTGTAAACAAGGCGACCTTCTATTAAAACAACACTAAGTTATTTTTTGACTCTTTTTTGTTGTTTTATTTTAAGGTTGTTGATGTTGTCGTAGCTTCAAACCTTGCGCAGTGCCTTTACTACTTAATTCATAAGCATTTTCTCAATTTACCTTGAATACCACTGATATCGATAAAGGAAAACCATCGTGATGAAGCTTAGATTTATTATTAATATAAGTATAAGTCTGAAATCGCCAACCCATCTTGAGCAAGCGTGGCGATTAATGCTCGTTCTTTCTCTGTATTAGAAGAGACCTTTGCCTTGCAGTGGCAACAGTAACAGGCTGGTATTATTAAGCTATTTTGACTACACATTTATGCTCTATTTCTTTCCCACTACTCAGTTCACAAATTATAATATATCGGGGTCAAACATTTGATATGACAGTATTAGTATTAAGTTTACTGTAAATTGGTATACTCGACATTCACCTAATTCCAGTAAGGTCAGGTTTTAAGCGTGAATTATGGAGTGTCCAAATTTAGACTGAAATAGATCAAATGATAATTAGGTATGTATCTATATAAGTGTAATACTGCCTCGTTGGTATAGTGGTCCTAAACGCAACTGCTGAGCGTTCGGTCTTGGGTTCGAGTCCCAGGTGGGGGACTTTTCTTTAAGGGTATCAATTAGAAATTTTGTCAATAGCAGTCTAGAGTCGGGATTGGTACCCGGTTAATGGTAATAAGCTCGCCCTCCTCCTAGAGAGGGCTCCTCCATGGGGCTCAAACATAACTGGCGAGATGTGGGTATTACCAAATGTACACATCTTTTTTTTTTTTAAACGTTGCCCCACACTAGGAATTTCTCCAGTATCGTGGGTGCATTTAAAAACATTCAAACTCACATACACAAACAGCCAGACCCGGAACAACTACCCGTAGGCCATACAAATATTGTTCCGTGCGGGAATCGAACCCACGACACGCAGCGCACCAGTCAATCGCTGAGCCGCAGCGCCAACCGTGTCGTCAATCTGCTCAACCCTTCGGGGAATATTGTCGTGATGTTGATTTTAGTTGAGAGTTTAGAATTTGAATGAACTTAACAGAAATGGCTTTTATTAACAATGCTTGTTTACTGAAAACAGCTTTGATTTAGAGCTGTTATGAAAACAAAGAGGTCTTTGGAAGCATTTAAAATTATACTTATGCCCTTGACTCTGTGATCGTGGGTGGGTTCAAGAACTTAAGAATATCTTTAAATTTTGCCGTCGTACAGGATGTCCGACTTTACAAACTTTTACAGAACATTCATGAATATGAATCTTTTCTTTCGTCCTGGGAACAAAACTGAAATGTGGAAAATATAATCAATCAGCTCAAATAAAAGTGCGATACTAATACGACCAAATGTAAGGAACACCATTTTTTTTTTATTATGATAGCATTTATATAATATTTCAAGGTTGTTCCCAGGACAAACGTTATTCATATTCATAAGTACTATGTGCTGTAAAAGTTTTGGAAAGTCGGTAGCCAGACACCCTGTATACAACCAAAACAGTGGGAAAAGAGTATCTTGACTAAGCGATAACATCTTCAAGTCACGAGCATATTAGTTATTTTTAGGCAATCGTGCACTTGACATCAGTGAAGGAAAACATCGTGCGGTGACCAGGACTTAATAACAAAGTCTGCAATTGCCAAACTGTTTTGAGTAAGCCTGGTGTAGGTATTCGTTATCTGTAGGAGAAGAGGTATTTTGTCAGGATAAAAAACCTCTTCTACAGATAACGAATTAATCCCACTTCATTAATCCCATCATCCCACTTCAAGAAGTGGGATCGTAACAATCTGTGTGGATGTATGCTTGACATAAACATAAGGTCAATTAGAATGATTTAAAAATTGAAAATTTGGAATTAAATATTAATTTTTTTTAAAACTTTATTCATATATTTACTAAATGAAATTGGCTAATAAATTTAAATCTAAATGATACAACATACCTAATTCTATTTTCAATTTCAAAATCGTTCGAATTGACGTTACATTTGCGTTAAGGATTCAAAAAGTTGCAATCTCATCTCAGCGACAATCAATGTCAAAAACTTAAAATAAAGGTAAATTAGAGGTTTTTCAGATTGAGTTATATTAGAATGGGGCCTTAAAAGATCGGGAATTGCCCTCTGGTGTTGACGTTGCCCGCATCGCCGCAGTCAGTCACATCGTCTGCCTAGCCTTTTCCCAAATACTTATCGGGGTCGGCTTTCAGTGTACCTAGATGCATCTGAATACCAGTATTTTACATGGAGCGACTAACTATCTGACGTCCACAACCAACACCACAGTCTCCATAGCAAGGACTACGAATATATCTCATTCATAAATAAATATGCTAACAAAATTGAAATCAATGACTCACTCCGCAAAGACATTTAAAATTGGATCTTACTCAACCGTTTCCTACAAAATGAGGCTATACATGTTCACACACATCTCGATCACGCTCAGCTTCCAACAAAATTATACTACTTCCCGTCAATTTATTAGTAACCTTTAAACAAGGTAGCTTTGGGCTAAAGCCTCGTGTTCACAGAAGGCAGAAGTTGAGCAACATATTGCTGGAAACAACCCGGCTTTGAAACCCAAAATCTTAAGATGGCAACACTAAAACGTCTGTCATTTAAAAATAAACAGAATATTGAATTGATTTACTTGCAACAATAATTATTTTTATTTCGTACCGCTTTTGTCCATAATGTTAATTACAAAGAACTTACAACTACATACACTGTACACTGTTACTGTTTTTTACATTGTACACTTAGTTCGCAATAAACGTTATAACTTTGACTTTGACTTGAAAACTACCTACATTAGTAGTAAATATTCACTCAAGTTCATAAAACATAAATATTAAAAGTAATTGTATTAAGATTAAAATTAAAATAAAAATCTGTTTTCTTAATATTGGCATTATATGATAATACTAATGTCATAAAAAAAGTATTTCTACGAGTAGATTAACTCGATTCTCGATTATCATTATAATAATGTAATTCTTTAGTCAATCAGGTGGGTGACACTGACAGCTCGCTTCAACGTTTACTTCACCCAAGTAATCACGGGCAGTTTTTTTACTGTGATCATTGTCACATCATGTTGCGTAATATTTTTATTGCGTCACATTGCACAGTTGCAGCCAAAAATCCCAATAACATGTTTCTGACAGACCGTGTACAGTACTCCACCGTTGCATGTGCAACATGTTTCAGCAACAAAATCACGTTGCTGCAACAAAGCTAACATTTGTTCACTGTAAATACAAGGCGTTATATGAACCAAAGATTAGAAAGGTCGCATTCAAGTTCAAGATTTAATCAGCCTTGCGATTTTGCTCCTAATATACTTAAGTTCAAATGTCATTGTTTGCTTTGACTAAGTTGTGAACCTTGTTGACCTATTAACTCGTGATTAACGTGAGCGGGGGACCATTGAATACTACATAATATACGCGAGGTTGTGACATTAATTCACAATCTCAGACACTAAACCCATTTGGCGCAGCCGTAAGGCACATAATTCGTATTTTTCATTACTTTTGCTTTTTTTAGCCTGTGTTTTTCCACTCCTGGGCAAAGGCCCCATTCGTTCCACTACTCTCGATGGTTTGTTTTTCCCGCCAATTCACGAAGAAGCCATCTTCTGTTATTCTACTTTTTTTTTTCGATGCTTTACATTGTGATATTGTGTGCCTGAGCCTAACTACCTGCTTTTTGTGTTTTCCGTTTGTAAAATAATCAAAAATAAACTTTATTATCAAAATGACAGACTGAAAAGCATATGGACGTTTCCTTTCCCATATCTGAGTGCCGATAAGAATTTGATTTGAATTCAGGAACTTTAGTGAAAATGGGTTACGTTTCAGTAAATTCTTTTAATACTTAGTAATAAAATAAATAATGCTGGACAATCCACACAGCATCATCTAGCCCCAAGCTAAGCAGAATTTGTGTTATGGGTACTAGATGACTGATATACTTAAATACATTACATGGATAGATATATTTTTTTATACATAGCAAATACCCAGAACACCCGGAACAAATCTTTGTAGATCGTACAAACATTTCTCCTAAGGCGGGTATCGAACTCGCAGCCTCTTGCATCGCAGGCGGACCTTCACCCGCTGCACCACATACGAGTAGGTCATCGAATATAGTATAAGTAGTAATGAACTTATGACCCCGATAGCTAAGCGGTGGGGTTTTGAATTCGATTTCTAAGGCAGACAAAGTGTGACTAGGTATTTCTATTAACCGCTATGACCCAAAATTCAGTCAAGAGGACTATATTAAAACCTATCTAATTGAAACCTTAACAACCGTATGCCAACACTATATTTCTGAATAGATTATAGTGAAATACTGGTACCTATATAATAATATGAAATACATGTTATTATACATAAGCAAAAATAAAACAAAGAGCAAAATTAAATTACTTTTAAAACAATTAGCAAAGAGAACCGCACATACGTTCCAAACTGGGTCATATTTAAACATAATATATGTTCACATATACAATTAAGTATAAGACCTTCAACTGGTAAAACAAAAGGTAATCATTGCAGAAGATGTATGGTGTACATATGTAAAAGTCACACCCACACCACATAGTCACACCTTCACGCCAACTATGCCTACTCAGATCTTTACCACCAAGTCATGAAAAATTCTGTTCAAAATCGACATCATCTTTCTAAGTTTATCTTGGACATCACTGACATCGGTGAAGGAAAACATCGTGAGAAAACCTGGACTTATATAATTAATATAAGTCTGAAATCGCCAACCCGTCTTGAGCAAGCGTGGTGATTAATGCTTGTGCCTTATCTGTATGAGAAGAGGCCTTTGACCTGCAGTAGGGCAGTATTAGGCTGGTAGTTCTACATCATCTGCCCAGCCTTTCCCAACTGTGGGTCGGCTTCCAGTTTAACAGAATGCTTTAAACCAGTATTTTACATTGAGAAACTTCCTATCTGATCTCTACAACACAGTTACTGGGTAACGTGATAACCCTTGATAAGTCTGGCTGTCAGACTTTCGGGCTTCTGACTGTAACGACTGTCGAAGATATACAAATGATATTAAGAACTAAACGTTCGCGTGAAGCAGTTTAAAATGAATTGATTTCATCGTTTACCGAATGTTAATGATGAAATCAATGTTATAAAATAACTCAATTCATTTTAAACTGGAAAATAGATACTGGCAAGTCAGTGCTACCTTTGATTTATGAAAAGTCTACCTATTTAAAAATATTTGTTTTTTTTAAGAGTTTTAGAGTTCCGTATCTCAATAGGTAAAAACGGAACCCTTATGGGGTCACATTGATCGTTTTTCTAGGAACACGTGGTAGTATAAAAGTCATACTTGCCAAAAACTGCGATCGTTTATGTGACATTATTTTGATAATCGCAAATAAATCTAAACCTACAGGGTAGGGTAAGTAAAGTTCAAGTAAAGGAAAGGGTTTTTCTGCGTTTGTGAATTGGTCGTGACGTATATCGATGCATTGGAGAACGTTATTTCCACACAAAGTTAAGTTTGTCCGTCAGTCTTACTTCACCGATGGACGAATTATCTACATATTAGTTTTTTTTTTTTTTTTTTTTTTTATAAAAAACGTTGCCCCACACTAGGAATTTCTCCTGTATCGTGGGTGCGTTTACAAACATTTAAACTCACATACACAAACAGCCAGACCCGGAACAACTACCTGTAGGTCATACAAATATTTGTTCCGTGCGGGGATCGAACCCACAACACGCGGCGCAGCAGCCGATGGCTCAACCACTGCGCCAACCGTGTCGTCGTTTGTACGGAACCCTCGATGTGCGAGTCGGACTCGCACTCATCCGGTTTATTTTTAGTCTGCACGCAGAATCTGCGTGAAGACACAAAAATATTGTTTTTATTACATTTTGACATTTAAACACTTGGCCAACTAGTTTTAAAAGCAAAAATATAAAAACTAATGAGCTGCTACTGATTAGATGAGTTATTAGTCTGAAGATGAGACTAGTCAATTAGCCGAAAAAAAACTGTTTTAATTTGCGTCTGATGAGTACAAAGATTCTTGACATTTGAACATTAATATATAGGTAGTAAATGCTATTATTGAGATTAATGGCAAAACATTCCTTGATGCCTGCCTCGTTAGTCTTTTGGTCGGCATCGCTACTGCTGAGCACACGGTCCTGGGATCAAGTCTCTGGTAGGCAAAAGTTTAATTGGGATTTGTAATTTCTTCTCAGCAACCCTGAGTCAGAATGTGAGGCTGCTTGAAGGCAAAATGTATGTGTTTGCCCCGTATAACAGGAGAGTTAAACATAACTGGCAAAGGGGGCACTGCTGACCCGTTTGGGAAACACAGGCGTGATATCTATTTATGTAAAGTATTGTATTAAGTATATCAGTCATCTAGTACCCATAACACAAGCTCTGCTTAGCTTGGGGCTAGATGATGCTGTGTGGATTGTCCAGCATTATTTATTTTATTTATTTGTTATTTATGAGGGGGATGTGTGGTGTTACGCGAATGGATAGAATAAGAAATGAGTATGTAAGAGGAAGTCTTAAAGTTGCGCCTGTGACCGAGAAGTTGTGTGGAAATCGGTTGTCATGGTATGGGCATGTGATGCGAAGGAATGAGGACCATGTTGTGAGGAAAGTTTTGAGTATGAATGTGCAGGGTTACATGAGTAGAGGAAGACAAAAGAAAAGATGGATGGATTGTGTGAAAGAGGATATGGCAAGAAAAGAGGCGACCCTTGAGATGACGGCAAATAGAGATGTATGGAAGAAGAAAACATGCTGCGCCGACCCCAAATAAATTGGGATAAGGGCAGGAGGATTATGATGACGATGTATATTTGTTATTTTTAGCTGAGCATTTCTGATAATATTGAGGTAACTTCTACATATATTTTCGTTTAAGCATTTTATGTGACTGTACTGCACTGGTAAAAGTCTCTTTTCAATGTCGTCAATGTAACTTGGATTCCTCACTAGTCATCACCAGTAAAATATTCTAAGAATACCTCCTCTTTATGATATACCAAGGAAAACCATAGCACATACTAGCCGAATTGTCCGATCAATCATGCTAAAAACAAAAGCAATCAATATGGGAAATCTGCACTACATGAATAACAAAAGAAAATTGGAGCTATTGTTTTTATGAGACCTTCAGAAACTGGGCCAGTGCGTTCCCAGATTAATAAGTATGCTAAACCTTATGTAATATGGATAAAAAACACTTTTTTTAAAAGCTCGTTTCTTGAATCGATTCAATTTGATTCAAATTTTTAATCAATGATTAAAAATCATTAAAAGTGATGTGAGAAAGTAACACTTTCTTTGCAACACAGAACTAGATTTAAGAAGATCAATTCGATTGTTTTGAAGTGAAAAATTCTTGAGCCGCGTTAAGAGATTTTTGCAGGAGCAAAACTTTTAGGCTCCCATCACCGACATGCTAAAGTGGCGTGTTGCACCAGACTGACAGTTATGCCAAAGTTTCAATTTACACTTGTGTTGGCAGTTAAATGACTGCCTATATACGAGTATTATTTCTTATGAATTTACAACTTTAAACGTGGTTTTTAATAGTGGAATAGTTTTGTCTTTAAAACCGTACAATACTTTAAAAAGTAACTGTACATATAATATTTCCAATGATATACTTTTGTAAAATAAAACTAATGTATTATCTCTAGATCTTGATTTGTGCTTACAATGATTCTTAAGTGCAGAGCACCTCCGAAATCTTACAAATCAATAGCAGGTTTCTCTTAGCCAGTATTATAAATTATAATTATGAATGTGACTTTGTTATGCTTCCAAGCATTAATAAATAAATAAATGAAATAAAAATAAATAATTAATAATGATTAATGCTGAACGGATTAAGATAAAATTTTGCACAGAGATAAAAAGCATCTCGGGAAAGGTCATAGGCTACCTTTTATCAGCAAACCACGCGGGCGAATCCGCGTGCGGAAGCTAGTAAATTATAAATATGAATGTGAGTTTGTTACGCTTTTAAGCATTAACGGCTGAACGGATTTGGACAAAATTTGCAACTCGGATAGAACATGACCTGGGTTAGGACATAGAATTTTATAATTAACTAATTTTAGATAATTAGCGGCCATCCATGCTAGCAAAGCCGCGGGCAGAAGCTAGTTATTTCATAATAGCATGTATCCATTGAATGATCTAACCGTATCAAATGATCATCATCTATCATGTTACTAACGAAATCGAGAGCTTTTCGAAATACTTAGTACATAATGATATTTTGAAGGTCCCGAATTATTATTTGAGATCGATTAATTAATTATAATACGTTCATTGTAGTCGTGATATTGTAAAGGGCAGAGATTGGAATAAATTAAATAAGAATGAATGACTTATTTGTTGACCCAGGTTCTAGGAACCCGGCTAAAAAAATTAATTTAAAAAATGATTTGGCTGGTTAAGCAAGTAATTATTTTTTCTATAATAAATGTTACTATTACCTGAATGATTACTTAAAAGTCACTTTGATGTATTAATTTAATCCAATTATTCATATCCCGTTTTGATTTTTTGCTCTTTGAGTATAATTTTTGAAAATATTACTAATGTTATTTAAACCAATTTAAAATTTTTGCGCCTATGTGGTAGAATGTGATGATATAGTCTGTATAAACTTAAGACAAATGAAAAAAAGAAAGAAGTAGTGATGGCAAATGCTACCGCATCTATGTCATACCATATCTATGGCATCTTTACCTAAGCGTACCCAAAATTAGCTCTCATTTTTTTTTTATCTGTGGCTGTTGACGCAATTTTTAGACCGGTATATATTATATTAAATTGTGGTACTAAACATCTAATATCATAAAAATAATTGTGATATTAAAACAATGGAACAACAACACCCAAGCACCGTGAAAGCAGAACTTTCCGCAAGACGTTACTGACCTCTATGACCTTCGCTAGACTTAGATGAGAACCTGCGCTGAGGTAAGGCTGAACCTCGTAAAACTAGATATTATACAGAAGGTCATGATAGTAGGATGTGTGTGTGAACTTGGGTGTGCGACCTTCTATGCTGGTCTTAGTAATCCGTGTGAGGTAGAGAAGGTAATTATGTTATTCAGTTTTGACGTGAATATTATCGAGGTAATTATAACCTCGATAGTCTAGTGGTCGCAAACGCGGTTGTTAACGTGCGATCCTGGGTTCGATTCCCGCGTCGAGCAAAGCGTTATTGGGATTTTTCATTGCAAATTTCTTAGTAACAGCCTGGAGTCTGGATGTGTGCCTGGGTTATGGCAATAGACTCCTCCCGTTTACATGGGACTAAAACATAACTGGTGAAGTGTTCGTGTACTGTAGATACACATCTGCCTGACTCTTCGGAGAATATGGCGTGATGTTACTAACAGCTCTGTGCAGACTGAGCCTTTTAGCAATATTTTATGCACCCACTCATAAGAATATAGTATTAATTAACATAGGAATATTTATCTTCAAAAACATAAATGTGACTTATTTCTCAATCTCAAAGCATAATCTATTCTTATATGCAGTCGATCTAGATTCTCAAAGTGGAAAAAACACAACAACAGAATACGTATAGGAATTCGGTTCGTTTGGAAAAACTCAACTGAGCGAATCCTTTTTAAAGGTCATGGATACAGGATGCACCCACATGAAACAAAAAATAGAAGTCAGATAAAGCACGCGACTGCTTGTCTAAAAGTAACATAAATACTGATTTTTGTAAGTTTGAGTATTAATTAATTAAGTTTGAGTATTAATTAATAAGACTAACCTACATTTTACATCATATCATGATGGCCCAGTGGTTTGGGCCTCGCCTCTTGTGCACGAGGTTGTGGGTTCAAACCTGGGCAAGTAGCAATGTGAGTTTTTCAATTCATATGTACTTTCTAAGTTTATCTCGGACATCACTGACATCGGTGAAGGAAAACATCGTGAGGAAACCTGGACTTATATAATTAATATAAGTCTGAAATAGCCAACCCGTCTTGAGCAAGCGTGGTGATTAATGCTCATGCCTTCTCTGTGTGAGAAGAGGCCTTTGCCCTGCAGTGGGACATTAATAGGCTGGTACTATGTACGTAGATGACTCGATTGGCCAAGGGCTTGGCTTCCTGCGGTAAAGGTCAGGAGTTTGATCACCAATCATTTACCGTATATGGTCTTACATTTTAAAACATGCACTTTTTGTCTCTTGTTTAGGTACTGATCAGAGACTTGATAATGCTGAGTTGGGCGTGGAAGATGATTTTAATCTTACACTTCTATAATGTTATTTTTTTTCATACAGGTAAGGAAGCAACAGCTTTTGTCATTCAACTATATTAACATGGCCACGGTAAGTTATTAGGGCTCTCATAGCCATCTGCCTGCTAAAATTATTACTGAAGCTCTTTGATATTTTGAAGTAGATCGCCGTCCGGTTATTCCAAAAGTTAATTTATGAATTAGTATGAACACCGTGATCCCTGAAAGGTAAGGCAGAAGTGTGTCCATAGAGCATCCACCTTTTATCACTTATATTTAAGTCTCATGTAATAGGGGGCTAGCTAATTGCCATTAGCCAGGCACAAATCTAGATTCCGGGTTGCTACGAAGAAATTTTAGATGGAGATACCTAATAACGCTTTTCCCGACCCGGTAATCGAACCCAGGACCTCATGCTCAGCAGTAGCGTATGCGACAACTACACCAAAAGGATAGGCCAATGAATGAAATAGGTAGTAAGATGAATGCTTTTGAAATGGGTTCCCTCTATCTGGCAGAATTTTGATGCTCCGAAATTTATTTGGCATAACACACTTGGCATAATCTTCTTTAAACGAATATATATATGGCATAAAAATCATTTAATATAATTATTGTTTGGCCGAATGTTTATACGTCCGAATTTACAAAGGCATACTTTTAAGATGGCAGAATTTTATTTGGCATTATTACTTTTGGCAAAGCTTAATTTCGCATAATTTCGTTTCACATTACGTTTATTTAAAGCGACGATTATTTGGAATAATTTCACTAAAATATTGTCTTGAAAAGTCAATATGTTGTACTACAAAAGTTAGTGAAGTGACAGAACCGAATCGCTGCAAAACCGACTGCACGTAGTCTTGTCTGCCCTACCCCTAGAGTGTAATTTAAGCCCGCGTAGGTGCGGAGGGGCAAGGCGGCCCGCGGGCTGAGGAGCAGGTGGTTTTAACGCTCACCACAGCAGCTTCGGCTTGCTGGCCAGCTACGCCGGCCAGCCTCAGCCGCTGCGGCGCGCGTTACAACCATCTGCGACGAGAAGCTTGCGTGGGACCGCCGGAGCCCCGCAGCGCCGGAGCCGTGACAGAAACCATGCCTGCTGCATGTTGCATGCTTGCTTGCATGCTGCATGTTTGCTTGCATGCTGCATGCATGGTGTGTGCTTTTTTGCATGTTTGCATTCTACATGCTTGATGCATACATGCATGGTGTGTGCTGTTTTGCATATTTGCATGCTACATGCTTGATGCATGCATGGTGTAAGCTTGTTTGCATGTTTGCATTATTTATATGAAATGTATGTATGCCTAAAGACGATTCTGACAGTGAACTTTCTGCAATATGATGGTTCTACTTTTTAATTATTATGGATATGAAATTTATGCCTAAAGATGATTCTAACTTACAAAATTATGCCAAAAGACGATTCTGACAGTGAACTTTCTGCAATATGAATGTATTATAAATGAGTGTATGCCGAACGATTTTCTGCTAAATGAAGTTTATGCTATGCACTGTTATGCTAATTAATATTATGACATAAAAAGTTCTGCTATAAAGGGTAGACCCTTTTGAAATACAGGTGTTGTAGTAGCTTAGCAACCATGATACTGCCATTTTGCGTACTGACATACGAGGCAGCATTTCCTACTCGCAAAAGTAAAGGCTATTTTCTTTTCAACAAACGATTAGTCACTTGAACAGATTCAGTGCAATAAGAAATAATAAATGACGTGTCCCCGAGGTCAGATAACGGTATAAATCTAGAAGTGTAAGATTGTAAATTCACAAGTGGACAAGAGAAGGGTTCCGGGTAAATTTTACCTGACGAAAAGGTCTGTTATCCTGTAAAAGTAACACGATAATGTCAGTGTCGAAGTATACCAATAAACTGATCTATACTTACCTACAGCTTGTTTTTTGAAGGACTGTTTTAAGGCGATTGGCACACTGCACCACATCACGCAGCGTGTTCTTACGTTTGTTTGTAGTATTCGTCGTTCGCCACCACGTAGCCCGCTGCGGGATGCGGTGCAGTATGCCAATTGCCTTAGAAGAATTCACCACCAAAAGAACACTGGTAATGTTTAACGTACAAATCAGTTTGCACCCTGTAGGAATATATTAAGTACCGTGAGACTTGATGAAAGAAACGCCGGGGTGAAAAGGGATAAAAGTTGGAAAGGATTTTTTCACGATAGATGAACATTATTAGACGACCTGTGTGGCGCAGCGGGCGAAAGTCCGCCTGCAACGCAAGAGGTTGCGGGTTCGATTCCCGCCTCGGGACAAATGTTTGTACGATCTACAAATATTTGTTCCGGGTGTTCTGGGTATTTGCTATGTATAATAAAAAATATCTATCTATGTAATGTATTGTATTAAGTATATCAGTCATTTAGAACCCATAACACAAGCTCTGCTTAGCTTGGGGCTAGATGATGCTGTGTGGATTGTCCAGCATTATTTATTATTTATTATTATTATTTTTATTTTTACAAACAAGGGCCTGATTTTTTTAATTAGTTGAAAAATAACAACACATTGCTACTCGTAGTTGTAAATAATATTTAATTAACTACTTGAAATAATCATATTTAAACTTTTGTGTCGACTCAACCCATTTTACAAGTACTATGATCATATACTTGTTTGTTGCCTGTTTCCCAACTAAGTTGGAGTAGGCTTCCAGTCTCACCGAATCCAGCTTAAATATAGAATACTAGTCAGTATTCTATATGGAGCGACTGCCTATCTGACCTCCACAATCCAGTGACTGGTTAACACGATACCCATTGGTAAGACTGATTGTCAGACTTTCAGACTTCTGACTACCTGTAACGACTGTCTAAGATCTACAACTGAGAGCCGGGACCAACGGCTTAATATGCTTTCCATATAAAGGTATAATATTGATATTAAACGCATTTTTGGTCTCAAGTCGAGTACATTCCTATCTGACGTATCTTTAAAGTCAGTAAATTAAGTCAATTTACGTTCACAATTAAATCTAATAAACATTGTACATACATGGTAAATCTCAAGGTAATAAATAATTTTCCGCATTCAGCTAAATTATCATTATTTTTCACACATGCTTGCAACATTCTTTGTGTTTATTAAAATCACCTGACGTATTAATTGGACTGCTATATGTTTTAATGTGGACTATAATTTAAGTTTTTGCAAATAACTCTTTAGACAGCCTGTAGTCTAGCCGTTCCCGCGACTTCGTCTACTTAAATTTAAGTTTATTTTTTGCGCAGAACATTAACTTAAAAAAAAATTGCCTAAGTTACAACATTAGCTATCTTGTCAAAATAGGTCTAGCGGTTTCGGAGATGAGCCAAACATACAAATAGATAGACAATTTTTTTTTCTGTATGTATCTATGTGAAAAATAATCCCATATAAACTTGGTTAACATCTTATGCGTGATTTTTAGGTAAGTGAAGCTGACTCAAAAATCACTCATAAGATTTTGGCCAAATGATTATATTAGTAGTAGATAGAATCTTAACACATAATCTTCAACACAGTTTATTACATATTTAAAAAAAGTCATTTCGCACGTAAACACTTTTAAAACTTGTTTAAAGGTTGCATATTTTGATACTGACCGTACAAACTAATGGGTCTAGTTTTAATATTTCAAAACCATGGCCATCTGGAAATTATTAAAACGTTTTATATTTTAATTTAATTATTACAAGCAAAACAGTGAAAAAGTAGCAAAACATAAAAAAATTGTTTTGAAAAAATTCCAAGAATATATACCTAATAATTATTACTACCAACCAACCTGTTATTTGGCTTATATACAAGTATATGAATAAATATTAAAATTACGGGCAAATTGTTTTGAGTTTTTCCAATAGGAATTTTATCATTAGCAGCCCGGAGTCTGGATGTGTGCCCAGTTGATGGCGACAGGCTCGACCCCTTTACATGGGACTTAAACATAACTAACGAAATGTGGGTGTAACTATAGGTCCTCTGCCCATCCCTTAAGGGAATACAGGCGTGATGTTATGATTATTATTAGATTTTTCCTCTGAAGAAAATCTGACATACGCTATATATTTATTTATTTATTTTATTTCGAAAAAGTTTTCTTAGTACTAAATACCTATAATTTACTACTTTTTAACAATATTAATTGCACTAGTACATTACTGGTCGAAAATTCATTAAAGAAACAAAAGATGGCATATTTTTAAATTAAATGCTGTCGTTCTGCTTAAGCGTTGTAAGCATTGGGTAGGTATTGTTCTATAGAGTGAAGTTAGTTCTGAAGGGTTAGGCAGAGGTGCAACCATACTATACTCACATTTCAACAGTTTATTTTTAAGTCTCATGTAATACGAGACCAGCCACTCCAAAATCCAATACCAATTTTTTAGAACCTTATTATCAGCAATAGACTAATGAGGTATGGGTAATCTTACAATTTAGTAGGACAAAGCAGGCTATTGCTGCTTCGATATCACTTAGCCACAGTTGCGAAACAGTCCCTGAAGGGCCGCTGTAACAAAGGCATTCAAAATGATCATTATTCCAAATTCGCAGTCCCTTAGTCACCTATTGCGACACCATGAAAGGGTCCTTTCCGCTTGTGCCCGTAACCGAGAACCACTGAGCAAGGTAAGCAGGCTACTTGTCCAAATTCCTTAGGATCTGCGCACCTGGCAACTTTTTGTCGGGATACAGTTGCTCGATTGCACCATGTGTCAGTCTTGGTCACACAGGAAATGATTCTGGAAATTTGTACACAAATTATCCGGGTAGTCGGAAAAAGGCTAGGCAGATGATTAGGAAATCATCTGCCTAGCCTTTTTCCGACTACCCGGATGCAGCTGAATACCAGTATTTTGTATGTGGACGACAGATAAGCAGTCGCTGCGTATCTCAGCTCCACAACACAGATACTGGGTAACACGATAACCTATGGTAACGACTGTCAGATGATGACCACAAAAATACCATCGGACAAGAAACCAATATGAGCCTTGATACACAAATTAAGAAAAAAGTCCCATAAAAATGTCCCCGGTTATTGAAACAAATGCCGAGCTAGATTTATATTCAACTAAATTAATATTCATATGTCACTATCTATGTAAATAAAAATGAATGTCAAATGTGTTGCTAAGCGCAAAATTGGGCCAATTCGACTTACACATTTTTTGTTATGTTTGTTGTTGTATGGGGAAGATACTTATGAAACAAAATACTAAGAAATTTGATTAAAATTTGATTAGAAATATTAACGACTACTTTATATACAAGTGCACGCAGCTAGTATTCAATATATTTGGATTACAGACCAGATTATTAACTGTATAAGAACCCGATATTTTTCGCCTTGAAATAAATTTTAAACGAGAGTCCCAACAAAAAGTAGCCGGTCTGGAAGTCCAAAGGCCGTGTGACCCGACTCACTACACAACCTAGTTCATTACGAGTATATGCCATCGGGTGATATCGCAATGCATCCGGCCAAACGTCCTTCATTCACACCATACTTTTACTAGTCCTACGATTTGTGAATTAAACTTTACTATGAGTAAGTATACATGTATAACTTGTTGCATAGTTTCACTCTTGACTATACTTAAAAATATATACATTTATATTTATATATTTTAACTTGCCCCACGCTAGGAATTTCTCCTGTGACGTCAGTGCGTTTACAAATATTTAAAGTCACACACACGGACAGCCAGACCCGGAACAATTACTTGTAGGCCATTCAAATATTTGTTCCGTGCGGGAATCGAACCCACGACACGCGGCGCAGCAGTCGATCGCTCAGCCACTGCGCCAACCATGTCGACATAATTGTATAGAACCGTCGGATCCCGCAGGCTTTTCCAGAATTCTATGATGCAACTAAACCTCGCTATTTTTCTTCTTCATTTTCAATTCGTCATCTTTAGAAATTGGTAAGATCTGGTGGCATGTAATGCAGGTATTCTATACCTATCTCAGGCAATACTCTCTCACAAATGTGTCAAAATAAAAAAATAAAAAACCTACATTCTAAGAGTGGTCGTTATCTTTGTATGAGTTTACAAAATGAGTTTAATAGGTATAGAATCAATAGATCATTTTTCTCTGTCTGTCATAAAAAAGAAAGAAAGAAAAAAAGAAAGAAAGAATAAAAAACTATTTATTCACGTGAAAGTGACGCACTTATATAACAATTGTATTTTACAAAATCCAAAACAAGAACGAGTTGGTATTAAATCAAAAAAATATTGCCCCAGACGGAGATATGCGCCACTACCGCTAATACTAATAAAAAGGTATCTACAGAATTGTTAAAATAATAAGGACATCCTTTCTCTAGGAGCAAAATATAATATATATATTATTACGTCTCAGATTTGGTAATATTCGCAGTGGTGTTATAGCCAACATAAATCATGATTAACTACTTGATTCCATCTGATTGGTTTAATCGCGTGGGTTGATAAACGTTTATTAATTCGTAGGAGCTCGTGGGTATATTTGCACATACTATATTAAATCATATTTTTCTCTCATAATATATCATCATCCGCTATTGAACTTTATCGGGCTGATTGCTGTTCTTCTACACATCGTCTTGTGCCTGAGTAATATCTTCCTTCACTCAAGTACTAGGGTTTTAGTGGTCTGATTTCACCACGTCTATATTCCAACAGCCATCTTTGACACCTTTAGAACATCACGCTATTCAGTTCATAGCACATAGAACGGTTGCTACAGATACGCTTAGCGGTTTGTCTCAGTCACTGAAGTTCTCAGCACCCTATAAGCAAAGATAAGGTGATCAAAAAGATAACTGATTGTAATCAGACAGTCCCTTGTCGGCATAAAATCGCCAGTGTCAGTAATGTCGCAATGGTCAGGCATTTTAACGCGTAGTTTCCTTCTCCCGAGCCGTGTTCCGCTTGCGACATGACGTTGCGTATGGCTGGGATTAATCGCACGCGCCGCTGCGACGCGATTATCAGTCGTGATGACATACTGCTGTTATGGGGTTCGATTGGATTCTTTGAATTGGTTAACAGCATAAAATCTAAATCTGAGTCTTTTGTTGAAAGTTTTCCAATTATTGCATAAAACTACTAGTCTACTGGATGGCGCCAATTTCCTTGTTCAAAAATCAAACCAAACAAAACTGCTTAATTGATATTTCTTTCTGTCGTACAGAAAAGGACGTTAACAGATAATAACTTAAAATTAAGATGCTACATTAGTTCATACCTTGAACTTAGCCATGGTTTTGGCCGTCGAGTTCTGAATTGTGAACGTTTGTATTGAAGCTTTAGTTCATCTAAAACTGAGAATAAGATGAAAATGGTCTTAACTTAGATTAGGTTAGATTAGCTCACTTAAGAAATCGACATCACGATATATTTTCCAATGAGATTCCTGATGCCTTTGGAAGTGAATGATTTTTCCATTATCTTGCCTCATGCTTTCTTATGCATACAGTTTTCTGGACTGAACTTCCAGCCAATTCACTAAATCACCACAATCAATCATGATTGTATCTTTTGAATTATCATTCAACAGTTACTCTTAATAAATCGCAACAACCAAACACCTGAAAATGCATGTCTTAATGTAAAAAAATAGGTAGTATGTTAGCACGCAGTTAGTCGAGGCGGAGAGAGGCGATCGCGCGCCCTTCAAACAAGTCCGGCTGCCAGTTCCGGTAGCTGCAACCGACCAGAGCTGTGAAGGTAGTGGATGTGGCATTGATATACTAATATAACATAACGCCTGTATTCCTGAAAGAGTTAGGCAAAGATGTGCCTCTAGTAGTAGTAGTAGTAGTACCAGCCTATTACTGTCCCACTGCAGGGCAAAGGCCTCCTCTCATACAGAGAAGGCATGAGCATTAATGCGCGCTCACGACGGGTTGGCGATTTCAGACTTATATTAATTATATAATCCAGGTTTCCTCACGATGTTTTCCTTCACCGATGTCAGTGATGTCCAAGATAAACTTAGAAAGTACATATGAATTGAAAAACTCACATTGGTACTTGCCCAGGTTTGAACCCACAACTTCATGCACAAGAGGCGAAGCCTAAACCACTGGACCATCATGACTTTTTATGTGCCTCTAGTACACCCACAATTCGCCAGTCATGTTTAAGTCCTACGTAACGTCCGAGCTGATTACCATCAACCTGGTACAAATCCAGGCTCCGGGCTGCTACTAAGAAATTCCAGATGGATTCCAGAGACATGTTCAGCAGTAGAACTTGCAACCACTAGACCAATTAAGCAGTCACTGCCCGTGCCAGACCAAACGCCTGAGACAGAGTGAGAAACCACAAATAGAGGATGCAGGCTTGAAAATAGAGGGTTATCTTCAGGGTAGATACGCTCGTATCATTGCTGCCCTCATACATCGCTATTCATCAAGGAAAATTTGAGGTCAAGATCAGTACCCTGTATTGATAAACAATAGAATACATTTTCTGATTACGTGTGTGAGAAAATAAGTCAAAAGGAACAGAAGATTTATCGGCTATTTTTTCATGTACACTGCTCAATGATCCAATATTAAGGTCCATCCTTTAGCATACAGGGTTGCACGTTGGATTCGTATCAAACGGCATGTGCGGCATTCTGTAAGAGATAACTCGGCATTAATTCTGTAAGGAACGCTGGCATCCATTTGACAAGTAGAAGCAAAGTTGTAAAAATACGGACTTTTTAACTTTATTTTAGACATTACTAACATTGGCTAAGAAGAAAATCGTGAAGGCACCTTGACTTAAAAAAGTCTTAGATCGCTGTCACGCGTTGAGCAATCGTGATGATTTAACCTCGTGTCTTTGTATTGAAAATAGGACTTTTTTCTGTATTGAAAATAGGACTTTGACCTGCAATGGGACAGCAACAGGCTGGTATTATTAGCAGAAGGTCTACATTCAGATATAGAGTTCCAAGTTGCAATACGTTGTTCGTCATCAAATCCACAATTGCATTTGTGATTTCGACATAGCAGTACCCTGTTCATGCTTTGACTACTCCAAGCAAATTAAAACGTTCGTACATCTTATCCAGTATGACACATTGTAACAACACGAAATAATTAAAACTTCATTCACATATAGATCACGAGATACCAGGCCAGGATAAGACAATCACGGACCATTAATCACGAGCGAACTAAAAGGAAGTCGAGTTCTGTTTGTTTGTTTAAGAGTACAAGAGTACTTAGGAGCTAAGCGAGGATTGGTCCTCAAAGCTGTATCAATGTCTGCTCGTGGATTTCTTTCTGCTGTATATAGGCTAGAAGAATATTAGTTCTGGCTGGATTGGAACACTGATTTCAGGAAAGTATGAAAAATTTATTTTAGATAAGATAAACTAACGTGAACTCATAATACAAGAAATACATCGGCGGAGCCCTATTAATGGACGGTGATAGATCTTAAACCAGTAATGTGAGGCGAGTTGCCTTATATGTAGTATAGAAATTGTATCAACATTAAAGGATGAGATCGGAAAACTAACAGCTCAATTAAATAGTGCTCACATTGAAATTGAACTATTATCGTTAGAAAATAAAAATTTGAAGCAGGCTAACGATGACTTAATAAAGAAAAATGATATTTACAAGAAAATCACTTACAGTCCAGTTAAACAGAAAAAACAAACACCAAAGAAAAATACAAGTAATTCCACAAAAACTAAACAGACACAAACTGTGGAAAACATGAGCACAGACTGTACACCTACACACGCGATATTGACGAACAAAAGCGAAGATAACAAACTACGTCTCTCAAACACTTCTCAAAAAAAAAATCCACATATGGATCAAACTGTCTCATCTTTAAAACACAAAATATGTCTACTTAGTTCTGAAACTTCCAATAGAATATACAAGATTGCACAGAGAACGCAATTATATAATTTTGAAATATGCCATTATCGCAAGCCTAACTGTAGTCTGAACCTTTTATTAGATAATATTGACGGAAAAGTACGGAACTTTACATATAATGACTATTGTATTATTTATATTGGCGACGTACATTTTAGAAAAACGTATAACTATATTGAACTTGTATCTCTTATACGCGGAAAACTAGTTACTTTGAAACACACAAACTTTATAATATGTCTACCAACGTTTAAATGTATGGTAAACAGTAATATAATGTATAACAGCCGAATTGAAATGTTCAATAATCTGCTTTGCATGGATGCGGAAACATATAATTACGCATATATCTTAGATTCCAATTTAAATCTGCCCTATACTTCCGACACATACAGCTATCGTTATGGAACTTTGAACAATAAAGGCTTAAATACTGTCATATCAGATCTTCAAGATCTCGTCTTAGACATAAGTGCCCTGAATGCTGCACCCTTAGAGGTTGATTGTTCTCAGAAAAATCAAATGAATGCTTTACCAGTCACACAGACAACAAATGATTCTCAGTTTTTTCTATAACTGTCTCAATATTCTCCATCAAAATATAGCAGGTCTAACGAACAAATCTGATATACTTTTAGTTAAACTAGAAGAATTATTCAATAAGGGAACTATTATAGACGTTATATGCATTACAGAACATTTTATGGAATCAGGCAATGAGGATCTAATGTATATACCTAACTTCTATCTAGCTGCTTACTATTCAAGAAATACGAAACGAGGAGGTACATGCATCTTTGTCAGAGCAGGACTGCAATATCGAATACTCACTGACGCAGCCAAACAATCGATTTCAGGATTATTTGAATGTTGCGCTGTCGAACTTATATCTTATAATATTATTATTATTTCTATATACAGGGTACCTAAACATAATTATGTATTATTTTATGAAAAATTGGACAACATACTCAAAAGGCTTAGTTCTGGGGCAAATAAAAACATTATTCTTGCAGGGGATTTAACATTGACATAATAAAGAGAAATAAAATTACTCTTGAATTTGAATATTTCCTCTTACAATATAATTTAAAACTAGCACTTAACAAACCAACAAGACTCAGTAGTAATTCCTGCATCGATAATTTTGCACATAGTTACAAAAGGGGCTGCAAAGCTGAAATCTTAGATCTAGCACTCTCGGATCACACATGTCAAATACTGAAAGTGCCCATAAAAATAACTTGCAAATTACAACTTTGGAAATGTAAAAAGAAAGAGTACTCTGAAGATAATTTGGTTAAATTTAAAAATATCCTAGGCAGTTTATCTTTTGTAGAAGTTTTTAATGCTAAAGATGCAAACGTGTCTTTTGAAGCCTTCATGGACGATTTCTTACTATTTTATAAATTATGCTTTCCAGAAAAGATAGTAACTATCAAATTGAATAGAAAAACTAAATGGATATCTCGAGGGATAAAGATATGCAGCCAGAAACAAAGACATTTACTTTGGAAATATCGATTTGACCCTAGCTCAACAAATAAGAATAATCTAAAAAAATACTCTACTCTCTATAAAAAAATATAAAATTGACGCAAAAAGCCCAAAACAATTATTTTATAAGCTCTTCTCAGAATAAATCTAAAGCCGCTTGGCAAGTTATTAATAAATCTAAAACGTGCTTACCACAGGAACATATTATGACTATAAACAGAGACAATTTGACTTTTATACACCCTATTGACATTGCTAATGAATTTAATAATTACTTTATTGACACAATTGAAAATAATATAAATTCTGACAAGATTAATGGTAATGTCTTTGACAATCTTTCATCACAATCTCTATTTATGTCACCGGTTTCGGAAAATGACATTATAAAAATTATCTCTAATCTAAAAAATACAAATACTGTTGGTTGGGATGGCGTCTGTACTAAAGTCCTAAAGTACGTAAAGGAAAATATAGCACAGCCATTAGCTCACATTATTAACCTTTGTATTGCTGATTGCAAATTTCCAAACAGCTTAAAAAAAGTTATTATTAAACCTTTACTTAAAAAAGATGACAAAACAAATATGAAAAACTATAGACCAATTGCAAAAATTTCCGTCTTGTCCAAAATTTTTGAGAACGTTATATACAACTCCATGTACACATATTTTGAAAAATATAACCTATTCTGCAATGAACAGAAAGGTTTTCGCAAAAACATAAATATTAACTTGGCACTGTTTGATTTAATTAATAGTATTATGACATCAGTTGATAAAAATAATCCAATTTGTACTATTTTTACTGATATGACGAAAGCTTTCGACTATGTTGACCATGGGATATTGCTACAAAAGCTGTATGGCTACGGCGTAAGGGGAAATATCCTAAAATTGATAGAATCATATTTAACTGATAGAGTTCAATGCACTGAAGTCACTCGATTATGTCCCAAAACTAAATTAGAAACTGTATACTTCTCAAAGCAAAGACCCATAAAATATGGCGTACCCCAAGGTGGCGTATTGGCACCACCTCTATTTCTGATTTACATCAATGATCTCCCAAAAATCATTCAGCATAAGATGGTTCTTTTTGCGGATGACAGCACAGCAATAATAGAATGCAATGACATAAATAATTATGAAAATGATATTAATGAATCTTTGACTAAAATAATAAACTGGCTTGAAGATAATAATTTGAAAATTAACCTAAGTAAGACCAATATCATGCAATACCATCAGCGTCGTGAAAATAATAACATTAATATCAACTATAAAGACCATAAAATTCAGGAAGTTGATAGTGCTAAATTCTTAGGAATGACTATTGATAATAAATTGACTTGGAACATTCATACTGACATAATATGTAAAAGACTAAGTAAATCTGCGTATGCACTATTCCAACTTTAAAAAAAGGTTAATATTGAGACATTGTTAGCAGCATAACATGGACTTGCAGCTTCTGTTTTACGATACGGTATTATTTTCTGGGGGCAGTCAGCTAATAGGGAGGTTGTATTTAGGATGCAGAAACGTTGTGTGAGGTCCATGTGTGGTCTAAAAACAACTGATAGCTGCTTTCCGTATTTCAGAAAACTAAAGATATTGACACTGCCAGCAATGTATATAATGGAAACTGCATTGTTTGTAAAAAAAAACCCGCATTTATTTGTCAGCTTATCGGCGGTCAGAAGAAAGCCATTGCGTACTCAATACTGTAACAAACTATGTAATGTCAAATGTAAAACAGCCTTAATGCGTAAAAGCCTTTTCGGCAACGCACCAAAAATTTATAATAAAATACCGGATGCCATTAAAAATATGCCATTAATAAAATTCAAAAAGGCACTTAATAGCTTACTTAGTGACAAATGTTACTACACACTGGATGAATTTTTAAATGATGACTCAATATAGTGTTTTGCATCTATGTTAAATGAAAAAACTTAAATGACGAATTAATTTGAGGTTGTAATATTGACATGTAATAATTTTTGACATTTTTAATTGCTCTGACTTGTTTTTTATTTTTTGACATTTATAACTAAATAATTCCTCATTTAAATCTGACATCGTACAATTTTTAAAATAATATTTTATAATTGTTATGATTTATTTTGAAATTTTAATTATGCATGAATTTCAAACATCCTTTTTATTTTTATTTAAATTCATAATAATTAGATAGATGCACACCATATTTGTATGCCTCCTGGCATAACATAGCGTTCTGTTCACCAAACTCAAGATCTGTATTTCTACCTGTGTTAACAAATAAAAGTGATTTGATTTGATTTGATTTGATAAATTAACTAATCTACGCTGATGATACAGAAATGTAACTGTAAGAACAGAAACAAAAGAAAGCTGCTGATTATAGCTGCCCTTGCTTTCGTTGCTTTTTCGAGACATCTTCGAGAAAATAGCAGACTGATATAACTTAAGAGAAACCATATGTCAAAGAGATAGCCAAGAGCTTATGCATGAGTGTCAGTATTTACTGATTGATCGATCGAAGATCCATCTCAAGTGTAAATACACATGAGATGGATCTTCGATCGATCAATTGACAGATGACCGCTAAATGTATATAAGAGAGTTGGTCTATTATGTAGTGGAATCTCACCAGTTGTTCTAAAATTATACCTATAGTCTTAATGATCAGGTCATAAGATCTTCAGATGATTATGATGAGTGATAGAAGAGTTAAATATCGAAATAGAGATAAGTTATTCTTTTTTAATGTTTGACGACAACCATATTTTTATTCTTTTAACTGCCTACCTTGGAGATTCGGGAAAAAGTATGGGTTCCAAAGATTTGATAGCCCTTCAACGTATTTTCATCCCCCGATGTAAAATGAGTTGTATTAAACGTTATATTAAACGTTGTATTATATTAACGTTTGAATGGGGCATCGTAGCTCCCAAACAAATGGACCAATTTTGAAGCGGTTTTTAATTACTACCTTATTAATCTACATTTAATTATTAATAAGTGCGTATAATCTTATCTACACACACTAATGTGTTTGTCCTCGCGTGATAGCTGAACGGATATACTCGCGAAACATTCTGATCTGTAGATAATTTATAATATCCGCTGTGTGTAAGATGAAAGATATTGAAAACTAAATTAGGTTACATTGGATTTGATACAGGGTCATATAAAAACAGGTAAGTTTTTAGATAGGTACAATGTTGCTTTTAAATCATGTTGACAACCTTTCTACAATTAAGTAGTAGGTAGATCAGAAATACAAGACTCGTTCAATTTTTTTTTTCTCATACTGTCTGACTGTTTCTTGTGTAAGAGGAAACTAGAAGGTCCAAACACAGGCCGGAAAAGACATCAACACACAGCCTGATCGTTGCGTCTAGAATAGCCGTCCAGAATCTTACTGTACTGAGGGTTGAAGATTTTTGTTCTTTTTGTGATATTTTATTTATTTTTCTACTTTAACCTATAAAAAGTCATAAGAACTCACTATTTTTGTTTATCCCAATTTTTTATTAAAAAAACAAATCAATTCACTTCTTTCAGTGGACTTATACTTATACCCCCCAGCGTTGCCATTTTTCGTGTAGCTGTAAAATATCATGAGTCTTTTAATGTAATCTCATTGGGTTACATAGGCAATGGCAACGCTCGGGGGTCCAGAATCATATTCCGAACCCATGGTACCAGATTGTACGTTGATGTCTCTTACACCTATAAGTCCACTCCCTCTAATATCTTATGTCTTGGTAACTAAGAGAGATGTTGGTAAAAGATTGGCCGAAGATCCAAATATCAGCACAACCATTTAAAAACTCCAATAAAATAGGTCTGCAATGCATCAGCTCTGACCAAGCGTCAAAGCCGTCCTTTAATTGTTGTAGATGTGGAAATATTGTGACCACTATTTCATTACATTAACTGTACGCGGAAATATCAAATGTTACATTCTAAAGGAAAATTTTATTGACATCAACGATAAGCGACTGTCGGGCCTTCAAAAATCTATCTGCAATATAAAAAAAACAAATAAGTAATCAAAAATATACTTAAGTGAATGAAAGTGCATTAAAACAAATGCCAATGACCTCATAAGGTGTGGTATGATCAAGGCTGACATGCCCGCAAATGTCATACGGTGCGCTTTGACTCAATGTAAAGTCAGGGAAAATAATCGTTTGCCACTTTTGACAGTAATTCTTAGTGCCTAAACTTCACAAAGGTTAAAATTATCTACAGACGTGCACGTGACACATGTACGTAGCGTCGTGATGGCCCAATACCTAGGGCTCGCCTCTCATGCACAATGTTGAGGGTTCAGATCCGGGCAAGTGTCAAAGCGATTGTGCAAATCATACGTAGTTTCTAAGTTAATCTTAGACATCACTTACATCAGTGAAGGAAAATATCATGGGGAAAGCACGGTTTGACGGCACGGTTGGCGCAGTGGCTGAGCGATCGACTGCTGCGCCGCGTGTCGTGGGTTCGATTCCCACACGGAACAAATATTTGTATGACCTACAGGTAGTTGTTCCGGGTCTGGCTGTTTGTGTATGTGAGTTTGTATGTTTGTAAACGCACCCACGACACAGGAGAAATTCCTAGTGTGGGGCAACGTTTTTTTTTAAACAAAAGAAACAAAAGAAAAAAAGAAAAAAAAGAAAGCTGAACGTATAATGAATATGGGTCTGAAATTGCCAACCCGCATCAAGCAAGCCTGTGCTATTATAAAGTTACATTATAACTTATGGTGATAAACAATTTATTTCTCTGACTGTTCAAGGTCGTAGGTTTGAGACCTATAAGCGCTGTCAACGTAGGAGCAATTTTACGTACGCCTTTGTTTACTAACTTGCTTTGTGCCGGCAACGAATGGAGGAGAATGGGCAACCATGCCCTCCCAACACGAATACCTATACTGTAATCCCAACTATTAACAAGGAATTGGTGATGGTATAATCGTAAGTGAATTAAAATTATACTTTTGCTTTTTAATCGACTTCAAAAGAGTTGTAGGTTTTATTTTCGAAAAGTTTTTTGTTTTTTTCGATTGGCAAACTCACCAGTGGCCTACAAAGAAGATGGGTTGTACATTTACAAGACTACCCAAAAAAGCTGCTGTCTAGTTCTGTCAAAAAGACAACACACCATACTTTGATCAAGTGTACTTCTTTATGACGTCATTCAATTTCGAAATATCTTTGATGGTATGTCTGTATGACGTGTCACATGAGGAAATTCAATAATGAATTTCTCCTCAACTTTAATAACACTTGACTTACGCACGTACAGCTTGAGTTCCGCATTCTGATTGGCTCTAACGTCATTATGCCACTATAGTAAACGCACCATTTTTTTTAGGAGCCTATACTGTCCCACTGCTGGGAAAGGCCTCCCTCGAGTCCTTCCAAGCGCTCTTTTCCCGCGCTACCTCGTGTCAAGTCTCGTAGTAAGCGTCCAGGTCGTCTTGCCACCTTTTTCTGGGCCGACCTCGGCGGCGCCGTCCATCTCCTGGCACCCATTGTGTACACTTTTGCCCCACGGTCACATTTACGTGTGTTAGACACCACCGCTTGGCAGTATCGCTTCCGACATCTAGATCACCAACCAAATTAATTAAAAGTTAAGCAAAACCCTGAATGATAAACACTAAAAAGATTTGTATAGCTAATCCGCGGATTATTCATAAAACCGTTTACCTACATGAAATAATAAAGATATCGATCATTTATTACAAAACAAACCGCAACATGTCCAACTATATGGATTAGGGTAATTTACGACACTGACCGGTTATTACTGACAATAATTAACCAGATTCCACCAGCAATTTTTATATTCGTGCAATCTAGGCAATCTACAAAATAGACGTGGCGTGAATATACTAATAAATTATTGATATTAATTGGTGGTTGTGTTAAATTTAACGTTACGATTGCGTCATCGATAAATCATTTCTCTATGCATACATTAAGTGTATTCAATTTGATCCCAGTGCTTACTTATTTATAACTTGCTTTCTCATAGAAACGACTTACCCTCTTACTTTTAGGGTTCCGTAACTAAAGATTGGATCTATTCCGTCAGTCTGTCTGTCTGTCAGCGGGCTTTATCTCGTGAACCGTAATAAGTAGAGACGTAGTTGAAATTTTTACCCCATAAAAGTATATTAATTTTGATTACAAAAAGTGATTTATTCGGATTTTTTTAACACCCTATCATACCTTAACGAGGTTCTTTATTATTGTTTCTTATTGTTTTGTTTTTTAATAAAACTTGCCCCACACTAGGAATTTCTCCTGTATCGTGGGTGCGTTTACAAACATTTGAAGTCACTTAACGAACAGCCAGACCCGGAACAACTACCTGTAGGCCATACAAATATATGTTCCGTGCGGGAATCGAACCCACGACAAGCGGCGCGCCAGTCGATCGCTCAGCCACTGTGCCAACCGTGCCGTTATTTTATAGATATGGCTTAAAGACTTGTGTTCTTTTTCTAAATTTGAACCACATTCTCAACGCCCATGCAGTGCATAGGCCAGATAGGTAATAATATTGCACCATGCTGACTTTTTTCGGATTAATTTTTCTCAATTACATACGAGAATATCTAAGAAATGATAACTTACGCAAATTACTTTGACTCACACTCCATCTGTCGACGTTAATATTGTGATATTCTTCGATTTGCAACTTGCGATAGTACCCTACTTTGTGAGCAAAAGGAAACGGATATTATGTCACCAGTTTCATATTAATCTCCCAGTTCTTTATTTAAAACGTTGGAGGGGTTCTCTGTGGATCCCCTCTCCCCCCGAATCTGCTCTTGATTAGCTGTCTTGTGGGGCTGAACCAGATCCATGGTCGTTTATGTTCTTCAATTGCATCATCAGAGACATTGTCGTGGCCTGCACGTACGGGGCTTAATGATGATGAATTTACTCATATAGACTGCATTGTTTGTCTAGTTGCAAGCACTACTGCTGACCATAACGTTTTGGGTATAATTCCCGGGTTGGGCTAAATGTTATTGGGTTTTTCCATTTGTAATTTCTCAGTAGCGGTGGATTTGTGCCTGCTGGGTCTATCGGTACACCTCTGTCTATCTCTTCGGGGAATTAAGGCACAATGTTATGACTAAAACACCATAGTTAGGATGACGGAAAATGGTTTTACCGATCAAGTTTCGCATTTACAGATTAACATTTTTAGTATCATTCTTAATGAAAATCATCAAAAACCGTGTTCTTTTTTTGTATCCATAACAAATTAGATTTTAAAATAAACAAGTCTCACCTAGGCTGAACTGAGTCGTTAAAATAGTGTTACGATATAACCATCATCGATCTAAAATTAGATATTGTGATTTGCATAAATCGATTTGATATTTGAAAACATTAGAAATCCATTTTGGTTTAACAGCTTTTTTGACTAAACTTATACTTAGTTATGACTATACTATGCAAATACGTTCAAATCGTCATTCAGTTACCAATGTAATATTAAACTTTAGACATTTGAAATTAACAAAAGCAGGCCAAAAAACGTTGTAATGCTGATAAGAGCGATGTTACAAAGAAATTCATTTCAAAATGTTGCATAAGCGGAGTAGCGGCAGCAGTGTTGATTCATCGGCAGGATACATTATTTATTAGAGATTAATTTGTTAATACATTGGTGCTCTAATACCAAGCCTCCAGTGAAGAACTTGAGCTAAGCGAAAGATTGGCAAAGCAAATAATAATACAGGTGTCATACTGGTTTTGGTGGTTTTAGTGAAGTCATAATCCCACACTCCCTGGTCTTTTTCTTCCCAAAAGTCCAGGCGCCTTTAAGTCAAGCACTTTGAAGGTTTGCTCTGTAGTAAAAATAAAAAAAGTCATCACCCAGCGGAGGATTCAGGGCCTCAATATATTATTTAAAGTTTTTTATGCCAATAAAGAATTTATTGTGGGATAATTTGTCTTTTTACTATTTGCATTATAAATTTGAACAATAAAATGCACTCACTTCAACAGCAACTATCGATATTTGGCCGTTATTTTTTAATCTTTTCATTACACATTGTTTTTTTTTCGTTGATTTTTTTTTACTCATATAAAGCTACTTAAGACAAAGGTAAAAGGTACTAATATAAAGGTACCAAAGAGTTTACTTAATTTTGTTTGAACGTGCAATTCCCTGAAACCAGTCAGATTTGAATAAAAAACAGTTTGCATTTGGTAGCCTAATTCTTAGTTAGGTTATAGGCTATTCAGAATCAAACCACGACCCTTAGAAGCAGGTTAACCCGTAAGGCATAGCCGTTGCTTCAATAAATGTAGCTAAGGTACATTGCGGTCACTAATTTCCAAACTAAGCGGTCCTTGGGATGCCTTATTTCATCCTAATAAAGATAAACTATCAACAACAACAATGTCAGCCCATCTTCCTCTGGAGTAGCACCACAAAACCGGTCGTTTGACCTCACGCAGTTAAAATTAACGTTACTTGACATTACATAAACAAGGAGACACTAAATTGACGCTTTTTCTACTTATATGGTAAGTGTAATATTAACACTGACAAATTGTTGGCCGCGTTTGAGATCAGTGTGTCATTTATACTGTTTCGCCACTTTTTCTTGCACTTCTTGATGATCTTTTGGCTGAGTGCCATATGGTGCGTTTCTGTCACTTCCAATTGTTAATGCAATAATGTAATAAAGCCTTCTTTAAGCTACCCCAATCTGTTCAATTTATTTGATAGTTTTTCAACTTTATTACAAAAGAATAAGGTTCATTTTCAATTGGAAATAATGGGATAGCTTGATGTGCTTGCGTCTGTACAGGCTTATAAGAGAATATAGGTATTGACGAACTTCACTTTTTCCCAGAAATTCACGGTAAGGAATGTATTAGTTCCTTACTGTACTCCTTACAGTGAGTCTCTTTTGGTAAATTAATTCTGATACATGATATTTCTAGTCCCTCCTAGAACTCCCCGAAAACCCTCTGTTTTCGGGGAGTTCGTAGTAAAGCTTTGTAAAAGGCTCAGGTAACTGGGCTTATTACAACTGATAAATAATAATTATGATGATACAAATTCAAATTCAAAACATTTATCTCAATTAGACCATTACAGGCACTTTTGAATGTCAAAAACATTTGTACCGTACCATCATTGCATTGCAATGACTCAATTTCATAGTTAAGTCTATGCAATATGCAAAGACAGTCTTAAAATCTTCTAAAAAATATATAAATATAAATATACTTTTATGATGATCGATATGATGATATCATTATAAAATGCCTTTTTCTTCTATATCTACAAAGATTTGTTCCGGGTGTTCTGGGTATTTGCTATGTATAATAAAAAATATCTATCTATGTAAAGTGTTGTATTAAGTACACAATAACACAAGCTCTGCTTAGCTTGGGGCTAGATGATGCTGTGTGGATTGTCCAGCATTATTTATTTATTTAATCCCTTATATTCCCGCACAACCTTCGTTACGAATGGTTTTGAGACATAAGGATTTAGTGCCTAGGTTGAAAAGCACGAATGGCCCGGAAGTGTTGAACTGTGCATGTCTTACAGCTTCCCGGCCAAAGGTAGTAGAAGTCCAGTTTAGTTGGTCTGACAGGCCCCTTTAGCAAAAAAAATAAAATAGAGGGGCTTAGGGTGCCTTGGACATCGAACTCTGTTTCTTCTCTCAGATCTTGCTTACATGACTGGCTAGCAAAGCGTAAAACAACGACGCGACCCAGTCTCCATAGGCTCATTCTGACAAGAAGAGATTTAAAAAATATGGTATTTTGTGAAAGCCATGCCCAGCTTAATGGACAGACGACCTTGAAAAATTATGGACTGGGTGCAGAAGGCAGAGAAAAGGGTGCCTGTCGCAACTTGGGAGTGGTCTACCTTCAGCAAAGGGCAACGATGGGCCAAGTATTGATGGAAATCTAATAATACATCAAGGGAATCAAAATCAAACACACGTTTAAGAAATCATCCACATAGCTTTAGAAACCATTGAAGTTGATTAGTTCAAGGCTAGAAATGATTTACGATCCATTCACGTAACAGAACACACATACATCTGTTTTGACACGTAGGTTAAAATACGTAAGAAAATCTTGACTTCGGATTGCTTAATTTTTTATGAGTTTTTTTTTGGCAATTTAGCGCCCTAGTTTTGATAGCTGACGTGTAACCAAACACGTTTGTTTTGTGCTAGATACCGCACGTTTGATTTTAAACAAATATTTAAATAGCCCGGATGACTAATCCTACTTACTTACTTACTTATTATGCAGTCATAGTTGTAATTTGGTGTTTTATAATTGCAGTTGGTTTTTTTAAGTGATAACATGGTGCCAGCATGGTTGGCGCAGTGGCTGAGCGATTGGCTACTGCGCTGCGTCTCGCGGGTTCGATTCCCGCACGGAACAAACATTTGTACTACTGGTAGTTGTTCCGGGTCTGGTTGTTTGTGTATGTGATATTAAATGTTTGTAAACGCACCCACGATAGGAATATTTTTATTTATTGTTATATTTTGTTTATTTATTACAAACATTTGTCCCAGGGCGGGAATCGAACCCGCAACCTCCTGCGTCGCAGGCGGACCTTCGCCTGCCACATCGGTCGTCAAATCATAACTGCAACAATCGATTTGTCAAATAATAACTGCAGGAATACTTAGTGCAAGAAAAATAAATTATATTAGGTGTTAACTATACGGCTCATGTACCACAAGTGGAGAGACTTGTGCCAAAGGACATGACACATTACATTAGGTGATAACTAATAACTAATTAGAAAGAAAGAAAGAAAGAAAAAACATTTTCACATTCATTCATTTTCACAAACATCAATCACATTCAGCACAGGTTCAGACACACAACAACAATACTAAACATAGAAAAACATAAAAAAACGAGTAACAAGAAATACATTAAAAACATATGTATATAAGTATGTATATATTATTAAGTATGTTCCTTCAGCTATATTATTAAGTATGTGCCTTCAGCTGCGCTAAAAGGGTCCAGTTCAGCAAAAAATGCCCGACAAAGTGCCTGACGCTGGTTTTCGACTGGACCTGAGATTGAATTAGGGGAAGTCTAGTTTCACTTACTCCTTCCACTGAAGTGGAGTCTAAGGAACCTAAAGATCTAGAGGTCAGTGGACGTTAATGAGCTGATATAACGACTTCCAGCAGGGCTGTTGACCGCCTCTCGGATATCGCACTTACGATATTACAATAGTCAATTGAAGAATTGGCTACGCGAAGATTACAGCTACACACAATCACACACTAAACACGGTGTATGTACGATTGTACGTTATGTTACAAGCTTTTAACATGGATTGAGTATTTATATGATTCTTGTCGTTCAATGGTGATTTTTTTTTTCAAGTACGAACATATAGTTCAAGTAAGATGTCAGAACACCCTATCTACCAAATTTGATCACTCATATGCAATCAAGATAAAATAACATTATGTAGTGCATGAAGTTCCTCATAATGCAACTGAAAGAAACAGTAATCTAAATAACATTTGAATTTCAATACAAAGAAATCTTAGGAAACATTCCGGCATGTGCAATAACTTATTATAACTGCTTTTGATTCACTTCTATCTAGTCCGCCATGTTTGTGTAATACGTACACATTATTTTAATATACCTACATCACACTATCATCACGCGTGTATTCTCTTAAGAGAAAAGCAGAAGTGGCTTACGTGTTCGTGATAAAATGGGTACAAATCCGATTTCTCCTACTGGGAAAAACACCCGGGAATGTAATCCAGGATTCCACGCTCGACAGTAGCAGCCGCTATACCAAAAAAGCAGCATATAACAGTACTTCCAATGTCCCGTTGATAGCAAGAGCGTCTGCTGAGCGTCCTGCGTTTGATTGCCACCTCCTGCGCCTAAACCTCCAACCTCCTGCGTCGCAGGCGGACCCTCGCCCTCCGCGCCACATAGGTCGTCATTATTTATTAAAGGTGCTGTCAAAAGCAATAGATCTTAATTATTGACGGTATGTCGATGACAATAACTCCTTCTTTTCTGTCTAGTTTAATCTGGATAAATGTACCAACGGGGATACTCGTGGTGACAACTTTCGACCTTATTCACTCAGTAATAAGGTTTAAAAGTGGTTCACCATTAACATTGACAGTTGTCATATGAAACTAATGTCAACTGTCAAAATTTGAACGCTCGTAGATTACGATTACCGACACCTTGCAGCTTGCTGTTAGCGTAATCATAATTCATCTTGTAGTTAATTGGTGTGTTGGCCAACTTCACACCTTTTTATGTTAATCAGTGGATTAAATTATATATTTGAACTGTTCTTGAACAATCTAAATATACAGAAATATTTTGGTGGAGTTAAAAAATGTGACAGGTTGACATTGACATTGTTTCTAGTTATAAAGGATTTATTAATTTAATTGAGCTGCCTCTTTGGTCGCAAGTCCTATAACCGCTGAGCATTATTTACATTTTCATGGAAAATTGTCAAAATCATGGCTATGTATCTTAATTGTAACTTTTTTTTAAGCTTTTCCCCCACACTAGGAATTTTTCGTGGGTGCATTTACAAACATTTAAACTCACATACACAACCTGACCCGGGAAACTACCTGTAGGACCAACAAATATTTGTTACGTGCGGGGATCAAACCCGCAACAAGCAGCGTAACAGCCAATCGCTCAGCCACTGCGCCAACGGTGCCGTCAAACATTTTAATATACCACTTACCCTTGTTCACAAGTTTTTATTTAATGTTACTACAATACTATATTGTAGTAACATTAACATCATAAAAGTAAAACGCAATGACAGAAATCATTGACATGAATAATTTAATGTGTGACTATATTGTGTTAAATAATTAAGTTAATTTTTCATAAAGTTGTTGTGTTCCAAAAGTCTCTTTAACTTTGTAATTCTTTTTTTTTCACTGTCGTTTTTTTTGTTCGAGGGTACCAAACTCCGCCAGTAGTAAAATTGTTGTGATCAGGTACCATACTTTTTTCATTTGACTGATTCGTCGTCTAGTCCCAAGCACAGTGGTTCTGGAAAAGATTTTTAGTAGCAGCCCGGAGTATGTATTTGTGACCGTTTGATGCCAATAGGCCCGCGCCCTATTACATAGGACATAATCATAACTGACAAAATGTTGTTGTTCTTACGCGGAAAATGGGCCTGAAGTAGTCTCTTAATTTTTTTTTTTTACTAATATCTTTGCAATATCACAACATTACAAAACGTACACAATAATCTTAATGTTTTACTTTATTTTGAGACCAAAACTCCAGTTTCTTCTCTCAGAAGGTGATGTAAAACAACAGCATATACTCCTGGTAACTATTGCTATAAAGTCGGTACTTACTTACCTACCGGAAAACTGTAAAACAAGACCTAAGAAGTAAACAATACAATAAATATTAAATTTACGACTATCTATATAAAAGGCAATTTTGAAATTGCCATCGTTAAAACCGTTCGCATGTTCTATAATATGGAACTAAATTTTTATAAATTTTATAAAATCCTGAACAGATAAATATTTGGCTAGCCTTTACCCAAATATATTGGTGTCAGCTTCCAGTCTAACCGGATGCAGCTGAAAACCAGTATTTTACATGGAGTGACTGCCTATCTGACCTCCACAACCCAGCTACTGGGCAACACGATACCCCTTGTCAGACTTGCGGGCTTCTGACTACCCGTAACGACTGTCATAGATCTCCAAAATGACAGCCGGGACCAACGCCTTAACGTGCGTGGAGTCTCGATATGTTACAAACGGCCACCTATCCCCAGACTGATCTCGGCAAGCATAGCATAACTTTCAATCAACCTGCGCGCCTGTTTTTATTTAGTCACGTAAAAATCCTAAAAGAATATAATCTAGAAATATATTCACAATACTCGTCGAGGGAATTTAAGAGGTTATTAGTCCTTCAAATATTATATTTCCCTTTGCCTTATAAGTACCTTATGAGGATAAAAATATGGTTCCATTAAAGAAGGCCTTATCAAAATTCAAAAACCGCTTCTCGTAACTTTACCAAAAACCTTTTCAGATTTGTTTTTTAATGTTTCTGCCACCCAAAAAGATCCACATTGCGCATTATTGCCATAATTGACATTGTTAAAAGACATCTTCTGTACTTTTCTGTGGTATGACTAAGGGTGTGCTGTCTCTTTCTGCCGTGAAACATTTTAAATGACAAAGCTTTGGCCCTTAACGATCGTGTTCACGAAAGGCAAGGACAGTTCGACCCGAGTAAGTATTTAATAATGTACAATTATTACGGTTATTGTCAGCTTATACTACACAGATAAATAAAAGTAAAGTGTCTGTTTGTAATGTCAAATAATGGCTGTTTACTTAATGCATATAAAAGTATGTATTTGCGATAGTTATACCAAAAAACCAATATCTAAAAATCTGTCTGTCTTTTTGTTCTGGCTAATCTCCGGAACAGCTGGACCCATTTTTACGTGTTTTTAACTGGGAGATAGCTGATGTTATAGGGAGTAACTGATACTACTTTTTTTTAAGGACTGATCAGGGTTCCGCGATAACAAACAAAAACCCATGACGTTCCACGCGAACGAAGTCGCCAGTAACAGCTAGTTCTTAATATAATACGTCGTTCACGGTTTTATAGTCACGGGGTAGGCAGATAAGACGGCGCCTGGTTAATATTATATGGGCTTTGGGTTGGATTAAAATGTCTACTTTACCTAACGACACCTTCGCTCATTAGCTCGTGGATAAATAATAACAGCCGCATATTATGTCGATTGAAGGTTGACGCTTGCCGAGGTTAGTCCGTAGATGGGTGACCATCCACGATACACCCTCAGTGCTACGGCAAGTGCGTCAAACAGGTGGTTCCAGTTGTCAATCGTAGATCATTGACTGTCTCTACATGTAGTCAGCTTGAAAGTCGGACAAGCTGCCTTACCAAAAGACATCGTGTTGCCCAGTCACTGGGTTGAGGGCGTCAGATAGGTGGTCGCTACATGTCAAAAATGGGTATGTATCTGCATCTGGTTAGATTAGAAGTCGACATCAATATAGTTGAAATTAAACGTAGATTTCTAGCCTTAAAAATCAATCTTCTAAGTCAATGCAATTTAAAATTCAGGCCAATTTTGCGATATAATATATATAAATATATTTTGATACATCATAAACTATAGGGTACTTCCTGTTAGTCTAAAACCATAAAATTTGGCTATCAGCACGGCTTTACAGTACAAGTCCGAAAAATAATTGAACGTTAATTGCAAAAGAATATAAATTATGTGATAAAGCTACTAGTTTCATCATTGTTTTATAGGCTTATTGCGATTACAAACTTACATTTGTAGTTGAAAAATTGACCGTGACGTTCAAACTACAAAGTTAAGTTGGTATTTAAATCCTACTTAACCAGGTACAGTTACCAATTTCGGTAATGAGCGAACTATCTACATACCCAGTTCGTACGGAACCGACGTAGCGCGAGTGAGACTCACACTTGCCGGTGTTTTTATTCACTTGTTACTTTTCTATCGTTTGTAGCTGTATGTGTCACAAATAAAGAATTTTCTTTATTTCTATCTGATGACCAAATCAATAAGTGCTATGAAATACTACCGTAGTACCTGCAGTACCGTTACTGCGACAGCCTTAAGTATACAAGCGACACGAACGAGCAGTATTACGCGCCATCCCGCGATAATTGCACAACGCGGGTTTTCCGACATTTGTGACGCAACGTTTTTTACTGCGTACTGCTGAGCCTGTTGTGAAGTAAGTAGGGTTGAATGACATTCGGAGATTCATTGCGGAAGATGCTGCGTAGAGGGTTATGGCACGTGAGCTGCATCACGTAGAGAAAAGATAGGGAAAATACTACTATTAGATCTTCAAGAGACCGGACCGCAACGCGGGCTTGTCATGACAAAATAATCTTACTCAATCTCCATAATGTTTAGTATCAGATATTTCATGACTGCTTCGTTGATCTCGTGATCGCAAGCGTTGCTGCCGAACGTGAAGCCCTTGGTTCGATTCACGGGTCAAGCAAAGTGTTGGTTTGGTTATTTCGTCAAGAATTTCTCCCTAAGTCTGGATTTGTGCCATTTGACTCGCTCCCTATTACATAGAACTTAAATATAACTGGCGAAATGTCAATACACTACAGGTACTACAATACCTACACCTCTACCTGACCCGTAGGAGAACACAGGCGTGGTTTGATACGTGACTTAAGTAAACCCGATAGAGTTCTGCTGTGGCTAACTCATGTACCTATAGTTGAATCATTGTGTGATGAGATGGCCGAACTGTAAACAATGTCAAACAAACAAAGATCTACAAATGACAGCCGGGACCAACGGCTTGATGTGCTTTCCGAGGCCCAAAGGAGTCTCGTTATGTTACGAATGGTCACCTATCCACAGACTGACCTCTGCAAGCGTAGCTTAAGCTTTGATCAGCCAATACCTACTAGGTCATTAAAAGATAAGATGGACTCAGACGCGTAACATTCTGCATTGCTGACCCAGAACGGTATTACAGAAGTTACTAAGTCATTAAAAGTACATAACATCTTACGCATACATATCCTCTAGGTACAATCAACACGCACCAAATTACAGGGTAGTCATAAATTTCGCAAATCCTCGTACATTTCACAATATTGTAGTTACATCTTAAAACTGTGCGTTAGTTTTACAAGATCCAGTTTGAACTCAAGGCCGCTTTTTATTTCGTCAAGTGAAATTTTATACACACACGTCACAAGTACAGTCAACAAGAGAGATAAGTAACCACGCAGATCGTAAGTACAGTCAAGAAAAGAGATTAGTGAGCATACAGTTATAGAAGCAGAGCTAGTAATAGAACTTTTTTGTAGAGGACTTTTGAGAAGCAGCTCGTCTAGGAAATTAGATATTACACAATTGACGAGTTCCATAATGATGATGACACTGACTGATTGAAATACTGTTATCCTTATTTGTATTTATATAACAGTATGGCAACCCTCTAGGGATATAACTGATATAATAGACCTCGACTTCGTTGACCAGTAATCATCTAGTAGTTCTCAGTAGTTCACACTACAGACACACCTATAAAATCATCTTTTGACAATGACTCAGACGTCAAATCTTTGTCAACGACACCGATTCCCTTGTACAATAACTAAAACTATATTGCAGAATTTTTATCTCATTCAGACATATAGCTCAAGAAAAGGACGGCGACAGTTAAGTAGTAAGTTAGAGATGTCAAATTAGTTTATGCCTTGAATTTGATCATGTTTTTGGTTTCGTCTTTTAAAGGTCCACTATGTTTGTTTGGAAATTTCAGTTCAATAATGCGTTTAAATAACCCCATCCCTTTTTGACTTTATAAGAGGGAACGAGATAGAAGTAGTCCACCTTTAGTTTACCTTGTCAAGAAGGGAATCGGTACCATTGTTCGTCCAAACACGATAATAATTAATTTGGAGCACGCAATGTAAAGATGTTAACGACTTAGAGCAGCTTATCTATCTCTTTTATCGTGTGTACTACATACGAACATACATAGTTTATATTATTATGTATGTATGTTAATAAGTAATTGAGATGATTTTGATTGCCCCGGTTTGGCAAATTATAATCGATCTTGCGTGGGTTGTTCGGGTATAATTAATTTAATTTGATAGCGTTGGCTAACCGTAACTTGAATTATGTTTATTTTACATAGTTTATTACTATTTATGTCAATATTTCGGCAACCGGTGTAAGTTGAACCACTCTTGATATAATCATTATGTTAACAGAAATATTTATCCTTCTACCCTTATTAACATACCTACATACATAATAATAGGAATAGAATAGAATATATCTTTATTTGCTTAGAATGCAGGTACATACAAAATAGGATGTAGCATGTCTTCTTCTTCCATATCTCGCCACCATTCACAATTATTGTGGATGACAGCAAATCGAGGACATTTTCTTCCGTCTTGATAGACATCTTCTTCTACATCTTACTATAGCAAACAAACCAGATATCGACCATTCTGCTAATGTCAAATTGGATCGAGAAAGCAAGCATCTTATATCTAAATAAAAACCAAATAGTAAAAAAAAAGCTTCACTTGATACAGTCGCTCTTTATATAGATCTTCATGGGACTGAAACTGACACCTTGTTTATCATTTTATTACAAAAGAAAAAAAAAAAAAAAAACAAAATTAATTTATTCAAATTAGGCTTAGAATCAGCACTTTTTGAACGTAAAAACGTTTACCCGTGAACCACTTCCTAGTGTTTTTGCTGGGAAGAAGAAGTGGTAAAACAAACTCCCCAGTAACACGTCTGTCTGATAGTTTTGAAGAACTTGAAGCTATACAACATATGCCAAAAAAAAATAAAAAAAATATAAATAATAACAATATTTGTCGAGCAATCCATTTACGTATATGATGAAATCTAGGTGTATGTATTAAATATTTACCTCTGCATACCCTTTTGAAAAATACAGGCGTAATGTTATGTTTAATAAGCGCTGGTCAAAGAAAGCTTATCGAAAAATCATAAACATAGAATCTGTTGAATAATAACCGTTCATAAATATTGATTAAGAAGTTGAACACATAAACAGGATAATTTAAATACATTTCCTTGTATTTTCTTTGCTATTTCATTAGCTAACCACAGCCACACCAGTAGTAACTATCCCATTCACTATGTTGTTAACACAAATCCTATTTTGCAAGTGGTAGTAAGCGCTACTGCTGAGGATAAGCTCTTGGGTTCGGTTTCGGGTCAGGCAAAGTGATACCGGGTTATTGCATTGGGAATTGCTCAGTAGCAGCCCGATTTTGACAACACGGTTGGCGCAGTGGTTGAGCTATCGGCTGCTGCGCCGCGTGTTGTGGGTTCGATCCCCGCACGGAACAAATATTTGTATGACCTACAGGTAATTGTTCCGGGTCTGGCTGTTTGTGTATGTGTGTTTAAATGTTTGTAAACGCACCCACGATACAGGAGAAATTCCTAGTGTGGGGCAATGTTTAAAAAAAAAAGAAAGCCCGCCGCCGTGCCGCCGCGCCGCCGCCGTCGCGCCGTCAGGAATTGTGCCCGGTAGTTGGTAATAGGCTCGCCCCCCATTAAATACGACTTAAATGCGTCGAAATGTGGGTATACAACTCTGCCTATCCCTTGGGGGAATACAGGCATGTTTTTATGGAACTACACTAGGAATTTCTCCTGTATCGTGGGTGCGTTCACAAACATTTAAACTCACATATATAAACAGCCATACAAATATTTGTTCCGTGAGGGAATCGAACCAGCAACACACAGCGCAGCAGCCAATCGCACAGCCACTACGCCAACCGTACCGTCATCATGTTACTATCGTAACCATCCTATTTACTGTCTTCTGTAAGATAAGTAGTATCTACTCCTATCAAACAACATTTTTGTAAAACTTACTAGCTTATAATTTGCATGCAACATGCAAATTCTATTAGTCATTAGAAATGTTGTGTTGAAAATTGTTTTAAATGTTGATTGCGTTATTGGTTCCTAGTTTGTTGATATATAAGCTGAAACTAGGCAACGTTAGTCGAAGGTAACTTATCTGTTAGATAGAGATTAGCGCACACATTTTATCATAAACACCGGGTACTGGAATATAGAAGCACCATTAGAAAATGACTTGAAAAGAATTAGTTAGAAGATTCCGAACACCAGGCCTAGACAACAAACAGACTAGACAAACAACAACAAAGAATAGACAGTAACGTCAAAATGTATGCCAATGACATTACAATATGTGGAAAACGAGTCAAGTGACATCTCAAAAGCTAATTGTCAACTGCATAAAATTTGATATTTCCGTTCACTCCTTATTTCCTCTTTTTCTTTAATCACACCGCCCGCGCCTACTTGCGGCACGATTCTTTTACAGGACATAACTGTATGAATACAATTCTTAATCACGTTTGCCAAACGATGGTCGCTTTAAATTTAGACTATCTGTGCCAGCGACTTTGTCCGCGTGGAATTTAACAAAACATGGGTTGTCATTTTTTACGCGGGAGCCTAAATATTATTCTAAAACAAAAGTAGCCTAAGTTACTCATTATAACATTACCTATCTGTCAGAGAAGGTACCATCGAAATCAGTCCAGCCGTTTCGGAGATTACCTCAAAAAACACACATAAGTACAAAAATACATTGAATTTTTGGTATGACTACCGTGTAAACTTTCTTTTTGTAATAAGCTGTTATTTGGCCATTTCGAACAGACGCTTTAATTTTATTTGTTAGGAGAGATATAGATGAATAAGAAGGCACTACTACTGCTCCTACTACCGACACAAGCGTGTAAAACCAATTAATTTAAACAACACCACTTAAATGCAAATACACAGTTTACTAACATGAGATCAGATTATTACTTAAGTTGTTTCGTAATGACTCATCTGTTAGCCTCATTAAATCTTCTTCCATCCATTAATGAGTAACTACGTTTTATATTGACCCACACGCATGGCATAATTAATCTTATTCAAATGTAATTACGACAGTTATGTGCATTTTTATCGTTAAACTAAAATTTAAACTTTGTATCAGGGATTTTAAAACACCTCGGGCGACTTAATGAAATATCTCTTCATCATCATCATCATCTGTCTAGTATTTTCTTAACTTTGTCAGCTTACAATCTTACAATTTCAACTTTACATGGAACATATTTCTGAACTCCACGGCCCAGTTACTAGTTAATACGATAGGTAAACCCTTCGTTAGACTGCCCGTCACGAATGTCAAAGTTCTGCAGTGATTTGCAATGACCACCGGGACCAACTGCTTAACCTGCTTTTCGATTCAGGAAGAGGGCTCGATGTCCTTCAAGATACATCGTTGGTTGTTGACGATCCTAATCTACTTATTATAGATTATCTTAAAATAGTACAAGATAAAATCTCTCTGTAACTATCGTGAGTTACAGAGAGAATTTTATCTTGTACTATTTCATTTTATTTTTTACTTATTCTGGCTATCTGTGTAATGGATTCTGTTCATATTTATCTTGCAGGTTGTCTGTAAGAGATCGCTTTTAACGATAAGGCCGCCTATGGTTACACACTTACACCCTATGTACTTACCTCTTAAAATTAGTGTTTGTAGGTTTTACGATGTACAATAAAGAGTATTTTATTCTATTCATGCACCAGTTTTGTATCACGCACAACTTTTATCCTCATACATTAAAAATCCATGAAGATACTCCAACAAGATCTAATAAAGCTAAGAGAGCTATTCTAAAAATCTCCACTAACGTCAACCTGTCCCATTGGCCGGTTTGCCCCGTAATTCAGCTCAAGTTTGTGTCTAACCGCTTCCCTATTACATAATAATACTGCGACCAACATGTTTCAATGGTGGATGTTTGTAGACTGGCTGCGTTTGTGTGTGTGTGCATGCAAGTGTGTACAGAAGGCTCACTTCAGCAACTGCAATTGCAACCGACGCAGTGGATGAGCGATTGGCTGCTGCGCTTTGTGTCGTGGGTTCAATTCCCACACGGAACTGATTCTGGGTCTGGCTGTTTGTGTGTGTTAGTTTGAATGTTTGAATGTTGTACAAACATTCAAACTAACCCCACAACAACCCTCCCTGTATCGTAAATACGATACAGGAGAAGTTCCTAGATGGGGTTAATATTAAAACCACAAAAAAAATTGCTTCCCGTCCAGCATTCTCATAGATGTTCTATAAGTATACCTTGCAACAAGATTGGGTTTCCTCTCAACCTAATTAGGTTCACCAATGACACGTCACAAGGGACACAGCACATTCATGGTACATTAAATTATAGAATATAATCATCATCTTCTACCTAGCCTTCTACCAACTATATTGGGGTCGGCTTCCAGTCTAACCGGATGCAGCTGAATACCAGTGTTTTACATGGAGCGACTGCCTATCTGAACTCCACAACCCAGTTACTGGGCAACACGATACCCCTTTGTAAGACTGGTTGTCAGAGTTTCGGGTTTCTGACTGCCCGTAACGACTGTCAAAGACCTATAATTGATAACCGGGACCAAAGGCTTAACGTTTAGAAAATAATACAAAAAAAACCAATAACATTACAAAATATTAATTAATAAATATAATTTAAAATTCGTGGATTCGTCTATTGAATAGAGACGTTTCTTGACTAGGAATGCTCTGAGTCTTCGCCTTCTAGATTTATTTTGTGGTATAAAGTAATGTTTGCTCTCGGATCCTGTACGACCACATTCTCTGCTGACATCCCAACAAATCAAATGGACGTAAGAGTTAATTGGCACTGTTCGAGCTGCCATAGTTCTTGTGCGCGGCTCTGTTTGGTATCAGGAAATCATTTACATTAGTATTTGATAGAGACGGTTCAAGATAATATATTGTTCTGGTTTTCATTGTACGAAAATATTACCTAAACCTTAATCTGCCTCGTTGGTCTTGTGGCCTGCTGAGGACCTGGGTTAAATTATCGGATTGGGTAGAAGTGGTATTTGGATTTTCTATCTAAGATTTTGCAATAGCAGCCCGGAGTTTGGATTTGCGCCCGGTTGATGGCTCGCCCCCAATTACATGGGCTAATTGTGGGTGTACTTAATAGGTACACTAGTGCCTTTGGGAAATACAGACGTAAATACAATTGAAACGGTAGCTACCTTTATTTATAGTTTAAAACAAGTTGCTGGTGAATAATCCTGGCCACTTCTTTCTGATTGTGCAAGTACTCGCCATTAGTTATATGAGAACGACCAGAAATAATGTGTCTGATGTACTCTCCCGGACGGCGGTATGCCCGACACACGTCAACCGTCCCTTCCTTCATTATTTTTTGTTATTATATCATATTATATCATTTAAATATCTTTATCGATAAAGGAAGCTAGACGAATATATGTAGAATGAGTTATATCTAGTCTTTATTTATACAACCTGACTCGCAAATTACAATCGTCAATCAAAAAACCTTGCAATAGAATGCCTTACAAATTGCACAAGTTATAACAAATACGTTCTTCATAACTGCGTTATGAGCATTACACATAATTTTGACACCTTACAAGTCTATAATATCACATCAACTTTGATGACAGCTGGTAGTCTGCTCACCCACATAAGTGTTGAGGCGTGAATGCTTGTTCAGTACGTTCGTCAACAACATTCTGATGTGTGGTTCATTTGTTCCGATACAGTAGCCGTGAAGTTAATTCGTACGTACTTAATTTATTACTGTAATTCGCTTCAGCGGACCCAATTGAAATGAATAGGTCGAGGCGTGGTGCAAGTATAAGCGATTTTTTTGGGACAACATACCTGAACAGCATAGAAACGTCATCATCACAAAACTGGATCGACATCATCACAATTGGAACTCATCATCATCCTCTTGCCCTTATCCCAATTTTTCATTTGGGGTCGGCGCAGCATGTCTTCTTCTTCCATACATCTCTATTTCCCGTCATCTCAGAAGTCACCTCCTTCTTAGCCATATCAACTTTCACACAATCCATCCATCGTTTCCTGGGTCTCCCTCTACTCTTGTAACCCTCTACATTCATACTCAAAACTTTCCTCACAACATGATCCTCATTCCTTCGCATCACATGCCCATACCATGACAGCCGATTTCCACACAACTTCTCTGTCACAGGCGCCACTTTCAGACTTCCTCTTATATACTCATTTCTTATTCTATCCATTCGCGTAACACCACACATCCCCCTTAGCATTCTCATCTCAGCTGCATGCAACTGCCTTTCATTCAGTCCTTTTGTGGCCCAACATTCTGATCCATACAAGACGGCAGGTCTTATCATTGACTTATAGATCTTCCCTTTAAGTTTAAGGGGAACGTGGGAATCGCAAGTTGTTCCCGTTACCTGCCGCCATTTCATCCACCCTGTGTTTATTCTGTGCTTGACAGTCATCAAGACATCATCACAATTGGAACTATAGAAGTATAAGCAGGCTAACGTTTTCTGCGAAAGTATTGGCCATTACTAATAATGAAACCCAAGTAACTATTTTACCATGTACACGTCGTTAATAATTACACTTTTTTTTAATGTATTTTGTATTCAATGCCGAGGATTTAGTCTAGTGGCTATTATTATAGTATTTTGTCAGCCGGCTATTTGGTCGCAAAATCTGTATAGACTGGCCTTATTTTGTTCATAATCCATTCTACGCTAGGCTGCACGTAAGTGGTAACACTTTGATCTAGCCTACTAGATCAAAGTGTTACCACTTACGTGCAACCTTCTTTTACTATAGTACTATGAAACAGCAAAAACAAAGGAATAAGAAAATGTTCATGTCTGAGAATTTGAGTTCCATAGGGTGCAGCGGCTTTTTCAGAGTTAGTAATGAAAGAAGTAGATTATTTAATTAATAATTAAAAATGTCAACGGGTTTGATGGTACTCATGAATTTAATATAATTTAAGTAAAAAAAAACGTTTAAGTTAGGATAACTCGACGAAAAACTACTACACTGGGAGGTCCAGAAACATGAACTGGATTCATAGTATATACTCGTACATACATAATGTAGTGCGTCGATGTCCCTAGCACCCTGTATAGAATCGCTGCAACTAACATCACACCCCACATTACATCATAAAGCTTATTACACACTATCAATAACTCTTGGCTATCATTACCAAGGAGTTGAATAATTTCTACTGATTGATGGTGTACCCTATGCAGTAACAGAATGTTACAAAATATCGAGTTTCCTTCATCAACTGTCGGATGTGTAGGATTTATAGACGTTAATACTAGAAAAGGAAATCATTAATATAGATAGTTGATTTAGATATAATTAATCTTATCCTTTTTGGGTCAACATGAATCTTCCTTACTTCTCGTTATATAAAAATTGCTATGAAATATAAAAGCGCATATAAAAAAAAATGATTAAAATTAGTTAGTTTAAATATTCATCCTATCTTTTTTTGGATCAACGTAAATCTTCTTTACTTAGTTATATGGAAATGGCTATGAGTATGTAGTGTTTGTACTTAAGTATTGAGCAAAATCTTTAACATAAAGACTACTTGATAGTAGGACGTCGTTGATAACAGAACCAGTACAAGCTGGCCTTTCATGCTATCATCTATCTAAAGTACGCTAAGCTATTTCAAACTTTAAGTTATTGACGTGCAGTTGACTTTACTAGTAAGGGGACGTTACTAAACAAGCCATTTCTTTTTAATCTCACCACTTCAGAGTGTGATTTTTTTGTACTGCGTCTTCTTACTAAATGTGGTAGTAAAGAAAAATACACAGTATTGTGTACTGCACATTTTTATAGACCACTGAACAGTTCAATTAGCACTAACCGGAATGTGTAAAAACTAAACTATGCAACTTTAATAACTCAATACAAACACACATTACCCTTATTTTACATTGGTTAAACTTTAGGAACGTGTCCAATTAATTAGGCCCCGTTAGAGAATTTTAGGGTTCCTCACCCAAAGAGTGTCAAATTACTAAACCTCCGCTGTGTGTTCGTCCGTCAGCGGGTTGTTTCTCATGAACCGTAATAGGTAGACAGTTGAATTTTTCACTGAGCGTCAATTACTATTGCCCTTGTACGTGAACTTTTATGGCATGTAGTTAAATCGATATCTGTGTATTACCTTTTTTAGAACAAAATATTTCGAAGTTAAACCAAAAATACTGACTTTGGTAGATAATACCGCATTCAAAATGTTACTGTAAAGCGATTCAAATTAAATATTCTGTTTAATGGTTTTTACAGAACTGAACCTAACCTAACTATTAAACAGTATGTGAGAACAGCCCGTCGACGGATGAAAGCGGAGGGTTTTTTGTTTGTTTTTATAAATGTTTTTTTTTGCACAGCACACATTTTTCTGGTATGCATTCAGTTAATTGTTGAAGTTACCTCGTGTGCTGAAAAGTTATACAGATGATGGCCTTAATCTCATTATCTTCGACGTGAGAGAACCATCTGGTTTTATTTCAACTGTGTACTTATATTAGCCAGTATGTGTCACCTTGATGTCTGTCTGTTGCTGTGAGGAATTTTTTGTTTCATTTTTATGACAACGCAATGAAATATCTAGCCGAGTTATTTGTAATTATTTGTAATTAGTGTAATAACGTCTTTGTTTTAGTATTACATTTGATATTTAGGAAATAATCATTTTAATGATCGGCTGGTATGTTTTAGTTTTGTATGCACTGAGTCGTGAGTCTAGTGTTACTGCTGAGCCCAAGGCTCTACGTTTCAATTCCCGGTTCAGGTAAAGGGTTATTGGGTATGGATTTGTGTCCAGTTTGTGGCAATAGGCTCGCCCCCTATTCCATTCTTAAACATAACTGGCAAAGTGTGGGTGTTATAGGTATACCTCAACCTAACCCTTTGGGGTATACAGGCGTGATGTTACATTTTATGTTTGTTGGTTTTGGAGCCTATCAAGAAGCTTAAAACTAGATATTTTGTTTCTTTTTGTGGTAGTTATTCAATAACATGTGCAGGTACAAGTAATTGTATCTAGTATTGCTCACCTGTGTGCTCTCTATACTCCTTCTCCATACAAACTTGACCTAAGTCCAATCTCACGCTCCTCCATTTGCGCAATATGCTTAAACGTTACAAAGTTTTCTGATAAAGTATTAATATTAAGATTTTACAATACATAATGTACATAAGTCTTACAAATAGTAGGTTAATCGATCTGTACATAAAGGAAGTTTTTTTTTTTCCTTCGATATCGATTTCATGACTATTCTCTCAAGCACATGCCATGTAATATTGGTACTGAAACAGGTACTGAGGTACCTTCTAACTACATAAAAAATGCTGTTGGTGAAAATAGTAGGTATTCCAGTACCTGTTTAAAGCCATTATCTAAGTAGCTCATCATCTGATCCTAGACTTTTTCGGCTTCCGGTCTAATCGGATGCAGCTGGATACCAGTATTTTACATGAAGCGACTGCCTATGTGACCTCCACAACCAACAGCTAGATACGATAGTCGTTAAACTATAAAAAATGTCGACGACAGACAGTCGTCATAATGGGAACAACTTGAGACGACAGTCGTCCTACGATAAATTACCCGATACGACATAGTGGGAACGCGCCCTAAGCCTCTCGAGAAGATACCGGTATCAATCAAGATGTCAATCGCCTTTATTCACAGGCACCGTGTAATCCCACATCATTCATATCGACCAGCTGAGTATAAATAAATAAATAATGCAAAGCATCATCTAGCCCCAAGCTAAGCAGAGCTTGTGTTATGGGTACTAAATATACTTAATACAATACATTAAATAGATAGATATTTTTTATTATACATAGCAAATACCCAGAACACACGGAACTAATCTTTATAGATCGTACTAACATTTGTCCCAGGGCGGGAATCGAATCCGCAACATCCTGCATCGCAGGCGGACCTTCGCCCGCCGCGCCACATCGTTCGTCAGTATTCCCGTTATTTATAGAAAAAACTAGCGGCAAATAGTTGAATCGGTAATTATATTGAGATTTACATCGTATAACGTGTTAATAAGTGTAACCGGGTAATTAAATTCTCTTATTGGTATAGCGAATACAAATCATGGATATTTCTAATGACCTGAGTATCGATATTATATTATACAGGGCATTTTTTATTACTTTACAAATTTAAAATTTACAGGGTGTATACCTTTAGTAAAAGTGGTGGTCTGGTTCGTGGTCGCGTAGTGAAATTTGTTAATATTCATGATGAAATGAAATGATGTTTATTTTTATAAATAGGTTGTAAAAAACTCATTTAGACGTCCTAAAATGTATTAAAATTAATTAGATTAGGTTGGTGTTTCCCAACCTACTACGACTACTCTGAGAAGAAATACCGAAACAAACTGAGAGGTCAGTCTCTTTTAAAGTCCAGACATTATCTTGGTCAAATAATAGAATAGAATAGAAAGTTTTTATTTCAGACCGGAGTCCATAGGGTTAGTAACAATTTTACTTAAGTTCTAGTGTTAGTAGGTTACAGACATGAAAATATACAATTAAAATTCAGCATGGAGCCGCATCCACCTCCGCAACATCGGAGAGTCCCACCGATCTGCGAATACGCTGAGAATACTGTTGGTGCTGCCGCGAACACGAGTCATCAGGGATGCACATCTATTTCTAATAATGGAATATAAATAATGCGAGGAGTATGCAGATTAGTGTTTGAGGTGGTCTTCAGTGGAATCACACATATATGTGTGAATCTGTTCATCAGTGCAAGCATATATCAGTGTGTAATCGTATACTTGAATGCTAGGTGATATTAATTATCTAAGTTATACAAAACCATAATAAGACGTGTACTAAGTGTAGTCAAATTGAAGTAAAAGGAATAAGTGAGATGGTAGCAGTGGCGTTATGTAGTTACTGCCTACGCTCATGAAAAAGGCGTTAGTTTATATTATACGAGTATAGCCTACCTTCACTTTTTTTATCCACTTACTCATTTCGATCATCTCTCTTTTCTCCTTTTGACTGTACCTACTGGTAAAAGTAGTAGCTCAGTAGAGTGTGATGTCATAATTATTCGATGCGTGTCGTGGGTTCGATTCCCACACGGAACAAATATGTGTAAACTGACTGTTTGTGTATGTGACTTTAAATGTTTGTAAACGCACCCACGACATAGGAGAAATTCCTAGAGTGGGGCAACGTTTTTTTTTAAATTAAAAATAATAATAATAAAAAAAAAATTCGAAACCTACCTAAATTGTATCACATCGAGGATTATTGCTTTACGAGCCAACTCGATACGACACTAACATTATAACGATCACATCAAGCATAATTCTACTCACCACCGATGCGTCTATTACTAAAACACGCGATACGAACAGCCATAGCGTTTCGAAACAATTCTAACATGCAAACTGGGGCAATTTCTTAACATACTAGTCGCACGCACTTATTGAACCAGAGAAATGACTTCGCTAATTAGATGTGGGTAAGACAGTGAGCACACTACACACAAAACTGTTTTGTCTATTATAACGGGTCTTCCAATAGGCACGTCCGAACTTTGACAGTTAGTAGCGGCCATCTTGTTGAAGCTACATCTGTCAATTTGGTTGTCATTTATTCAGTCTGTTTTGCCAAATCATCATGGATAGCTATAGCATTCAACAACACGTGCAAATGATAAAATTGTTTTATCAAAATGAGTGTTCTGTTCGGGCAACGCACCGCGCGCTTCGCCCATTTTACGGTCGCCATTATCGTCCTACCGAGAGGACTATTCGTCGTGTGGTGGATAAATGTGAGTCCACTGATTCGGTAAATGATAGGCCGCTACCCGTACGTCAACGAAACGCAAAGTCTACCGAAAACATCGCGTCGCATCGTGAGAGTGTGCAGGAGAATCCGAGGCAGTCGATTTCGCGTCGCTCACAAGAACTCGGCTTTTCACAGACCACAACTTGGCGAATTTCGCGGCGTGACTTGGGCCTGCACCCGTATAAAATTCAACTCACCCAGGAATTGAAGGTAAAGAGAAAAGAAACGACTATAGAAATCGAAGTGTGTTCGCTGAATGGGCACTGGAGCAGTTAGCAACTGACCGTAATTTTCACAGAAAAATTACCTTCAGCGATGAGACCCATTTCTGAATGAATGGGTACGTAAACAAACAAACTTGTCGAATTTGGGACGATACCAATCCACATGAAATCCAAGAGCGTCCAATGCATCCCGAAAAAGTTACAGTTTGGTGTGGTTTTCGGCTGGCGGCGTCATCAGGCCATATTTCTTTGAGAACAACGTTGGCCAGGCCATCACTGTCAACGGCGAGCGCTATAGGTAGATGATCACCAACTTTTTTTGGCATGAACTGGATCATCTGGATACCAACGACATGTGGTTTCAACAAGACGGCGCTACGTGCCACACAGCTCATGCCATTGCACATTGAATATTCTTCATGAGAGATTTGAGGGCATGGTCATCTCACGTGGAGCTGATGTGAACTGGCCACCGAGATCTTGTGACTTAACCCCGCTAGACTTTTTCTTGTTGGGTTTTCTTAAGTCGCAGGTCTATGCGAATACACAACAAACCACAGCGGCCCTCAAAGCCAACAGAACCTATGCCATAGGTCGAATTCAGCCTGATTTATGCGCAAAATTCATGGAAAATTGGATATCTCGCATGCGCTCCACCCAGAGAAGCCGTGGCGGACACTTGAATGATGTCATATTCCACACATAATGGCATCACTACATCTTTCAAATAAATAAATAATTTCGATAATATCTCACGCACACTTTGTTTTATTTAAATTTAAATCTCGATTTTACGTAGTGATTGTGTCTTTAGTGGACAGTCTTCCCTCAGTCTGCGCACAGCCTAATAGCTATTAGTTTTACTGGACCGATTCGGAAGACAGGTTTAGTTTGGGTATGTAATTTTGATGATTGACACCCTTTTTTTAAGCGTTAATTTTTAGTTTTAGTTTTAACAACCTGCATACAAAGTAGTATTTAATCCGACTGGCTATTGCAAATTTGATATTTATTTATAGGGTTCCGTGCTGTGATAACATATAACTGCTATGATCGGTATATTTCTCTATTACAGGGACTCTATTAAACTAAGGTTTTGTTTGTAATACCTACGGACGTCGCTTCATGTAAAAACTGGTATTCAGCAGTATACGGGTAGACTGGTAGCCGACCTGAACAAAGTTGGGAAAAGGTCACGCAGATGATGGCATATGCTAGCGCTGCATTGTTTATACAGACGATGTATTAAGTCTAAAAAGTACTTAAATCCAACAATACCTAATTTTGTCTCGTTCTCTCCTAGACATTTTTCAAAAGATATCGTGTTACCCAGTTACTGGGTTTTGGAAGTCTGAAGTCAGACGCTCCATATGATGTACTGCATCTGGGTAAACTAGGAACCGACTCCAGCATAGTTGAGAAAGACAGGCTAGGCAGATGATGAGATGAATTGAGAACCACATTTCAAAGTCAGTTAAAATTCTGTAGTTATTAATTTTGCATTTCTTATGCAACCGCTGTTTGTGGACACTCTTGAACTAGTCGGAGGTTAAAAAAACTTGACATGCGACATTCGGGCAACAGATTATAAATATTCGAAGGCAAGGTTTAGTAATCTGTCATAACAAGAAGTAACTATTTACATAAATTAGGTGACCAAAACTTAATTTATTTATTAATAGAAAATCAATAAATTAAAATTAGTGCGTGCGCTGTTGGTTAAGTGGCCGCAGAGAGAGGTTCTGTGTTCGATTCCCGGGTCGGGCGTAGTGTTATTGTGTTTATCTATTAAGATTTTTTCAGTAACTGCTCGTAGTCTAGATTTATTTTACATATTATGATAGCGATAGGCTTATATGGGACTTAAACATAACAGGCGAAATGTGGGTATAATAAGTATAGATAAATCTCTGCCTCTAACCCTTTGGAAACTGGCGTGATATTTCATATGAAAATCTAACTTATTTGTCGCTGTCAAAATAGGCTATCTACCAACACAAATTTCCATGGCTATCGTAAAGGTGATTAGGGCTTGTTACCGAGGCAATCATTGTCTCATTGCGAAAAATTAATATTACTCACGAAATATTTTACAATACGATCAATAAATTTCACAAACCGGTCATTACTCGTCTGATATTGTACAATCTATATGGAAGCTCCATAAATAGCCCTTCTCGGTACATTTTAATTACCTAACAAAACTGACCCATTTGCCGGTTGCAACACGATCTAGACAAACCAATAATTTCTATCTTTCGACTTCCTTTAACCGCTGTTTACTAAACGACTGCTACCTTGTCGTTCATCACCTCGCCTTTTCCCAACGTTGAAGTCGGCTTCAGCTGAATACCAGTATTTCACATGGAGCGACTGCCTATCTGACCTCCAAAACCCAGTTACCGGGCAACACGATACCCCTTGGTAAGACTGGTTAGTCAGACTTTCGGGCTTGTGACTACCCGTAACGACTGTCAAAGATCTACAAATGCCAGCCGGCACCAACGGCTTATCGTGCTTTCCGAGGCACGGAGGAATCTCGATGTTACGAATGGTCACCCATCCACAGACTGACCTCGGCAAGCGTAGTTTAACCTTCAATCGACCCGTGCGACTGTTTTCATTTAGCCACAAGCTCCTCTAACTTGTCGTTAACGTATTAATTCACTGAACCGACGAGAATTAACACAACTTACGTAATGCACTCGATTCCCGTGAGAACATTAGATATTTGAATACGACCTGTCATAATGATCACGGAATCAAATTGTATGTCAGGTATTATTGACACGCGTTTGAATTAATCTAGTTTTGTTAACGTCGCCTTTAATGGTACACTCTGGTACTAACTATCAAGGTTTTTCAGGATTACCATAGAACTGCGTCAGTATTAACAGCAGTGCTATTCTGAAAAAAACAATGATTAGACCTGCTGTCCTGTATGGGTCAGAATGTTGGGCCACGAATGGGATGAATGAAAGGCAGTTATATGCAGCTGAAATGAGAATGCTGAGGGAGATGTGTGGTGTTGAACGCAAACGAGAATGGATAGAATAAGAAATGAGTATGTAAGAGGAAGTCTGAAAGTGGTGCCTGTGACCGAGAAGTTATGTGGCAATCGGTTATCATGGTATGGGCATGTGATGCGAAGGAATGAGGCTAGTTTTGAGGAAAGTTTTGATTATGAATGTGCAGGGTTACAAGAGTAAAGGGAGACCAAAGAAAAGATGGATGGATTGTTTGAAAGATTATATGCCTAGAAAGGAGGTGACATTTGAGATGACGGCTAATAGAGATGTATGGAAGAAGAATATATTGGGATAAGGGTAGGAGGATGCCGATGAGATGCTGTTCTTTAAAAATATCCCTGCGCATATGAAGTGAAGGCGAAGTATCCTGTCTTCCTATGGGAAGACAGGATACTTCAAGGTTAACAGATTGTCAGTTCACATCACCTAACTTTGTGTAACGTGATTCTTAGATACTAAACCGGCAGGAGACTTACTTTGACGTGTTTAAGCTATCACTGTTCCGTTGTGAAAAAGGGATAGTGCTATTTCGTCCTTTTCAGCTCCATCTCTTTCTCACACTGGAAGAGTCATGGTACGGCCCCAGGTATGCAGTCCATTACTTGACCAAAGGCTGGCCAATAACGAGACTTTGGTAATCTCCAATCTTGGCTAACGTATTCTTTTAAAATTTTGTTACACAGGGATTGAACAGACTTGGACCTCGACGACTCGAGGTCCAAGTCTGTTCAACTCTATTCTAGGATTTAAAAAATTAGCTCAACTACCTCGCAGTTTTATTGCCTTCACGGCCTGTTAAATTGTATATAGCCATCAACAGCATCACCTACTTAGCCTTCCCTAACTAAGTTGGGGTTGAATTTCAGTCTCGCCAAAGGCAGCTGCAATCCAGTATTTTACATGGAGTAAAACCATCTTTTCTTTTGTACACAGATACTTCGTGAGCACAGTTCTACAGTTCCAGATCTACCGGGCAGTGTGCGAGAGGACCGGCCAGTTCATACCCGGAGACCCATCACGACCACTCCACAAATGTGACCTCTACAGGAATCCTGAGGCTGGAAAGATACTGACGTGAGTATTTTTGTATAGTTTTATGTTAGAATAAAAAGAATGTGAAGAGGCAACCTCTGTATGAGTAAAACAACTGCATGAAGACTGAACGTGAGATAAAAAAGTAAGCCATATCGACAACTGTAAAGAATTAGTACTGCCATCTAACGTGGCAATGCTGCCACTGTCTTTTGGGCACGTTTCCAGATGACAGTGATGCGGAGGAGTACTTTGACGCCTGAGTGTCTTGGTCGGCTTTTTATTTTATTTTGTTTTTGTAAATATTTACATACTTAGTTAGTTTTATGACATTATTAGAATTTAAAAGTATAAAATTTAATAAGTAGCACCAATGAAGAGAATTTAAGGAATTGCATTATAAGTAGGTACCTCCAGGTACACGTAACACAGCTTCGTTGCCACTAGTACCATTAACAGTTCCATGATGGAACTGACTGATGTTCTTTTTTTAAATCACTAGCTCCATTTTAAAAGAGTCTTAAAATAATGGAACTAATGTTGATTTTGGTATCACTAGTTCCACATTTTTATTTCAGGCACTGAATCTTATTATACATTGACCCCTAAATCGAAACCGCAGGGTTGAATACAAACAACACCCCTGCATTTCTATTCATTCACCAATACCTGTAGTTTTTTACAAACACAAATAACATTTTTGTAAAAAAAAAATGTTTTCCCGCTCTAGGAATTTCTCCTGTATCGTGCGGTGCGTTTACGTTGACATTCAAAGTCATATACACAAACAGCCAGACCCTTATTATTGTAATCGTTCAGCCACTGCGCCAACCGTGCCGTCAATTAATAATAATAAAATATTATTTCCTTTATTCGTTTTAACACTTCTCCAATACATTTTTAAATCTTTAAATATAAAAAATAGTAGCCCACACTCGGGAATATATTACAATAATATATTAAGATAGCTGACACGGCGAACTTCGTACCGCCTCAAAAGTTAAGTTACACTGCCATCTGTTAGAAATGTATGGAACTTATTATAGGAAAACATTGAATTTGTAATAAAAATATATTAAGGTCAATAATCGAAACAAAAACTATCCTATCTTTTAAGTTTGACCAAAACACACACAGTAAGCCAAATTTAATTAAAATCGGTTCAGTAGTTTAGGAGTCCATCGCGGGCAAACATCGTGACAGGAGATTTATATATATTAAGATTTGCTTCTCAAGTCCGCAGATTAAATGCATTTCCCATGAAATAAGACACGAGATCACGATAGCTCTGTAAAAACGAGGAAATCTGTGTATAATTTCAATACTGATTCTAATTTTAGAACTTCTTAGTCAGCAAAAATATCTGTATACAAACAACCTAGATTTGAAACATACACTTTCATCCAGTAGCTAATCGATTAAAATCTCTAAGATACAAGATTCGACACGAATAGATAATCAAGACCATAAAAGCGATAGTGATCAATATGTATAATGATTTCAATTTTACATAAATCCTAGATATAATCTCGGAGCGTGAAGCCGAGCGGCCTTGACCGTAACGGTTACATTTAAAATTATATACGTAATGTTCTACCGTTACGAGACTAGTTTAATTCTACGGGTTCGGTAGCTGGTTTAAATTTTGTGACAAACTAGCTTTTGCCCGCGACTTCGCTCGCGTTAGGGGGGGTAAGAAAGAGACAAAAAGTAGCCTATGTCACTCTCCATACCTTAAACTATCTCCACTTAAAAGATCACGTCAATTCGTCGTTCCGTTTTGCCGTGATAGACGGACAAACAGACACACACACTTTTCCATTTATAATATTAGTACGGATGTACATGATGTAAATCCTACCGTCTTAGGTAAAAGGCGTGAGGTTTGAAATAAAGGACCTCGTAAAACCACCGAACAGCTATCCGCCAATCCGACAGTTATGACAAGTTTATACTTCATATAATTTATTATAATACATTTTTTTAATAACTCCATGTGTTGCGGGACCGGTGAGCCTACTGTGCAGGGGTAGACGGTGTGTCCAGTTTATTGCCGTTACCTACTTTTAATTACTAACAATAGATATAAGCAAAATTCTTGTTACTAACAATCTTGTCTAGCCTATGGACTTTTTGTCTGAATTAAAATATTTTTATTTTTATTTTATTTATTTAATAAATTATACAGGGAGACATTGACGTAAAAACTGATACCATAAGTTCAGTTCATGGTTATGGTTCTCCAGCGTTAAAATCTTTTGTCAGTTTATCCTAATTACTATTTAGTTTTCTATTTTTTTTTTAAATTGAAACTGTAGAATGTTGTTATTTTTAAGTAACCCAATGAGACTTTTATGAGAGACGTAAAGGATAGAAATGACGATGTTCTCATGAGTTTTTAATGCTTTTAGTACAAAAAAAACATCAGAGGAAAAAATTATAAAAATAAAAATTTTAGCGCTTGCTGAATCATGTACTAAACTCACGATAAGCGTGTAGGTACCTTACCTAGGAGATTTAAAGCCTCCTTTACACGTTGGGCCAACGTTATCCAATGTACGCCACAGTATACTTCAATTGGTATCCGAACATTGACCAACCGTCATTTGCGTAAACCTATGGTTGTTATACAAGACAGTCTGTGGCCAATATTGGCGCATGTTGGACCAATGTGTAGAGTGAGCATTACATATAGACACACAAACTCTAATCGGTATATTATTCCATTATGATTAAGTACCTATATTTTTTCTTCTTTTGTTTCATTGTTGCCTTCTTGACCCTGGACCGGCTGGCTTAGTACCTATAGCCGATAAATTATAATAAGACGTATTAATTACATAATAACATTTTATTTTTGAGAGGGATTCTTTGGAGTGGAGTTATTAATGGAGTGACATCAGTAATTATTGTAATGTAACGTATCGCTGTATTTATAACCCAGTATTCACGTTTGATATAAACCTCGAGGTTCTTTAAACTTTACTTTATCTCTCTGTATTTGTCTTAACAGTTTAAAACATCCTTAATTTTCAATACAATATTAATGACACACATTATAATAATTACATCACTAGCACTAAAATAAATGTCCTTGATGAGCAACTTGCAACATCCAAATACGTGTGATAGAAAAATGCATTTTAATTTCAATAAAATTTAATTTATTTACACCACTAATTACACGCATTTCTTTCAATGTAATATAGACTTTATCCCTTCTTAATACAGTTCACATACCGTAGCAGTATAATTCCCTAAAATAGAATATGATGCGATCGAGATACGATCTAATTTGAACTGTACCACTTTCACGGAGAGTTGAATTTCATTCGAATGAAAACACTCGAAAATAGTTGAAATTATCAGTCTAATATAAACTCTAATTCATAAAAATAGAGTAGAAATTACTTTGGCTTGCAGGTATGAAAATAAAGCATGGTGCAGACAATTGCGCGTCTCCGCACGGATGTAACCAATTGACGCTGTGGATGCGGGTTGCATTATTAACTTTTATTTGTTAATATTGTTACATTGTTGAATTTAGTTTTGAAGCTAGTGATAAAATGTACTCTTGGGCTTTCTTCCATTGGTTATAATTACAACATGACGTAATAATATGCCAATCTACAACTCAGATAAAGTTATTAGGTGTTGAAATTGGATACTTGAATCAGATAAAAGTCTGTAGAGACGTATCAGGACCCACTGCAGCGAGTTGGACAAAATTAATAGATTAATTGTTTTAATGCACAGGCGAATTTATTTCCCTCTAAGACAAAGAAAACGAAAATATAAAAAAAAAACAGCAGTTCAGTACATTAATGTTCGTAGGTATTAGTCGACAAAGTATGGGAAACAGCAATTTTTTTAATCGCGTTTTCTGCTGTGATACTGCTTTATGTTAAATTCTTGTCAATTCTGAGAACGCCGATAGCAGGCGCCTAATATCAGCCATGATAATGGTAATGAGAGATGATTAATTCTTAACCAGGGACCATACAGGATGCTAAACAGTATATACTGGCATATATTTAGGACTTAACAGTAGATACTCTTTCCTACTGACATCCACTAATTAAGGTCATCACAAATTAAGGCTCCTTCATACAGGGGCGACGCGACAATATGTCATTTATGCCGAGTGCGTTTTCAAAATCGTAATAGTTCTATGGATCAGGTTAGATGCGTTATACTCTCCGGCTTAAGAGCCCCCTAGCACGAATTTCTTGCGAGAAGTTTACCAACCAAAAACGTGGAAATACCTAGTTATTAGTCAAATGGAATTGATAAAAACGTACGTAATGTAGAGGCGCTGTTTATCTTAGTACAAATTGTTGACGTTATCGGTTGGTAAACTTCTCGCAAGAAATTGGTGCTAGAGCTACAGATGTATATGAACGTTTTTCGAAAAATGTATTTCAAGTAAAAGGAGTATATAAGGATTGTAGTAGGCGGAGTTATGTAGATTATGGGGGTAGATAAACCCCATGGGTAAAAGGCGTGACTTTTTAAATGTAGTTCTACGTTCATATGTACATATATTGCAAAATCGTGTCGCATTGTCGCGACTGTCTGTTGGACCCTTTACACTAGTGCAGATGATAACGACATTTCATAATTTGTCAGTAGCATACCATTTGGTTAAAATTCCAACCTACGTGTGACGAGTTTGAAACAGATACGAATTTGTCACACGGAGTCAGCAATGTAGTTAAAATAACAGGAATTGGCAAACTCTGTGACGTTAGTGATTTGAAAACTGTTAATTACATCTTATTCTATACATACCTACATAAACGTACGCCTTTTTGTCTATGGAGTTAGGCATAAACTACAGAACGCCATCTGCTACGATCCTTACATACTCCTTTTGATTCGTTTATGTTCATACATCTAGTCAACACACACGCCGCCGGTTGCAAATACTACGTACCTGACCATTCTGAATAACATCACCAATACTTAAGTATAAGTGTAATAAGGGATCTGAGTAGTGGATGCAAGTGTTAGAGGTCCCGGGTTTGATTCTCAGGTCATGTAAAATGATATTAGGTTTTGTCATTTGGCGTTACTCAGCAGCAAGAGTTTGGATTTGTGCCCGATTGGTTGGCAATGGGCTCGGCCCTATTAAATGGAACGTAAATAACTCGCGGGGGAACTAATTGATGTATGTGGACGGTATGTTTTATGGGATTAGGTACACAAGAAAACCAAAACTTAATTTAAAATGATTAGAATAGAATAGAATACTTTTATTTTACAGCATAAACAACTACAAATAAAACTAATACAGGCTTTAAGACTAATGCATAACGGTAACCCGGCGAAATTCACATTTTCTTAGGCTTTTTACAATTTGTAGCTCAGTATTAGGTAGTATGTTATTGACTTTGACTTTGACTTCGATGTTGATTTTGACTTTGAAAAAGTTATGCGCCACCTTATAATACATTTCTATAACAAAATAATTAAAATCACCAAGTCGCTAAATTAGAATTGTGCTCAAATATCAAGACTTTATGAAGTGGTCATTCAAACGCACAATTTTAACTTAAAAAGTCGTAAGTATAATGATTTCAACTTTGACTACTTCGACTACTGAAATACTCATTTTTTAAAGTCGAAGATGACTTTTATATCATAGTACCACCTAACTCGGAGCTGTAGGAAATTGCAAAATCCTATGAAAATTTGAACTTCGCGGGCTGCATTCATCTAAAGAGAAAATATTCTTATCCAGGCCCAGGTTTTAACCAGGTTTCGATTTCTAGAAGTGAAAAAAACTAAAAATAAAAATAGCCAGTTTGATACCATAAGTTTGAGAACATGAGAACATAAAAATCACACATAATATTTGCACAACATTATACAATTTTTGTAGGCGTTGATAACTGATTACTATACTTTCAAAAATGTCACATGATTTGCATTTCCTTCATCATGTATACAAAAAAAAACATGCCTAGTTGATGACATTTAAATATTTAACTGCTTAAATATTAAAATATTACAAAACAGTCAAAAAAATCAAATAGACCTAGTTTAAAAATGTAACGTAACAACGCATTAAAATTTTGTAATTCTTTACCAAACTATAATTTAGATAAGACTCACGATTGATGACGAAACTGATAAGTTTGTAATATCCTTGCCATGCTAACTAGATTTTTAACTAAAGTTATTCAAATTTCGACTGATTTATTTAAATTTTGACCGAAACACTATGCAAATGTATTATGTTAAAAGGGTGGTTGTAGTTAAAATTCCTTGAACAGTCAAACTTGATGCTACATGAGATTTGTTAAATTCTGATTCAGGCGGAACTTGTATTCCATACAGTCCTAGTATCCGTCAACTGATGCATCGACTGATGAATCAACTAGTCCACCAACTGGAGACAAAGTACAGCGACCGTTGTAACATAGCAACCTCCTACTGTATTATGGCAGCCTGGTACTTTTAACAGCCCAGTTACAGCAAGCGAATCGCGTTAGCAACGTAATTTTGTTGATGATGTTTTACATGATAACATTTTATATAATAAGTACAAACACCGTCTTTGGTATAATATTATTGATAATAACATAATATAATATGTTTTTATTATTTATAATATCATTTCATATAATTATGTTTCATATACATATGTGTTATTATATATAAATATGTATGGTATGCACTTTTGAACGTGACTAAAACGTCAAGTAAGCTATGAAAAGTGTGTGATTGTTAGTTAAATTTTAACAGACAAAAATAACAGCCAATTTTGTGTAAAAATAATCAATTACATGATCATATAAAATAATGTTGACTGATTAGTACTAACGATCTTCTTGAATCTTGATGTTAAGAAAGGTAAAAAACCCGACTGCAAGATAACTTTTCAAACCGTCTGTTGCAGTTGGTGACATCAAATTCTGAAATTGAATTAAAAAACTGCCACCAAATGCAACAGAAACAGAATGCTTGAAAAGTCATCTGTAATTTTATTATTGTTTTGCTCTCGGGCCATGATATGCCCACGCCTCTAGAGCGCCAGAAAGGAACAAAGATACGAATCATTTCTAAACTAATATTATGAATAGGAAAGATTTGTTGGTTTGTTTTTTTGTAATGCATTAACTCAAAAACTATTAAACCGATATTTAAAATTAATTCACCTGTAGAAGTAACATAGGCTATTATATATCTTATTTTCAAAACTACGCTTTGAAGGGACGTACGAAAAAATTACGAAGATTACGCGGACAAAGTCGCGGGCAAGTGCTAGTAGACTGTTAAACACATTCGCTCACTATCATGTTATGGCAAAATCATAAATTGCGTTATTTAGTTGTGCTCGTCACCACTGCACCATTAAGCCTTACTTTAGTCACGTGCGTGTTGAACGTAAACGAAGCAAAAGTGTGACGGCATGGTTGGCGCAGTGGCTGAGAGATCGGGTGCTGCGCTGCGTGGTGTAGGTTCGATTCCCGCACGGAATAAATATTTGTATGGCCTACAGGTTGTTCCGGGTCTGGCTGTTTGTGTATGTGAATTTAAATGTTTGAAAACGCACCCACGATACAGGAGAAATTCCTTTTGTGGGGCAACGTTAAATATATAAAAAAAAAGTAGGACGTAAGGATCGAAGCAAAAAAAAAAACAATAAAGGCGGTGGGAAAAAGGCGTGAGTTTGTGTAAAAAGTAAGACTAGATCATAATAAGAAAACATCTCTATATATCTTTTTTACGTTAACCAAACAACTACTAAACCGTCCAAACTTATAGAAAAGACACGCGTTCTGTATTACGATGCATTCTTTCTCACTCAAGAATATACAAGACTCCGAAGCACCGATACAAAAGCGTACCAACAACATTTACCTACCTACGTTCCGCATCTACTTACATAAAACATAATAAATACGCCAGCGTACATTTCACGCTGATGTAAAGTCCAATTGTAATCCAAAATCGTGACTTCGCCGCTGCCCTAATTACCATTATACGGAGGTATAGGAAGCCTGGGCATATGGGTCGGAGTGGTTGCGAAAATCACGCTGGACACAAGTATTGGGTGCCTAAAATGTATACCAGGGGGCCTAGATGACATCAATTTTCTGTAAGCAATTTGATTTTTCCGTTGGCGTTTACAGAAAAGTTTTTTTTTTTTTTTAAACATACCTACAAATTTTTCCTCTTTATAATACTTATTCCTTTAAAAATTATTCGTATTTTTGTAGGTATATCTTTATCTATGTGGTTGGTTAAGTATAAATGTATGTAATAAAGGTAGATAACCAAAGAAACGATGGATAAATTGTGTAAAAGGTGAAATGGTTACAGAGGAAAAAACAGAAAAGACATCACAGTTTATTGTAAAAAGTCATTGGTTTACAAATAAATGCATTTTACTACATCATAAATTGGCCAGTTCTTCAAGTTCCAAGTGTAAATATTTAAATTGCAATACTGTGTAGCTGGTAATGTCCTAGTGATTTGGAGAATGAGGTGTATTATTAAAATGAATGTGCTCTGTTTATCACGAGGCGTAGCTACTTTATCATGAATAATGTGGAGTTGCTCTGCAGGATTAAGAATAATATTACACATAGATATTGATAAAGGAATGGTATCCAAAAAAATAGGGTGCCTACTTCTGAGTAAGCACCCTGTTGATGTTATTTCCTGTGTTTACGTACTCTGGTACGTAATATATAACCACTGCAAAACATCAACTATAAGCAGTGGGCAGGGCATATTGTCTACTAAACGGACAGCCTATGGGGCAGAAGGGTTCGCAGTAGTAATCGTGTACGGGAAGGCGTGGAAAGCCTTGCCCAAGGTGGACCGATGACCAAGGGCCTTATTCTTCCAACCTATTTTAATTCCGATCTAAAGCCAATACGATTGAAATGTTAATTTTGCAATAACGTGATTTTATTATTTAACAAATTACACAGCTGTCAAAATAAACTCGAACTCAAGAGTACGAAACCTCTAAACTCCAATGTCGATCGATCGGAATTAAAATCAAGAGTAAGCGCGCTAGGCCACGTAAATCCAATGCATGCGAATAGTATATGACCAGTCAAGGCCTGTCCAGCATTGGACGGATTTCGGCTGAAATGTCGATGATGGTATAATAGATAAAGCAGCATTTTAGCCCCCAGTCCGCATAGTCTACATTTTATCCCTTAGACTGGACACTTATGTAACAGCACGCAGATTCAAATCAGTTTTATATAGTAGCTATTGGTATTGCGCTGTGAGAATCTTATTGAATCATACTGTACCTGGTTTTAGTGAAGTTGGGTAATTTAGGTTAAGTTACTTTCACTGTAGCATGGAATTTGATGGGTGTTCAATTTTGCTACACATTTTATTTTCTCTTGGTATTCTATGGCCAAGTGTTAATGTTTCTGTTAGGTTTTAATAAATTGGAAATTTAGAAAACGTCCTGATAAAAAGCCGGAGTCTTTCAAAAACGTCAGATTATTATTTTTTCCAATATTCATTAAACTTTTCCTTTTTTGAAGTAAATCGCTTCAAATCGAATGTCCGGACTAATAACAAGGCCAGGCAAAGTCCGGATGAAGAGCCGAAAAGCAACACCGGACAAATACGGACGAATGCTCACTCTATCCAGTTTCGGGGGTGTATATATACCTACAGCAGTGGACTAATATAGCCTGATGGTATGTGTGTCCGTATGGCAGATTAGAAAATCTGTTCCAAATACATTTTTGTGTTCTGGACATATTATAAAAACACAGTGACGTCAACAGCCAAGATAATAGGTACGTCCCAACGAAAACATCTTTGGTCTTATATCAGTAGATATCAATCTTACTCAAGAGACCGAAAAGATTATTCTGTTTATTGTCTGCGCCATGATTAATCACTTTGCTAACAATTAACCGAGATTGAACGACGAACTCGCGAACATTGTTTTATTATTTTTGTAAAATTCAATGCCCTAATTTTCCGTCCGCAGTTGTTCTCTACAGCAATTTCTTAGTTAAATCTTGTATCTGCGCAATGTATACTTATCTCCCTCTTAACAGCATATTTATGTAATACTAATATATGCAAATATATTATTAAAACGGCTTTATTAGGAGTTTTGAAGCAATAAAACTGACATAAAAAGATAATTCGAGTCTTGTAAGATCTCGAAATCTCGATGTAGGCTGTAACCAAATATGGTTCAAAGATGGCGACTACTTACCAGCTGATAGCATCACCTTTCATCAATTTAAACTGCACAGTGGGCCTAGATTAAGAGTTTTGTGTAGCGTAAAATGCCAGACACTTAAGTCACAATGTGTGGTAATGACATTACAAATGTGGAAAATGGTCACGGGACATCTCTAAAGCTACTGTCAACTCCAAAAAGTTTGATCTTTAAGTTGGAGCCCCCATAACAGTGAACACTGCCTACCAGGCTCATAGCCAAAGATCTATTACAAATTGGTACTACACCGGCGACCCTGTTCTGCTTCGCACGGTTTTCAAAACTTGACAATATTTTTTATACAGGTCCAAGTTTAATATTATTTTTATTGAACACATAAATCTTTCTGAATAAATTCTCTTAATGATGGAAACCGCATCAAAATCCATTGCGTAGTTAACAAGAACAATGCGGTTACACAGACAGACACGAAAAGTGACTTTATTTTATAATATACTAGCGCTTCACCGACTTCATCTGCATACCACCACCACCATTTTTTCATTCCGCAAGAACATTCTACAAAGTATTACCATGCCAATTTTTGACAGTTCTATAAAATGTTGCTGTACTTCGACAAATTGGCGTAGTGTGTTTATTTGTAAAACATTTTGTTTTTAAACTACCTACTTAAAGGCTGAGAACAACTGCAACCCTCACGGCGTAGTGTCATATGTTAAAACCAGGAAGGTCCCAATTAATCCACATACCCACAAATGCCGGAAAGGTCCAGCGCATACATAATCAGAATGTAGGAAGCCTTACTCTATTACACAATTTGGTAGCCCTAGCAGCACATTGTCTCGCCGTGAAGAGTTACATAAGTCAGTTCCTGGTGTCGTATTACCAACAATTGACACCCTACCTGAACTAAGGCCGTTATGTGAGTCAGGCAGGCTTTAGTAAACCGATATTATGTAGGTTATGTAGGTACACTGTCATGATGGCCCAGTGGTTTAGGCCTTTTTGAGGTTGTGGGTTCAAACCTGGACAAGTACCAATGTGAGTTTTTCAATTCATTTGTACTTTCTAAGTTTATCTTGGATATCACTGACATCGGTGAAGGAAACCTGGATTTATATAATTAATGTAAGTCTGGAATCGCCAACCCGTCTTGAGCAAGCGTGGTGATTAATGCTCGTGCCTTCTCTGTATGAGAAGAGGCCTTTGCCCTGCAGTGGGACAGTAGTAGGCTGGTACTATGTAGGTTACGGAGACTTATGGTTTTGAATTCGTGTTTGGCATTATATCACGCCTGTATTCCCCAAAAGATTATGCAGAGGTGTACCTATAGAACACCTAAATTTTGCCTCGTGTGATAGGCCGCGCCTATTGCCAGGAATCAGGCACAAGATCGGACTTTTGGCTGATGCTGAGAAATTCCATATGGAATAACCCTATATCACTTTTCCCATCCCGGAACTGACCCAGAATCTGCAGATCCAATAACACTTTGCCCCTATTCGGTAATCGAACCCAAGACCTCAATTGATTTTTATTAGCCTTTTCAAAACTAAGGGTATCAGGGAAAAGCTGTAGAGATAAAAAAGTCTATTTGCTTCTTTATACCTGAAAGTAATACTTAAAATATCCCCATTAATTTCAGACGCATCATGGAGCGAGGATCTTCAGCGCCCTGGAGTCAAATCCTACAGGAGACCATCGGTGAGAGCAGGCTGAACGGAGAGGCTCTCAGGGACTACTTCAGACCTTTAGAAGACTGGCTCAGGAGTGAGAACTTGAGGACTGGAGAGTACCTGGGATGGAGTTATGATGGAGATTATTGCAAGTTCAGGTAAGATAAACTACACAATACTTGTCACTGGCACTAGTTGTCTGACATTTTTGCTGAGCTGGACCCTTTTTAGCGCAGCTGAAGGCACATACTTAAAAATATATACTTATATATGTTTTTAATGTATTTCTTGTTACTCGTTTTTTTATGTTTTTCTATGTTTAGTATTGTCGTTGTGTGCCTGAACCTGTGCTGAATAAATGTTTTTATTCTTTCTTTTCTTTCTTTCTTTCTTACTTCACTACAATATGTAAATTTAACCCAGTTCAATGCATTTTCAAAAAAATGGTTAAATGGCCCGCTCAAGGAACGCAGTAATGCTTCTGTAATGATTTTTCTTCAGACACTTAGTTAACCCTTTTAATCATATATTTTATAACTGGATGAGGCTGCTGTGCGCTATATCGCTAACTCAAAATAATCAGTATTTTAACGCTGCGCGACAACTATATTGGTGACCTATGTGGTGCAGCTGGCGAAGGTCCGCCTGCGAAGCAGGAGTTTGCGGGTTCGATTCCCGCCTTGGGACAAATATTTATACGATTTACAAAGATTCGTTCCGGGTGTTCTGTGTATTTGCTATGTATGATAAAAAAATGTATCTATGTAATTTAGTCCAGCATTATTTATTTATTTATTGTACGTGTTTGCGCTGTTACACAGTGCAAAGCAGTATGTTTTAATAAAGATATAAGAATTAGGTGTCGCTTAGTATTAGTGAAAACGGGCATTTAAACAATTTGTACTTTTACAAAGCCCCCAAATAATATCTAAGTGCTCGTAATGAAACCTCACGAAACTGCTCACGATATATGCTAATATGCTCACCTTTGTTTAATTTCAGCATCGAGACGGCAGGCCTCCAAGTATACGGCGGTTTCTACAACGCAGCGCATCACCATTATGACGTCACCAGTTTCGTCGCCATCTTACTAGCATCTGTACTTACCACAATTTTGACTATGCGTTGGCGGTAAAGATAATAATTACAGGAACACTTAGTTTTATGACATAAATTTAAACACACGATCAAAAGTTTGTTTTGAAACAAGCAGTATGACGTAAGAGCAAATTTCACCGCTGAAACTAAACGCAATATATAGCACATCTATGCCGCGTTCAGCAGCTGTCAGTGTCATGAATGTGGAGTAATATTAACACTGACAGCTCTTGAACGCGCCATGGTGCTGATCGCGTTTAGTTTCATGCATAGACAAAGAGAAATGGACCGAGCGTTCCCTTTACAGCTGTGACATTAATACTGGCAAGAAATTGTGAGAGAGACTAAGCAAACGAGTGGCCAGGTAGTTGTTATATCAAATCAAAAAGACAGGTATTTTTTTTTTAAACGTTGTCCCACACTAGGAATTTATCCGAAATCGTGGGTCCGTTTACAAACATTTTAAGTCACATACACAAACAGCCGGAACCCGTAGGGCAAACAAATATTTGTTCCGTGTGGGAATCGAATCCATGACAGTCAATCGCTCAGCCACTGCGCCATCGTTTTGGCTGCAGGGTCGCATTATCTTTTTTATAGAGTGGTAAATTTCTCGATGGTATTGATCTGTCCATTTCTCTATGCATGTGCATTCATTTGTAATAATTTATATACAAAACAATGTTTCACAGACACCAGATTGATTTAACAAAAATATAACTTTTTAATTACTAATACTGGTACAGACCTGTTTGTTTTTTGTTTCATATTTTCAAGTACAGACGCCTGCACATCAAAATACCCTAAACTGCCAAATTTTCCCAATTGAAGATGAACCTTATTCTTTTGTACTAAAGTTGAAAAACTATCAAAGAAATTTGCCAGATTGAAGTAACTTGATGTCCTGGCGTCTGTACAACATTTTTGTTTATAATTATTTGTATTTTATCATGAATGTTGTGTCTAATATTATCAATTATTTTTTATTAAAATATAAAATCTGTCTCTCTCAGGGTTCTTATATAAAGATTTATGTAAACTTTGTTATTTTAGGTAAGTCTAGATATTATGGAATTTATATATTTTTGTAAATAGCATGTAACTAACTTGAGATTTTAGTGTGTTATTGTGATATAAAATTAAACAACAAAAAATAGCAAATATTGTGTTTTTATGCTTTTGCGTATTACATCAGTCTGCATGAACTAATTACAACGTATATAAGGTCAGGAGAAAATAATTATTAAGCTAATTGACTAAAAACTTAAATTGGCCTGACATTGCCTCGACCACTAAAGGCAATCGTTATTCAAGCACCTTTAAAAAGCAGAGGAGTTACAAATAATATATAATTTATAGATAACTAAATTGAAAGAAATTAAGATGGTTATCAAATCTGAACCACTGGAGTATGCGGGCTCAGCACAAAAGATTATACCATAAATAGTTATTAATTGAGCTTTTAAGTGGCTCGACCAATTTGTCGGAGCCCCTTGATTTAATGACATATTTATGGGTTACAATTGAGATCAAGCCCTTAGATAATATATCCATGTGTCTTTTAGATTTCCACATTCCATATTCCACTATCTCTCTATTTCTGTCGGTGCAGTGATCTCTAACCAAAGGATTTTGGGCTTCCAGTACAGGTAATTAAGTTAGAAATTGAAAACGTTTTCCGCACACAAAGGGTGTCATCAGGACCCTATTAATAAGCCTCCGCTGTCCATCCGTCAGTCAGTTCGCGGGCTATATCCCATGAATAATAGGCAGGCAGTTGAAATGTTTACAGAGTGTGTATTTTTATTGGCGTTATGGCAAGAAAAATATAATTGAAAGGAAAATTTAATGATTTCTTGAATGTGAAGTTCATCATCATCAATGCCCAGCCTTTTCTCAACTATGTTAGAGTCGGCTACCAGTCAGTGAACAGCATTCTACCTACATGGAGAGTCTGCGAGGGACTGACTGATCTGACCTCCACAGCACAGTGACTGGGTAAAACAATACATCTAGGTTAGGCTGGTTATCTAACTTTGACAACAGACTGACCTTGGCAAGCGTAGCCTAATCTTGGATCGACCTGAACTGCCTTTATTATTAAGCTACGAACTCTTCTACGCAGACAGTATTAACTATTTATTTTCGTCTGACCCACCACATGATCTAACTATTTCAGGATTCCATTAAGTGGTGCCTAATTCTGGTCTGCAGTTCACCGGAGTTGCGGCAAAAGCCAGCCCAATCCAATTTTAGCTATGCAGGCTTTTAAACTATTCAGGTCACAGCTTTGTCATTTCTCGTCCTAAAGCCAATTTAGGCACAAACCACTAAAAATATTCTTATTGGTACTTTGCTCCACATTTTTCTTGCAAGTCGATAATTAATATACAAAAGAACAAGAAATTAATGCTTAGATATTCATATTCATATTTGATAGTATGATAGTTTAGTTATGATAAGGGGATAATATGAATGAAAGGAGACCAACAGGAGGTAGGTATTTATAAGATAGATGGAAACGCCTAGAGGGACACCCTGCATGGACATACACTGATCTTATTAGTGATGTTCTTCAGAAAGGTCCGGTGCGTATGTAGTACTCGCAACCGGCGCATATGTTACCAGATTCATGTACGTAAATGAAGCATAAGGAGTAGGTAAGGATTGTAGCATGTGGTGGTCGGTAGTTTCTGCCTACCCCTATGGGAAACAGACTTCAATTTATGTATGTGCATACATAAATTGAAGTCTGTGGCCAGTACATTGAGCTATTCCAATATGTCAAATTTCTTTAATAGTTTATCAACTTTATTACAAATAAATGACATGTCATGATGGCCCAGTGGTTTAGGCCTCGCCTCTTGTGCACGAGGTTGTTGGTTCAAACCTGGGCAAGTACCAATGTGAGATTTTCAATTCATATGTACTTTCTAAGTTTATCTCGGACATCACTGACATCGGTGAAGGAAAACATCGTGAGGAAACCTGGACTTATATAATGAATATAAGTCTGAAATGGCCAACCCGTCTTGAGTAAGCATGGTGATTAATGCTCGTACCTTCTCTGTATGAGAAGAGGCCTTTGCCCTGCAGTGGGACAGTAAAAGGCTGGTTCTTTACTTGACTATTAAAAATAAATAAGGTTCTCATATTCAACTGGAAGAATTTGCCAGATTGATTTGCTGGCGTCTTTATGTACGTATGTATGTAGACAAGAAAAAAAAGGTACTTACATACCTACGAAAAATGTCTGTTTAAATAAGAAAAAACCTTTGAAACTGTTCCGCAAAGAAACCTGAAACTGCAGGGCTTTTTACATAACATTTAGTACAGACAAACATCTTATTTCCTTGAAATTCCTTTGAACTTCAAACATTTTTGTTTACATGAACTACGCGTATTTTCTTTTAGAACTCAGCCGTTCCACAAACACAGGAACTTGCCGAAATAAACCGTCTAGTTTCTTATCGACTCTTATTACCTTGCTTTTGAGATGAGATTTTGTTCGTACTATTCTGCAATAGCACCGGACCAAATTTTGAATGTGTGCATAGTACTCGTACAGACCTACCCACAAGTTTATTTCCGTCTCGAAACACCATTATAAAACACTGCTCACTCCTAACCGTACACATACAAATATATAATTATACTAGCTGACCCGGCAAACGTAGTTTTCTCATGTAAGAAAAAACAATTTAAAAAGAATGTTTGGGGTGGACCACCATTATCACTTAGGGGTATGAAAAATAGATTTTGGCCGATTCTCAGACCTACCCGATATGCAGACAAAATTTCATACGAATCGGTCCAGCCGTTTCGGAGGAGTTTAATTACAAACACCGTGACACAAGTATTTTATGTATTAGAAGAAAAAAGAGAATTAGATGATAAACACAAACAGAAAAATTTGGAAAATCCAAAAGTGCACGTCTCAACGCTCATTTTATGACAAAAATGACTTGATTGAATTAGACGGTAATTTTCAATAGGCTATTACTCAGAATGATACTGAAGCGGATGAAAAAAAAAATGACTCAAAAAGTGAAGTTTTTTGGGCGATATCGTGACCACATACATCATCCGAACATACAGACAACCCGACGTCCACTGAAATAGTTTTTCAAAACGGTTTTTTATTTAGGTACTATCTAGCAAAAATAGTGTTTTTTAAAAGTATCTACTGTCATAAAAAAGTGTTATTGTTGATATTTGTCAACTCATTTAATACTCAAAGTCCAAAAGGATCGGATAAAAGCAATTTAAGCCGAGATAATTGCTTGACCTTGAGAGAGTGAGAGTAAAGCACAACTCACGCTTCGCGTTGAGACGTGCAATAATAACAGAACAATACAACCATCACAATTCATTATTTTATTTTTATTTTTTTTGTGATTTTTTTCTATTACTGTCAAAGTCAAATTGTTTATCTAAATTAAACCATTAACAGGCTTTGAATTAATCTTGTAACTCAGATCTGTTCACACCTCGAGTGAGGACTTGTGAGTATTGTGCTGCTCTGAGGACAAAAAACACCAACTGCTCGTGATACAGTTTTTACTAGTACGATACGGGTTAGGGCGAATTAGTGTAATATTATCATTATTTTAAACTTAAAAATCGCTCAAAATGACGTTACGTTTACGTCAAACATTTGGAAAAGTTGGTACAAAGGTTCGTTTGCTGTTATGGACTTGCTGATTTGCTCGAATTAGAATATTTCCAACTTGTAACCCCATTTGAGGCCGCCGTAATTCATAATATGAGCATTAATAACTAGAGTGCCAGACTTAATACTTCAAACACGTTGGCGGGCGGCCCTACGATTTCCACGAAAGTGAATTCGAAGCAACCTCTTCCAATTTCTGGTCGCCTAGTAACTCTGATTGAATTTCAATTCAATACATTCTGAAGAAAATTCCTCAACCAAGGTTTTTCTATGTTATCTGTGGCTTGTGAATAATTAAAGATTCTGTATGTAGATATTTCGTGCTAGTTGTTTTTTTGGTTATTGTTATTCATTTTAAGGTAAGCAGGTGGACTGGAAAATAGTATAAAATTTATCTTAAAATAATATTTTTGAAATATCAGTTAATGGTTTGACTCCGAAGAGTTTCGACCAAAATACATCTATAAAAGCTATCGCTAAGCAATGTAGAACCCCAATCTCTCAATCTCAATCAGTATTTTAATATTCAATTATTTTTAAAATTTCAAGACAAATATTTAAGTAATTGAATTAGGTATACGATTTTTTTTTTAAATGGTACCTAATCTTCGTTTTTAACTCATTTTTTTAACTGTAGTTACGTACCTAAAAACCTAAATAACTAAAAAATGAATAAAAGAACAAAAATTGCATTAAAAAGATGCATCAAGCAGTCACTATTCCTGCAATAAACAAGCCAAGATTATGACGATAACAATGTTCGTTCACCGACTGACAGGCGCGCCCACGTTTAAACTCTTACCATTTCTGACGCCCTGGTACTTGTGGTCCTATTAGTATTGATCAATTTCTGGTAATCCAATTCTACAGTTTGCTTGACTTTTTGTCTAGTAATAATGTAGTTTCTACATTGCTGATTTGATTATAATTCTTCTTACAAGTTGTTTGAGTATTTTTAATTTGTATTAGATCATTCTTTTTTAAATAAAGATCATTATTGGCGTGTACTGTGATTGATAGCTAATAACATATTTATTGCGGTTGCTGACAGTAAGTAATTCATTACAGTACAATATATTTGGTTGACGTGACAGGGAATAATACCACGTGTCCTATAGTTTCGGAACTTCGCCGAAAGTTGACACATAAACAGTCAGTCTTATGATTGCTAACAGCCTGGTAGTTCTGATAACGATTGAACGAACTAAACCCTATTACAATTTCTGTACAATTCAATACATTTGTACTTCACTATTCTCTAAAATCCACTGCCATTTTTATTATCTCCCAAGATAGTAAATAATGGCAGAGGATTTTTAATCTAACTTTGTTTGAGAGTTCTGTGGAGGAAATATCACTTTACTGGAGTAATTCAATTTTAATAAGTTACAAAAGTTACGTAGCTTGACAAAACTCCATTAAAATAAAATTATTATCAATAACAACGTCTCACAAAGGCCTTCAAAGTAAACAATGCACCCCTCTGTAAGTCCCCTGCTGATTCCATTAGCCATGGGGCCGGGCTATGCATCCTGCGACGTTGTGGCGCCCAGAGTTACAATATATTCACCTCTTACGATTCTTGGTCCCCTAGTACTTCAGAAATTGTTTCGATATTGTACTCTAGTGACGTAACTTTCCACTATTTACATCTTCTACGTGTCATGACTGCCTGGTAGTTATGATGCCGATGCCGTAAGAATAGTTTTGTAGTTTATATTATAAACTATTTTATACTGGATAACAAATCTATTTGACGCATTTTGTGCGCTCTGTTTACTTTATTCGTAGCAAGTACGTCGTTTTGATTGATTATTTATTGCACAAGCTGCACAGCATTTTCTAAAATAAGAATGTAAATATTACAATAAAATAACATGAGATACAGAAATGTAGATACTACACGAATAATCATTTCGAAAAGCTTGCAAAACAGACACAATGGTTCTCAAACGCGCCATAAATATCTTTATAACAAATAAACATTGCATCCCCTAGCGAACATTCTCCTGCTGATAACATTAGCGTGTCAACACTTGAAGATATAGGGGCGGATGACGCCACCGCACCACCGCGCCGCCGCTGTGACGCCGACTTTACCCGCGATCGACACCTCTTACGTTTCATGGGAGCCTGGTACAATTTTGTTGTTAAATATGCTGCTTAGGTGATGCTTAAAGGCACGTACAATTAATTAGCTTTTTTTTGTTTTTCAGATTAATTTTGTTGTCAAATTGCCTGTTTTTTTTTTTAATAGGTAAACATAATATTTAGAACAAGATTCTTATGATGGGTTTGGACTCCTAAGACTAATAAAAATCGGTAGTTTAGGACTAACTATTCCAGCCAGTACTTACTTAAATTTTATTCCTTCCTTTTTATAAAACCAAACTGCCAGGACTGAACTAAGAATTTCACTCCCCATTTATGTTCCCCTAATAGAAAGTTGACTGGATTCAATCTCGCGAGAGCAATAATCTGTAGTTTTCGTAAACAACTGGATCCCTAGTCCCGAGCCCGCCAATAAGACGCCGATCTTGTTTATCCAAGTCGGGAAGAAAGTAAGAAATGGATCAAGCAACTCAATCTCCAGTTACGAGTAGGTATTTATTTGTACACGTAAGTATTAAGTGCTTTTATATAGAATATTATGTTTATACGTACTTTTTAAATAGAAGATTATAGTAGGTTTAATATTAATTATGTTTTAGAAGATCCGACAATGATGATGAATATTTTGGGGCAATAAGTTGAGAAAACCCGCGAACTTTAATGGTTTTTTTGCAATTTGCAGCCCATTATAAGGTGGTATTAGTATAAATAAGTCAGTCACTACCGTAATGAATGCGTATTTAATTAATGAAATTCAAATAATTGATAATTCTTAATACATTATTAATAATAAATAATTCTTATTAAAAGAGTTGTATAGGTGATTTTAATGATTATATAATATTTTGAGAAATGTATGCTTGCAAATAGCTTTTTAATTAACATATTACCTAAGCTTCGACGTTAATAACTAGCTATTGGTAGTTAGCTTAATTAAGTTCGGGAAGTACTATTAAAACGTCGGCGTCGTAAGGAAAGATTTAAGATTAAGAATAAATGTGGGTGGTTATAAGAGTAAGTAATATCAAAGAAAGCAAAAATGAACTGTGTTATACCTATATGAAATGGCCCGAAGGGGGTGATGTGGTTGCTCATATTGCGTCAACCTCAATTTAATTAGGATAACAGACTAATGACGAAAATTTGACAAGTAATGACTGAAATTTACAACCGAGATTTTTATGTTAACTTCCGCTTGCTACCAATGCTACCAATGCACTACTGTTATACAGCGTTTATTTGTATATACCCCATACAAATAAACGCTGTATGCCACATCGAAGACATTCGTTTTTATTGATTCTGGAAACCAAACCTAGTTTGTAATATAATCGTGGAAGTGTTCGTTTTGACATTATTGCGTTTGTAATGTATCATAAAATCTATTACTTACTGTCTGTATTTCCAAATACTCAGTGTTATGAGTAATTTATTCAATAACCCTTTAGTCAAACATATTCGCCTCGAAAGACCAGAAAGGGATTATTATCAAGATACAATTGTAAATTAGTCTAAACTAAGTTTAATCGTAATCTACAAAACACAGATAAAGCATAAAGGACCACAAAAAAATGAGTGCCGTTTTACATCATTCTGCTAAAAGTAGCTAAATCTCTAAAAAGTTTTAATGTAGAATCATATGACAGAATTTCAAAAAATCTCCTGAAAATGTCAACTCCCTGCCTATGCGTAGATCCTATTTATAGAACAACCCCTACCAATATTCAAAATCCTAAACAAGCAAACCGTAAAATTGCCCAGTATGTTCTTAAATTGTTGTAAAATCCCGTTTGAAGTAAACAACCCTTACTTATCGATATTTTTATCTAAACAAGTCCCATCTGTCCCGTATCCCAGTCGCGTCCTAACTGTATCGCGCGTCACATGTGCTCCGCGCTCCGTTACTCCTCTGATCGCCTGGTACATTTGTGAACTTGTGTGTGTTAGTTTCATGTGGTATTGGGCCGTTTTCTGTGAGTACAATAGAACTACAATTGAAGTCAATGTCATATTGCGGTTTATAAGAGCTGTTTTTTTTTATTCAGATACTTTCCTGCATGCAAAAATAATATGTAACAGTTTTAGCATGGACAAACTGTCAGAAAATCTCATTTATTTCTTTTTACGTAAAGTTATTTGGCGGTGGAGAGAAGTGTTTTGATCACTGATCTGATTGACGAGAAAATAGTCTTCAACTTTCTAATTTATTCGTATGTTCATCAAATTGTCAATGTATCCATAATATGCATGCAGTATGGATGCAACTTCATAACGTGAGGTAATCGCGGGAGTTAAACATAATTATGTATTATGAGTAATATTAGTAAGTCAATAAATTGTCAATTTAACATTAGATTATCAGGAAAGAAACTGGCTCTTTGCATTCAAACTTTAACATAGAACTCAACTGACCTTTAAGATGAACACACGAAAATGACAAAGAAGTTCAAATTCTTTCCCGTCATGAATAATACTCAAATGGTTATGAACTTACGACGATAATTTTTATACCCGCACTGAGTGGACAAGTGTATGCTATAGCCATTAAGCCAATTAATCTTCAGTTCAGTACGTTGGTGACCCAAATAGCATCTGCTTTGTGTATTAAATTCAAAGCTTTTTTGTTAAATATTTAGAAGTATTCTGTTTTTTGTCCTCGATTTTGAGACACCATTAAACGTTGCGAATTTATTTGACGACTTATTGATGAAGACACCATTTTCAAATTCGTTTGTCTTATCTACCGTCTCTGTATTATTATCATAAAGTGTCCTAAACTCATAACATTTTCGCCAACCCTGATCAGAAAGTTTCCAGCGTACGAAATTACAAAGCCTACAAAGTTTGATCAAAGGACCAGTTAAGATAATCTGAAATTCTAAAGTAACAGTTCAAGAGCTCGTTCAACTTGGATATCAAAATAATACTGTTATTTTAGTGATTGACATCGTCCTAGTCTTTTGCCGAACTTTGTTACTAAGACTTCAGAGTCTAACAAAAGCAGATTTCTGAACTGTTAGTACGAGAACTTCAAAAAACCTACACTATAATTTTGTACGTGCTAGTTAATATTCACCCCTATAATTACAGTCCCTTGTCAAGTAATCAATTATACTTGTAGAAGAGTTAATAATGAGGGTAGCCGATGCATTAACACGCCATGTAACTTTGTTACCGTATCTTAATTCTTACCGGGGGGTCTATTAAAAGGGGTGAGCAGAATTCACTATTGAATATGATTACATATTTATCGTAGCAACGAACTTTATCTAATTGTCAATATAGTCACAAATAAATCTCAACTATAAGGACCAAAAAAGGTTCTGTACCAAAAGACCAATATATTTTTGTTAAGTACGTCCCACCACAGAAGAGTGAATGTAAATATATTAGAATACTTTAGCCCATCCTGTGAGCGTAAATTCCTTTGACCAACAAGGTATTATGTCATCTCAGGCGGAAACCATACAACATACATGAAAGCCCATAACATGATGAACAAAATGAATATAACCGCGCACAACTGCGCAACTTGTGCACCTATCTAAATAGTCCACATCCTTTATGATAGGAATAGGGCTGTATGTACACAATTAACTAATGATTTCGTTGCACATAGCTGTATCTAGAAAAATATCTCTAAAGCAAGTAGAGATTTATAAGTAGGAAAGTTTTTGGGAGATCACATAAGAGTGCGTTTTACGGAGGTGGCTCGAGAAAATGGTAACATAAACAAATCATTGATAAACATATGATGACGCTTGTTTTTTCGCCGAGTGCCAGTCATATAATCAAAAGTAGGTATATATGCTATATTATACGGCAAAGCAATCTTATGATAGCCCATTTTTGCGTACCTTCCAACCTAGATTAAAATAAATATTTTACTTGTTGACGTGTAAAAGTGTTTGTAAATACATATCATTTACTCGATGTATAGTTTCGAACGAAGACCCATCCCTATAACTCATTTATCCTTGTATGGGCCTGTGAACAGGAAGCCCCAACAACGCTTTGTTTTCAACCTGCCATAGCAATAACACATAAAATTTTACGTTCAATCAATCAGAACCTAACAATAAATATCTATAATATTTTGTCAGCGAACACTTAGTGTAACTATTTGATGGACCCCTCGGTACAAACAATCTTCATCCGGCAGACAAACGCCGTGCTCATAAAATAAATGGGTACCCCTTCTCTCCCAGTTAATCTCGTTGAAAATATATGCAGCTACTAGTAAATGTGGTAATATAGTATTGTATTCACTCACTCACACATCATATCCTTTTCTCTCATCTGAAGCCACATGATGCGCCTAAATATGAGGAACATTCGGCTGAAAGGACCAATGATCAGATAACAGTAATTGGTTTTCTGAATATTGATGCTTTCTAAAATTGCTATGTACCCGTCTCCCTGATGGCTATTATCAAAATCATTTAGCTTCCAAATCAGTGATATTAAACACACTAGTAATGTTTTCACGTAAGTTATTGACTCAAATGAGCCTGATAAAGGATCAGAGATCTTTTTTGACGTCCGAAAGCCGTCCGCAGCCTGTGTTTCACAATTTCCTAGTGTTATTGCTGGGAGCAAAAGTGATGTCGTAACAAACTCCCCAGCAACACATCTTTCTGATAAATTAGAGGAACTTGCATTTCTACAATAATAATAATTAATAATAATTCAATTTTTTATTCAAGAAACATAACTTATAGTATTAGCAACAATTTGACTTAAAAAACTAAGTATGTTAGTAAAATAAATTAAATACAAATAAAGTAATTTTAGTCAAGCTGCAAAGTAGTAAAAAGACAACTTTATATTATCTGTGACACACCTTTGCGACTTGTCAGTTAGCATACTCTAATAAAACAAAAAAATGCAGTTATGGTGCCTATCAACAGAACTGAAAACATAAAACGCAACACGTCACCTTAGGATGTCGGTGTCACGGTTTTTGCCCCGACCAAAAATCTCTCAACATGGCTAAAGGAGTTTTCGCACCAAAAATTACCTTAACATCTTAACTCAAGAAAACAAACCTTCTAGGAGAGGGGTGAGTGAGTCATAAACTTTAAGACCCCCAAGAACAATGACTACAACTACCAAGAACAAAAGTGAGGATTCTAGTAATGTCAGCAACAGAGCAAAACTTACAGACCTCACAGTACACAAGGATCCTAAAATACCACTCGACACTTGTTAGCGTCTCTATCAATTTAACAAATCAAGTTAAGTTGAGTAGCTGGCTTTCATTCACAATTCAGAAAGAGGTCGACGGCACTATTGATAAAGCAGTTGTGACGCGCCAATCGACGCATCCTGCCCAATTGCGCGCACGCATGCGAAACGACGCGGCCGCGTGCGTACACACATCAATGAGACGTGTAGGAGAGCTGTAACACATACAGGGTGGAGACTGAAAACAGAGATTAACTTATCTGAAGGTAGTCTCGATAAGAAAAGCGCTTCCGATGGCTTTATGTTTGTTAGAGTTCGGTATGCTGTGCGTGGTCTGAGATTAGTAGGGCTATTTAATATTGATAAAAATTATTAAGATAACCAATCTTGTGCTTACTTTCCTACGAATAAAGTAATAGCAGCGTTATTATAATTTACCTAGCTTTACCCCGCGTTTTTACCCGCGGTAAAAAGTTAACATAATTCCCACGGGAACAATTCAGTTTATCGGTATAAAAAATGGCCTATATGTCACTCCAGTTTATGAGCTATCTTCATAACAAGTTTTACCCAAATCCAGTGTGAAGTGGTTACAATTTTACCACACACATAGACATAACATATATACTTTCAAATGTATAATTACTGTGATGAATCCATAATAAAACTTCTGAACGGGTATCCCATGCATATGGAGCACAAAAACTAACTGGGGGTTAAATAAAAAGAGAAAAAGAAAAGAATAATATTACAGTGACGTTCGTTCGGAGATAATGAAAGAATGTGTGATCGTGCAATGAATGATACATACGCACAATGTGCAATCAATTAGTACAGTCGTGTGAGTTGAAAGTATTTCAAGTTCAATATTTCTACTGTTTGAGAATTAAATTATCGTATTTTGTATCAATTTCATTCTTACAAACAAACGGAGCTTTTGTTTCTACAGAATCGGATACACCAACTATTTATCGTTCATTGCTTGCATTCAAACGCTTAAGAAAACTCCAGTGCTTACTGACACAGCGTTGTATGCTGAATAGGGGTGAACGATCGCTGGCTTTTATTTTATGAATGAAAGTAATTACGTGGACATTGAACTTTGACTTTTTGCGGTTTTGTAATAGAATCTATTTATGTCTGAAGTTACACAGCCACATTGCTTATTACTAGCGTAAAAAGCTCACATTGACCCCTTTTTAGGCTCTTGCAAGTACACAAAAAAGTTTCACTCATTTGCATGCAAATAAGATATTCGGTTTGATCACATATCTCATTAAACACGACGTAATTTAGATATAAAACATTCCTTTATCGCATTCTTCTTATATCGTAGTAAAATCGTATTCTTCTTATACGCCTTCACGTATAAGAAGATTTTATGGAACAAACGTTTCATTTATCTCTGGAACATTACAAAAGTATGTGGAAATTACATTCCTTTGATGAGGAGATTGTGTGTATCTATTATCATTCTATAGTAAGAGTGTCAGATTACTTTTCATCTTCATTGAAGCTCACAAATGGTGGGATATAATCTTGTTTAATAATAGTGAAATCATTACTCAGTAATTTATAATTGTTTTTTTTTTTATTACAAACGTTGCCCCACACTAGGAATTTCTCCTGTATCGTGGGTGCGTTTACAAACATTTAAACTCACATACACAAACAGCCAGACCTGGAACAACTACTTGGGGTTCGAACCCACAACACGCGGCTATTGTTGCTATTGTCCGTACTTGTTGTTAGGTTCGTATTTATTTATTTATGAGCTATGGAAGACTTACAGCTAAACAAATCAGAATAAAAATAGTGAGCAAAACTGACAGCCAATTACAAGTCTTCACTTATAAAAAACAGACTGGCAAAGATGATGTGAGAAACACAGCACCGCCCACACAAAAAAAAACAGGACAACATCAAATGCTTAAAATAGAAACTTACTTTATCTAATATAGTACCTATAGGCACTAATACTTACATCACACATACCTACAAAATATTTATCAACTATCCAAACTATAAAAGCTAAGGCTCAGGCACCTTCTGGCCGAGGACACACTTGTCGAGTAGTCGTATTGTCTTGAACATCTTTGTACGTCAAGCAACAATCAATTCAGACTTTATCCTGTGCACTACTTACTAACTTAACACAATTCTCGCTCAAGCTGTACTACAAGACTCGATTCTATGTCATCAGTTGCATCCATTCTGTTTTTCAACCATCTCCATAAGATCAACCATATAGTTGAGGGCGCATCACACTTCGCTTGCCAATATGGTGTCTCCACTCCAGAGGACCAATTCCCTTACTTTTAAGATCGTTCGCATTCTAATAATAAGTCTAATTTACCTACATTTTTGACATTGATTGTCGCTGAGATAAGATTACGACTAGATTTTGAATCATCATCTGCCTAGCATTTTTCCCAACTATATTGCAGTCGGCTTCCAGTCTAACCGGATGCAGCTGATCACCAGTATTTTACCTTACCGTACCTCTGACCTCCGAAACCCAGTTACTGAGCAACCCGATATAATACCCCTTGGTAAGACTGGTTGTCAGACTAGATTTTGAATGTTTTTAATTAAGGGAATTGGTATTCTGGACTCGGCTGTTCCAGTGGTTATTGGTCCTTCGACAAACACGGCAAGCCCTCATTTAAATCTTCTGTTACTTTCCAGATAATCTCATTTCATTTATAATCACTAATCTCTGAATAACTTATGCCTTAAATAATTATTTGATTTGAAATCTAGATTATTAAGGATAGAATTTACAGGGTGGAAAGGGCATTGATGCTCAATCTGATACCATGACTTAAGTACATGATTCTGGATTATACTACATATTTCATTATTGATACGTTTTTTCTGATGTTTTTATTTACCCCAATTAGATGTTTAATTATAACATAACATCACGCCTGTATTCCCCGACGGGATGGGCAGAGATGTAGCTACAGTATACCCACAATTCACCAGTATTTTTTTTAAGTCCCATGTAATAGAGGGTGAGCCCATTGCCATCAACCGGGCACTGAGAAACTCCTAATGAAAAGTCCCAGTAACACATTACTGGACCCGGAAATCGAGACCAGGTACAGAGGTATACCTACAGTGGGTGTGTGTATGGATAGTGGGCGGGTGTTCTTTATTTCGTAACCATTAAAAAACACGCAAGTGGAGCCTCCTCGAAAGCAAAAAATGCCTGTTTAAGAAGACTCCGCATGTTTTATCATTGTATCCACATGACGTACAATACCACACTGATCAACATCCCGTGTTTCGAAACGTTCCCAGTATCACACAGTTATTGCTGCAATTAATTCAGCTGCCCTCTTCCCTCGACGGTCGGTTAGTTGACCCGACGCCCCGTCATTCTGTCACGCGTTAGACAAATTATTGTCCTGCTCATAGAAAGCGGGGACGGATCAAATAGAAAGGAATTCTTTTTCTTTCTCTGCATTGTTGGGAAGAGGTCGGCGTTGTTCTGTCTTGTGTGGTTAGCAGTTCCTTCAAACCATTCGTTCACAACCGATTGTAGTTTGCTTCTCTGGCGATTATAATATAAAGCCAATACATTAAGCTATACCAAACTGTACAATTTTCCCAGTTAAATATTAACCTTATTCTTTTGTTGTTACAAATCAATAAGGTTTATGTTTGTTGAAAAACTATCAAAGAAATTAGACAGATCGGGGTAATTTCTGTACTATCGTAGAATGGGGATGTGTTCTAGTTAAAAATATATCAAGTCGATTTAGTCCGTCAGTAAGATAACCAAAACATGTTGGACACGTATTTTTGCTTACTCAAATCAATAAAAAACTGACAATGAAGTAGTAAAGTTCAGGAGAAGGGGCTTGTGACGTCACTGTTACGTTACAATTGTAGCACGGCGTGAAGTCACGCGCAATTTAAACGCACTATATCGTCGTCATTTTTGGTTTACGTGACAAAAGAAAAAATACGTGTCCAGTATTTTTGAATAATCCAACTTTCGGACCAATCAGAATTTTTAAGGACACTACCCTATTAGCCTACTGCTATTTCAAACCGACATGTGGAAATTTGATATTTTTCCCATTTCATTAGCGGTTGAAACCTGAGACCTGGTGATTAATTAAACTCCAAAAAAAAATGATTAATAATATTTTTACAATACGTCAGTAAGGCATTCGATACCAGAATACACTTTACTCTTTTAACTAAACATGTAAATAATAATCCATCCATTTGTCCAACAGGAACCCATAACCAGTGAATAATGACACCACGACATTAGAACCATGGATCGTCGACAGTGCTAAAATGTTGGTGCTTATAGACAAAGTGCTAAGGACTATAAAGACTAAAGCATGGTGTGCGGTGCTCGTGTGTGCCGTGGTAATCATCATGGAAGCTGCAGCCCTCAACGGAGATAACGTCTGCATGGTGAAACAGAAGTGAGTGGTTTTTTTACTATACCGTCTCGCGCATAAATCTCGCACATCCGCAAATTTTACAGGCGGGGGTCGTCCATTAATCCACCAACACATCGAAAATCACGTGAATTATTTGGTTAATTTAGTACCTACCTACATCATGTTTAATTACAGGTATAATCTTATTTAATTCTGGAAAATTGGCAACGGCGAGTCAAAATTACGCGACGCTCTTCGATTTTTTTGATCGTTCTTTCCATTCAATTCTATTTAAACATTTTATTTGTATAATATGAGTTTTAGAAAGGTGTTACACAGGTAGGGTTTCACCATATTCAGCTTATGGTTAGCATGCAAATTTATAAAATAATGTCGCATACATATAATTGTGATCATGTTAAAATAAAAAATACAAAAAAAAAATACATTGTCAATCTGATTGAAAAATATAAATACATTGATTATCTTCTTTGTGATGCTGTGTGATTTTCTCAGACTGACAGAGGGCTGTTAGTTTGGCAATTATAGATAGGGATCTATACCTGGCATGGTAACCAAACTCCTTTTTCAATTATCTGTATCAAGCACCCAACAGTAATTAATCAGTTATTACACGAAAAAATAACGCACAGCGAAAGTAGATACTGAAAATAGAGACCGAAACGAAAACATAATAATATTAGTATAAGCAAGAAAAGGTCACGTTTTCCTTAAACCTGACGTAGTCAGAATAAATATTGGAAGAGAGACGCCTACGCCTTCACTGGATATAGAATTCTTATATTAACATTGTCCTCTTGAGATAAAAATAGGCATAGAATCAATAATTGATAGAAGTAGGGTGAGATGCGAGTGGGTGCCACTACATTTATTTTGGTCCTAGACATCCTAGACAACTCTTAATTCTGTATAAGTTACCCAATACACTTAAAAACACTCAATTGCCTGCTTTGAAAAGAATTTGTGCCATACAAATTCTTTATATTAAGAAATTTTATTCTACGTTTGTTAAAACATGTGTGATCTTATAAAATTGTAAAAAACATACATAAATAAACTCACGCCTTTCTTTCTCCCATGGGGGTAGGCAGACATTTCAGAACGCCACCTGCTACGATCCTCACATATTCTTTTTGCTTCGTTTACGTTCATACATCTGGTCATAAATGCACGCCGGTTGCATGCATCACAAATAAGGTCATGCATGTCCTTCTAGGGCGTCCCTTTCCGGCGTTTCTACCCATCTGAGCATACTCTTTTCAACTATTGTCACTACATCTTCATTTAAACTACAACGTTGTTATATAACATCATTCCTTAATCTATCATTCGACTTTTGATTTAACGACCGATGTGGCGCGGCACGTCTGCGACGCAGGAGGTTGAGGGTTCGATTCCCGCCTTGGGACAAATGTTTGTACGATCTACAAATATTTGTTTCGGGTGTTCTGGGTATTTGCTATGTATAATAAAAAATATCTATCTATGTAATGTATTGTATTAAGTATATCAGTCATCTAGTACCCATAACACAAGCTCTGCTTAGCTTGGGGCTAGATGATGTTGTGTAGATTGTCCAGCATTATTTATTTATTTATTCAACGTTACACCACAAAAATAACATCTTCGTATCATGAAAACATTATCATGTTAAATAAAGAATATATTCGGTAATATTCTAAATAATATGTTGCTCGACAGTAACAAGGAACACAATGATAGTATCGAAAATAACAGTAGCACTGGAGTCCGAGTTCTAAGTGTTCCTACACATAAAGTCGTGTTACAAAATGATAAATAATTCTGGTCCTTTCACTCTTGTTTCAGCCTCAGGGTTCCGTAGTACTGCACTAAATAAAACCGATTTATCTAATGCTTCTCGACATTCTATCATTCAGCATTCACTTCTTATAAACAATTGAAATAGTGCACTAGTAGCGCATATTAAACATCTTGTCATTATATCAGGGATGACAAGATGTCGCTTGGAAGTCTATCTGAAGAAAATCACAAGGTCTTAGTCTAAAATGACCGTCCGCCACGGCTGTTTATTTCCAGAACTACTAATGCTATCGATTTTCCTTTGTTTATATTTATTTATTGTTGACGTTGATGAAAAATGTTTCTGTAAATTATTGTTAATATATTGCACAACATAAAAGCATATGAATAAAAACTTTCTGAGCTACATAGGTACATGCTACAATGGGTGGCCTTATCGCTTGAAACGATTTCTTACAGACAACCTTTTGATGGACTTAATAAAGAAGGAGAATAGATACGCATTATGTATAATTTACTTTGCATACTATTGTATGTATTCAAGTTCTTCCAACTTATCAGACAGCTGTGTTGCCGGGGCGTTTGTTACGCCACTTCTTCATCCCAGCAAAAACACCAGGAAGTGGTGAACAGTGGGCGTTTTGGGGGACCGTCTTATGTAATTTTTGACGTTAAAAAAGTGCTGAGAATAAATAAACTTTGTTTCTGCAGGTAGTCTAGTCCGTTGTGTCCTATTCACATATATATGTACATGAATATTTGAATATAATATTATGGGTTGTTAGCATAGGCTAGTAATTATGAACAAATAACCTTGAATATTATCCCAAGCAAACATGAGTCAGTTCTATAGTATCTGAGAACCCTATTCTGCAGAGGCGTTACTAATCCTGATAGCTTTAATTAATTACCACTTTCTACGTAGGTAACCCGTTTATAGAGAACGTAGGGTGCTGCGTCAAGATGGATTGTAAGTGCTCTTACAAAATTAAATTGGAGAGCTGATACATTAATATGGGCTACCCACTTAAGGGTACCTTCTGTCATTGAATACCACCTGCGACAAAATGATTAGTTAGGCAGGATAATCATTCCACAATATTTTTTTTTTTTTTTTTTTTTTTTTTATACTAAAATATGTTTATTACAGGTGCAAGTCGGTAATGATGGTTCGAGATTACAATGTTAGATAGCGACCCGCCCGATCTAGGTTAATTCCAAACCTGTGTTTCAGGCCATCACTTTACATTTAATTTAAAGAAAGCACTAAAATTTAAAGTTAAAGTTAGTTGTGACTTGCATTTATTCAGACTGCAATTCACTCAAGAGCAATAGCAAAAATTCTGGAAATCAAACTCAATGATCCTATAAAAAACTTAGTTCAGAATTATGCTGAGGTTAAAATTTCCAGTCAGCATTTTTTGTAACTTGGCTGACAGCCCAGGATGTGGCACATGCCTAAGTATCGGCTCTTAAGGACACTGTCGTCGTCGACGAGATTTAGATTTTCCGGTGTATCTAGATATATGGAGGTCTTAAGAAAGGGATATATTGTCAGCCTGATACTTCCCCCATTGCAACCTGCAACACGCTTCCTGATGTCATTTTAATACTCACGACATTGTAATGATTTATTTTTAAATACAGGATGTAAGGCATATCTACCCTTAAACGGATAACATGAGATCAGTACATGATTCTTGACCACGGCGCTGAAATTTTTCGTCAGCATTTTCCTCATTGTTTATGTTTTTTTCTGATGTAAATATTGATATTGCTAGCCTGCGTCCTCCCACTGCTGGGCAAAGGCCTCTCCTCATGACTTCCAAATGTTGCGATCCAGAGCTAATGTGGGCCACTGGTTGTTGATGTGTTTATAAAATAAAACAGTAAAAAGTCATGAGAACAATATCATTTCTAATTAACCAAATGAGATTTTTAATTGAAAAGAAAATATTATCAGTAAAAATCCCATTGGAATAGGTAGAAATCATGATTAATTAAAATTCAAATTTAAAACACTTAGGAATCAGGAAAAACCGACAAAAAAATTCAACGCTCGGGGGTCCAGGATCATGTACTGAACCCATAGTATTAGTTTGCGCGCCGATTTCACTAACACTGTCACAGGATAAAAACGGAAATTTTTAATACCCACAGATACAACATAACGAAGAGAGTGAAATATCGTGCTCCGATGTCGGTCAGGACTTACGAGTGGTGCTTCTCCATGCCCCCCAGGTGCTCCAAGTGGAACACAGAGATGAGGGACCTAACCAGGCTTGAGGTTTGTACTCCATTACTAATACACTATGGCAAATGACTAACCTTTACACTAAATACAATGTTTAAAAGTTTTTCTTCTATTATACTTGAAGGCATTAACAAAGGAGATTCATACATGTCATTACTATATGTGCATTGCACTGGTTACCATCTGTTAACCAGTGAAACATACATGCAGTAACAACCCACATCAAACAGCATTAACAACAACAACACACCAACAACAATGACAAAACCATCAACGAATAACGTCAACAATCATAATAATCATTTAAATGTCGAATAATTTGAATATCGAGTGATTTCTCAAAACATTATAACCCGCTTTGGATTTTATAGAATTCTTATCTCATTTTATTATGAAAAAAATCACATAGCAGCAGCTACTACTTTTAGGACACTAATACTGAAAGTATCTTTGATCGAGAAGTCGAGGTTATTCGCTAATTATTAGGTTTGGTTAAATTTTAATCTATACGAAACTGTACGTTCTATGTTTCTAAAAACAAATCTAAAGATAAACAATAATACCAGCCTATGACCGTCCAATAATACGGCAAAGTCCTCTTTTTGTACATATAAGGTATGAGCATTAATCACCACTTCTACACAAGGCTGGTTGGCGATCTCAGACTTACTTTATAAATCCATTTTTTCTCACCGATCTCAGTTATAGAAAGATAAAAATAAAATGGATGATTAAATAACGCAGGTAAAAAGAGCTAGGGCGTCAGTACCCGTCAATTAAATTTAAATATTCTAATGACTTAATGAGGAAAATATACAGTTTAGATGTCAACAACTTATTACCTACGACTATCCTTGAGAAAAACTAGATCAATTGTGAAGTGACTGTCCCTACTAGCCTTAATTATGTTATTGCATTCGTAATCACACCATACACTACACTATGTATCTTCAGACATATCTAATGAAATAATAAAAATATTCTTAATCGACAAAGATAGACAAGAGACGGAACTTATGTCCTAACGTTTAGCTATCTTTATATTCCACTGAAACTGAACCACAGTATTTTAGTTTACAGTATTCAGTTCATGAAAAACCACCTAAATAAAGTACAAAGAAAAAGCGGACGAAAAATCATGTTCTGAACTAATGTTATCAGGTTGTACGTCGATGTCCTTTTTGTCCTGTATAATGAATAGTCCACCATCCACGGAACGACCTAGGCAAGCGCAGCTTAACCTTTGATCGATACTTGCGGCTTTTTTAACCAGAAGCTCCTCATAAAAACGGAATACTGAAATTTGTAGTTAATCTACTCAGCTGTAGAGATTCACCACAACTAATCCGCTTATATCAGCCGCTATATTATGTCGATTAAATTCTCAAATTTATCTCCAAATAAATCTGACGATAAACTGTCAAGTGTATGTCCAAGTTTACCAACAATCATTACATTTACACGATCGTGGATCATGCTATGGCTTATTCTAATGAGGTCCCTTTCTTAAAGTTGCTTCAAGTTCATGTTTCGTTTATACATCTTGCTTAGTCACTGTACAAGGTAAAAAAATATTACAATATTGGAAAACTGAACAAAGGGTACACTTATTTCCAGTGCCTAGTTTGACTTATTCTTGAAGCACATTTTGCTGGGGAATTAGTTTGATATTGCCTTGGGCAGAGGATTCTAGATTTGTGTTATTAAGATTTTAGTTTTTTTTGGACCCACAGGTGATTTAGTTGTGATGATACAAGGAAGATGCTCTTTAATGTTACAGACAGAAGAAAGGACGGCGGAGGTAGCGGTATGCTGTCCAGGGTATAAGATGAGGGATGTCTCCTGTGTCCCTATATGTCCTTTGGGGAAGACGGGTCCTGGATGCTCGGAAGGTAAAGTTGACGTTGGTAGTGATGGCAGTGGTGATAAAAACGATGATTGTATCTTTTTTGATTATGCCAATGACGCACGACATTTAACAAATTAACTTCTAGACAATACAAGATAATTTGAAATATATAATAAAAAATATCAATGTTATGTATTGTATTAAGTATGTCAGTCATCTAGTACCCATAACACAAGCTCTACTTAGCTTGGGGCTAGATGATTATGTGTGGATTGTCCAGCATTATTATATACAGCACCCTGATCCAAAAACTCTAAGTACCAACTAACTAGCCAAATTTGATGAGGAATTAATAAATAATTCACCATTCATCCACACATTCCATCAACCATATTTTCAGACTGTCCGGACAACAAATGGGGTCCAAACTGTATCAACGAATGTAAGCGATGTAAGAAGGGCTTTTGCTCACCCATCACGGGTGAATGCGAGTGCTTGGACGGATGGCAAGGTGAGAGGTGGGTGGCCACTTTGATATGCCTAGATTAAGTTTATTTTTTAGTCAGGAACTAGAAGATAAATGGACTTTAAATGGCGTCAATACTTCTTTGGTACCAACCGAATTAATATTGAGTTCTGCACCCAAAACGACGCTTACCAAAAACTTATTCTTGAATTGAAATTTAACATAATATTCTTTGTTAAACAAACTAAATTGTAATTAGTTCCCTGTTACTAGTTCGAGTATTCCTTCATTAACTGTATACAAACGTATTTTTCATTTTGTTTCACAGTTGTGATGCGAGCATGCCACCAACGACAGCAACACCGTCGTTAGAAGAAATACTAACAGCACTGACTACTAAAATTACAACTCCTACTACAACTAAAGTAACAACTTCCAGTACTATCTTAACAACCCCTAGTACTCGAGTAGTGACTCCTAGCACCACAGTTACTACGACTAGATCTCCAGTAACAACTTCTAAGACAACAGTAACGTCGCCTACTACAGTTACAACTCCTATTGTAATAGTTACAACTTTAACTACTGCTGTCACTACTCCTGTAGTAACAGTGTCGCCTACCACTAAAGCCACATCAGAAGCTGTTGCAAGTTCATCAACTAAAACTCTTTTGATGACCACGACTTTGACAAGCAGTTCTTCCAGGCCTACTACTGATAAACAGGAAAAAACTGAAGCAATGATACCTATTCTCACTTCTGTAGAAATGCCGCAAGTAGTTACTATGTATGATAATACAACTTTTGTCACTACAAGTACTTCAAAAACTGCCCGACCAACTACTGAAGCTGTTACACGCGAGGTCGATATTGAACAAATATTTAATGAAACAGAAGCTATTGAAACTACTACTGAAGCAGTTATAGTAATGAAGACTCTTCCTACTATCAACGTACAACAGAAACCTACTACTGAAGTACCAACTACGACTGAGATGTCTACCACTGTACTTACTACTCCTATGGAAAAAACAATAAAAACAGAGACTACAAAAAAGGAAACCACTATAAGACTACTTCCAACTACACCAAAATTTAAACCAAAAGAAATATGGATAAGGCCAGCGCAAAAAGGTGAATCCTCTATAGTAGAAACAAAGATTAAACCTACTCATGAATTTCCAAGGTACAGAAGTGCTAATAACAAAGAATTGACACCAGTTATTACAACACCAAAGACGATTATTGTGTCTATAATACCTACATCGGTGTCTTATTCCACATTCAAAAAGATTGCTTTAACTTCGTCATTCATATCAGCAAAGAACAGTTCGACTACTCAGTCGCATAATAAAACAGAAAATGAATTCACAAAGCCAATGCTGACTGAGACTACTACATCACCCGTAAAATTGAGTCCTTTATCAAGAAAAGATTTATTGGCTACATCATATTTTATAAATAAAACACTAGTACCAAGCACTTCTGTAACTCCAAAACCAAAAACTTCTTCAACTAAATTGACTACTTTAGTAACGAAACCTTCGGAAGTAACTAAGACTATGCCTGGTATTAATAGAACTAACAGCATGACGACTGATATTAACATGAATGTTTCTACATCTATAACAACTACTTCTTCTACAACAAGAACTACAATGAAACAGAATGATTTACTTACGATTCTTACTACTAGATCTATCAAAATCTCAAGTGCAACGCAGTCCTCAAGGGAGCAAACAACAAAACACTTGATAAAATATGTGACTCCTGAAAAAGCGAACGTTGCACCTGTAACAAAACAGTATGGTAAACCAACTAATCCACCCGTATTAGTTGAAAAAGAGTTTAAAAAGGCTAACGTTACTAAAAGTCTTGCTAAAGTTACAACAGATGGACCAACGGATGATGAAGAATTTCATATTTTGACAGAGCCCGAACATATAACAGCCGTTATGGGGGAGAAAGGTACTGAGAGGTCGTCAGTGGACTTGGTATCGGTGATAAGCATCGCAGGAGGGGTGATGATGGCAGTCATCACTGTAGCAGTGGTTATTGTGATGATAGAGAGGTGCAAGAAGCCGAGATATGAAGACGTGAGGAAGATTAATGATATTAGAATGCAAGTTATGATTGATAATAGTGATGTACCACCGCCGTATGTAAGAAGCATTTTCCACACACCATTACCAGGTAAGTTTCTACGTACATATTCACGCGTTGTTCTGAATGAATCAAAAGCAATTGATAGTAGATACAACAACACTGTATTATTATCAGCCTGACACCTTTTTATAACTTAGTCTTTGCACTGTGGCTAATTTAATTCTTAGTTCAAAGCTAAGATGATTTTGTATCATATGTTGAATACCGTTCTCAAAATCGGCACATTTACATAGAGGGTGATAGACAAAATGTATCCAACAGGCAGGTAGTTGGGTCGTACAGGCTGTGGCACCCTTTAGTGACTGCTGCAGCGCTCTACGTGATGAGTAAAATACATTAGGGTAACCGCCTCCTCTCAGAAAGCCTAAAAAGTCGCTTAATTAAGTCCTTCTGGGTGGAAAAGACAAAACAGTTGTACTTTAAGCAGTCTTGCTTTAAAATATAAGAAGGTAAGATACCTAAGTAATAATCAATTACTGGTTCAAATATACAATATAGACAATTCTCTCCTCTTGCTTTCTGGCAACTTGCCAGTATGCAAGGCATCTTAAAATAAAAATTAAAACAGATCACTGTAACATGTTAACAATAATATTGAGGAACAGTCAAAATGTTATTCTACAAGAGACTTTTTTTATTACATTTTATTTGAAACTAGCTGAACCGGCAAACAGTTTTGCCATATAGGGGTTGGTGATAAAAGGGTGAAAATTTAGGGATGTATGTATTTTAATGCCACATTATAATAAAATAAAAAATTGTCAAAAAATTAAAATAAAATTTTAGGGGTGTGAAAAATAGATAGTAGCCGATTCTCAGACCTACTGAATATGAACTTAGAAATTTTATAAAAATCGTTCAAGCCGTTTCGGAGGAGTATGGTAACTAACATAGTGGCACGAGAATTTTATATATAAGAAGATACTACTAAAACGATCAAAATGTAAACAATATCTTACCAAAATAATCCGTTTCGAGAACCAATGTCAATTTGTGACACCGTCATTTTAATATAATGGATGCTCACTAGGTACTACAAATACATCGCGCATCAAAACATTTATAATTTTGTGATGAGTATGCGCATCGTATTTTCACACCATGTTCTATCGGCCCATTAGCTCAGTTGGTTAGAGCGTCGTGCTAATAACGCGAAGGTCGCGGGTTCGATCCCCTCATGGGCCACTCCTAATTTTTGTTATTTTTTATTGTTGTAATAAATTATGTACTATTTTTCTAGATCCACCGACTTCGGAAAAGTGCCATTATCAACCAATATCAACGTTGGATCGGAATCTAAAACAATTCATGAGGCCTGTGGTGGTACAAACTATTTCTCCTATTATGCTGGAGAATTTCAGAGGTAAAAACAAAACAAAGTAGTTTCCCATTTCTTTCATTTGTTTATTTTATTTAAATAGAACGGCTGAAGCCAATTACACTATTTAAACAACTTATATGGGGGAATGAATAAACATGGGGTAAATTTATTTTAAATAAATGTTATTATTATTTCAGGTATTTTAGAATGCCATTATGACCATTTACCAAGAAGAAGCAATGATTTTGGCACAATACAAACTCGTTCCTCTATAGCGCCATCTATGAGCGACTGTAGTGAACTACGTCAACTTCGTGCAAACGTGACTGAGTCCGCAATCGAAGCGTTGAAATGCGAAGCCAAACTGGACGTTATAGATAATACAACATCGGAACCACTATACGCTGAAATTCCTTGCTGGAGGCCACCTTCTGAACATGCTATTGAAATCATGAACTTGAATGGGGAAGCAGTAACAGAATTATGACCGCGTTGTTTAGGTCAAAAATATTAAATGCGTCGTAGTAGTTCTAAATTGTTGTAATAGATGGCGTTGTATGAAAGTATGTGTTAAAACTACCAAAGATTTTTGTGTGAATTATTAATAATCTACTATTGAATGTATTAGGAACGTAATTAAATCAAGTTAAAAATATAAAATTGTTGTTATTTATCATTTTTAATAGCAGTTTAGGGAGGAAAAGACAATTTATGACGTTAATGTGCAATAGACGGAACGACCGCTGCTGTTTCGTGGAACCCGTATGAATAAATAGTGAGATAAACCTTATCAGGGTTAAAGTGCGTGGGTATAACTGTTATCAGTTGACATCCTATGATTCGTGGTGACCGTGTTGTGATGGATTTCGCAAGATTATTAATTAGTTATCTTTTTATTAAGGTTACAGCTGTTGAGATGAAAATTTTGAGTAGCTAGAAGCAAACAAGCATGTAGGGGTTAGGCGTTTGGCACACTGCACCGCATTACGCAGAGAAGCGCGGGAGTGCGTGTTCTTACATTGTTTGCAAGTATCTGGATTTGTATAGAAATATAAAACACGCGTAGTGCAACACACATAAATTGCATTCACGCGCAGTGTTCGTCGTTCGTCATCACACACCCCACTGCGTGATGTGGTGCAGTGTACCAATCGCCTAAATCAGTCCCGTCTACGTTTTACTGTCATAATCCTACCCAAGGTTCTTATCAGGAATTCAGTATGATGTTCTTGCACTCAGATTATTTTAAATCTATACGAAGTAGGTACCTAGTTTGGCAATCAACATTATCAATTTAAAAATGTTGTGTAGGTACGTACTGTAGAATCTTTACATCTAGAGCAGAAGGAGATATTTGGCACGGTTGGCGCAGTGGCTGAGCGATCGGCTGTTACGCTGCGTGTCGCCGGTTCGATTCCCGTACGGAAATGATATTTGTATGGCCGACTTTGCAACCTTGAGAGGGCGAATCATAATATTATAGATTGAGGTACGTTATTGAAATTGGCAGTAAGAGACGTACCGTATGTACTAAAAAAACATATCCGGATAGTGCGCCCCCGGTTAGTACGACTAAGATTCTACTATAATTATATGATTAGGTACTGCATACATATATTGTGAAAAATTCTTTATTTAATAAAGCAATAAAACTTATCATCTGCCTAGACTTTCGGCCTAGCCTTTTCCCAACTATGTTGGGGTTGGCTTTAAGCAATAAAACTATGAATACATAAAAAAAGACAAGATAAAGAATCACAGGGCATCGAAAAATTCATCCGCATCACTGTCAACGGGAAAAGTGCCCAGAAGACTGGCAGCATTGCCACGTTGAATGGCAATGCTGATTCGTTGGTCATTTATTTCGGTTTTTTTATTGTTTTCGTACATTTCACGTTCAGAAGTGGTGGCTACTGAAATAAATCAGTTGGGATTTGGTTCACCACAAACGACAATAACCCTGAGTTTATATTTTAATATTGACTAGCTACTAGCTAGCCTGACTGATAAGACGACGTTGTTTTCTTTCGTTTCGTAGAAATAATTTTATTATTTATTAGCTTATCACCTTTTTCTTAGTAAGTAAATAAATACGTAGCTACAGAGGCCAGCACATCAAGTTACTCCAATCAGACAAATTTATTTGATAGTTTTCAACTTTATTACAAAAGAATACAAATAATGCAGGGCAGGGCAGAGAACACAGGCGCGATGTTATGATAGGTACGTTGTACTTAGGACCGAATATGTCGGCACCGAACCTAAATACCCTGTTTGCAATATAGCTTGCGAAAATGAAAACAATTAAATTTTAATAGAAAAATCAACTTTAACCCTCACACTTAAAGTCCAGTTTGTGCTACAGCTAAAACATTTTTATGATTTTTCATAAAACACGAGTAGTAGTCATTGTGAAATCGACTTCATTCTCATTACGATAAAGTTGAATATATTTTATTTATGTAGAACTCGCACAGATGGACTGACGATCTGGTAAAGATCTCAGAAAACAGATAGATGAGGGCAGCGCAGGACCGATAATTGTGGACATATTTAGGCGAGGTCTAATTCCAACAGAAAGTTCGTAAAGAGTCCTAGAGTCTTTTGGCTGAAATGATGATTAAGGGACTTACCACAATCATTCAGCTCAGTTCAGCTTTTGTCCATTGAAAACACCAGTTTTGTATGATATGAGTATGCTTCCTTTCATCTGAACAGATGCGGACGCGTCTCCATACAAAATCGTTGTTTGATATTAATATAAGCTGAATAGAGCTGAATTAGTGTGAGTAGTCCATTATGTAGTAGTAATTAAATTACTATTTCCCTTACATAACATTACGCTTGTATCCTCCGAAGGATTGGGCAGGTGCACCTATAGTAACACCCACTATTCGCCAGTTTTGTTTAAGTCCCATGTAATAGGGGGCGAGCCTATTGCATATATTGAAAAACTCAATAACACTGCCCTACCTGGTAATCGAACCCAGGAGCTCACGCTCTACGGTCGCGCTTGAAACCACTAGTCCGACGAGGCAGTCACCAAACCTCGCCTTCAAAACGTCTCCTTCGATTATCCTTTTGGGGGGATTTTTTTCAAAATTCCTCCTTAGTGTTCCTCTAGGTTCGTAGGGAACGTACGATCCTTCCGCAACCCCCGGCTAAGTAGTGAATCTAAGCCAACTAGAGACCCACTCAAAAACACACAGATAGTTTTATTGCAATCAGATCGGCTCCAGTCTTTGAATCTTCTCTCCGGGACTCGTCGAGCTTCATTATCCCGACACTTTTCTGGCGTTCGCCACTGTTGATTCTAGTTTTCAGGAGTTGCAATGGTTTAGGAATAGAGTGGCAGGTTTGTCTCAAAAAAAGAAGAAAAAAAAGCAGTCCAGCAGTTTAGGAGGAGGTCAGTGACATACATACACAGAAGAATTATGTATGTAAATAATCTTAACATAAAAACACTGGCTCATCGGATTCTAGATCCACAGTAGAGAGATATATATAGATATAAGAGACCAGCTTATTATGGTTTCACGTACAGCCTATCGTACTAACCATTATAAATTCGTCAAGCTTATGGTAGTACGAGTAAACAAATGCGTTTTACATTATCATGTGAATATCGACTGCTGACAATGGGCCATACAATATTCTATACAGTCAAAGCCACATGTAATAGGTAGGTACGCAAGTAAGTACGCTAGTCAATGGTAACGAAACCAGTGTAAGCTGGACTATGAAAATGACATGCTATGAAAATTCCTTACTAAAAATTTATAAGGCAGTTGTAAGCGGAAACGCCGGGAGGGGTAGCCTAGAAGGACATACACTTACCTTATTAGTGATGTTCTTTAAAAACATGCCACGATTGGAAAGTAAAGTCGAATGAGACGGGAAATACTACACTTTTTGGGGATAAAATGTAGCCTATGTATTAACCCAGGGTCTGAGCTACCTCCATCAAATTGTACGGAGTAGACATTAGTTTTAGATATTTCACGTGACTCCTATCCATATTAGACGTCATTGGCATACAATTTGACGTTATGGTCTTTTTACGCTACAGAAAAGTTTTTTACCTAGGCCTGCGCTTCTGACGTTTCGGCGTGAAGGACTTACTAACATGCACACAGACACATGACATGCCGAACAATTTTCGTATTTATAGTTGTGATTATTAAATCGCGCGTATTAATATCATCAATCGATCAACAAAATCCCATTTCTGTAAGCGTTAACTCCAACCAGATGATTAACAGCCAATTTCAATAACGAATCTCAATTCAAATCTCAATCCGCGATCTACTGCTCCTGATTCGCCCTGACAAGGTTACAGATTGTAAACTTGGCCATTGATTGGTTATATTCGGACTGGGATACGTTATTGAAATTGGCAGTTAATTGGATGGAGTTGACATTGGTTTTAGAGATGTCACGTGACTCTTTTCCTCATTTACAACGTCATGGCCATACATTTTGACGTTAGAATTTAACATTTGACACTACAGAAAGGTTTTTTGTCTAGGCCAGCAGACCCACCTACTTAATAAGGCAAACACTTTACTGGTAGCTCAATACATTATTCCATGAATCAAAACCTGCAAAAAAGTGGAATGAATAATTATGTTGAACAAAAAATATCTTCTACCTATTGAAAAAATATCATAGTTTTTCCTTATAAACAACTTAGGCTTATAACTATAATAGATCGGTCAAATAATTCTTCGAAATATCATAACACTTGGTTAGTTACAAAATAATGTTATTCATCTAAATATTGCAAAACATATGCATTATCTCATCGGTTCCGACAAATGACGATATCTACGGAATTGGGGTTCAGTGACCATATTATTAAATCTCAGCAGTTAAAACTTACTGTCCTTAATTCTTGTCAGTGAATCTGTTAATTTAATTTTAGGTCAGGATTTCTGTTCGGTTATAAATAATAAGATTGTCAGTACCTGACCTGAATAAAACCCTTCTGAGTTCTTTTTTCCAATAACTTATATTCTAGGATTTATGAATAAATCCCTTTACACGCCAGAATTATTCGTTAAGGCGTTAGGCGAAGCTTATGCTTAGCAATTAGGAATCACAGACTTACATAAATGTATGTGGGTATGTATGCAATGTTTAAGTATTTGTAGTAAGTACAATAGTTATAGTAAAACCACATAGAAATCAAGAAAATATTTAAATAGATAGTACCAATTATTTAAGATTGAATTTTACTAATTTAATTTCGAAAAGTTCACGTTGAACGCCTGCATTAAGTCAAGGGTCTTATAATAAAAAAAAAGAATTAATCAGGACTCAGTCAAAATTTATTACATTTTATTGTAATGAATTACATTTTACTTCAATTTCATATAGACCAAATCCAAGTGGTTGACATATGTATATAATTTAAACTCTATACAGAACCCAAAGTCACCGAACCATTCACGCCCTCTTATCCCAGTATAGTACTGTGTGCTAATTTTAGCGTCAGTGTGCCACGAAGACCAGTGGAACAAACAAGTAAGATACGACGGTAAGTCAAGTTCATTATGTCATACTTATTATTTTAAACCCATCTTAGGATTGAACAAAGAAAGAGATGTGTGTGTGTGTCATTACGGTTCAAATTTGCATGCATGATATCACATGAATATTTTGCTATGTACTTCTGTGATGGTCAAATCTGTTGTTAAGATATTTTAAAATATAGAAGTTTAAAAATCTAAAACGTCCAGCTTTATGTTTATAAGTATATATTTATTTGTAAGTATTGTCGTATTATTTTTGTAATTTTATTATTTAAATGGTTAGTCAATGTATTGTATAAATTATATCTTAACATTTATTTTATTGTTGTTGTGAAGTTATGTTTAAATTATGTAGGTGAGTATAAAATCACAAATTAAGTATTTATATATTTTCGTTTCAGATCAAAATGCGTCTGTTTATACTAGCGCTAGCAGTGCTATGCGCGCACGCAACCCCACAGTACACGAAGACTGCGGGGGTGAAGGGGGGATACAGTGGTCGAGGATACCAGTACCAGGGTGGAGAGAATCTTGTCAAGTGAGTGTTTTAGACCAAAGGTCACTCATATTATTTGGCATGTATAAAGGTATAGGGTATTTTGAGTAGACGGTGGTGGGGATATTTCAAGAGTTCCCTCGATTTTTATAGGATCCCATCACCTTCTCACCATCCACTCAACTGGATTTTGATAAAAATTGGACTAATCTCTTCCAGACTGTTCCATTCGTTCAACAAAAAAAGTAATTTTCAAAATTGGTTAATAATTGACTGAGTACTTGAGGATGTACTGAATCAACTAACATAACCGAATTAATTACTGATACTGAGTCTGTTAACAAAGGCGATTATCATTATAAGACCAAAATTGGTTTTAGAGGATCAATATTAAAAATATTTCTAACTTACAACTTCACCTCATCATGAATATCCGAGGCCTGAATTTCCATTACTGGGCATACAAGTCTCCTCATGCTTGTGCCAGAGTTCTACCTCCTTTAAGTCACCTCCAAATAAAATCGACAGCAAAGCCTTTGAAAACTAAAGATAGCTGTTTTTGAGGATCTTTGACCTTGAAGGACGCAATGTATTAAAGAGAACTTTTGTAAAAACAAAGGTCTTGATGACAGTGTATTGATTTTGTCTATGATCTAATATGCTGTGAGTGATCACTAGCATATTGTATTTGTAAGAGGTTACGTCATTTGGGGAAGTACCCACGTCGAAGTAGGTTCTACAGTACCTACCTACCTAAAACTAGTTTGGAAGTTAGAAACCACAGACATAATAATAGGGATGTGTGCTAAGTCAAAATAATAGGTCTTTACCTATGAAATTGCCGTTTTGTATGAAAAAATTTAAATGAATTTTTTTCATGTATTTTTTATTTGTATTAATCGAAGTAATCACCCATGCAATCAATGCATCTTTGCCAACGCAGTGGCAGTTTATTGATGCCCTTCTTAAAGAAATCAGCTGGACGGGAGGCAACAAATTCTTCAAAGGCATTTTGTACTGCCTCTCGGGTATTGAATTTTTTTCCCGCCAAGAAGTTATCCAAATTCTGGAAAAAGTAGTAGTCTGTAGGCGCAAGGTCTGGTGAGTAGGGCGGATGACGGAGAGCTTCCAACCCCAGTTCTTGCAACTTGGAGACCGTCTGCTGTGCAGTATGAGGTCGCGCGTTGTCGTGCAGGAGCAGCGGAGACGAGCGATTGACCAATGCTGGTTGGAGATGTGCCAGCTTCTCCATCATTGTGTTCAATTCTTCACAGTACACATCTGCAGTAATGCTCACCCCGTTTGGTAAGAAGCTGTGTTGAATCACACCGGCGCTAGACCACCAAACAGTGACCATCACTTTTCTTGGGGTAAGTTTTCGTTTAGGGCATTGTTTAGGTGCTGAACCAGGATCCAACCAACTTGCTGAGCGCTTGCGGTTATCAAACAGAATCCATTTTTCATCGCAGGTAACAATGCGGTTCAAAATTCCTTCATTTGTGTGTCTGTTGAGCAGTGCAAGGCACGTCTCGACGCGTACTTCGCGCTGGCGATCATTGAGTTCGTGGGGCACCCATTTGTCAAGCTTTTTTACCTTGCCAATTTGACGCAAATGGACCAATATTGTTTTGACGCTAACGTCGAAAGCTGCTGCTAATTCAGCCGTAGATTGTGTATCATCAGCTTCCACAATCGCCTTTAATTCGTCATTGTCGACCAAAGTCTTCGGACGACCGCGAGGTTCATTTTTCAGGTCGAAATTTCCAGAACGGAAGCGAGCAAACCAATAACAGGTAGTGCGTTGGTTTGTAGTGTTAGCTCCGTAAACGTCGTTGATGTTGCGTGCCGCTTGTGCCGCGTTGCTGCCACGACGGTACTCATATTCCATAATTACTCGAATTTTTAACGTATCCATGATGACGAAAAAGATTTAAATGCGATGAAAATGTAACACTAATCAATAAACAAATGACTACTTTTGGAAAAAAAAATCCATGTTTTTAAAATAAAATTAATTTGAAATTAGAATTCTTAGCCAAACAAAAAATATTTTGATTTGAAATGGCCAGTACTGCAGAACGGCAATTTCATAGGTAAAGACCTAATATAATAAGTCTATTTGGTCCATCAGTTCGATTACCAAAAATATTGGACATGTATTTTTTGCTTATTCAAATCAATAAAAAGTGACAAAGATATTTAATTTAATTTGACGTCTATTTTACATAAAAAGCGTAACACGGCGTGACGTCACTCCAAAATTCGACGCACCATATCGTAGCCATTTTTGGTTGACGTGACAAGAGAACTTTATCATCTGTTACAATCATGCAGGATACAAAAGCGACTATCTTCTAAAGTCTGCCTAGACTTTTCCAAACTATGTAGGGGCTGGCTTTCCAGTCTAACCCAATGCAGCTGTTTACTGGTATTTTAAAGATCTACAAATGACAGCCCGGACCAACAGCTTAACGTGCTTTCCGAGGCATGGAGGAGTATCTCATGAGGATAGCCCGTTCACTTAGCTTTGAGATGCGCGTGCACACAAAATGCATAACAAGATACATCGTCATTGACCTTAGACATGGCAATGACATGTATTTTGCAAGACCTTACAATAATTTTTCCTCCTCACCTAAATACAGACATTGTTTTTTTAATTTTATTTTCCTATTATATTTCTTTCATACATATACACTGAACATCACGCCTCTATTCCTCGAAGGGTTAGGTAGTGGTGTACTTGTAATAGTACCACCTAGTAGTGTACCTACATTGCGCCAGTTACGTTTAAGTCCCATATAATAGGGGCCCATCAACCGGGTACACATTCAGACTCTAGGCTGCTACTGAGAAATTCTCAATAACACTTGTCTGACCTGGGAATTGAACCCAAGACCTCATGTTTAGCAGTCGCGCTTGCGACCACTGAGCAACGAGGCAGTCCACCTCAGTACATGAGGCTTTTGCCAATAATCGGGCACACTATTCAGAGTGCTCATAAAATCCAGCTGGAAAAATTCGATATTACTGCTCGACCCTCATGACCTCATGCTCATCAGCAGGGCTTGCGAGTGTTGCGACCACCATAACGTGGCAGTCATGAGTTTTTTTTTTTGTGTTCTCAGTAATTTCTACAACAATAGCACCCAGCACCACGGCTATGGAGGATACGCAGTAAGGACCAATATGTCAGACACCGTGAACTATGAAAGGGGCGTCTGTTACATTGAAGTGCCGTGAGTACCTCATACTTTCTCTTTCTTATTCTACAAAGGAATTGATGGCACTGTTGGCGAAGTGGCTGAGCGATCGATTGTTGCGCCGCGTGTCGTGGGTTCGATTCCCGCACGGAAATCATATTTGTATGGTCTTTGGGTAGTTGTTTCGTGTCTGGCTGCTCGTGTAAATTTTTTATAAACGCACCCACGACACAGAAGAAGTACCTAATGTGGGGCAACATTAAAAAGAAATACAAAAGATAAATTTTATGACGACAAAAATATTACAATATTTTGGCAATGGGAGACTAGGCGAGCCGCTATCTTGAATACCAATTTGGAGGGTTTACCATTTGACATTAATTTTCGGTAATAAGACTGGTTTTCGTCACGTTACACAGAACAATTTCAAATCGGTCTAAAGTGTAAAAAGTTACAAGTGGTCCAAAAAAAAAATTATACGTGTCAAATTCAGAACGTCTTCCTTTTTTTTCTTAGGTAAAAAAAGAAAACAACAATCATAAACACAAAGGTTATTAATAATTATGCTTCAACAAATAAAACCTTATTAAGAAGTGATTAAATGTAGTTGAAGTGTAAGGGTAATAGTGTGGCAGTGAAAGTGTTTTAATGACAGTACGTATGCGAGAGAGGGATGGATATACCTAACGTAAAACTGACCGACTTGTACAAAAAAAATACCAGTATTTTAAATTAAGTACTATAAATAACCCCAGAACATGCCATTTAATCTTCTCTAACTCCACTTCCAACTGCGCTAGATGGTGATCAAGCCTCAGAGTACGTCTGTTGAACGTTGCCAGAGTCAGTTGATTGTGGTTGCCCGGTGATTCCTAGCACCCCCTGCCCCGCCGTTACCATGGCCGCTGCCATCTTCCTTTTCTGTGCATCATAGGAGGGTAATGCCCATAATCCCCACGCTGGGCATGCGGGTTGGGGATCGCAGTTTGGTTGTGGAGTTGTTCTGCGGGGGGCTCTGATGCCCACCCCCCGGTTTGTCTCCGTTAGTCGACTATTACGACACCCGTGGGAACAGTTGGGTTGGTGATATTCTTTGTAGGCCGTCTGTCACCGTCATTTGTTTGGTTTTGCCCTCAATAAGACTGACCTATTGTTCAATTTTCACAGTACGGCCAGCCTCGTCAAGGATCCTGCTCATGTTCCAGCTGGCAATGGCGTAAGTATTCTTCACAATAATAATTAACATAATTCCTACTAAAGCGACGTACAGACATACATTTAAGCGTCTTATCTTTTTCTCCGTGATCACCGGAACGGAAGAAACGTAGAACATAGAACATAAGACACATCGGATATCTACCTAACCCAGTGAGATATTTCTACATCCTATCTAGTACTTATTAGGATTACTAGATATATCCGCAGTCGTGTTTATTGTTTTTTTACCTAATTTATTGGAGTGATTATTTATAATTATGCCAAATTGACTAATAATGTGTATTAACGATAAAGTGCAACAAGTACTAAAGTGGCGTGAGCAGGTTTGGTGAAATTAATTTGCGAGCGCAACATCGCGCTGCCTTAGATAGAAAGCTGAAGCAAGGTGAAGGTGGGCGTTTTCGGGGACTGTCTTTTGTAAATGTGTAGACGTTCAAAAAGTGCTGATTCTCATTTTGATTTGGCCCAGAAAATAAAAATGGTAGCAGCAACATGTTACACTGTTACTAATAAATTAATATTACTAGAATACTAAAATTCCCTTTCACAGTGGAGGGTAGCTGGGGTGGGACGTTAATAGTCAATATTTATTAGTCTGAAATCGCCAATCCAACGGGAGCAAACGTGTTTATCAATGCTCATGCATTCTCTGTACAAGAAGAGGCATTTGGCCAGGCAGTTCCACAATATAGTAGGGTGGTATTATTAAGCAACTGATAGGCTTCATCTCGTGCGTGTGAGGTTGTGGGTTCAAACCTGGGCAAGTACCAATGTGACTTTTTCAATTCATATGTACTTTCTAAGTTTATCTTGAACATCACTGACATCGGTGAAAGAAAATATCGTGAGCAAACCTGGACTTATAATTAATATAAGTCTGAAATCGCCAACCCGTCTTGAGCAAGCGTGGTAATCAATGCTCGTGCTTTCTCTGTATGGGAAGAGGCTTTTGCCCTGCAGTGGAACAGTAATAGGCTGGTAGTAGTAGTAGAAGGCTTCATCTGTAACATTTTTATTCTCACACTGCCAAGTCACGTATAATACCTAACCTTATAGGTTAGGTATTATACGTGACTTGGCATTCCTTATTCCTTATCTTAAATCTTCCTTATCTTATCAAACTCTAATTAAAGTGCTTATAAAATGCAATCGAAGATTATTTTATCGAGTTTTGAGACCATGTTTCCTTAAAATATTGAGCATTTTAGGGAAAATTAGCTTAGAAATATTCTATATCGGTCATGTGCGAGTTACAGTTACGCATCAGTTCCGTATATACTCGTAAAGTTTGTCGCTGTCGCCGTTAATATTACCTACGTCATTTAGTTTGATCATTAGGATAAAGAATGAAATTAGGTCGCCGTCGTTGTCAAATGGTGGACGATGAAATCTATAGCAATAGGGTAGTGTCCTTAAAGATTCTGATTGGTCCGAAAGTTGGATTACTCAAAAATACTGGACACGTATTTTTTCTTTTATCACGTAAACCAAAAATTACGACGATGTAGTGCGTTGGAATTGCGTGTGATATCACGCCGTGCTACACTTTTAACGTAACAGTGACGTCACAAGCCCCTTCTCCTGAACTTTGATGTGCTATATCATTGTCACTTTTTACTGATTTGAGTAAGCAAGAAATACGTGTCCAATATTTTTTCGTAATCTTACTGATGGACTAATTAGACTTAATATATTTTTACCTAGGACACATCCCTATTCTCTCTCGGCCTTGCCCTGCAGTGGCAAGTATGTATTTTGTGTCTCTGTATGATGCACAAGTGGGTTTGCAATCAAAACCAAATTTCATTTGAGCATGAAGCAATATTACCTGGGGTAAATTATCATTTTTTTTATCGTAACTGGTCTAGCCCTCACTGGGAATTTCTCCTGTATCGTAGGTGCGTTTACGGACATTCAAACTCACAGACACAAACAGACAGACCCGGAACAACACAAAAACAAAAAACAAACACAAGGCCGTAAAAATATTTGCTCCGTGCGGGAATCGAAACCAAGACACGCGGCGCAGCTTTCAATCGCTCAGTCAAGATTACTCTTAATCAGAAAAAAGTAAAGGGGATCACGAAACCCTAAAAGTTCAGCACATGTATCGACGAAAACGCCTGTTTGATCTAAGCAACATAATTATTATAAATATTAATTATAATGTTTTGACGACCGATGTGGCGCAGCGGGCGAAGGTCCGCCTGCGACGCAGGAGGTTGCGGGTTCGATTCCCGCCTTGGGACAAATGTTTGTACGATCTACAAAGATTTGTTCCAGGTGTTCTGGGTGTTTGCTATGTATAATAAAAAATATCTATCTATGTAATGTATTGTATTAAGTATATCAGTCATCTAGTACCCATAACACAAGCTCTGCTTAGCTTGGGGCTAGATGATGCTGTGTGGTTTGTCCAGCAATATTTATTTTTATTTATTTATTTATTTTTATTTTATTATTTTGTATTTTGCAAGACAGAGTATTTTTTATTTTTAGAAAAAATAAAACAACACAACAAGTCTACTAATTAGATTTTGTTTCAATTTTATTATAATATTTTCTTTGATATATTGAGCAGTTTTCTGAGTAAGTTTCATAAATATGAGGTTTTATTTTCCAATATCAATGATCATGAGAGCACAAAATACATGGAAATAGTTATTTTATGGCGTGAAGGAGTTTTACTGTCTGTCATACAAATGCATCACAGGTACTGCGGAGCGCGTGCAAAACAAGTTTACGAGAAGTTGTACAAGAAACTGTATGGGGTATATCCGCTGTACCAGTTGATGTACCCTACCTTATTTGTATTAGGGATGGTCGGGTAAGACGGGAATTTACGCTAGTCGCTACGGGTTACATAGAAATCATCAAATCAAAAAAGTAAAATAATACATCCGTAAAAATCCGCAGAAATTAGGAAAAGCTGACGAAAAATGTTGACGCTGGGGGGTCCAGAATAGTACTGAACTCATGGTATACGTACACATAATAAGTTGTGCATCGATGTCAGTCATCCTGTATCACACATCACATCACATCATCAGGCTATATTAGTCCACTGCTGGACATAGCCCCCTCCTAATGAGCGCCATGATAGCGCTCTGTCTTCACCTTGCCGTTGAACATCCTGTATGTATGTTCCATAATTGACGACCGATGTGGCGCGGTGGGCGAAGGTCCGCCTGCGACGCAAGAGGTTGCGGGTTCGATTCCCGCCTTGGGACAAATGTTTGTACGATCTACAAATATTTGTTCCGGGTGTTCTGGGTATTTACTATGTATAATAAAAAATATCTATATATGTAATGTATTGTATTAAGTATATCAGTCATCTAGTACCCATAACACAAGCTCTGCTTAGCTTGGGGCTAGATGATGCTGTGTGGATAGTCCAGCAATATTTATTTATTTATTATTATTTATTATAATATAATTTATCATGTATTTAAAAAGTATTTTTAAATTTCCCAGTCCCGCCCAGACTTAAGCCGCATCAGAAGCTGCTGCGCAGGCTACGTCAGGAGTATACACAACTACAAGATCTGCGAACCAGTGTGCACAAGCGAGTGTATCAATGGCCTTTGCATTGCACCTGAAACATGCACGTGTTACCCTGACCACGTCATCAACTTAGCTGGCTTTTGCGTGGCCACTTGCCCCATCGGATGCCAAAATGGCCAATGTTTTGGAGGCAAATGTAGTTGCCATGACGGATACGTACTGGATTCTGGAAGCAAATTCTGTGTACCGTACTGTGGGGAGCGGTGTGGCGCTCCGGGACGAGGTACGGATAGTGTTTTGTTTTTCTATAACTTAAGAAGCCATGGGGTCATCAGGGCAGTAGCTGTCGATGTGACAGATATCCATCTTATAATATTCAGATATCAACGGTAGTAAAATATGTCGGTAGTGTCGCTGCTTGGCAGGCTGCAATGGGCTCATGTCGACTCGTTGAAGCGTGACCTTATTGAAGGCAATTGAAGTCGACTAAGATTGCAAATGAAAATGGAGTTTTGCATTTAAGTAAAGTTGATTTATATATAATTTACTTCGCATTATATAGTATAGATTCAAGTTCTTCAAACTTATCAGATAGATGTGTCACTGGGGAGTTTGTTGCGCTACTTCTTCTTCCCAGCAAAAACAACTAGAAAGTGTAAAAGAGTGGGTGTTGTGGGGGACTGTCTTATGTAATTTTTGATTTTCAAAAAGTGCTGATTCACGGCTGAAAATCAGCATTTTTTTTAATTCATTTATTCAAAATAGGCTTAATTTGAATAAATGAATTTTAATTTTTGATTAAGTACATCGTCTTTAAATAATATAATTATCTGATTAATATTAAATACCTACATTTATTTCCAGGTAAATAACACCCATTGCATATAATACACATTAATACAAAACATAGTAAATAAATGTTTTATAATATAATAAAAGAGTGGAGTTTCTAACCCATTCTTCTCCATATGAAACTAGATTTTGGAAAGGGCTACTAGCATCATTCTTGTTTTTATTTTTCTTGTTCAAAGATATTTTTTATTTTTGGCGAAGTTAATTATCTGACTTTTACTCAGCAATCAAGCTAGAAATAGAAGAGACTCAAGTTTGCAGTTTCTATCGACGTGTGAGCAATTTTTAAACGTATTCTAAATTCAAAACGGTCCAAATATACGCGAAAGGTTTAAAGATTAACCTGCATTATTTTCAGCCATTGCTGCCTCAGTCTCTCTCAGCCTTACTAAAATATTTCTCACTTTCCAGGTAACTGCACAGCCCCGAACGTGTGCGACAACCCTTCGAACCCTTCCGTCACCACAACGGTCTCTCCTTACGGTCAACATCCTAACAATAACAACCAAAGCCCTCCTGGTGTACCCTTTGGTCAGCGACCATTAAATCCTAACTACCCTGGCAACCAACCATCTCACTACCCTGGCAGTCAGCCAACTTACTACCCTGGTGGTCCTCAGTCAAACTACCCTGGTGGTCCTCAGTCAAACTACCCTGGTGGATCCCAGCCAAACCACCCTGGTGGTCCTCAGTCAAACTACCCTGGTGGATCCCAGCCAAACCACCCTGGTGGTCCTCAGTCAAACTACCCTGGTGGTCCCCAGCCAAACTACCCTGGTGGTCCCCAGCCAAACTACCCTGGTGGATCCCAGCCAAACTACCCTGGTGGATCCCAGCCAAACTACCCTGGTGGATCCCAGCCAAACTACCCTGGTGGTCCGCAGTATAACTATACTGGTTATCCGTATCCTAATATACCAGATAGTCAACATCAATATCCTGGTATCCACAATATCAGTGGCAATCCACAAAATAACCGACCTGTAATTCTGCCATCCAACCACCCAGGCAGTCCATACAACTTGAACTCTAGTCAAATACCGGCGTATAATAATAATGGTCAGCCAATATACACCCATATTCCAGGTAACCAGCCACCTCTGTATCCAGATAGCCAACATCTCAGCCCAGACCAACGCCCCAATCAAGGTAACCTCTCCCCCAATTCAAGTCAGCCGTTACCCTATGGTGGAACTTCCTATCCTAATAGTCAATATTACCCTGGCACCCAATATTACCCATATATGCCGCGTCCCAATCCCAATCCTGGGTACCAACCTATTCAGCGGCCAAACAATGCTGAACCTTTGTACCCGAACAGCCAAAACTACCCGGGTCAGCAAAGCTATCCTAACATGCAAAACAATTATCCAAATCAACCATACCAGCCAAACTACCCATCGCACACTCAAGGGTCGGAATACCAGCATATTTACCCAGACAGCCAAATGTCGGCCGTGGAGCTGTTGTGCTCTTTACCCTGCATCAATGGAACATGTGTTGGAAGAGAAGTGTGTGCCTGTAATACGGGATTTTTACCTATTGCTGGGGACACATCTAGGTAAATATTCTGTGTATTTTTTTCATAGTTCTCATTTTTACTACCACAGGAAGAAGAAACCCAATTTTCTAATAGATAAGACTTGGGTCTGGCAGGTGTGTGGTTTCTACTCAGAAAAGCAGTGGTCTGGGATAGGGCTGTCCTTATCCTATCTCTAGTGTAAGCTATTGGGAAAAATATAGCTCAGCCGAGTCTGCATCTCGTGGGTCACCTTTGTCGACTGGTTTTCCCATGTAATACTCGTATGGTGCAGGTTTAGCCCTTAGTGTAATTGGTACGAATACGGTATGGGACCGTCCTGTAAAGGAATTCCATCCTATTGTGAAAGGTTGAAGAATTAGAAGTAATACTGTACTCATTTCCTTGACCAGGGAGTAGGACCATGCATTCAAATTGTAATTTGGTACTCCATATTGTTCCCAGGTGTGAGCCCCACTGCTCCGGCTGTACAAACGGAGTCTGCGTGTCTCCCTACGTATGTCACTGCAACCCTGGCTACTTCAAAGACTTCAGCGTCAAAGGCAGAACTTCATGTGTGCGCCGAATAAGGCGGTCAGCAGACACGTCAGCACCCGTCAATGTGGCTGATGTACTTGTTTTTGAAATACCTGATGATTACATGAATTAAATTTTAAGTGCTCAATATTATTTCGTTTAATTATAATTAGCTTAGCTTATAATGAAACTAATCCTCCTTAAATGCAAATGAAATGGGAATCTACTTCTTTGGAATCAAAGATTCATAACAAAATTATAAAATTAACAGAAGGGGTCCAAAATAAAATCACGTGTTCATTATTCGAATAGTGATAACTTCAGTCTTTAGTTCACGAATGTTTTTGCTTAAAGCGATAAGATTTATTTATTAATTTATTCAATTAGGTTCACCAACAATTGTTCACACTGAATACAGTTACATAACACATACTTAAAATTAAATTCCAGCGCAACAATTACTTATAGGTAAACTAAACACCACATGCACAATAAAAAACATAGAGAAAAATAAGCTACTTAACTTATTATGTAATAAGCGCTAATTTTCAATTAAATTAAAATTAAAATTGAAAAATATTAAAGTTGGTGAATAGTAAAACAGATTAATTTTTGAAAATAGCAACATTGGTAAATATATTAAACCAAATTAAAACTAACGTATTGCTGAATTGATGATAAATGAAGAAAAAGTAAATTAATAACATCGACATAAAATTAAAACTCATTGGATAAAATTTGAGAGATTCATTAGCAGCTCTGTCAAGTTTTGAATGGCTTGACTTGAAACATTGAACAAGGCATTGGTTATGAAGTCTCCCTATGTTGTAAACAATTTTATTTATATATATAATTGATTCCGATTTTGATTTTTTAAGTGGTTGCACATGATTTCGTCTTTTAATGATTGTGCTGCCCAAAGTGGTTAGGTATATGGAAGTAATTCTGAAATAAATTTTAACATTATCATTAAATTTGTATTTGTTGGGACATAAAACACACGTTTCAATCAAATAATGACAAAGTTTAGTTCCAAACCAAATTAATAAAAAAATCCGGTCCATGAAATATGACCCAAAATGTTCCCAAGTAATTGCTGGCGTGAGTCGTATTACACTAAGTGCTGTAACTGGTTCAATACGACAACAAAATACCTCCAATCGTTTCCTTGGGAAGCAAGAGTCTAACATACGTTGTTAGTTACCATTAACAACGTATGTTAGACTCTACCCACTACTCAAGTTAAGTTGTTAAGTTGACAGTACCCTGTCAGACCTAAACAGACGCATTAGCACTGGTAATGTACAATTAAATATTTTCACATGTTAAATAAAATAGAACTAGTCATAGATCATAACCTTGTAAAAGTTGGAGCGTTGGGTCCTTTCGAATACAAACATATAATTATAAAGCACTTTATAAATCTGCAAAATGAAACATAGCATATCCATTCCAAACAAATATTATCATTAGCCCTTATAGAAATAATCGAAGCATCGAATAATTAAAGTTATGTAACTTTAATTATTCGATGCTTCGATAGTAGTAGTAGATGACTCTTGATGTTTCAAACCACTACAAAATATTTAACATGAACTTTGTTAACACGATGGCTCCACATTAAGAGATAACAAATTGATGATTCCTACTAAGTTGAGGAAACTAAGACAGGTATTAGAAGCAACGAATGAATGACATCCAAGCATTATCATTATGAAAGCTAGATTACGTGCCCAAGTCTGGTGGCTGAAAATAAACAAATACACTAAAGGTACTGTAAAAACTGCAGATATGGTACTTAAGTCTCAGTTCCAAAGTTTCCAGTTACAATGAAAGCTGAGTTCTTGGTGCCACTGCTAAGTGGGGATTATCTTAGGTAATTATCGACTATAATTTTATTACAGTCATTACGCATAAAAAAAGATCGAAATCATAAAATCTATCACGCAGGACACAATGAAAGTGTTAAAAAATATAAATATTTTGTTTAAAACCTGAAGTCATCTGATGATAGCAAACCATTCTATTGTCAAGGAAATCATTCGGTGATGAACAGGAATTATACTTTTCAAAAACAATCCCTAACTGGCAAAACAGCGATGTCGAGCAGCAGAATAGGATTATCCTACTAAGAATCAGTCAATATGAAAAATCTAATTTGAAAGGTGATTTATTAAAATACTTAATGAGAATAACAGTGCACCTCATCCGAGCGGTTTCGTGGGAGATAATATAGAGGAAAAATACCCTTATAATGGATTTCGAGATAAGCTAAGATGATTCAGAAATAAAAGCAGAGAAAGAAAATAAATTAAAATACAAATTAAAGTCGCCTGAAAATCTGACTTACTGGCGCTCGGCTACATCCGGTTGGACTGGAAGCCGACCCTAACATAGTTTGGAAAAGGTTAGGCAGATGATACCTCATACGAAACGAGACATATCTCATATGACTCAGACGAAACTGGTCTAGAGTAAAGGAGAAGCATCGTTCACTTAAAGAAGGTAGAAGTTCAAGAGAAGGTTATGATTTCCGAAGCCTCAGTTACAGAAGTTTACCAAAGGATGTCATGACGGCCCAGTGGTTTAGGCCTCGCCTTTTCTGCATGAGGGTATGAGTTCAAACCTGGGCAAATACCAATGTGACTTTTTCAATTCATATGTACTTTTAAGTTAATAAAGTAAGTTTACATAAGTACAAGCACAGTACATAAGTTTCTCCTGGACATCACTGACATCGGTGAAGTAATTATAAACCGTCTTGAGCAAGCTTGGTGATTAATGCTCGTGCCTTCTCTGTATGAGAAGAGGCCTTTGCCCTGCAGTATGGGACAGTAACAGTAAGTAGTGTGAGTATGAATAAAATATTTTCCCTAATTACTAATACGGATATAAGGCCTGATAAATAAAATTGATATAATAGTGACGTGTTGTTCATAAAATAATATTAACTCACGACTTTTTTCCTCAGAGGTTGGAAATTAGAAATTTAAAGGACGCGTGTGATAAATTCATCAGTTTAGAGAGAGAGCTTCTTCATAGCGTGTCGACATCAATCCATATACGTAAAGTCGACCTAAAACTCAGCTACGAGTTAAACATTATAAAATCCTGCCGTGTGCAGATATCCGGGTACGCAAGACATGTCAGGTGTCCAATCTTGGTCCAATCATGGTTTTCCCTGTATCCGGAGACTATTAAGATACTTCCAGGTTTCCAGGTTCGAGGTTCTAAAGCAACCCATGACCAGGCTGGAGATAGCAGATGGACGAATAAGATGGGTAGAAAAGCACTATCTCAAATACCCAGAACACCCGGAACAAATATTTGTAGATCGTACAAACATTTGTCCCAAGGCGGGAATCGAACCTGCAACCTCCTGCGACGCAGGCGGACCTTCATCCGCCGCGCCACATCGGTCGTCAAATGTTAGTATCTTGTATGTTATTATATAGTTTCTTGTATGACTCCAGCGTCGTCAAGCTGGAGTCATACAAGACACTATGTAAAAAATATTTGTAGTGGACGCACTACAAATATTTTTCTTGGATAATTATAAGTTTTCATATTCGATTCAATAAACCTTTCTACTTCGGTGGTGACGCAACTAATTTTGATGTTATTAACTCAAATTATGTAAGTAGGTTTGACTATACAGTATGTTGTTTAAGGAAAATTTGCCCATATTTGGCATAACTAGCTTTGCCCGCGGTTTCGCTGACGTTATGGCTTAATATAATAAATTTTAGAAAGTTTGTGAATATTTATGTATAGAGATGGATGTTTGTTAATTTTTCACAAAACTACGGAACGGATTTTGACGAAACTTTACAGTAAAATAAATATTTACATATATAATATATATAATTATAAAAATTGTAGCTAATACTTTAAATTAAAATATGAGACTATAATTTATAAATTATAGTCTTATAATTATACTGAATAATAATATATTGAGTATATTTTAATTTATACATACGAAGAAAAAGCTGCTAATTTTGAATAAAAAACAGAAACTTGAATATCAAATGCTCGGTGACACTTCACAAAATTCAGTAAGTGTCAATCAATCAATCAATAATCCCCTATTTTTTACACTTAGGGGTAGACTTTTGTTTCCAAATTTAATTGGGAACCCAATTTAATTTAAAAAGAAATCGTTATCGGACTGCAATGACAAAATTATGCGTGATCATAAATAATTAAAATATAAAATACACACGTGCCGAATTGAGAACCTCTTCCGATTTTTTATTGGTTTTAAATCAGTAAGTATTTATTGTATGATAAAATGAAGAATTCACAGTACATATTCGGCTCAAGTAAATGTAAACGAAAGTGAATAGAACAGACTTTGTTATTTTCTCTCCCGGGTCCCAAGAGTACAAAAATTCAATAAAATCCTAAATGTCTTTCCCTTCTTAGAGAAAAAACTTCGTCCTTCGATTGAAAATACTAATCCATTGTTTTCGTATGGTTGAAAATTTACTCTGTTCAACACCGTAAAGAACGCTACAATCATCATCATCATCATCAGGCTAAACTAGTCCACTGCTGGACATAGCCCTCTCCTAATGAGCGCCATAGTATAGCGCCATTCAGCTTGCCGCATCCAGCATCTGCCTTCAGTCTTTTGCAGATCGTCGTCCCACCTGGTCAGAGGGCGTCTTACACCACGTTTGGATGAAGAACGAACGCTATGAATTCGAGGAGTCTCGATACCTATGTAACGAACGGTCACCCATTCACAGACCTTGGCTAGCGTAGCTTAACCTTCGATCAACCCTTGCGGCTGTTTTTATTAAAACACGAACTTCATTTTATGTATTTATGTATAAAATATGCCTATCTATGTACTCGTCTAAACATAATAAATGTGTAGTATAATAATCTAAACTCATATGATAAAGAGGTAAAATTTGATTGTAAGTTTTGTAAAAAGGAAAATCTTTGGAACAAAATAAATGATCGAATTTCATTATTTTTTCTCTGTTAAAAAGTTACATTATTCCTGAGTTATTATTATTTTCAAAAACACGTTTATGTGGAGGAGATGTTACAGTTAGAAGGGAAAAAGTACGAAATCCACGCGAATGAAGTCGCGGGTGAAGTTCTAGTAAAATATAATATAATAACTAACCAACCAACCTAACGGACGCCTAGAAGAATACCCACTATAAAAAACCAGCCGCGATACAAATACGTGGCAGCGTAATTGTGCATTCTAGTGTTATATTGCTCTGACCCCCGTAAAGGAGCTTAAAAACCCAGCCTAATTGCCTTCAGCGAAAGAGAATATTTTCTCCCAAATTTAAGTTAAGTTTCTTTTACAATGGAAAAATTCACAAAAATGCAAAAAAACTCTTAAATCAAGAATTGTGCCCATTGCTATCCAATAACACACACGAATAAATAAAAATTTAAATAGGTATAAATTTACCACCTCGACTATCTGGTTGGTCTTGTCATGCCAAGCGCTACTGCTGAGCGTGATGTCCTGGCTTTGATTACCAGTTCTGGTAAAGTGTAATTCAGTTTAAACTAAAAATTCAGTGTATGTATTAATACTAATTGGGGTGTCTGAGGGTGAGCGTTAATTACGTTACATGTTGTAGTTACTAGTATGGTCCCAGTTTAATCCGGTTCAAAAATCATACTATACATTATGAATTTTTTATCGTCTTATTATTACAACTATGTAAGTTTATTTGAAAATCCAATTAAGAAAATCATCATCATTAAATAAAAAAAATAAAAAAAAAGATAAAATAAAAAATCATAGAAAAAAACGTAATAATGGAAAATCTCCAACAGAATTACAACACTAGGGAGTCCAAAATCATGTACTGAACTCCTGGTAACAGTTTGTGAGTCGATATACCTTCCACCCTGTATGGCTTCGATGAACCCAGCGTAATTGTTTTCAATTAAAGTGAGTCTCCAATTTTTTTTTTTTTTGATTTTTTGTTACCATTATTTTAGGTACAAACAATTTTTTTGATTCGAACCTCCTTTTAGGCAGACAGTGCCTGTGTTAGGAGACCGCTCTTCCATTACCAGAAGTTTAGTCAACAAAGCAAGAACGTGTACTTATTATGCTAAAACACTAATGTTAAAATTAACTAGATTAAATCGAATGTGTGTACTATGAGTGTGTGTGTGTGTGAGTATGTGTGAGAGAACGTGAGTGTAAGTGAGGTATGTATCAAGGTTGCAGTAGTGTTCCGGTATCATTGTAAGTAAGGGTTTGTATCCATTCCATTATTTTTATTCATATGGTTTAATGACAAATTAAAATGCACAAAGATGTTAAAAAAGCACTTTAATTAAGTATTCGGCACATTGCCATGTAATCGCTAGGTACAACAAGTGAGCACAAGAATAATACAATTTACAGCAAACATTATTAAGATTAGTTTTGAAATATGGACTCACAAATCTTAAAAAATGTCAAATTTCAACCATTAACATAATATGAATCAAGATTTCCAACATAATAGAGTTTAATAAACATAAAAGAACACTAAGCAGCTTGCGCAGGAGTAGTGACACAGCCCACTGGTCTGGAGCCTCACACAGAGGACTAAGTCTGACTAAGTTATTACATACTAACATGGTTTTTAAGTTCATCATCATCCTCCTGCCCTCATCATGATATGTAACCATATAAGTTCATATTAACAATATAAATGTAAACGTATGTACCTAATGGATCAATGGTTGTCGGGATAAAATTATAATTATAATTCTTTAATCGACTAACGAATACCACGACCCAAGGCTCCAAATAAACAACGACACAGACAGCTCAGCTTTTGTCGTTTCCATCACTATAGCTTCCACTGCAGGTTCTAACTTATCACAGCTCGTCTTTCTCATATACTGGTTCATTCACTCGATTTGCGATAATCCATAAAATTCTGAGTAGTTATCGCTCCACCTTACTCCGTTGCTTTTTGTGACATAGTTTTTCTTATTTTATCAAAACATGCGCACACGCAACTTCGGCAGTGCAGAATTGTGATTTGATTTCATATTTCAGGCATAAGTATTATTATAACCAATAAATTGATTTCCCTATTACGAGGATACAAACCGGCAAATACTTCGATTAAAATAAATTTTCAAATAGTACAGAGACCACATATCAAGCTATCCTTTCAAATTTTAAAATTGAAATTTTTCAAATTTCTTTAATATCTTTTCAACTTTATAACAAAACAATAAGGTCCATGTTCAATTGGGAAAATATGACGGTTCGGGATAGCTTGACGTGCTGGCGTCTGTACTTGAATACACTGTAAGCACTAGAATGACTAAAATTTATAATACTAACTACTTTTTAAAAAACAGTAATACGAATGCTAATATGCCAAGCACGCAGAATATAGCAACAACTCTGATGACAATATGTAAACATACTGCACCCAAAATTTCACCAAAACACTGCAGGCACGAACAGCAACTACAGACATCTTCTTCTCTCTTGGCTACGAGTATAACAGTAACGTCATGACGTTGGTCTTCTTGTGGGTAAATGATACTTTCTTTAATAGGTTCAGTTTCGGGTCGAAACATTCTTGGATCACTACCCATTTCAAATACAATTAAACCTGCTGAGTCGACTGTGTGAGGCACTATAACTTACTATAGTAATATGGGGCGATCGATACTCTATTATTTCCATTTTGTCCAAATAGATAGTGATTATCCTGTAGGAAATGTGTAGGTCAATACCCTATTTCCAACGTTTTGCTTACCGCCAAGAGTTGAAAATCCAACAGCGCAATTATTTTGAGGCATTAATAATTTGTACGTCGCTTAATTTTAATAAAAACGGGCCATAATATGTTGAAACAGGATAAATATTAAGGCGAAAAAGTAGTGGCAGTCCGCGAAATTCAAATGTTCATAGGTTTTTTACAATTTGCAGGTCAGCTGTGTCTCAAATGAAAATTAACATTACAACCGAATAGGGTAGTATCCTTAAAAATTCTAAGTCCGAAAGTTGGATTACTCACAAATACTGAACACGTATTTTTTCTTTTGTCACGTAAATCAAAAGTGACAACGATATAGTACATTTAAATTGCGCGTGACGTCACGCCGTGCTACACTTTAAGCGTAACAGTGGCGTCACAAGCCCCTTCTCCTGAGCTTTGATGTGTTATATCACTGTCAATTGCTATTGATTTGAGTAAGCAAAACATACGTGTCCAATATTTTTTGGTAATCTTACTGACGGACTAAATAGACTTAATATATTTTTATCTAGGACACATCCATATTTTAATGGTGATTTTAATGGTTATAATTTGTGAAATGTACGTTAGTAACGGGAGTAACTTTTTCAATAACATATTACCTGATACTGAGCTACAAATTGCAAAAAACCTAAAATCGAATTTCGAGGGCTGCAGGTACGCATTAGCCTTAACTGGTTTGGCAGTTCTATTAACGATTACCTATAATAAGAATATGAACAGCTTGATCACACTGATAGGTAGGTGTTGACGCCTCGCTTGAAAACATGGAAACACTTTGGCCCACGACGAACTAAATAGAAATGTCTCCTCCACGCAGACAAACAAGTTCTTCATGCATCCTCGGCAGAACAGTTGCAAGACATGGTGTCCGTGATGAATGGAGCATTATTTTTTAATTTTATTTTTTAAGGGAATACAAAGAGTAAATAATTAAATAAATAAATAATGCTGGACAATTCACACAGCATCATCTAGCCCCAAGCTAAGCAGAGCTTGTATTATGGGTACTAGATGACTGATATACTTAATAGAATACATTACATGTATAGATATTTTTTATAATGTATATGAATATGTACAAAAATTTGTCCCAAGGCGGGAATCGAACCCGCTACCTCCTGCGTCGCAGGCGGACCTACGCCCGCCGCGCCACATCGGTCGTTAAATAGTATCGTAGCACAATAAGAAATAGACATATTATCTTAAATATACACTTTGAGCAATTATGCTACCCACTGCGTTCTCCACAGATTACAATTAAAAAGTATTTAAAACTAGCTAGTAACACAGATACAAAATCTATAGAATAGTCGTTGTCCTAGAAATTTGGATCTGAATTTTAAATTCACAAACAAAAGTAAATTTGTGTGCAAGTAAAAGATTTTAGACGAAAGAGATAAATATAAATGTGAACAAGACGAATGTAATGACGTTTGAAAGAGAAAAGAATGCGTCGGTGTTAACGTATGGTACCGAATGTTGAATTAAACAAATATGCTAAACATTTAGATTGATGTTTATTTTTAGATTGTCACATAACTTTTTTTCTTGAACCTCAACGCTCGTTCCGGCGTTGCCCTCATCAAACGGCTTCCTGCGATCTAGAACAGATCGTCGGTTTACCAAGTGGGGGGTGCTCACATAGAGCATCATCCGGTAAGCGGTCCGCAAACAAAGACCTTTCCAAACAGTCTGCCCCGCCCTCTGCCGTTTGAGATTGGCTATTCTTCAGAGGACATCGGTTGCTTTAGTTCTCATGCGAATCTCTTCATTTCCAACTCGATCCCGCAGAAAAACTCCAAACAAGGCCTCCTTTTTATGATCTCAAGCTTTACGAGGTCCATTGTGAGAATATTTTTGAAACGTGGACATACAACATACAAATCTTGAACAATGTCATGTTCGTGCCATAAACATGATTATAAAACATACTCTTCTGGAGTAATCAAATGCAGGTGAATGTTCGTGCGATAATTTTCAGGAATTTTGAATAAATCCCTGTACCTTATGTCTTCGGAGTCATTCGGCGAGTGGGCGGCTTCTATCGCTCCCATCTCTACAGTTTCTACTGCTCGTTCTAAGTTTATAGAGCCGCCCGCGCCGTCCACTGGTTCCACTGGTGTCGGAACACCATCTGGTAGGTATTTGTGATGACCCACAGATTTCTGAGTAGTTATCACTACAGCTTCGTCCATTGCTTTTAGTGACGTTGGTTGTGCTTTTTATTAAATAAACATAAGCGCGAAAGCAACTTCGGTCGTGGAGAATTGTGATTTGATTTTAAATTACAGTTATATTATAACGTGGACTCAATTCATTTTCCTACTATGCGGTAACAATCGAAATATTAACTTCGGTTGAAATAGGCTTTCAAACAACTATGTATATTACTATTAGCACTTACCATAAATTTCAAAAATGAATAATATTAACTGGCAACATAATAATTTTTGTTTTTGTCATTTACCTGCTTACTTTGAAATAAAGAAACATAAAAATATTCCTATGCCTATTACGCACAGAACAACACAAACTCTGATCACAATACGTATAAAGAGTACACCTAAAAATACACCAAAGCATTTGCACGAACAGCAGTTCTCTTCTCTCCTGGCTACGAGTATGACAGTATCATCATGGCGTGGGTCTTCAAGTGGGTAAATTATAATTTCTCGTATGACTCCAGCTTCACCCACCGGAAGTATACTTCTTGGATAATTACTGTTATCCATTTTTAATTCAATTAAACCTGTTACGTCAGCTGTGTGAGGCACAGTAACTCTCTCTAACAATTTGAAAAAAAACTTGATATTACTCCCGTTTTATCGAAATAGATAATGGTTATCCTGTAGACAGATAAGATAAATCTGTAGGCGATGCACGGATTAATACCTAAATGAAAACACGCTGTTGCATTTTCGATGCTCGGCTCAGCGTCGAGTGTTGAAAGTCCAACACAACAATATTTTTTGGTATTTATTTGGTTGGCAGACATGTCTGTCTACCTGTTTTATTGAGGATATTTCCTAAACGACTGGACCGCTTGTGACGGGCATTTCACTGGCAGATAGGTGATGTGTATATAGAGATTATTTTTTAAACATGGACAATAAATCAAAACAACAACAAAACATTGAAATCACATGTTCCTTCCATTAACATAATTATGAAACAAACATTCACAACACAGATTCGTCAATTGTTTTTTGGGACATACCTACATAATTTGTGCTTCTATCCATACAAATAAATACAATAGAAGTGTTTGTAATGTCAAAAGAACAGATTTTGACTAATAATAGGTCTTTACCTATGAAATTGCCGTTTTGTATGAAAAAATTTAAATGAATTTTTTTCATGTATTTTTTATTTGTATTAATCGAAGTAATCACCCATGCAATCAATGCATCTTTGCCAACGCAGTGGCAGTTTTTTGATGCCCTTCTTAAAGAAATCAGCTGGACGGGAGGCAACAAATTCTTCAAAGGCATTTTGTACTGCCTCTCGGGTATTGAATTTTTTTCCCGCCAAGAAGTTATCCAAATTCTGGAAAAAGTAGTAGTCTGTAGGCGCAAGGTCTGGTGAGTAGGGCGGATGACGGAGAGCTTCCAACCCCAGTTCTTGCAACTTGGAGACCGTCTGCTGTGCAGTATGAGGTCGCGCGTTGTCGTGCAGGAGCAGCGGAGACGAGCGATTGACCAATGCTGGTTGGAGATGTGCCAGCTTCTCCATCATTGTGTTCAATTCTTCACAGTACACATCTGCAGTAATGCTCACCCCGTTTGGTAAGAAGCTGTGTTGAATCACACCGGCGCTAGACCACCAAACAGTGACCATCACTTTTCTTGGGGTAAGTTTTCGTTTAGGGCATTGTTTAGGTGCTGAACCAGGATCCAACCAACTTGCTGAGCGCTTGCGGTTATCAAACAGAATCCATTTTTCATCGCAGGTAACAATGCGGTTCAAAATTCCTTCATTTGTGTGTCTGTTGAGCAGTGCAAGGCACGTCTCGACGCGTACTTCGCGCTGGCGATCATTGAGTTCGTGGGGCACCCATTTGTCAAGCTTTTTTACCTTGCCAATTTGACGCAAATGGACCAATATTGTTTTGACGCTAACGTCGAAAGCTGCTGCTAATTCAGCCGTAGATTGTGTATCATCAGCTTCCACAATCGCCTTTAATTCGTCATTGTCGACCAAAGTCTTCGGACGACCGCGAGGTTCATTTTTCAGGTCGAAATTTCCAGAACGGAAGCGAGCAAACCAATAACAGGTAGTGCGTTGGTTTGTAGTGTTAGCTCCGTAAACGTCGTTGATGTTGCGTGCCGCTTGTGCCGCGTTGCTGCCACGACGGTACTCATATTCCATAATTACTCGAATTTTTAACGTATCCATGATGACGAAAAAGATTTAAATGCGATGAAAATGTAACACTAATCAATAAACAAATGACTACTTTTGGAAAAAAAAATCCATGTTTTTAAAATAAAATTAATTTGAAATTAGAATTCTTAGCCAAACAAAAAATATTTTGATTTGAAATGGCCAGTACTGCAGAACGGCAATTTCATAGGTAAAGACCTAATATATAGGGGAAAGGTGTACGAGATGATTCACATAAGGGAGAATGCTTGTAGTTTTTATGATATTCTACTTAGCGCGGTTGTAAAAACGTATATGCATAGTAAATTTATGTGTCTTATTGTTGTCATACTCAAAATTTTCTTTTTTTAAGATGTTTTATTATTATTTATCACATTTTTAAAACGTTGTCAAAGGATCATCTTGTACACCCCGGTGCCCAAGATGATCCTTGCGGTAGGGGCAAGACGATCCCAGGATCATGTTGCCCCCCTCCCATGTCGGGATTATCATAAGTTCTGGTAGAATTACCTAAATAAAACCATAATCAGAGTTCACTATATCTTTAACTATATGAAATCAAAATATCCTATTACAGATCTAATGAACCAGTCTTATTAATTAACAGTCAGTCTCAACTATAATTAAATTTCTAGAAAACAATCATCACAGAGATCAGTCGTATAGTCGTAAGTAATGCTTTAACAAAATTAAACATTCTTCTAAAGTAACTAAACTTATCTTCTAAAACTAATCTGGTAAAATAAATCTCACTATCCAAAATCAACATTTAAGAAAAATTAAAAACAATTAAAATGTCTTCACTACCTTTAACAAAGCAATAAATCTAGATTAAGCTCAAAAAAAGAACAAAAATATAGTTATAAGCGTCTTTTTCCTGGCGTTGTATTTCTACACCAATCGCATGTAAACTCATCATCATCGCTATCTATCCCTGCACAAGCTTCATGGCCCCATCTTTGGCATCCACAACATTTAATCCATCCCTCGCCCCTATCGTCTTTGGAAAATGTTTCCGTACAAAAAAGACTCTGACGCAATATTCTTCCTTTTATTTGACATTCCTTTGCCTACTCCCTTTTCTTTTTAGGATTAGTTTTTTTTTACATTTTGTTGTTTCTTATTTGTTTTTCTATTTTCTTTTTCCGTCTTTTTATTTCTTTCTTCTTCCTTCTGATTATGCTATTATGATCCGTGGGGATCATCTTGTACACCGTTAACATAATCATCTTGCCCCAACATAAACTTTTTTATTCAATGTTCGATAACATAACCTATGTGGTTTCAACCGTTACCATGCTGTTAAAAAAACAAAATAGAGCAATATTTATTTATTTATTTATTTATTTGGCTTACCAACAATTGAGTACACTCAAACAGTTATGGGTTACATTAAATCAAATCGGGTCAGGTGTATCAATCTCTTACAGGTAAGCACATCATGCACTACATATTGATTAAATGTATAATTTGATACACACAGAGCAATCGGGCTCCTCAGGCCAAATTAAAACTAAAAATTGAAATAAAACATTAAAATCACAGACAGAAACAAAGTTGAGGACGAAACAAAATTACTATCGAAAACCTAATTGAATTAAAATCATAATAAAATTAAAAGTTATACAAATTCAAAATAGTTATTAAAAATTAAATATAACAAAATCAAAATAATCATTCAACAGAATAGAATCAAAATAAATTAAATTGCATCATAATTAAAAACCTAAAAAATAATTTACAACGTAATCGAACTAAATTCATATGGATATCATAAGAAAATTAAAATAAAATCATAACCAACATTTAAATCAGTCAGAAACATAATTCCCCTTCCCCTCGGACCTCTGCAGAGAGTAGACGTGCCCAAGCCTTAGTTACTTTTTAAATTAAATTAAAAGTCAAAATTCTTACAAATAATCAATTGCAAAAATTAGGAGTGCATAAATATCGAGGAGTTCTTTTCTAATTACTGCGAGCCGTGAGTACGTTCCACACGCACACACTTAATAACGCCACAGTAAAGTTCAGTAAACACGTGGTTGCGAGACGCACGTGTAAGGAAGACAGAAAGTCGTCTGACATCAACGCGCAGAAAAGAGACAGCAGTAACTCCGCCAGCCTCGAACACAAACGGCGCGCTTACGCATCCTTTATACCAACACAAAGGTCTATGTAAACTGGACGGAAACTATAAAGCTTCGCCTTACTCGATAGCAGCAATCATAGCCTGACCCCTGTATTAGTTCATACATTTACTGCAAAAAATTGACCAGCGGCATTTCTGTAGGCCTGGTACTTGTATTTCGCACTCAGTACACCGCCACTATGCCACTAAATAGAACACCCCCCGTCTCTCCTTCCCCGCTGACGCTGACAGCAGCGCCTGGGAACGTGCGCAGCGCGACTTCTACGCTCTCCATGGCTACGAGTGACTCACCGCTGCAGCACTGCGAGTCGGAACCTAATCTTCATTCACTCGAGGTCAATGTCACGGAACGGAAGAAAAGAAAGTATAATGAAGAACCCTTAGATGTTACAGCACTGATTAAGGATATGTTCTCGACTTTCTCAAAAGAACAGGAAAAACGGTTTCAAGAATTAAAAACCAGTCTAGAAGTCATGTCGAGTAAATATGACGAGTTCTTGCTAAAAGTGTCCACTCTAGAGAAGGAAAGAAAAGAGGATAAAATCTTGATTAAAGAATTGGAGGAAAAACTGGAAGTGTCTGAGCGTAGGTCCCGTGGAGCAGGCATTGAAATTCGGAATATCCCTAAGCATAACGGCGAGACTAAAGAAAATCTTTGTAGCGATATTATGCAGCTCGGCAAGACTTTGAGTGTCAATATCGACTATTCAAATATTCGTGACGTTTATAGACTGAAATCGAAAGATGCATCTGATCCTGTTGTCGTGGACTTAACTTCCGTTTTACTAAAAGACAAAATTCTCAAGTCTGTCAAAAACTTCAATAAAACACGAGCTAAGGGAGAAAAGTTAAATACAACACATTTAAACCACTCAAGCCAACCGAAACCTCTTTTTATAACTGAAACACTAACTCACAAGACTCAGAGATTGTACTTTCTGGCCAGGCAGTTTAAAAAAAGCCACGGATATGACTTCTGCTGGACCACTAACGGGCTAGTTTATCTCAAAAAATCCGAAGACTCATCTCACATACGCATTAATCAAGACTCGGATCTGGATAAGTTAAGAAATTCAATATGACTAATCCAAGTAGTAATTCTCAGTTTCAGTTTGTTATTGATTTGTTTTTTATTGCATGTTTTTTTCTCTTTTAGATTTGTAAGATATTGTTGTTTACACTTTATCACACTATACAGAAATTATCCACTACTTTTTATAACGCATGTTTTCTTCTCAGTTCAAACTACAAGTTACTTTTGTTTACATTTTGCCACATTACACAGACATTTCACACTACACCTTAAAGACAACACATTCATTTATAAATCTACACACTACTATACTCACAGTATTTGCTACAAATCATCTCACACACAAACTATACATCTTGATCTCCAATCACACGGGCACTTAAACACATTCGAACCTTTTACATCCACACTCATGAATGACAAGTTTACATCAGCACGATCACGTTATATAAATACACACATAAAAACAATTGTGCACGCAAGCCATACTACATCTTATAAGTATTATAGAGCGTTCCAAAAACAATTCTGTAACCACGACTACCATTTCTTGAAATATTTTCTATTGACCTCAAATTCAATGATTTAATTAACTTAACTGAAAATATCGATAAGCTGTCTGTATCGCAGTCGCATGAAACAAATATTGAAAACTGTCATAAATTAATCTCAGTACACCCAGATCACTTACTAATCTTCACGTTAAACATACGCAGCATAAACTGTAACGTAGCTGGGCTTGAAGTCCTACTAACAAGAATGAAGTTAAAATGTGATATAATTATTCTCACTGAATGCTGGCTCTCGAGTTCCTCTGTTACACCAATTTTTACAGGCTATTCTCATGTCGGGACTAAGATAAACCCCAAACAAAATGATGGTGTAGTAATTTACTATAAGGAAAACCTTAGCGTAACAATAGAGGAGCCCCATATGCAAGAATGTAACTGCCTGGTCGCAAAAATCGAAAATCGTATTGCGATACTTGCCTTCTATCGGTCCCCCTCTTACAAAAACATTGATCACTTTCTCTCATCCCTAGACTCACTTCTAAACACAGTGTCAACCTATAAACAGATCCTTGTAATAGGCGATATTAACATAGATATTAATCCTAGTAAAATAAACCTAAACGGGGAACGTTACCTGACTTTGGCGGCTTCTCATGGCCTCTTACCAGCTCACACTCTCATAACTCGATATGAAAGCAATTCTTGTCTAGACCATGCGTTAATAAAGACCAATTATCCAGTCACTACTCTAGTCCCACAAACAACCCTAACTGATCACTACCCTGTCTTGGTGAGTGTGACTGCTAAGAAAACGCGCCAATATGCAGTAACAACAATAACAAAAATTGACTACAAAAACCTTGAGCAGGATCTTAAAAAAATTAACTTTGATCCAATTTTTCACTTATCGAACCCAAACCTATCTTTAAACTATTTTACAAACTCTCTTCAACACGCTATTATAAACAACACTAAACTTATTACCTTATCTAAACGTCACCAAATCATTAAACCGTGGATGACACAGGGGTTGCTACGATGCGCCAGAAATAGAGATAACATGCATATGAAATCGAAGCTTGCACCAAACAATTATATTCTAAAAGTGACATACACGCGGTACAGAAATTTTTGCAATGCGTTGCTAAGAAAGGTTAAGATAGAGTATGAAAAAAACCAACTACAAAACGCACAACAAGATAATAAAAAACTGTGGAAAGCAATTAAAGAGATCACAAACACATCAAGAATAATTAACCATCCGAAAGAACTGCTAATGCTATCAACGTCTCCTGAAAGTTCATTGAATGAAGTAAATCGACACTTTATAAACGTAGGAAGTTCGCTAGCAAACAAAATACACCAACAAAACACGCATACGATAAACAACACTCAAACCAATACAGCCACACCTACCAATAATCCGCATTCATTTGCTCTCATAAACACAACTGAAGAGGAGGTAGAACGCCTCATCCTCAATTCAAAATTAGACAGCGCTTGTGGTGGAGACAATATTAGTAATAAATTTTTGAAATCTTATAGAAACATCATCGTACCACCTCTTACAAAGATCTTAAATGACTGTCTGCAAAATGGAGTGTTCCCTGACGCTTTAAAAAAAGCAGAAGTTTGCCCAATCTATAAGAGTGGGGACAGAAATCGTATCAGTAACTACCGACCTATATCTATTCTACCAGCAATATCCAAAATACTAGAAAAACTTATAAACCTACGACTAGTTAAATATTTGGAAAATAATAAACTGCTTTCAGCTAACCAATTTGGTTTTCGTCAAGGAAAATCAACTGAGCAAGCCGTAAATAAACTTATTAACTTTGTTACTTCCAATTTAGATAACAAGAAAAAATGTCTTACTATTTTTCTAGATCTTGCAAAGGCATTTGATACGATTTCTGTTTCCCTCCTACTAGAGAAACTTGAAAGACTGGGAATCAGAGGTACACAGCTGAAACTTTTTACTAGTTACCTGAGTGAAAGGTCTCAGTGTGTTCGTGTGGGAAACTGTAAAAGTTCTCACCTTCAGGTTACACATGGGGTACCACAAGGTAGCATACTGGGACCTACCTTATTTATTGTGTACATAAATGATCTCACGAGTCTCGATCTCACCCATGGTGAAATCATATCTTTTGCAGACGATACTGCTCTCTCATTTGCTGCCGATACGTGGGAAGAGGCTTTTGGTGCTGCTCAGAAGGGCTTCGATATCGTGGGAAAGTGGCTTCAGAGTAATATCCTTACATTAAATGTGGACAAAACAAAGTACATCTGCTTTAGCATAAAAAATGTAACTGGAGATAGCATCATGGGAAGCATCATTTCGCACGAGTGCCACCATGGGAAAAATTGCAAGTGTACTTTACTGGAACGCGTGCACACAATAAAATATCTAGGAGTTAACATAGACGTTAATCTCAATTTTAAGGAGCACGTTAGGCTGCTATGCTGTAGACTCCGAAAACTCATTTATGTTTTTAAAAACTTGAGGCACATCGCTGAATTCAAGTTGTTAAAGCAGATATACTATTCTCTCTGTCAATCGCTTCTAACATATTGTCTATCATCTTGGGGAGGGACATCAAAAACCACTATTAAGTCTATCGAGGTCGCCCAGCGTGCAATACTGAAAGTCGCGACGTTCAAGCCAATCCGATTCTCTACAACAACACTATACCAAAATTGGGAGGTCATGACCGTAAGACAATTATACATACAAAGCGTTGTCCTATTACAACACAATAAACTACTATACAACCCACAAATACTCCATAAACGAAGAAAAGACTTAGTATGCGAAAGAACTATGCCGTTTAAAACTAAATTTAGTCAACGCTTTGCGCTCTTCATCGGTCCACTAATTTACAATAGGTTAAACAGAATCCTTAACATATACCCCTTAACAAAAATGCAATGCAAAAAGAAACTAACCGAACACCTCAAAAGACTTACCTATGAACAGACTGAACTTCTTCTACACATAGCATCATAATATAAAACAAATGAAACACAATATAACACACATACATCTCTCACACCAAACACACACACAACACCATATACATCCTCTTACACATCAGACACGTACATACTCATCTCACACAAATAAGAGGTCATGCAATCACTATACAACTTTATTCTATTTTCTCTTTTTATATAAACTCATACATATTTTTTTGTTTCCCTAATACTTAATTAAATTTTATTGTAAGTTTTTATTTCTACATGTACAAGACACAAATTTTAATGCTATCACGCTAACGGCTACTTTGAATGTATAATACTCGAGGGGGTTGGCGCTGATATCCGAAATACAGGCTCTGCCTAGTTCGGATACAGATGACTACACCATTTATACTAACCTAATTTAGCCTGTCACGAAAACTTGTATTCTATGCCTAAGTTTCTTTAAATAAACATTATTATTATTATTATTATTATTATAATTAGAATGGAATTAAACATAATTATATTTAAAATAAAAACATAAATATTTTTTTACCTAATAACATCCTTGAATTACAGTCATACAGGTATTATTATCAAACTAAATTGCAGACAGAATTAAAATCGAAATCATAAAAAGGATTAAAATACAAATTGAATATAAAGACAAATATGTAACCAAAACAAGTTCACAGAAAGATTTCACACATTATTTAATTAATTTTATAATACTTCTGAACTTATTAAGTGAGTCCGAGTGCACATCGACCAGATCACTGCAGTTGTTTAATAATTTGCACAGACGGGGTATAGGAGAGTTAGCACCTAGAACGGTTCTGCGCAAAGGAGGACGTAAAGGGGTTATAGGAGCTCGTGGATTTTTTGTAGGCACACGAAGTTTGAACCTGCTCAACAATTGCGGACAGTCAACTTGATATCGCAGAACCTTGAATAAAAATGTTGCATCTAATAAATCTCTTCTTTTTTGTAGGGATATCATTTTGAAATGCAGGAGTCTCTCTTTATACGACCGTTTCTTTTTAGCTATTCCGGAAGAATAAGCCAAGTGCCACAGAAAACGTTTTTGGACCCTTTCTAATCTGAGTGTGTGGGTGGCATAATGAGGTCGCCATACAGTGCTGCAATATTCCAATGTGCTACGGACCAAACAATTATAAAGTAAGATTTTAGTCCTACAGTGACGAAAGCAGGTTACATTCCTTATTACAAACCCAAGCATTCTAGAGGCTTTTTTAACTACGTTTTCAATGTGGGGTAAAAATGTTAACTGCCTATCGAATAAAACCCCTAAATCCCTCATCTGCTCCACTTCCTGTACAGAGGTCCCACATATATAATATGCGGATTGTGTTACATTTATTTTTCTGGTAAATTTGACATGGTAGCACTTCTTGATATTTAAGCTCATACCATTATCATCACACCACTTCACTAGCGTATCAATATCACTCTGCAGAAGTTCAACATCAAGATCTGATTCAATAAGTCTGCAAAATTTTAAATCGTCAGCATACATGAAACACGCAGAGAATTTAAGTTCATTTGCGAGATCATTGACAAATAAGTTGAACATGACTGGACCAATATGTGATCCCTGGGGAACACCAGATGTAACCTTGTAGGAGCCTGATCGGTAACCATTGAGGGCAACAAAGAAGGTTCGACCTTCAAGATAGGATCTAAACCAATCAAGGAGAAAGCCAGTGATACCGTAAGCGTTTAATTTATACAGTAGTATATTGTGCGGAACGCGATCAAAGGCCCTACTAAAATCGGTGTATATCACGTCTACCTGTTTGCCCGAGTCAATGGCACTAACCAGGGTTTCCGTGAAAGTCACTAGGTTCGTGCATGTAGATCTGGAACTCACAAAGCCGTGTTGAGAGTTACTGAGGTAAAGTTTCAAATGAGACTGAATATAGGGACAAATCAAGGATTCGAAGACTTTAGCGAAGGTAGACAATATTGAAATTGGTCTATAGTTACCTACATAGTCACGATCGTTGCTTTTATGAATTGGTACCACCTGCGCTACCTTCCAAAAATTTGGGAAAGTGCCCGTGGCAAGTGACCTATTAAATATTTGTAGCAGGGGAGCCACCAGAGACGAAGCACACATAGAAACAAAATAAGGGGGGATCCCGTCAGGTCCAGCGCCTTTTCGACGATCCAGAGCTTTCAATTTGTTGAGCAAGGTATCAATATCAATTTTAGGAGCTGTCAAAGGTAAACTGGAAGCTAACATTTTCTGAATGTATTCTGATGGAGGTGAATGATGAGTCACGTTTTGTTGACTGTACATTGCAGAAAAATGAGCAGCAAACATTTCTGATATACTGACGCCGTCTGAAGATGATGTAATGCCGTCAGTCATTGTTAAGGGATAAGAACTAGTTCCACCTCGCTTGTCCTTAATATAAGCCCAAAATCGTTTTGGATCCTTGGCTATGACAGTCTCTAGGTCACTGACATACTTACTGTAGCAAGAGGTAGCCAGAACAGAGCACCGCTTACTCAGCAGTTTCAATTCGAGCTCATCCATGGGATTTTTATAGATTCTATATCGCTGGCGAACCTTTTCCTTTTCTCTTAAGGTTCTTATTAATTTTTTATCGAACCAAGGCGGGTGCGTCCTATGTTTACGTTTACTATAATATTGTTAATTTTGTCGTAGAACACACTGACCATGTCATTCACATCGTGTGTATCACCAAATAAAAGGTTCCAGTCAATCTCACTTAAGCTTTTATGAATTGCATTATAATCTATTTTGAAAAAAATTACTCTTTTGTTACTGTTATAAGGAAGTCTTGTGTCATTATATGAATTTAAGTTAATTTCAATAGGGGGATGAAAAGGGTCAATTATACTTAAGGGATTTGGAGCAGAACATGCGGAACCGGAAGTTAAGTCAGTCAACACAAGGTCAAGTATGCGTCCTGACTTATTTGTTATACTGTTGAGTTGTATTAACTTGTTTATATGACTAAAATCAGTTAGCACATGACCGATACCCGGAGCCATATAGCCACTATCGGACTCACTTACCAAGTTCCAATCAATATTTCCTAAGTTAAAGTCACCAACTATACACAGCTTCGAACCTGACTGTACAAGTATGGTATTACAGGAATCCAAGAAGTGTTCTAGGGTTGAACGAAGTACTGGTGGAGGCAAATAAACTGCGCACAGAGCCAGTTGACGAACAGACTTTGTAATTGAAATGTCAATAATTACCCACAAATCCTCACAGTTGCTTTCCCATTGAAACATGCGTTTTGAATTTAAACCCCTTAATACGGCTATCAGAACACCCCCTCCATCTTTTTTTCTGTTACACCTATCTCGCCTGTAGACCACATATCTATTATCAAATAGCTCTGAACTCATCACAGAATCATTTAACCATGTCTCGGTTAATATTATTACGTCATAGTTTTCACAAGAAACTTGACGATAAAAATTATGACATTTAGTGCGTAAGCCTCGAGTGTTTTGGTAATATATCTTTAAGTCCGAGAATGATAAACATATTATATTTACTGTTACGTTGACTAAAAACAAAAACTAAAATTAAACCAGCTTATCCAGTGTATCCTTATTCCTGATTAGAATATGTTCTGATTCCTGTGCCTTCCGCATGAATATTCGACCACCCCGCACCCAGACAAATTGATACCCAATCTCCTTGGCTTTCATCCTAGCGGCAGCATGGAGTGACTTGTTGGTAGTCGACAGATGCTCTGTAATGTAGATCGGGGATTTAGGCCCGGTGTATCCCAAGTGGTTCGTATTTAATTTGTTGTCTGGATTCGACTTGTTAAATTTTATCGTTGCTGCGAGAAATTGGTCACGACTGCGAGGGGAAGCAAGCTGAACTACAACCGCACGCGGACGGGTATTGCTGGCATTTTGTTTTGCGACTCTTGTACAATGCTTAATATCGTTGTCTTGAATGCCGCTTCCTACAATTTTAGATAATTGGGATACAATATCTATCAAATTTTCGTGCTTTTTCTCTGGCAGGCACTGAATTTCCACGTTGTTTGCGCGGGTTTGCTGTTCCAGTTGATTTATGCGTGAAGATAAATCGCTCATACACACCCTTATCTCCGAGTTTTCCCTTCGCAACTCTTTCATATTTTCCTCAGACGCTGTATACTTTTTTATAAGATCTTCGTATTGGGTGTTCATAAATGCCATAGATTTATCCATGCTGTCTATTTGATCTCTAATTGGTTGCAGGTGTTGGTTTAGGGTAAGTTTCATATTTTCTATGAACTTGGTAAGCATCTCATTTTGTGCCTTATTAATTGATTCATGAATAAGTTGACGAATGTCGTCAGGTGCTAAGACCACTTCAACAGGCGCTTGAGGTGGAGAACCAATGGCTTGCCTCTTATTGCCTCTGGTAGTAGAGATGTTACGCAAAGGAGTATTATCAGATTTGGCAAGCTTCGGTCCCAGATTTAGGCATTCAGGACAGTGCCACTCAGCAGGTACCTTAAAATCATCAGGCAACGAGAGACAATTATAATGATATGCCTTAAGACATTTAACGCATTTCGCGTGCTTTCCATTATCCGTCGCCTGATTACAACATCCCCATAACAGTCCAGAACTCATCGACTTAACGGAATGATCTGCCATTATAATATCGCAACTTTTCGTTGTAAAGCAAACAAACGATTAAGACGTATATTCTTAACTTTGTAGCGATCCGTTGCTCTGCAAACGTAGCCGGCCGCGCGAAAAAGCTCGTCGCTTACGCGTTTCGTTGAATCACTTTTTAAATATTGTCCGAGGCGGTTGATTGTAACGTATTAGAAATGTTATTTACAATTATTGTAGTATTAAAACACTTCACCAACTAAGTTCACAATGCAATTGTCCACTGATAACTGTAACTTTGTATTTCTAATCACAGATAAGAATATAAGCGTTTTTTCACAATTTTAAAACAATTTCAAACACGGAGCGAGTTGTACCGAGACGATGACGACGATAGTTTTTTTTTTGAATATGAATATTTTTTTATAATATCCAAAGCTAGCTAATACAACAGCCTCTACAATTAAGCACCTAGAACACATTAGACATAAACTTAAAGTCAACCTTACCTTAGATCAAAGTCAGGCAACATTTGTTTTCTTCCTCAAAAAATTTGATTGTGACTCACGACGCCATTATGTTTGACTGAGGCGGGGGAATATCGGGAACTACATTTTACCAATAAAAACAAGTAGATGACGCTACTGGTTTCGTTGCAATCTAAAAGGATCATCTTCCCTCAACGGATCATCTCGTACACCTTTCCCCTATATGAGAGTTTATACGTTAGTTGTGCCAACAACATAATTTAAAATAAATTGTTTGTATATCTATATGTTTGTCCGAGATAATCTCTGAAAAGGCTGGATCGATTTTGAAAAGGATTTCGTATTCGCAGATAGCTGATGTTCTAAGGATTAAGTTAGGCTATTTTATAACTTTATTTTACAAAAGGTTCCGTGCTAAATTTAGTACCTTAGATATTTTGTTTAATTCCACAATCCGTCAGATTAAATAAACAAAAGAAAAACGAAAACGAAGTTATGCGATTTTTTCTTGGGATTTTATTTTAGGCAGGCATATTATTAAGTTGACTCAATTCATTTCAGTACTAAAAATCCAATAACAGTTATTGATCCGACTTGTACCTTGTACAGAGGCCAGTACATCAAGCTACCCCAATCTGTCAAATTTCTTCATGTTCAATTGGGAAAATTAGACGGTACAAGACATTACAAAAAATCAATTCTAGCCGCTCTTAGAAATTTAGATCTAGATAATATACGGAAGAATAATAAAATTCTATACTTACTGTAATAAAGTGTAGGATAAATGTTATTTTTGTTCCGTATCATAATATGATATGATACAATACTTTTATTATATTTCTACATAAATATCATTATTATATATTAGTATTTAGAAGATAAAAGAACATGTCGCTAAAATTAGTACAATTTTTTTAGCTTCAATTTAATATTTTAGTACAGTCTCCGGCACGTAAGTTGGCAAGGTTTTGGCGTAGTGGGGGTAAGTTCGCGCATCGTGCACTTAGTGGAACAAAAAAGTGGTGACTTTTATTGATCGTCATTATTTTATGGTTATTGCCATCTATATCCATCCATCATCATGTTATTTAATAATATCTGATTAGAAGAAAGTGAAAGAAGGGAGTGGAATTCGTTAAGGAAAGTATGCTCAAAAAGTATGCGAAAAAAGGCATACCTTTTTTCGCCTTAATTTTTTAATTTAAAACTACAACAATAATTTTTTAAATTTTAAATTTGGACGATAAAAATCTTTCAATAATCTGTCATGAATCGACAGATGAATCTGTCGACAAAACCCGTTTCTACGCGTGCAGATACATTATTAACCTGTTATATGAGTGTCAATTAATAAGTACCTTTATTTTTTTGTTAACGGGTGGAAGCCTTCAAAAGGCGCCTGGACTTTTGGGGAAAATACCAGGGATTGTGGGATACTTACCTCACTAAAACCACCCCGGTGATCACCATCAGCACATGGAAGGGGTTGCCTCTGTTACCTCTTAGTAGACCACTCCGGGATCCCCTCTGCGCAACGCCTGTTAGGGCACATCCCTTGAGGAGACGGTTAATTCATAAATACCTACCCAAATACAGACATGGTTTTGACTAAAAGACTAGTAATGCATGTCAAGTAAACGCGTCAAGGACACCTTTTACCACGATACTTTGTTTGATCATGTTAGCGACACTGCCCTTATCTTTCTTGAAATATTAGAATACATTGGTAGAAGGGCGAGAACGACATCGATTGCAGCGTTATCAGTCGGGGACGTTTTTGTAATTAGTTATTGTGTCACAAGCAGCCTAGGAAGCAGGTTTATTCAATAAAAAGAAATGGATGGCCAGCCGATAAGGGTTTTTCGAGCGGATGAAGCTGGAGTCATACGAGAAACGATACTTTACCCACACGAAGAGCCACCGGGGCCACGTTATGACGGAGCTGCCATTGCTGCGAGAGAAAAGGATACCGGATGTTGTTCGCCTCAATGCTGTACTGATTGTTGGGCAGAAATGTGCATGCGTATATTTGTCAGATTGTTTGTTATTTTAATAATAGTGGGCATAATATTATTCTTTTCACTTTTTTATTCCAAGTAGGTACTTGATTTAATTTATTTTGTCATTTGTGGTACTTACAGTAATTAAAGTATTTGGCCACTTGTTTTTAACCTAAAGTAAATTTTCTGTTAACATATTAATATGCGTGAAATATAAAATTTCATACTCTCTAAAATGCGTGTGCGGTCATGTTTTGTTTATATAAGCACAAATTGTGTCACAAAAAGCAATGGACGAAGCTGTTGTAAAAGCAACTCACAATTGCAATGGTTGTTGGATTTACCGACCAGATGGACTTCCAAAACCTTAGAAGAGAAGTTAATACCCGACGGCGGCTCTGATGAGATATAAGCTGCAGTAGAAACTGAAGTGATGGGAGCGATGAAAGGTGCGCACGCGCCGACTGAGTCAGAAAAGGATGAAAATACCTGCACTGGTCTGTACCGGTACTGTCTTTGCCTATTGTATAGACTCAGTGATTTTTTTGGTACTGGTAAAGGGTAAGGGGGCTTTAGTTAAAGTACCTTTTCAATTATAGTGGAAAAAGTAAAAGTTGTTATTTTATTGATTGACTTGATTACTCTTACAAGGAAATAAGATTTTATGAAAGGTATGTTTAACAAGTTGGACGCCAAATGACCGACAAACAATACATTTTCCATTGTGTCTCGTTGTTTGGCAGTTAAGGTGTTAAGGGACACGACACAGTTTTTTTTCCATGTTTCAAAAGTCTCACAATGGGCCTTGTTCGCGACCAATGTGTCACCAAAACTTTTAAAGTGAAAATAGTAAAAGTCCTTAAATTCCCTTTTTTGAACGTCAATTATTAACGAAACACATAATGTGTGCTACTACAGTTGTCAAAATATAAAAGGCCCGTTTTGACATTTGTTATCGCGACGTAACTAGTGAAGTAACCATACGACTCGGTACTCGATACTCACGATAAATCGATTTGAGTATTTGATCGATTTGATTATGTATTGTAAAGTGCATTGGTTTAAAAGTTCCGATTAGAAAATTTAACTTAAACTTTAATACTGAAGGTATTTTGAAATGATTTGTACCACGAAAGGTCAATTTGCTATTTTTAGTTACAATAACATCATTTCATTTGTAGATCTTTGACAGTCGTTACGGGTAGTCAGAAACCCGAAAGTCTGACAACCAGTCTTACCAAGGGGTATCGTGTTGCCCAGTAACTGGGTTGTGGAGGTCAGATAGGCAGTCGCTCCATGTAAAATACTGGTATTCAGCTGCATCCGGTTAGACTGGTAGCCGACCCCAACATAGTTGGGAAAAGGCTAGGCAGATGAGTTACAATAACATTCACTCAATCACAAAAAAATACAAAAAAAAAGGGAAAGTGTTTGAATCTTCACTCAACCAAAGTCAAAGTCTTTGGCAAATGTCAAAATGGACCTTTTATGTTTTGACTACTATAGGAGAAAGGGACATCGACGCACATCCTGAAACCCTGATTTCAGAATCATGTGGGTACGGAACCAATGGTTTCAGTTTATTCTTGGGTCGATGTCCTTGTACTCTGTGTAGCAAAGTAGGGAGTATTTTAGTAAATAACGCTTTATGTATTACGAAGAAAAATAAAATAGATGTACAAAATGTGTAATCTTATCCATACAAAAGCGAATCCCTAGTTCCCTTGGTCTCGTCGTAACTTGAGAAAGAATTTACCGATTTCATTTATCTTTTTTTAAGCGTTCTTACTGAAATTAGAATTAGGACAATTGCACTGAATTTTTTTAAATTTCAGAAAACTTAACGACTATTTTAACGTCGTGCATTTGACCGTTCACGTGAAATGTAAAATTTAACCACTGGGCGCAGTTAGTTAACTAAAACAATTAATAAAATTAAGTTCCGAATCATAAAGCAAGATACCCTTACACATTCCCGGAAAACAGTAATCGCTTTTTTAACACTTATGAGGGTTATTATTAGTGCGATTGTCATTACTACATCAAGAAAACCCATCCTACTAAGAACTGTTTTTCTTTCTTATTTCTATACATAGCAAAGCTGAAGAGGTTGGAGCTTATTGATTCAACGCGAAAATTTCTAGATTGACAAGTCGGATTTGAAAAAATCTTATTACATTCGATTACCCAGTTCTTGAGGTAGGTTATAGACTATTTAAAATCATGCTACAACCCTAAAGGGACGGGTAAAACCGCGGGGCCCAGCTAGTACAACAATATTTTGTACTGAGCATTCGCTATCTGATTATGCTGATATTAGCAACTATTTACGACATTAAAGTCACTGTCTTGCGTTCAAGGTTCTGATCAGAAAATATTCTTATCGTTCAAAATATCTAACCTTATATATTAGAAAAGATCAGACTGATAGCATAAATGATTATTGTAAATGCACATTACTTAAGATAAGATATTTTATATGCATAAAACATGGTATACAAGGTGTTACAGAAAAACATTAGATCAGACATGTTTTGCTTAATATTAAAGCAAAGTTTTATTAAGTACTAAAAGTATTATTATCAAATCAGTTATTGATACGGTTGTAGGCGGAGTTAATTTAGCTAGACGTTAACATAGACTGAACACAATATTCGTTGAGACTTACAGATAATAGATTAATTTTGTAGACAAAGGGTTATCGCCCGGCTTGTTGCCAAACTCAAGTGGTAGTAACATGGGTGGGGCACGTTGCTCACAGGTTCTCCCGTGGTGATGGAACACGCCATGTGAGTAGACATTAGGTGAACCGACAGTCAGGTAAACAGACATACAAACATATATTTAGAAAGTAACGTAAAATTTCTCAGTCTAAAACAAAAAGCAGCTTGTTTGTGTTTTTTAACAAATCCTGGATGACTAGGACTTTGTAATCGAAAAAGGTTATATATGTATATGTTTTATAAAATCCGACTAAAAGGTACAGAAGCAAGTACATTTTAACAAAAAGTGGTAAAATGAATGCTATGCCTACTACGCACAAAACAACACAAACTCAAATAACAACACGTATACAGAGGGCACACAACATTTCACCAACACAGTCGCACGAACAGCAATCGGCATCGTCTTCTTTCGTTGCTACGGCGGAACCAACATGACATGGCTCCGGTGGCTCTTCTTGCATGTAAAGTATAGTTTCTCTTATGACTCCAACTTCATCCACTCGAAAAACCCTTTTTGGATTGCTATTATCCATTTTTAATTTTAAATAACCCAGCTGCTTTGGTAGTGTTTGACACGATAACTTATATATACGAATGATTTAAAAGAATACGTGTTATTATTGTTCCGTTTTGTCTAAATTGATAATGATTGTCAACATAGTAAACGATGACTAGATACATCGACATATAGTAAAATTGTAGCCGATGTCTGTGCGTAGGACAAATTTGAGAAAACTTATGGCTATCATTTGAACTGTCAGCTAATTACAGAAGCTTTTGGTCAGCTCCAAAATGTGTTTTGTCAGCAAACATAGTGAGCTGCAGCCTTAGAGCTGCTATCTTTAATCAGCAAGTAATGTGATCTTGCACAGCCGTTAAAATAATTTCATAGGAAAGTCAATTTATCTGAGCAACAGAAGTTATAGAGCAGCAAATCGTGATTGGGTTTTTATCAAATTTCTGAACAATACATATATGTAAGCGGTTGATTTAGTAATACCTACAACTATCATACTACACTAATCCACTTATGGTTTTGCCGTAATCTAGTTACTGCGGACATTTTCGATGTTTACATTAACAAGGTAACTAAATATCTACTTATTTTCTAATAATCCTTCATTTAGTTGCTGACCTGGCACAATAAATTCCAAACCATAGATGGTATTTTATGTACATGTTTATGTATATTAAAAAATAACAATTAATTACTAGCCAAACTCAAAATAAGGAATAAAAGCAAAAAATACAAAAAAATATTTTTAGTATTTTTGGTTTTTTATTTGCGTGTCTCATGATTGTTACGCAAAAACTGTTGCATGAAATCGGATGCCATTTTCACAGTTATCTTGTTGCAGGTCCAACTTAAGATCTGGTATAAATAAATAAAATAAATAATGCTGGACAATCCACACAGCATCATCTAGCCCCAAGCTAAGCAGAGATTGTGTTATGGGTACTAGATGAGTGATATACTTAATAAAATACATTAAATAGATAGATATTATTTTTTTATACATAGCAAATACCCATAACATCCGGAACAATTTTTTGTAGATCGTACAAACATTTGTCCCAAGGCGGGAATCGAACCCGTGACCTCCTGAATTTCGCCCACCGCGCCACATCGGTCGTCAATATATATATATATATATGTATATACCTATGTTATGTATCATCTTATTAGTTATCATCTTATTACTGCAAAATTGGAATCCATAGGAGGTTCAGAGATACCGTCTTCTTTTTTCATATTTGAAAGAAAATAAAAAGGAAAGAACCATTTATTCAGCACAGGCTCAGGCACACAACGACACAAAAAAAAACGCTGGCTTTCAACTGGACCTGAGGTGAGATGCGGACGTAAAACACTTGTATAGCATGACGTGAGTATGTGAAATAAATTATTATGTAATTAATACATAGGTATAGATAGTTTAATGTCAGTAAAACGTGAAGTGTGAGATCAGGGAAAAATAAAATATGTTGGAGACAGACGCACTAGATTATGGGTTCAAACCTGGGTCACATTGGTCAAGTACCAATACTATAGGCCTTGGCTTTGGTTTGTGAGGGTAACGCCCAGTCCATTCTTTATCCGTCTATGGTTAGGTCGATGCCATTACAGTGCATAGTTGCTTAGTTTTATTTTTAACAAAAATAGAAACTATTACCTAGTTTGTATGGTAACTTTGAAAAATATCGCTATGCCTAGCACACACAAAATAATACAAACTCTGACAATAACACGTACACAGAAATCACACAAGAACTCGCCTATACAGTCGCACAGCGCGACACAGCAATGGGCTTCCTTTTCTCTAGTAACAACAATATAGCGGTTACGACGTCCATCTTCTTGTAGGTAAACTATGGTTTCTCGAAGGACTCTATCTTCATTCGCTTGAAATATCCTTACTGGATGATTAATATCCATTTTATATTTATGTAGGTACTTAATATAACTTGCTGCTTCGGTTGTGTAAGACACAATAACTTACATAGAGTAATGTTACTTGATAAATAGGCTTGATCTGTTCTGACATTTGCACTATAACCGGACGATAATACTGTTACGTACGTAATGTTTACACAGATTTGAATGATTCATCACAAACTTGATACTTAATCCTGCCCTTTAGAGATATTATTATTTCCTTTATTCTTTTTTACACTTACTAAATACTTTTTTAAATATTTAAATTATAAAAGAAAAACATTTAAAAATAGTAGCCCACCAGCATCGGGAACAGGGTCATTATAATATTATTATTATACTGGTTTTATTATAAATTAAGTAGCTGGTGTTAGCCTACTGTACATTTTGCTGAGTAATTTCCATTTGACATTAAAAACTTCAAATCATGACTTCGTCTTTGATTTTTAGGACGAATATATTCCGCAGATCCTAAGCCACATGTCTACCCATTGCTCTCCCTGCCTATATCTTTAAAAAGTTATTTGACATCTTACCTCCTCGTTCATCTTCCATCACTTTTATTCCTCTTACATCTTTCTTGATGAATCCTATAAATGTGCCACCAACACCTCATAGTTATAGCTTCTCATCTGCCTAGCCTTTTCCCAACTATGTTGGGGTCGGCTTCCAGTCTAACCGGATGCAGCTGAATACCAGTGTTTTACATGGAGCGACTGCCTATCTGACCTCAACAACCCAGTTACTGTGCAACACGATACCCGTTGGTAAGACTGGTTGTCAGACTTTCGGGTTTCTGGCTACCCGTAACGACTGTCAAAGATCTACAAATGACAACCGGGACCCACGGCTTAACGTGTTTTCCGAGGCACGAGCTCATATTTAGTATGGTTATAGCTTCTAAGAAATTAACTTACGAGACATTAAAAAATGTAACATAGGTTATATAAAAGCTAAAGTTACTGTTTTAATCACAAGTTTTTGGTATTTATGCTGAAACACTTTCATCAATTTTAATATTAAGAAAGCAAACAAATATTTTTAAGGGTTACATTAAGATGTAATCAACTCAAAATATTTACAAAGGTCAGAAGCAAGATATTATTATGTTAAATCACTGTATTTAATTCTAAAAAGGTTTATTGATATTTGCCTGGATATTCACCAGAAAAGCTGTGAAATTGTGGCATGTTCCCTTACCGCCGTATGTATTGCTTTTATTCTTTCTCTCAATCAAGGTGAAGCTCAAAGTATTACACATATGGGGTGTGTTCGAGCTGTTTAGTGGCAACGTTGCATGCCATTATGTTGGTACTATTATATGCTACGTGAGCGGGTTGAAATGTGGTACAAATATGTACCCATGTCTTAATACTGGTTGGAAATGTGAAGCTTAAAATCCAATGACAAAAGTCAATGGCCTTTTGACTTTAATGGCACAAAATGGCCGATAAATTACTTTGATAGACCTTTCATACGTGAATGTATGTGGTATACAATGCAGGAAGGATTCGTTCGCAATTAAATAATGTTTTTAGCAATTCAATATCTATTGGATAAGTGCCAACTCCTAGACTACACTAAGAACTAGATCATCAGTTTATGATGTTAATAGTGACACGAATCAGGAAAACCGCACCACCTCAAAAGTTAAGTTACACTGCCATCTGTTTGAAATGTATGGAAGTTGTAACAGGAAAAAAAATAATTTGCAATAAAAAAAATATTGAGGTCAATAATCTAAATAAAAGCTGTCCTATCTTTTAAGTTTGACCAAAACACAAACAGTAAGCCAAATTTTATTAAAATCGGATCAGTAGCTTAGGAGTCCATAGCGGACAAACAACGTGACACGTTATTTATATATATTAAGATTATGTAACATATAAAATTAGATTTGTTGCTGGTTCGTTATTCTAATCTCACATACAAAACAGAACATATAACTGACACATTTCAATAGCACCTTTTTTACCTTCAACCGTACTAGTGTAGTTATATTACCTTACTATATACCTTATACCTATATACCTTCGTACGCTTTCATCTTGAGCTGATCTCCCACGTAAATAAATAAATAAATAATAATAAATTTGTTATTTTCATGAACTTAATACAACATTGTTAACCATGTTAATCTTGTCTATTTATTGAGGTATTGTCTCGAGAAATAATTTGGAAGATAATACTATAATTTGGTCGCAATCTCTGTCCCGATGCAGTACAAATGCCTCTGCTCGTACAAAGAAGGTAGGTACGAGCATTAATCACCGTAGTTGATAATGGTGGGTTGGCGATTTCAGACTTAAGTTGTTTCCTCATGATGTTTCCTTCACTAATGTCAGTTTGAGTACCTCGTTGTTCTAGTGGCCACAAGCACTACTGCTGAGCATTAGGTCCTGGGTTGGATACCCGGGTTGGGCATAGTGTCGTTGGATTTTTAATCTGGAATTTCCCAGTAGCAGCCCGGAGTCTGGATTTATGCCCGGTTGATGGCACTAGGCTTGCGCCCTATAACATGGGACTTAAAATGGGTGCATCTCTGCCCAACTCTTCGGGGAATACGGGCGCGATGATTATGTCAGTGATGTTTAAGATAAACGTATATCGTTCTATCCGCCATTTTGAAATAATATCTATGGAACGAAATTAACTCTTTGTCTATGAAATTAACCTTTTGTCTATGGAACTAATCCTTAACCGATGGAATTAGTTTCTTGTAGTCACCTAGACACAACAGATATTGTGCGGTGTCTATGGTTGGGGTTGGTAAAAACTAACTCCACCTACAACCATGTCAATAAATGATTTTATAATAAATGAACGGCATATTTTTAGTATCTAATTACTATTATGCGTTTGTAAATCCGTTTTTTCTCTCTCTTTATTTCATATTTATTTTATTAAAACATACAAAATGTCTGCCAAAATGCATAATCAGTTTAATACTACCAAACATTCTAATCTCTGTTAATCTGTAAACGTTTATATTTTGAACGATAACAATATTTTATTATCAGAACCTTGAACGCAAGACATTGACGTTACTAATGTCCTAAACAGTTAAGGATCCCCATAATGAGATAACGATTCAGTACAAAATATTTTTGTGTGAGCACAACCCCTAAGGGTCATAGCGTGATGTTAACTAGTCAATAACATTTCAGTTAACGCTTTCATTAATTTCACACCTTATTAAATTTCTCTACTGTGGGCCGTATTTGAAAATATATCTAAATAATTATAAGATTCTTTAGTAGTAAGCTCTAAAAAGCTCAAGCTCTTCAGTTTTATTATATTATAGTACTTAATAGCTCTTGCTTGAATCTTCTGCCAAATGGATCGAGTACCCATACGAGTTTTGAAAAATTCAGAAGCACTGTAGCGACATCTATCGCGCCTCATACAAACTAAATCTGACGTATCCTACATCGCGAAATTAAAGTTATGCGAGCGATTGAATATAATTATTTACAAATATCCGACTACAACCGTCTCGCAGTAGCCGACCAGATACAACACGCGTCTGGTCGTAGGATCCTACCTTTCAATGGTGGATGAGGAACTTTACACCCTGTTCCTCATATTCCCAAAGCTCCACGTTTCATCTTTAAAGCGGCACCAGTCGGTTTAATTGACCCATTGCTCCATGTCCGATTTTTTGTCTAGACATGAAACTGAGTCGATCCACATCAAGAAATTTGTTTGCTAATTTTCCTCGTTATCATGGAGAACTCGTGTTTAACCTAAACATTTATTATGGCAACATTGATTTCACAAAAAAAAACACCTAAAGCTTCCTAAAACAGTTTCTCTGTATCGCATCAAAGTACAAAAACACTCGGTATGGATTGACAACTCGGCTTTTAGGCGAAAATGAAATTTTACGTACCAGATTTTAATTTAAACAAGAAAAATAATAACTGTGAAAACTGCATCCAGTTTCGTGCAGAAGTTTTTGAGTGATGCGCGTACAAAACATACGGACAGACTAACAGACATAAAAATTGTTTTGATTTCTATTGCTGTTATAAAAACCATTATAATCAGTATATTCAAAAATCTCTTATGTGAAAATAGTGGGCCAGTTAAGTATATTTTTTTAGCCAGTTTTGTTTAAGTCCCGTGTAAAAGGGGGCAAGCCTATTACTCGTAGCATCAACCCTTAAGAAATCCCAGATTGGAAAACCCAATAACTCTCTACACGATACATATTCAGATTGATTTATGAGCAACATCTTATACCTGTACCTACCTATATTCCTGATAAATAGAGTTCTGATTCCAATTCTCTATACGGGAATCGAACCCAAGACCTCACGCTCAGCCTCAGTGTTTGCGACTACTAGCTCAAATTACGACTTAGTAATTATTAGTGATACTAATAATTACTAATTCGTAAGTTGAAAACAAACAAAGTTAAAACGGGGTGAATAGAAACGCAGGTGAAAAGAAACAAAACTTTGAAATGGATTTTCGCGTTAGTTTAACATTGTTTGCTACTATAAGTTCTCTTTATTAAGGAATTGTAACGAATCATTTCCGACATCTTGTCAGTGATAAAGAATATTGATTCAACGTTAAAATCTCAAATCAAGTTTTGTTTCGATTCACCCCGGCGGCGCCGGTTGTACCGATTCACCCCGTTTTACTGGATTTTATATGTGTCAAACACTTCAACATAGTTATTTATAATTAACAATAACACGTACACAGAAATCACACAAGAACTCGCCTATACAGTCGCACAGCGCGACACAGCAATGGGCTTCCTTTTCTCTAGTAACAACAATATAGCGGTTACGACGTCCATCTTCTTGTAGGTAAACTATGGTTTCTCGAAGGACTCTATCTTCATTCGCTTGAAATATCCTTACTGGATGATTAATATCCATTTTATATTTATGTAGGTACTTAATATAACTTGCTGCTTCGGTTGTGTAAGACACAATAACTTACATAGAGTAATGTTACTTGATAAATAGGCTTGATCTGTTCTGACATTTGCACTATAACCGGACGATAATACTGTTACGTACGTAATGTTTACACAGATTTGAATGATTCATCACAAACTTGATACTTAATCCTGCCCTTTAGAGATATTATTATTTCCTTTATTCTTTTTTACACTTACTAAATACTTTTTTAAATATTTAAATTATAAAAGAAAAACATTTAAAAATAGTAGCCCACCAGCATCGGGAACAGGGTCATTATAATATTATTATTATACTGGTTTTATTATAAATTAAGTAGCTGGTGTTAGCCTACTGTACATTTTGCTGAGTAATTTCCATTTGACATTAAAAACTTCAAATCATGACTTCGTCTTTGATTTTTAGGACGAATATATTCCGCAGATCCTAAGCCACATGTCTACCCATTGCTCTCCCTGCCTATATCTTTAAAAAGTTATTTGACATCTTACCTCCTCGTTCATCTTCCATCACTTTTATTCCTCTTACATCTTTCTTGATGAATCCTATAAATGTGCCACCAACACCTCATAGTTATAGCTTCTCATCTGCCTAGCCTTTTCCCAACTATGTTGGGGTCGGCTTCCAGTCTAACCGGATGCAGCTGAATACCAGTGTTTTACATGGAGCGACTGCCTATCTGACCTCAACAACCCAGTTACTGTGCAACACGATACCCGTTGGTAAGACTGGTTGTCAGACTTTCGGGTTTCTGGCTACCCGTAACGACTGTCAAAGATCTACAAATGACAACCGGGACCCACGGCTTAACGTGTTTTCCGAGGCACGAGCTCATATTTAGTATGGTTATAGCTTCTAAGAAATTAACTTACGAGACATTAAAAAATGTAACATAGGTTATATAAAAGCTAAAGTTACTGTTTTAATCACAAGTTTTTGGTATTTATGCTGAAACACTTTCATCAATTTTAATATTAAGAAAGCAAACAAATATTTTTAAGGGTTACATTAAGATGTAATCAACTCAAAATATTTACAAAGGTCAGAAGCAAGATATTATTATGTTAAATCACTGTATTTAATTCTAAAAAGGTTTATTGATATTTGCCTGGATATTCACCAGAAAAGCTGTGAAATTGTGGCATGTTCCCTTACCGCCGTATGTATTGCTTTTATTCTTTCTCTCAATCAAGGTGAAGCTCAAAGTATTACACATATGGGGTGTGTTCGAGCTGTTTAGTGGCAACGTTGCATGCCATTATGTTGGTACTATTATATGCTACGTGAGCGGGTTGAAATGTGGTACAAATATGTACCTATGTCTTAATACTGGTTGGAAATGTGAAGCTTAAAATCCAATGACAAAAGTCAATGGCCTTTTGACTTTAATGGCACAAAATGGCCGATAAATTACTTTGATAGACCTTTCATACGTGAATGTATGTGGTATACAATGCAGGAAGGATTCGTTCGCAATTAAATAATGTTTTTAGCAATTCAATATCTATTGGATAAGTGCCAACTCCTAGACTACACTAAGAACTAGATCATCAGTTTATGATGTTAATAGTGACACGAATCAGGATAACCGCACCACCTCAAAAGTTAAGTTACACTGCCATCTGTTTGAAATGTATGGAAGTTGTAACAGGAAAAAAAATAATTTGCAATAAAAAAATATTGAGGTCAATAATCTACATAAAAGCTGTCCTATCTTTTAAGTTTGACCAAAACACAAACAGTAAGCCAAATTTTATTTAAAATCGGTTCAGTAGCTTAGGAGTCCATAGCGGACAAACAACGTGACACGTTATTTATATATATTAAGATTATGTAACATATAAAATTAGATTTGTTGCTGGTTCGTTATTCTAATCTCACATACAAAACAGAACATATAACTGACACATTTCAATAGCACCTTTTTTACCTTCAACCGTACTAGTGTAGTTATATTACCTTACTATATACCTTATACCTATATACCTTCGTACGCTTTCATCTTGAGCTGATCTCCCACGTAAATAAATAAATAAATAATAATAAATTTGTTATTTTCATGAACTTAATACAACATTGTTAACCATGTTAATCTTGTCTATTTATTGAGGTATTGTCTCGAGAAATAATTTGGAAGATAATACTATAATTTGGTCGCAATCTCTGTCCCGATGCAGTACAAATGCCTCTGCTCGTACAAAGAAGGTAGGTACGAGCATTAATCACCGTAGTTGATAATGGTGGGTTGGCGATTTCAGACTTAAGTTGTTTCCTCATGATGTTTCCTTCACTAATGTCAGTTTGAGTACCTCGTTGTTCTAGTGGCCACAAGCACTACTGCTGAGCATTAGGTCCTGGGTTGGATACCCGGGTTGGGCATAGTGTCGTTGGATTTTTAATCTGGAATTTCCCAGTAGCAGCCCGGAGTCTGGATTTATGCCCGGTTGATGGCACTAGGCTTGCGCCCTATAACATGGGACTTAAAATGGGTGCATCTCTGCCCAACTCTTCGGGGAATACGGGCGCGATGATTATGTCAGTGATGTTTAAGATAAACGTATATCGTTCTATCCGCCATTTTGAAATAATATCTATGGAACGAAATTAACTCTTTGTCTATGAAATTAACCTTTTGTCTATGGAACTAATCCTTAACCGATGGAATTAGTTTCTTGTAGTCACCTAGACACAACAGATATTGTGCGGTGTCTATGGTTGGGGTTGGTAAAAACTAACTCCACCTACAACCATGTCAATAAATGATTTTATAATAAATGAACGGCATATTTTTAGTATCTAATTACTATTATGCGTTTGTAAATCCGTTTTTTCTCTCTCTTTATTTCATATTTATTTTATTAAAACATACAAAATGTCTGCCAAAATGCATAATCAGTTTAATACTACCAAACATTCTAATCTCTGTTAATCTGTAAACGTTTATATTTTGAACGATAACAATATTTTATTATCAGAACCTTGAACGCAAGACATTGACGTTACTAATGTCCTAAACAGTTAAGGATCCCCATAATGAGATAACGATTCAGTACAAAATATTTTTGTGTGAGCACAACCCCTAAGGGTCATAGCGTGATGTTAACTAGTCAATAACATTTCAGTTAACGCTTTCATTAATTTCACACCTTATTAAATTTCTCTACTGTGGGCCGTATTTGAAAATATATCTAAATAATTATAAGATTCTTTAGTAGTAAGCTCTAAAAAGCTCAAGCTCTTCAGTTTTATTATATTATAGTACTTAATAGCTCTTGCTTGAATCTTCTGCCAAATGGATCGAGTACCCATACGAGTTTTGAAAAATTCAGAAGCACTGTAGCGACATCTATCGCGCCTCATACAAACTAAATCTGACGTATCCTACATCGCGAAATTAAAGTTATGCGAGCGATTGAATATAATTATTTACAAATATCCGACTACAACCGTCTCGCAGTAGCCGACCAGATACAACACGCGTCTGGTCGTAGGATCCTACCTTTCAATGGTGGATGAGGAACTTTACACCCTGTTCCTCATATTCCCAAAGCTCCACGTTTCATCTTTAAAGCGGCACCAGTCGGTTTAATTGACCCATTGCTCCATGTCCGATTTTTTGTCTAGACATGAAACTGAGTCGATCCACATCAAGAAATTTGTTTGCTAATTTTCCTCGTTATCATGGAGAACTCGTGTTTAACCTAAACATTTATTATGGCAACATTGATTTCACAAAAAAAAACACCTAAAGCTTCCTAAAACAGTTTCTCTGTATCGCATCAAAGTACAAAAACACTCGGTATGGATTGACAACTCGGCTTTTAGGCGAAAATGAAATTTTACGTACCAGATTTTAATTTAAACAAGAAAAATAATAACTGTGAAAACTGCATCCAGTTTCGTGCAGAAGTTTTTGAGTGATGCGCGTACAAAACATACGGACAGACTAACAGACATAAAAATTGTTTTGATTTCTATTGCTGTTATAAAAACCATTATAATCAGTATATTCAAAAATCTCTTATGTGAAAATAGTGGGCCAGTTAAGTATATTTTTTTAGCCAGTTTTGTTTAAGTCCCGTGTAAAAGGGGGCAAGCCTATTACTCGTAGCATCAACCCTTAAGAAATCCCAGATTGGAAAACCCAATAACTCTCTACACGATACATATTCAGATTGATTTATGAGCAACATCTTATACCTGTACCTACCTATATTCCTGATAAATAGAGTTCTGATTCCAATTCTCTATACGGGAATCGAACCCAAGACCTCACGCTCAGCCTCAGTGTTTGCGACTACTAGCTCAAATTACGACTTAGTAATTATTAGTGATACTAATAATTACTAATTCGTAAGTTGAAAACAAACAAAGTTAAAACGGGGTGAATAGAAACGCAGGTGAAAAGAAACAAAACTTTGAAATGGATTTTCGCGTTAGTTTAACATTGTTTGCTACTATAAGTTCTCTTTATTAAGGAATTGTAACGAATCATTTCCGACATCTTGTCAGTGATAAAGAATATTGATTCAACGTTAAAATCTCAAATCAAGTTTTGTTTCGATTCACCCCGGCGGCGCCGGTTGTACCGATTCACCCCGTTTTACTGGATTTTATATGTGTCAAACACTTCAACATAGTTATTTATAATTAACTTTGTGTGAGTATCCACTTATTTAAAAATAAAACAAGTCTGTCTGTGGTAGGTAAGGTACCTATCCCAAATAAGGATAGAAAAACCACAAAAATAACAATGGGTTCTATTGCCTTACTAAGTAGGTAAGTATTAAATACCTTTTTTCTCGTGATCAGAGGGCTGGCCTTTTTTTGACCAAAGAATCAGCATTGCCATTCAACGTGGCAATGCTGCCAGCCTTCTGGGCACGTTTCCCGTTGACAGCGATGCGGATGAATTTTTCGATGCCCTGTGATTATTTTTTCTCTTCATATTTAAATAGTTGTATCGTTTTAAAGAAATAAAAACTTTATTAAAAAAAAAAGTAGAAAGTAGAAGTAGAAACTATTGTTGAAAATCGATCACCACATTGGTGCAGAACAAGTCGACATTAAGGTCTATTGAAACAAAGTGCTCTTCTCCTTCCAATGAACGTGTTTAATAATAGTACAGACACCAGCACATCAAGCTACCCCAAACTGTCAGATTTTCCCAATTGAACATGAACCTTATTTCTTTTGTGATAAATTTGAAAAACAATCAAAGAAATTTGACACATAGGGGTAGCATGATGTGCTAGCCTCTACACCGAACATTATTTTGAATAGTTTCTGATAGATTAATCAGTTCAGGACAGAATACTGTTATCCCAGTGAACGACTGAAAAATGAATGAATTATGAATGAAAAAATAAATAAATTCTGTAAAAATCTCCTCATGAAAACTTGGATGCGATGAGCGACCTGTCGGTTTTTTAACTCAAGCTGACACTGTCAGCTCACATCATTGCTCTCTTCACCCAAGTCCTTACAGGGAGATGCTCTCGTTGTTAAAATGGAGGTCATAAACACTAGACCATCACAAAGTGGCATTGGCTGTTTGTGTATGTGACTTTGAATGTTCGCCAACACACCCACGATACAAGAGAAATTCCTAGTGTGGGGCAACGTTTCATAAAAGAAAAAAAAAAGTAATTTAATAACGTTTTTTAAAGAAATAAAAACATCCATTTATTGACAAAAAAGTGCATTTACAACGCATAAAGTCATACAAGTTAAGAGGGAATGACATACAAGAGAACAGTCGCAGCAGTAAAGACAATGTCCTATGCAATTCGAGCAACAGTTCTCTTCACGTTCACTAACTGAATCAATCGACGCGTGCGCACATTCCTTCACTAGCGGGTCCGACTTATCCCAGCCGTAACTCGGATCTTTCCCTTCCACAGGTTTAGGAGCTTCATCTAGCAGGTTTTTGGTACATGCCACTGAATTCTGTGTAGATATGACTCGTGATTCGTCCATCGTTCTTCGAGACTCGTTGTCACTTGTCACCTCCGTCTTTGTGTCAATGGTAATAGAGTCTCTATTGCTCTATGTACTGTCTGTGGGCACTCTGCTTTTATCAATTATCTTCAACTTTGCAGTGTCGGAAGCGACGTATTTTTATTTATTTGGATCTATAACCACTGATAATGTAGTCTGTGTCAAATAATAAAAATATTATTTGTAAATAACACACTACGCAAGTACCCATTTGTCGTTTAAACTCACACGGAAAAAGGCAGACAAAAACAATAGGAAGAACAGACGAAATGATTTGTTTGTTGAAACATTTAGTACGTCTCGCGTCGCACGCGCAGCGGACCATACTAAATCAGAATGGCTGACTGAGGTCATCTCAGCTGATGAGTAATGCAAGCGCCCGCTCATGGACCCATAATTATGTACAAATCGTAGACGTGCGCACATGCACGCATTGATATAAACAAATAATAGGTTACATTTTATAAAAGTAGTAGTTTGTAATTTTGGCTGCATCGTTGGTCTAGTGGTTGCATGCGTTACTGCTGAGCCTAAGGTCCTGGGTTCCATTCCCAGTTCGGACAAACTGTTATTTGGTTTTTCCATCTGCAATATCTCAGTAGCAGCTGGGCGCTCGGAAATGCGGATGTAAGCCTCTGCCTAGCTCTTCGAAGAATACAGGCGTAATGTTATGCGTAATTTATAACTTTTCGATGTCAATGCGATGTCGGTGAAACCGTGAAAACAGTGATTATTTCACACAGATATTCGTGATTCTTACTAACTAAACACACAAACATGATAAATGCAAAATAATGGTATTTATTAAACGCAAAACAGAAGAAAAATATTTCGTTATTTTTGAGCCGGTTTTTGCTTTTCGTTTATCGCTGAAATATGTATGTTCTCGATGGGGCGCGAATCGTTGTTTTCCACAACATCACCTGGAATTGAATAATATCTTAGTACCTATTAAATTAAAAAAAATAGACCAGGGTCCATAGTAAGACAAAACACGATGGTCCATAAAAAGACGATACATAAATAAAAAAATACAAATAAAATAAATAGTGCTGCACAATCCACACAACATCATCTAGCCCCAAGCTAAGCACAGCTTGTGTTGTGGGTACTAGACGACTGATATACTTAATACAATACATTACTATGATAGATATTTTTTTATTACGAGTATACATAGCAAATACCCAGAACACCCGGAACAAATCTTTGTAGATCGTACAAACATTTGTCCCAAGGCGGGAATCTTGCCCACAACCTCCTGCGTCACAGACATATACGATATACATAAATTAGCATTTTTTTAAATTAGGTATTAGTTTAAATTATGTAATTTAAAAAATGCTCGAACAGCACTACGTAACTCATGTGGTCAATATATTTTAATATCGCTCAATGGCCCGTCATTCAGCGCCACAGTACTTAGATCTCTATCCTGTCTGCCACAGTGACAGCCAGGCTGTTGGAGCATCCACCATCTAGGTCACATCATCCCAAACGTGGACCCCTTTTTTAAAATTAGCCTATACTGTCCCACTGCTGTCCACGAAGGCCAAGTCCTTCCAAGTATTCTTTTCCCGCGCCATCTAGTGCCAGCTCTCATAGTTTACGTCGAGGTCGTCTCGCCACCTCTTTCTGGGCTGGTCTCGGAAGTCGTGCATCTTCGGGCAAACATTGTGTGGAGACTTGAACGACGTAGACATTATGTGGAACGTGGGAGAACGTCGAACTCCATCCTGTCTCCACGAACTCCCCTGACGCATAAATGGTTGTTATGGTGGTGATAGGGAGGAAGGAACATCGACACACAAACTAATACCATGACTTCAGTAAGTACCTACACGATTAAATATTAGACATTAGACCAATACATAGACATCCAGTACCAGTACCAGCCTATTACTGTCCCACTGCAGGGAAAAGGCCTCTTCTCATACAGAGAAGGCACGAGCATTAATCACCACGCTTGCTCAAGACGGGTTGGCGATTTCAGACTTATATTATTTATATAAGTCCAGGTTTCCTCAAGATGTTTTCCTTCACCGAAGTCAGTGATGTCCAAGATAAACTTAAAAAGTACATATGAATTGAAAAACTCACATTGGTACTTGCCCAGGTCTCGCCTCTTGTGCACGAGGTTGTGGGTTGAACCCACAACCTCGTGCACAAACCTAGCGAGGCCTAAACCACTGGGCCATCATGACATTTTTTTTATCACATTTCACATTCACATAGACATAACAATATAATAACATAAAAAAATGCATAAATAATTTAATTTAAATATACATAGTACATAATTTAAAAATAACGATGACCAAATAAATTAAAATATGTAACATAATTCACCACACAATAATATACATATACATCTATTAACCTTTTAAACATCTAATTACCTATAATAATAATTAATTAATTCCATGAATTACTTAGTCTTCGTCCTCTCTCCTAACTTTGCTGTGCCCGACAGGACGACAATATGGACTATTGATCTTGACAATATTAATATTATACCACCTATATGTACATAATATGGAATGCAATAAAGTATTGAGTATTCTGAAGCCCAAACGAAATTTGAAATTTTTTGACGGGTTTTCCCAATTTCTATGTTAATTCTGATGCTTCCAACTAACCTGTTAAAAATCATGATTTTTAAGTAGAAATCATGACTTTTACAACCCCATTGGGCTTGCTCCAATATATATTTTTAATGGTAAACGTAAAGCATTAACTTAACGTAAAGCACTAACTCAAAAATCTCATCAGGCCAGATAGAATTGATGATTTTCCCACGAGTTTTTACTGTTTGTTAAGTACCCATCTGAAAAAGCTAAAGAAAAATTTTCAATGCTGCGGAACCAGACTAGTGTACTGAGCTCATGGTGTTATTTTGTGCCTCGATATCCCTTCCACTCTGTATATCTTAGTAAAAAAACATAGCAGCTTACCTTCTACAACATAACTCCTGCCTTTGAGGATAACAATAATAGGCATCCTGTACCTAAATAGTAACAATACGGCTGCAACCGTTACTACCAATATGGGAACAGTAAAATTCACCCAATGTCGTTGAAACCTAGAAGTCAAGAGCATATTTAATTCCCAAAGGGATAGACAGAAAGATGTATGGAGCTGAGAGTAGACTTTGGCTGTAAGGAGGTTTGATATACCTATAACAGCAGTGCTATTCTGTAAAAGTCACCCCGTGAATATGCAGGTGAAGTGAAGGCACAGTGAGCTGTTCTCACTTTTTTCCAAGAAATATTCTTCTGTCCATCAGGTAGACAATTTAAAGAGGTAAAAAGAAAGATAGCGCCGATACATTGAGTTGAAACGTGGCATGACGTCACGCCAATGTAGATATCATACTAAGTTGTGACGTAGCGAACCGTCACCCAACTGTAATTGAATTTGTCTGATTTTTTTTATTAATATTGTAAAGCGACACGATTTGACGACACAGTTGGCGCAGTAGTTAAGCGATTGGCTGTTGCGCTGCGTGTCGCGGGTTCGATCCCCGCACGGAACAAATATTTGTATGGCCTACAGATATTTGTTCCAGGTCTGGTTGTTTGTGTATGTGAGTTTAAATGTTTGTAAACGCACCCACGATACAGGAGAAATTCCTAGTGTGAGGCAACGTTAAAAAAAAAAAAAAAACATGTCATTTTATTATTTGACTGACGGAGTAAACATAATTTCAAATTTTTACTCAGGTGTCATCCCTATTCACTTCTCGCACACTTCACCTAACTTTTCGCGGGGACATTTTACAGAATAAACCGGGTGTACTTAACTTTGGTACAGTGGGCCTAGTGCGAGTGTTATACGTCGGTACTCGATGTCGATAACGTTACAGTCCATCTTCACCAACGTCGCGTTTTTTCCATAGGGGTAGGCAGAAACTACAGAACGCCACCCGCTTTGATCCTCATCATACTCCTTTTGCTTCGTTAACGCGCTCCGGTTTATTTAAAAACCGGACGGGATTTTTAAAAAGCCCCACCAATAAAATGGTTAGTGTGGGCGTCCCCACAGGCGCTTCCAAGCACATTTGCCCTATAAACCTGCCTTATGTGCCTTTTATGAGTCTCTTTTCATTCATCCTCTCAAGGTGACCGAAGCATAATCTTTTGTTTACATCAATTATTATGAAATAACTGTGTTTCTTTTTACTGCCACTAAACGGTGGTTATTGAGTTTAAGTAAATATTGTAGTTACATGTATTGTCAGTTACGTGCCTCAGAAAGCACGTTAAGCCGTTGGTCCCGGTAGTCATTTGTAGATCTTTGACAGTCGTTACGGGTAGTCAGAAGCCGAAAGTCTGACAACCAGTCTTACCAAGGGTTATCGTGTTGTCCAGTAACTGGGTTGTGGAGGTCAGATAGGCAGTCGCTCCATGTAAAACACTGATATTCAGCCGTATCCGGTTAGGCTGGAAGCCGACCCCAACATAGTTAGGAAAAGGCTAGACAGATGATGATGACATGTATTGTGAGTTAATGCGAACGAATAGGTATAAAATTCGCATTAAGGCCACAGAAAACTATTAATAATAAATATAAATAAATATTGCTGGACAATCCACACAACATCACCTAGCCCCAAGCTAAGCAGAGCTTGTGTTATGGGTACTAGATGACTGATATACTTAATACAATACATTACATAGATAGATATTTTTTATTATATATAGCAAATACCCAGAACACCCGGAACAAATATTTGTAGATCGTACAAACATTTGTCCCAAGGCGGGAATCGAACCCGCAACCTCTTGCGTCGCAGGCGGACCTTCGCCGGCCGCGCCACATCGGTCGTCTTATATTCTAGCTATAGAGCGGCGAAAACTTTGTGGCTCCACCGTCGGCAGGTAACCAAGACCCAAATTTCGCCATTTAGTCCTGTGCAATTACGACCACTATTGGCACTAAAAGCTTAATTTTGAATTTATAATCTCTTCGCCAAGATTAACAGACTGTAATATACCGAATTTACTTACCATGACACAGTTTGCAGTGCTTTATAATTATCATCGGAAGGTATCACTATTCCATTCTTTGAATTTTTCTTTGATCCTTTTACCGTATTAGTCTCATAGGAATGTGTGCTTGTTCCATAAGAATATTCCATTTTATCCGTATTTTTGGTATCGGGATGTGTATTATGAATAGGATATTTCATTGATTTAGTTTTGGTATCATTGGAATAATTAGTTTTACTTGTGTCGTAGTTGTCCGTCTCGAAGTCCAAATTCCAAAACGGGTCAGGATTATAATCATCATAGATATTGTGATCATCATATATGTCTGGATTCGGTATCTTCGGGGTGGTTCCTTGGGTCTCTATGGCGAGACATTTGTTTGGACTAATACAATGTGCATCTTTGCAAAGCGAACAATTGGGTTTACACACTGCATTATCAATATGGTATCCAGGAAAGCAACTGCATTCGTTAGGAGCTACACAAGTTCCGTTACCACATGGTGGTGTGCATTCTGGCTCACAGACACCGTTCTTCGATTTCCTATACGTAGGTTGACAGACACAAGTCCCTGGAGCGACACAGCTTCCGTTACCACAAGGCTCCAAACAAATGGGTTCACATTTTCCATTTAAAACATCTTTATCATCTTTGATATACCATCCACGATTGCACTGACAGGTTTCGGGTGCGGTGCAGTATCCATTGTCACAACCATTAGAGCAATACGGCTCACAAAGATTGTTCTCAGATTTCCTGTACCCGGGAAGGCATTCACATGTTTCTGGGGCTGCGCAGGTGCCATTGTGGCATGGCTCAGTGCAAACAGGCTGGCAGTTAGTATCCGCAAGTTTGTATCCGAAGTCACATTGGCATGTGTTCGGTGCTACGCAAGCGCCATGGTCGCAGACTGGTTGGCACGAAGGGAGACAGTTGTGAGTGTCTTTAGGGTCGAGAATGTACCCCGTGTCGCATGTACACTCTCCTGGAGCGCTGCAGTGCCCATACTTACAAGCTGGCATGCATATTGGTTCGCATGCAATGTCGCTGAAATTATAAATAGGTACTATTTAATCAGGTATATGTAGGTGTAGTTTTCACCCAAATTGAGACCATACAATTATTTTGGATGGCGCAAAAACTACGAGCTTTTCAACCGTTGCAAAAATATGGCTTGGGTCGCTTGGGATATTATTCTTATTACGTGATTTGCAACGGGGTAGTAACTTTCTTTAATTATCTCCGTCTTCCGAATTGATCCGATATTGCAAAGAAAACAAACCCAAAAAATGTTTTTCTTTCAATTTTCTGCAGCATAATATAAATAAATAATAAGAGAAATACCTATGTTAAATTGTGACATATGGTAAAATAGATAGATGAAGAAATTGTTCGAATTAACTCCTCAAATTCAGGTCTGCTATCTAGCCAAGTTGATATAGAGAGAATAAATAAAAAAAAATGCAGGACAGTCCACACATCATCTAGCCCCAAGCTAAGCAGAGCTTGTTATGGTTACTACTACTATGACTGATATGCTAAATACAATACATTAAATAGACAGATATTTTTTTTATACATAGTAAATACCCAGAACACAAGGATCATTTTTTTGTAGATCGTACAAACATTTTACCCAAGGCGGGATCGAACCCGCAACCTCCGCGTCGCACCATTGCCTGGTGGTCCATTGCCCGCCGCGCCACATCGGACGTCAAAAAAAAAGTCCCGTTTAAATAGGAATCGTCACAACGTTCAGCTAGGTAAAAAAAAATAACTCCACATCCTCCGGCCGATGTGACTAATGCAAACTGGGACTAATAATAACAGCTGTAAGCTAATAGGAGCTTGTAGAGCCTTTTTTATTTTTCCCCATCGTCACACTTTCGAAAACAAAATGAAACTTTTTAATCATTTAATCAGTCTTTAGCATTTTTATTATTCACTAGCTTCCGCCCACGGCTTCGCCCGGCATTTTTATTGATAAAAAAATAGCCTACAATATAAATTCCGGGGGTGCAATCTATCTCTCTGCCAAATTTTATCGAATTCCGTTCAGTGGTTTATTACTTAACTTAACGGTACATTTACTTTCACATTTATATGATTAGTTATGATTTCCACCTAATAGGGGGCAGCCTATTGCCACTTACCGAGCATAAATTCAGACTCCAGGCTTCGACTGAGAAATTCCAGATGGAAATAAATCAATAACCCTGTCTGACCCAGGAATCGAACCCAAGACCAACGAGGCATTCAATACTTCATGATCCTATTAACTTAATAATATGCTGCTTAATAATGCTGAAGGTCACCCGTGAGCAAAGCAGCGGGCATGACTTAGTCACGAATAAGTGATAAGTCCCTTTAGTTACCTGTCATTGGACGAGTCATCTGTCCTCATGTAGCCTTTACAGCAGTACTTCACAGTCTTCCACTCTCTTTTCTGAAACATCAACAGTCCTTTTTACAGTTCAGCAATTAACTACTCTTTGTCCGATATCTCTGGTTTTATCAAAACTTTGTCGGTGGCTTTGGTTGATTAATTTGATTAATTTTTTGCCACCGACTTTCGAAATTATAGTTATTTTACTATTTTTAGTGTTATTTTTTAAGTCTGTTGTATTTTTTTGCGAAACAGTTTTTATTTTTTCGTTTTTTAGTGGCGCAATGAACAATTTATTTAATTGACAAAAGGCTAATGTCAACTGCTCATCTTTATACACAAATTCAGTAGGTGAAAAATCAATCTTCCCTTATTTTCTACTCTTAGGTGGTTTTTGGTTTTCAAATTTCAATGGGACCAACTTCGAAGTAAGTAGGTATTAAAATGCGGGATAATCGCGTAACAAGAATTAAGTGATGATAAGTCAGACAGTATTCTGATATTTATCGAAGGCCATATTAAAAAAAAACCTAAAAAGTCACAATTGAAAAACAGTCGACACCAAAAAAGAAAATACAAATAAATAGGCACGTGAGTTTTAATAAAATAAGAACAAAACGCGTCTAGCTTCTAAACTATAAATAATCGCCGAACACACATGGGGTGTTCCGGGAAGCCATTGGAGAGAGGCCTCCAAAGGTTTATTTGGAGATCTTGTACCTATAATTATATTATTAGGTACTTACCGGTTCATATCTTCGGCCCACGGAAGTGGCCCACCTGGTTTTTATACACCCATAATAACACTGGCCATGGTAGGTCACAATATAAGCAGTACTGAAGGTAACTTCCACCATACTTGTTACACTGAAAAGGGAAAATACTTTTCACTCCACCTGCTCGGTAATCTCAAATATATATTATGCAAATCTAACCTAAAGTAATTATATAGTCTAGCCGGATAGTAATAATACTTTATAACCCGCTGGTCGTTATTGTGTTTTGAATTTGGAACCTAATTAGAAGTTCATGTAAAACCTTTTAGGTACTGAAAACAACTCTTTTGAAAAACGAATTGCTTTTTTGTACTGTGCTAGATTAAAACCTAGTTTTTACTCCTAAACTTCGCTTGTGAGTTAACTTGAAGTTTTACCAGCAAATAAAATCATTTGACACTGTATATTATTGGGTCCACTTAGTAAATAAAAAGAAAAATGAAGACAGAAAGTCAAAAATAACCAGAAAATAATCATCCTAAAGGCTTACGTTTCAGTCCGTTCACAAAACTTTGCATCCACCGTAAACAGTAAGTAACTAACAGCACAAAAGTAAAGCAAGAACCATTTTTTTATCATTTTGAATGTAGTAAGTTTTAATCAGGGGTTCAGTCAGTGTAAACTGAAATTTATTTGTCACTGATCATAACTTAATGTTTTATTATGTACCAACAAGTAGATATCAATAGGATACAAACATAGGGTGACCAACAATACTGAAAAGTGAAAATATGATGAACTATGTATAACAATAAATAAATAAATAATGCTGGACAATCCACACAGCATCATCTAGCCCCAAGCTAAGCAGAGCTTGTGTTATGGGTACTAGATGACTGATATACTTAATACAATACATTACAATAAATAGCCCCTTTGCGCCTCAGAAATTATTTTAAGCTGTTACGGGTACTCAGAAGCCCGAAAGCCTGACAGCTAGTTCCTGATACCCAGTATCTGGGTTGTGGCAGTCAAACAGGCAGTCGCATGTGAATTATTGATATTCACATGTATCCGGTTAGATTGGAAGCCGACCCTAACATAGTTGGGAAAAACTAGACAGATGATGCCTATCCTTTTCCCAACTATGTAAAACATTTTTAATGGATTCAAAAAATCGGTAAAATAATTTTATTAGCCTATTTATAATGCGAAAATATTTTTTGTATTATTATGTAAGAATATAAGATGGGTACCTATTCCATATTCAAATTCAGATTTCCAAATGATGTGATTTTATATTCATACAAATATTTTTTCATGGGTGCAAAATTTAGACCATTGCAGACTAATTTTGTAAAAAAGTAATTAGAATTTATGTATTTATTTATCTGCCATCAGTAGCAGCAGTGCCGTTTTACCACGTAGCGAGAGTAGTAGGTAATTGCTACGGACCCCGCCTATCCAAACCCTGAGCGTAATACGAGTATCATTCTGTGTATCTATTCTACTAAAACTGTAAAAAAAGTATAAAGAAAATCATCATTCCTGTCTAACTCAATGCTATTTTTAATAAAAAGACAAAAACCTATCATAAAATAACCAACCCGTATTACGCTTCTAGTGTTCGAGCACTCTTCGATCGATCTAACATTATATTTGGAAAATCACTGTGAAACTTAACTTATTCCAGCTCAGAATGGTCCAATATTCTAGATCGCTTCGCTCCCTCGAACATTCTCTTTGTAAAATCACAATGACAACTGAAACTATCCGAGTCAGCCAAGTCCAGCTTCGCACGTTCTACCATGCTCTTTGTAAGATCACAGTAACACAAAAACGTATCGCGGTCTTTTGTTCATTACCCATGTTTATGCCAATGATCACTGCTCTCGCATCTCGAATATTATTAGAATTAGGCATTAAAACCGCCTTCATGTAGTTTGAAGTAGCGGTCATCAGCCGCTGTTTGACGCTGCACACGGCGGTGTTTGATTTTCTCCCGCCTAGCGCCTGTGAACCGTGACGGGAACCGCACCTATACAGCATACAACTTTAATTATAAATTGTATATAGTGCGGCTCAGGTGCGGATTCCCGCGGGTCTTCTAAATTCAGGAATATACTGCCGGGTCCTCAAGCACTGGCCACAGTAGTTGCGTACAACACAAAACATACTAAGTATGCAGCTAGTACCTACCCACGGTGGTGACGAACCACGCATCCGCTTCAAGCTACTGCATCCACTACATTTGTGTGTTATTTAAGTGATAACGAGGTATGTACCTATTTATAATCGACTGCCAACATAGGAGGAGGTTGTACAATCAAGAAGTTTAGTTGTAGTTGCCCACTTTTTATTTGGACCATACATAACTGTATAGTATGACTAAAAAGTGGGCATGTGAGACCAGATAACGCTGTGGTAATCTCCGAGTTAGCGTTTCATTTTGTGGCAGTGACCATTTAATATAACCGCAATAATTGGGCTGCCTGCTTGTGAAGCACCTAAACATACATTTCTTTAAGGCTCATCAAGTATCTGTTGTTCACTTGCCAGTCTCCAATATTTCCTAATGTCGGTGTAGGTAGGTCAGTGTTGTACGTATTGGTACAGCCATAAAAGGACATAAAGTATTGTACCTACCAAAAGTTTATATGACTATATGTTGCTAGAACTGCTGTTGCGAACATATTTTTTCTAGGCGCCTGATACAGAATCAGAATGGTGTTTTGATTCCGCAATACCTTACCGATACTACAAAGTCTCTAGGGAGCTCATGTAAGTATTAGATGTATTTTTTATAAAACTTCGCAGATAATCTGGAGACTGTCAGAACAGGCCCAGTCTGCATCGTAAACTGCGTAAATTTGCGGAGGGCCCTCATATTCAGAGGATGTGTAGATACACATTTGGATAACTCGACCCGCGCAGTGGTCATGTGCCGAACAGTGAAGCGAAGCAGTGAAGTTTCACCAGTGATACGACCTAAGAGGGGTTGCACAGAGGGTGTTCCGGGGTAGTTTATTAGTGGAACCGTTTGTGACTACGGGGGTGATTTTAGTAAGGAAGATGCCGTGGTCGAGACAGCGGACCACGTGCTTCTCCAATGTCCAGAGGTTACTGCATACAGGGCTAAATACTTCGGTAACCCGGTTACTCTCCGAGAGATCGCCAGCAACGTCAGGGCGCTGCTGGCCTTTCTCGGGGAACTGGGGTGGAATAAGGTATTGTCCCACCCTTTACGCAAAATACGCGCTACGTCGTGGAGTTTGCGGGAATCGGCCCGTCTAACAACAATAGTAAGGAAGATACGGCCCACATATTTCCTGATGACGTTTGTGGCGGCGCTAAGGCGATTGGCACACCACCGAATCACACAGCGTAGCGAGGGAGTGCGTGTTTTACGTTGTTTGCAAGTACCTATGTTTATATAGTGCAGCACATAGAAAACGCATTAATACACATTGTTCGTCGTTCGTCGCCACGCACCTCGCTGCGTGATGTGGTGCAAGTGTTTAAATCGCCAATCGCCTAAAGCAGCGTCTGCAGATTAGGCTGTCTGTGACGCCTATTTTAAATAGGTATTTGTTTAGGGAGTTTAATGGCTTCTGCTTGTCCGTCTTATTATTCTGAAGTTGTTCCTATTTAAGCTGAGAAGTCGCTTAGAAAATAAAAGTAACAACAAGAACATTGAAAAGCAATATAATTTATAATAACAAATAATATAAATAACTAGCTGTGCCCAAGACTTCGTCCACATGGAATTTGTCAAAATTGAAATGGTTATGAAGGTTTTCATTTTTTTGCGCGAAACCCTAATTATTTTTCTTAAAGCTGTCGCCTTGAGTATCAAAGTTACTCCTTAACACATCTGCTATCTACCAGCGAAAGTCTCGTCAAAATTGGTCCAGCCATTTCGGAGATAAGATACCTCAAACCAACAAATAGACAGACAGACAAAAATTTTTAAAATTGCTTTTTTGTTATTATTACCATATGTACTTTCATTTACATTAAGTAAAACCTGTCATTTTAACATTATAAACAGACACTTTAATTTTATTTATTTGTATGTATGTATAGATAACTTAACTATATTATACTACTACTATAACTTAGAAGTATCAAAAAATTGATTCTCTAGATTTGTAAGATTCAAATGTGTCCTCCGCTTCAGAGATGACGTTAAATATTTTTCTTTTCACCGTATACTGTAACCACGTAGGGAACTGTTTAGTTGTCTCGCACATGCTTTCAAAGAATGAATCTAAGGGGTGTTTGTTCCTATCTCCATATCGACAATTATTCCTATCATCTATATCAATCATAATTTCTCCAATTTCATTATCAATTTTTCTTTTTCTAAACATGTGCTCAGTTTGTAGGGGTGTGTCCACTTTGTTTGGGTGAGATTCTGTTGAGAAATTTAGTGTGTCCGTATTTGAGGTAGACGGTTGGGCTTCTAAAAAGGAGTCTGAAGGCGACGGTGAGGACTCTTTGTTATCGTCACTGGACGTTGTTAGGGTTCGTCTTCTTTTCCTTGTTTTCATGAATGGGAGAAGGAACTCCATTATCTCAGCATACTTCCACTTGTTGTTTATGACCATGTCCTGTCCGTTTGCCACTGCTCTTGCTCTTTTTAAGGAATCTCTGTGACTATCTCTCAGTTTCTTCCACTCGGCTTTGGCAGTTTTAACTGAAAATTATAAGAAAATCAATAAGTATAATTTGTTTCTAAAGCAAAAAAAAAACAAAAGTCAAATCTAAATATTTGAATAAAAATCTATTCTAAATGAAATGATAATATGAAATGAAATAAACTCATAACATAAAATGAATAATAAAGTAATGGTATTTATTTATTTTTATTCAGTATTGATCAGAGATCTTCATCAAATATAGCAATGGATTAAGTGTGTTAGAGGTTTAAAAGTGAAGAAGAGGGCTTTATTTATTTTTTCCTCCATAATGCAGCTTGTCCTGAGACATTCAGCATTAGTAAGTTGTTGGTTTGTGGTCCACTAGCCCAATCAATCAACATCACAGCTCTGCAGCTAAGTAGGAGCTGTTAACTGCACATTGAACAATGTCAGTGCAGTTGTATTTCTATAATAGTTAATTTATTTAATATACATTACTATTAAAACAGCAGTCCCCAATGGGAAAGTTTGGTTCCTGATTGGCCAACTATACTAAAATGCTTGTGTTTACTTGTCTCTCGAGCGTTTACTGCAAGCTAAAACGGCACAGTTCTCAAAACAGAAAAGTATAACTTATATTCATTACACTGAGTGCATAGTACAACGTACCGTCAGGTATTTCTTTGCATTTTAATTCAGCCACAATTCTTTTCCAAGCCGTATCTTTCTTTCTCATGTCCCGGTATTCTCTGCATCCAGTATCCCACAAACAAGGCAGCTGACGGATCATGTCTATGAACTCCTCCATCACAAGGATTAAACTGGAATACTTTTACCACACGCCTCATGAGCGTATTTTACTGATCAGAAAGAAAATAACGTAAGTACCTATTTCCGATACATTTTTCACAAAATACATGAATTACTGTACATCAGAATTGTTTTACTGCCAATGTTATGATAGGTACATCAACATAGTTTGTTTTCTATCATGAATTAGTTCAGAACGATTAAGCGAAGTTGTTCGTTTTGTTTTTTTGCTTTTTGGCTTGCGCTTCAACAAACAAATTAATAATTATAGTAACAAACAAATTGCTGTTGGCTGATTGACAGCCTGAATGACACTGACAGCCAAAGCCAGTGTTGCCACACCAAAATGTCAAAGTCCTGGAAATAAGAAAATAATCAGACTTTATTGCACGCCTCTTTCCACTTTGATGCTCTACTCCAGATATATGAAAGTTAAGGACTTTTCGAAACTAAAAATGACTGCAATTTTCTCACAATGCACTTATAGGTTTAAAGAAACTTTATTCTCAATAAAACATACACAAATGTCACTTACGTGTTTTTCTTGCTGTTAAATACTGGCCGAGCTGAATTTTGAATGCATCGAGTGAGTGTGCATTTCTAATAATTGATGGTAATTTATTATATAGTTGCACTCCCTCAAATGTAACCATTTTTTGCCACAATTGGTTCTAGTTTTAGGTAGCACTATTAGGCTCGCTCGTCGTGAGCTTCGTTGGCTGACTTGTCGATATTGATTTAATATAATGTTTGCGTGTATGTATAGGATAATATTATCATACATATGTCGAACAAAACATTCGTTTAAACATATTTGATATTTTACAAAAACAATTATTTTGTTTAAAGTATAACAAAAAAAAAAACAAAAATGTTCGAGGACGTCCGGATGTATATCCGTATGGACCTGGCACTCTCACGACCGTAAAAATTAATGTATCGAAGTATTTAAAAAAAAAAAAACATAATCGCAGCGCGCTGTTTTCTATTGAAAATCTCTGAGTAATTCGTTGTCATTTAATTACAATTAATGAAAAACTAAAAAAAATATGAAGAAGTGAAAATTAGATTATGAGGCGTGCACTTTTGGATTATTTTTTATACGTTTGACTTTATTTATATTTTCATTTTATCGGTAATTTTTAGTACATATTATAGTCCTCAAGAATATTTGAATGTATTATATTATAAAACATATCAAATAGTACCACAAAATATACCTGTTTCGTATAGTTGCGTAACGTTGGCGGGTGCCTGGCATGGGCGGGATTGGTTCTTCACCTACGCATGCGCAGTAAACAACATAATATTGAAGAATAGGTGACCGATAAAAGCTTATTGCAAAAACACTCTTAATGGCATTGAGTTAGGAAATGTCACGCGAAATCAAGAGGTTTGCCAACCGCGACAGTTTTATTAGAGTGTGACCAAGTTAATACGTTACTTGGAGCAAGGAAAACTTTCTGGAATTCAACACCCAAAAATGTGCCACCATCACTTTCTCGCGTGCACGTAGTCCTATCGTATATGATTACAACATTGATGGGATGCCGATGATCAGGGTTACAGAGGTCAGGGATCATATAGTAAAGTGCTGTAAGAAGGCCTACAGAAATTTAGGGTTTATGCTGCGTACTGTTCGTGGTTTCGCAAATATCACGGCGATTATCGCTTTATACAACACTTTGGTGAGAAGCCAGTTAGAATGCAACGCAGTCATCTGGGCCCCACATGAGACTAAATATAGTCTCATGTTGGAGCGAATACAAAATAAATTTGTAAGATTTTTACATTGGAGGCTCTATGGAGTGTATCCTTTTTACCCGCTTATGTATCCAACCTTGTTTATATTAGGCATGGTTGGATACAATAAGCTGAGAGTTAGGCGTGTGTTCGCACTTGTCTCATATTTATTTAAATTAATTAGAGACATTGCATTGGGTTATACCTGTAAAAATAGTTGTAAGTGATTATATAGGTAAATAAATAAATAAATGTGCAACTAGGATTCTCGACATCGCAAGTAAAGTTTTCGGGAGACCATTATTGATTGTGTAGTCACCCCCTGGTATGATATCCGTGTATAATAAGTGACGTGTCAGGGTCAGGCAGGGGACATATTTCAAGGTATCATGGATGAAAGGTAACCATGTTGGGGTCGGTTTGGTCACATTTGTGGTTTTTATAGAGCAACTGCCTATCTGACCTCAACAACTCAGTTACTGGGTAACTGAGTTGAAAAAGCCCGAAAAGCCTGAAATCTGACAATCAGTGTCAGATCTACAATTGGCAGCCGGGACCAACGGCTTACCGTCCTTCCCGAGGTACGGAGGAGTCTCAATAGTATGCAAAGAACAGTCACCCATCCACAGACTGACCTCGGCAAGCCTAGTTTATCACCTTTAACGCCAGGTGACTGGCAAACAACATATTTTCTATTCTCTCGTTTTCTGGCAGCTAAGGTTGTTGTTACCCTACGATCAGCCCGTGTGGTTGTTTTTATTTAGCCACGAGCTAGAGACAGTTTATACTTCAAAATAACTAGGCCCTAAGTTGAGCTTCTTAACCCATTCACCCTTTTTTTCCCTATTTCTCCTGTTTCCATGTTCTGCAAAGTACAGACACCAGCACATCAAACTATCGCAAACTGTCAAATATTCCCTTGATTGAAGGTTCTTGTTCAAAATTTGGCAGAATTATAAATAATAAATAATGCTGGACAATCCACACAGCATCATCTAGCCCCAAGCTAAGCAGAGCTTGTGTTATGGGTACTAGAAGACTGATATACTTAATACAACACATTACATAGATAGATATTTTTTATTATACATAGCAAATACCCAGAACACCCAGAACAAATATTTGTAGATCGTACAAACATTTGTCCCAAGGCGGGAATCGAACCCGCAACCTCCTGCGTCGCAGGCGGACCTTCGCCCGCTGCGCCACATAGGTCGTCAAAATTCTTTGTACTAAGTTGAAAAACTATCAAAGAAATTTGTCAGATTGGGGTAGCTTGACATGCTGGCCTCTGTACCTACTAGGTACATCAACCGAGGGTTGTACTTAGTTGCCCTTGTGTGGATACAGGGATAATCGTCGCTTAGTGAATTTCATGAAAATATGTAAAATGGGACTCTGCGAGTTGGCTTTGACCCCTCGTACGCCTTCCAAAAGACGTTAGAGTCCAGACAAAATTCTAGTTGATTATAATTAATACCTACATTAAGCGGCTGGATCAAGGGCCTGATCAGTAGGCAGTAATCCACGATTCGGTTTGCATTATGGAAAGTTCATTTCTATATAGTCCTAACCTTTTATACGCGTGATTTTCCTTCACTCGTATCGCAAAAGAAAAACGATTATTTTAAATATCAATTTAAATAACATGTATTAATTTTACAATTTTATATTTATATTAATTTAACAAACATACGACATATTAATAGATACTTATGAAAAAACTTGCTGTATGTTTAACATTTTTGATAGTTCCTAATTTCATTTCCGGTGTTACATAATTAATCCATTATTATCACTCATCCTGTACATTAAAACATTTAAAACCGTGAGTGTCGCACTGATAATATTATTACATTCCGAGATTGCCTCTCATGCTCTGTATCCAATGTGACTTTTTCAATTCACATCTTACTTTTTACACGTTTTATATTAGCTTCACTTGTATGTTTGTATGTTTGTAACCGACTCCATTGGACGCTATTTTGACCCACTTTAAACGGTCAGATTTCATTCAAATTTTGCACTAAAAGTGTAAATATGAAACAAATGTATTTTAATGGAAAAAAGCATGGGGTGCAAAGTATCAATAGTTATTTATTTATTTATTTATTTATTAATAAAGGTACACCAACAGCTTCTGTATATAAAATATCGAATTAAATAGTAATGAGTAATAGGCTTATACAGTTGCCAATAACAGGTGAACCAACATTTAAACATAATAGTGATAACTTAGGCTTAAATTAATGGACATAATATAAGTGGTAATAAACTATACAGAGAAATAACAAAAATTGCAATTATGCTTAATTAAACAAATTATTAAATTAACAATCATGAGTTCAAAAGTAAATTAATGAGATCAAAAAAATAAGAGAAAAAAAAAAAAAAAAAAACGAATTTAACACTAATAAGTAAAAGTTACAAAGAAAAAGGTTGCAAGATAATTATATACTAACACAGTTAATTCAATTAATCTTATGTTGTATCCTTTGGGACTTTAGAATTTAATATGTGGGTTCTAAAGATATTCATGGAGTCATGATATATGTCAACATCTGAATTGGATTTTGTATATGAATTCATCTCTTTACTGAACCTATTGAGAGGTGAGTTTGCTCCTATATTTGTGTTGGATGCTTTAGTGTGGAATAGATGGGTAATGGGATATCTGGGTATTTTATGGGGGACTTTTATTCCAATTTGTTCTACTAATTTATCACAGTCCAGTCTATTGTTAACCAATTTGAAAAGGAACATGAGATCCTGCACCAGTCGACGGTCGCGCAGTGTTATCATTTTGTAGCATTGAATGCGTTGTTCGTATGGACATCGTGGAGATATATCACCGAAGGTATATGCTAGGTGTTTTGTGAAGGCTCTTTGTATGCTTTCTACTCTTTGTGAGTGTACTGCGTAGTGCGGGTTCCATACAACGCTGGCAAACTCAAGGTGGCTCCGAACTAAGGCATTATACAGCACAATTTTTGTTCTCACAAGTCTAAACCCTTTAGTGCTTCTCTTAAGAAATCCTAGTAGCCGTGCCGATTTCGTAACGACGTTATCAATGTGACTTCTGAAGTTGACTTTACTGTCCATGATGATGCCAAGATCGCGAACCTCATTTACAGATTCCAATAAAGCTCCTTTTATGTTATATGAGACAGTATTAGAAAGTTTTTTTCTCGTGAATCGAATATGGCTACATTTATCTACATTAAGTTTCATGTGATTAAGGCTGCACCAGTGATCTATTCTATCTAAGTCCTCTTGAATTAGGATTGCATCTGCATTTGAAGTTATAGATTTATAAATTTTGAGATCGTCGGCAAACATTAGATATTTACAATGATGGATTTGGGCAGTAATATCGTTAATAAACAGTAAAAACAAAATCGGTGCAAGGTGAGAACCCTGGGGAACTCCTGAGTCGGCATAATATGGGTAGGATTCGTAACCATTCACAACAAGAGTTTGCGATCTATGTAATAAATAAGAAGTAAACCAGTTTAAAATTGAGCCATGTATACCATTATATTCTAACTTGGACAGTAACAGAGAATGGTCAACTTTGTCAAACGCATTGCTAAAGTCCGTGTACACGGCATCTACTTCTTGTCTTTTGTCAAGAGCTAAGGTTACATCCGACACAAACTCTACGAGGTTTGTTTCTACGCTGCGTCCAGCTTTAAAGCCATGCTGACTTGGTGAAACAATTCTGTCAATGTGGCGAGTTATAATTGGACAGACAAGAGACTCGAATATCTTTGAAAAACATGATAATATTGAAATAGGGCGGTAATTTTTAACATTAGCAGGATCTCCTTTTTTAAAAACCGGGACAATTCTTGCGTTTTTCCATACATCGGGGAAGATTCCTTCAGCAAGAGAAGTATTAAATATAATCAACAACGGTAGGGCGAGTTCATGGCAGCAGCGTTTTATAAACAAGGGTGGTATACAGTCAGGTCCAGCACCTTTGGAAGTTATAAACATATTCTATTTTTCAATGGTTATTGTCATTCACAGCGGGCTCCATGTATCGGCGTGTATTCTTCAATATTAACACTATGCACCCCACGCTTTTTTCCATTAAAATACATTAGTTTCTTATTTACACTTTTCTTAATCCAAATTTATTAAATTTTATTTTCTATTTTTTATTTGGTATTTCTATAAAAGCGTGTTTTTTTGTTTAATTAAACTATTATTATTAAGTTTGTTTTAGACGTGATACTGGCGAACCCAGGACGTAATTATTAAAATTGACGGCCCGATTGGCGAAGTGGTTGAAGGATTGTGATTGACGACCGATGTGGCGCGGCGGGCGAAGGTCCACCTGCGACGCAAGAGGTTGCGGGTTCGATTCCCGCCTTGGGACAAATGTTTGTACGATCTACAAATATTTGTTCCGGGTGTTCTGGGTATTTCCTATGTATAATAAAAAATATCTATATATGTAATGTATTGTATTAAGTATATCAGTCATCTAGTACCCATAACACAAGCTCTGCTTACCTTGGGGCTAGATGATGCTGTGTGGATTGTCCAGCAATATTTATTTATTTATTTATTTATTTATTGTTGCGGAAGGATCGTACGTCGTTCCCGCGACCCCCCGCGTAGGTGTGAGATGGAACACCGGGTTGGTTTTTAGTCAGTAAGAGTCTGACAGACCCCTTCGCCCCCCCAGGGCGGAGGACATCCATGAGGATTTTAAACCTCGAATAAAAAAAAGTGGTTGAAGGATTGCCTGCTGCAACGCGTGTCGCGGGTTCGTTTCCCGGCCATAGTTGTTCTGGGTCTGGCTGTTCGTGTATGTGACTTTAAATGTTGGTAAGCGCACCCAGGATACAGGAGAAATTCGTAGTGTGAGGTAACGTTATTCTTAATGAAATAAAGAAAGAATGGAATAAGTAAGTCTAAAATCGCGAACTCGCCTTTATCAAAATAATGCTTGTATTTCACTTGTACGAGAAGAGGCCTTTGCCCTGCAGTAGCTATTCTTTCCATCGGTTGCGATTCTGGTCTTCCTCTTTTCAATTCGTGTATGTTTAAATGTTCATAAACGCACCCACGAGACAGGAGAAATTCTTAGTGTGGGACAGAAGTTTATTCAGGTAGTCCCTCCATCTCTTCGTGGTCTCATACGGCCTGATATAGCTATTTCAGGGCACCCAATCACGAATCCTGTGTTTTACAATCCACAGCTCGTTCGGCATGCCGCAGACTTTTCCTGCACAGTCAAAATTGAGTTCGGGAACCTTTTGAGCCAAGTCGACAAAGTTGAAAACAAATAGTGTTTTTCTTTTTCTTTTTATTTGTCTTTTTAAAAATATATAGGTATTTCTTTAATTTACCTTATTACTTTCTTTTGCATTTTGACAATACTCAGTACTAGATACAGGAAAAAACAAAACACGAGAAAAGTTTAATCCAAATTGATTGGAAATAATGTGACAGAAAAGCAGACAACAAAAAATTGGGCTTTTGTTAACGGAACCCTAAAAAATCATTGTTAGGTACTCACAGACGATAACTTGAGTTGATAATATTTAAAATCCTGTAAAGCGCCATTTATCACATAATGTGCGCTAGAACAGGAACTCTGTGGTTAGTTTTATTAATTGTTTTACTACAATTATGTAACGGAAAGTATACTGTCAAAAGAAGAATTTGCCCCAGAGTCGAATGGTAAGTCAATTATAGTATGTAACTAAGTTCTGTGAGCATTCGGACCTACGTGGATTTAAAAGTTTTTGGTAAATTAGATAAACTCTATTTATAATTCAAAAGCCGTGTGACGTGTGTACTTCATACAAAATTAGCTTAAATTATGAATCCTGTAATAATTTTAAGTTAATACGAAAGGCGAAAACTTCCTCCTTTAGCGCGCAAGGATTAGTGTAAGATTTGTTATAGGAATATCAAATTTAGAAGATGCGCAGAAATCAAAATTCAAAATCAAAATTCATTTATTCAAATTAGTCTGAGAATCAGCACGTTTTGAACGTCAAAACGTTTATAAAAGACAGTCCCCCAAAACGCCCACCCTTCACCACTTCCTAGTGTTTTTGCTGGGAAGAAGAAGTGGTGGAACAAACTCCCCAGCAACACGTCTGTCTGATAGTATGAAGAACTTGAAGCTATACAAAGTATACAACACATGTCAAAACATAATAATTATGTCAGTCATCTTTATACATCATTAAATTCAATAATTTGCTACATGTTAGCTAGCACACACCAATATGCCAAAATAAATAAATAAAAACTATATACCAAAATCAACAACTAACTCAAGCAAAGCCTGCTAAACTGAATGCATAAAAAGCCTCCAAGGCAGTCCAAGGGCGTAAAGAAAGATAAAACATTCTTATTTGGACCACAGACGACTAGTCAATTAATATGAGCCTTCTAATCTGGTACCGCTAGAATCAGTCACGTTCTGGTTAAGCACCCACTAGGTAATTTTGAGTTATCAGAGTTCGCCAGCTACCTAATCAGATACTCTGAAGAAGAGCTGACACAAAGAACTGACCTTATTGTTTTTTAAATAATGGAATGGGTTATTTCAGTGTGACTGCGTCATATATGGACAACAATATATTAAGAGACTTTTTGACTAGTACAAGGGGATGTGGCCAATAAGTGTCATCAACGTCATTCAGCCACGTCTACTGCTAACCATAGGCCTCCCCCAAAGATTTCCACAACGATCACTCTCGAAGCCCTCATCCATCGGCTTCCTGCCGGTGGATGAGGGCTTGGGGTTATGGGGGCTATGGGGGCCTACCCATGCTGCACCTTCCAGTATCCGGACACCACACGAGAGGCCTTTTCGTCCAAACGGCAATCGGTTTTGCTAGCAATGTGCCCCGCTTTCCACTTTAATTTGACAATTATTCGAGCTAAGTTTGTTACCTTGGTTTTCTGGCTTGGAGATCTCTTCATTTCTGCTTCCCTTTCTATTAAGAATCAGTTTCATGACAACATACTTCATAACTAATGACCTTGTTGATATCATTTACGAGTAAATTCGGAATTTTGATGGTTTTATCTATATGTTTTATCTATATAAAAACAGCTGGACGGGTTGATCGAAGGTTGAGCTACGCTTGTTGAAGTCAGTCTGAAGTTGGGTGATCGTTCGTAACGAAAAGAGACTTCTTCGTGCTTCGGAAACCGCGCTAAGCCGTCGCGGCGTCGGTCCTAGTTGTTTTATAGATCTTTTACAGTCGTTACGGGTAGCCAGAAGCCCGAAAGTCTGATAACCAGTCTTACCAAGGGGTATCGTGGTGCCCAGTAACTAGGTTATTGGAGGTTAGATAGGCAGTCGCTTCACGTAAAATACTGGTAACCAGCTGCATCCAGTTAGATTGGAAGCCGACCCCAACACAGTTGGGAAAAGGCTAGGCAGCTGATGATGATCTATAGGTATATCGACGTTGTAATTATTTTTCCGCTTTGACAACAATTCCCAGTAAATTGTAACTTAACTAGGGTTGAAACTATGAATTTAACTTAAGTGTCACATGTTAGCAGTGTAAGCAAATAAATAAAAACTTAAAATTGTTAAAAAGTTAAAATCATTTATTCTCATAAAAACTACACACTTACATGAGAATATTAAAACTAAATACTTAAAAAGATCAGATAAAGTATTACAAAAATTTAGGCATCGATTATATGTTTTGCAGGAAGATTACAAAAATATTGTGGACAAAATCGATACATGTAAACAAGTATCCGTGTAACAGATAGTACATTATATGTTATTGAAATAACGCAGTTGGTCGTTATATCCTATCACCTCCTACCTACCACCTCCCACCTCCCACCTCCCACCTCCTCCATCTATTCTGCAGAAATCTTCCCGCGAAAGTTTGTGAGCGTGATTTGAACTTTCATTCCACAGCATGAGTATGGGATGACAGCTCACCTCGCCTTCACTTCACCTGCATTACAGAATAGCGCTGCTGCAAGTAACCTTCAACCTAGTTATAAATCAATCACGAGGTTGACAGGAGTAGGTACAGACGCAACAAATTATCCAAAACTGTCAATTGAACATGAACCCTATTGTTTTGTAATAAAGTTGAAGAACTAAAAAATAAATGAGACAGATATAGGGGTAGCTTGTTTGCTGGCCTCTGTAATTACTTTGTTTTATTGATTATTCCCACAGGGTCATAAAACAAGTTTTTGAAGAATACTGGAGTGAGATACCGGTTGTGAAGAATGTAGACCCCAACTGTACAATCAATTGTATTACAGTCCAGACAGTTGAAAATACTACACTGGGCCATTATGTTCCAGTAAGTAAAATTTGTAATTTACAACATCACATCACGCCTGTGTTCCACGAAGGATTAAACAGAGGTGTACCGACAATACACCTACAATAATTTCGTTGGTTATGTTTAAGTCCCACGAAGTTGGGAGCGAGTATTGCCATAAAGCGGGCATGCTGCTACTGAGAAATTCCAGATGAAAAACCCAATAACACTTTACCCGACGCGTCAAACGAACCCAGGACTTCATCGGCAGGAATGCAACAAACGAGGCAGTCCTTATTTATAGTATTTTATAAACTTATTCGCCATGATGAATCAATTAGATGTTTCTACGAAAAGAAGTAGTAGTATATCTCATTGATACATACCTGTACTTACACATTTCGAAGACCGATGTGGCGCGGCGGGCGAAGTTCCGCCTATTTATTTATTTCTCCATATTCATTTCAGAAAAACACGAGCACTGTGATATACGATTGTTGTGAAGGTTTTGAGAGAAAAACAAAGAATTCTAAGTAAGTAATTATTTTTATTACTAAGTATCTAAATTCAAGTTGTCGGCACGGTTGGCGCAGTGTCTGAGCAGTTGGCTGCTGCGCTGCGTGATGCGGGTTCGACTCCCGCACACAACAAAAAATTGTATGGTTTACTGGTTGTTGTTCCGGGTCTGGCTGTTTATGTTTCTACACGTGAGGAATTGCAATTGGCTTCCTATCGACTATTTTTACGGTTTTCTTTTACATTTTAGCTGTAATTCTTCCAGGTTCTATTAAATAAATAAACAAATATATTTTTCAGGGTCTGCAATCCGATATGCTCAAAGAATTGTACAAACGGCTTCTGCCTTAATCCAGAAGAATGTGGATGTAACACCGGTTATATATTGGACCTCAACAATAAGTACAACTGCCTGCCGAATTGCTCTTTGTCATGTGGCAATGGTACCTGTGTACCACTGGAGACCTGCGATTGTTTCATAGGATATACATTTGCAAATGGGACTTGCCAACCAGTTGGTAGTGAGCCCTGTGCCAGTGGCACGTATTGTCTTGCCCCAGATTCAGGCCAATGTTCGCAAGGATATCGAAAATCAAACAACAACACATGCGAACCATACTGTTCTAGTGGGTGTCCTCAGAGCACTTGTATAGGACCTGAGACTTGCTCCAGTAAGCCACAATGGGTAATGATCCCAACCAATAGCACTGTTAATATTACTACTGAACCAATATGCAGCCAACCCTGTATCAATGGCATATGTGTGAGTCCTGGCAACTGTATCTGCAATCCGGGATGGTACCCAAGCAATGTCACTGGTACGTGCGTGACTGATACGATTGAGCTCGATGCTGGAGAAATAACATGGTAAGCAGCATTGTAAGTACCTATGTCCAACCAACGTCTTTATTTGTTTTTCGAAGCACGCAGGCGGGGGGGGGGGGGGGGGGGGGGCGAGGAAAGCCTGTAAAGACCCGCTTTGATCCTTAAATGTTTCAGGCAACTAAGTTCCTAATGTTAGCACCAAATAAAAATCTGTATACTTAGTTGGCATTTCAGAATTTGAATTCGTTATGGATAGTGAGAAGTCCGAGTATCGGTTAGATATCTTCTTCTTCTTCTTCTTCGGTCTTCCAAAGTCCTTAAATAAATAAAAAATAAATAAATATCTAATTAATCCCTGTACACCAGCACATCAAGCTACCCCAAACTGTCAGATTTTCCCAATTGAACATGAACCTTATTCTTTTGTAATAAAGTTGGAAACCTGTCAAAGAAATTTGCCACATTGGGGTAGCTTGATGTGCTGGACTCTGTACATTACTAGTATTCAGCTGCATCCGTTCAGACTGTTAGCCAACTCCAATAGGGCTTTGACATTGAAATATTGAGCACAAATAGTCTCATTCTAAGACAGACAAGTCAAATAAGTAGTTGATCGTTTAGAACACACTCAAAACAGCTATTGGTTCTATAAAATACTTGATTCGAGGACTTTTCTCATCATATTTGTTCCACTCCTCTGACATTAATTCAACATTGCTTGTCTTAAAATTAATTTAACGTAAACCCTTCATATGTATTAGTACCTTAGAATAGTTGGCCCAATATGTGGCCAATGTCAAACTTTTGAGGTAAATTTTTCTTTCTTTCCCTGTTTTTCTGGTCTAAAGACCTCGTTCTCTTATAATGACTTCCTAGTTTTCTTTTGTTGCATATATAAGTATGTTGATTATGTTTTCAGGGTGCAGGCCAACTTGTTGTACATCATAGTAGGCTCCGTCGCCATTATCGTGGTGTTGTTGATATCATTTACATTTCTTTGCATTAAACGTGCCAAAAGAAATAAACCTCTTGAGGATGGTAAGTAGGATGCTAATCTATACAGTAAAATAAATAAATTAATCCATAGGAGTATTATATAATATATTTTAGATTAAAATTATAAACGGGAAAGTGTGTGTGTCTGTTTGTCCGTCTTTCACGGCAAAACGGAGCGACGCGACGAATTGACGTGATTTTTTTAAGTGGAGATAGTTGAAGGGATGGAGAGTGACTTAGGCTACTTTTTGTCTCTTTCTAACCCCCCACTTCCTAACGCGAGCGAAGCCGCGAGCAAAAGCTAGTAATAAATAAATTTGAAGTGTCTGTGTGTAATGTCCAAATAACTGCTTTTTACTAAACGCATAAGTATTGTAAAAGTTTAAACAGTAGTTATACGACACAAAAAAAAATTGTCTCTCTGTCTGTCTGTGTATGAGGTAATCTCCGAAATGGTTGGACAGATTTTGACGGCACATTCACCGGTAGCTATAGCTGATGCGATGAGGCATAACTTAGGCTACTTTTATTTTTGAAAAAATATTAGAGTTCCACGCAAAAAACGAAAACCCATATATTGTGAAATTAGACTGCAAGTTATAAAAATACGTATAAACTATTTTTTGTGTTTATTTTCGTTGTACAACCGCCGTTAGGGCAGTTTTTATTCCTTTTAAATGTTTGCACTGAGCTGACGAAAGTATAAAACACAAGGTGGAAGGGACAGCGACGCACAACCTGATACCATGAGTTCATTACGACGTTTTGACGACCGATGTGGCGCGGTTGGCGAAGGTCCACCTGCGACGCAGGAGGTTGCGGGTTCGATTCCCGCCTTAGGACAAATGTTTGTACGATCTACAAAAATTTGTTCCGGATGTTCTGTGTATTTGCCATGTATAATAAAAAATATCTAAATAAATAAAATAAATAATGCTGGACAATCACACACAGCATCATCTAGCCCCAAGCTAAGCAGAGCTTTTTTATGGGTACTAGACGACTGATATACTTAATACAATGCATTACATAGATAGATATTTTTTATTATATATAGCAAATACCCAGAACACCCGGAACAAATTTTTGTAGATTGTATCTATCTATGTAATGTATTGTATTAAGTTATCTATCTATTTAATGTATTATATTAGTCATCTAGTACCCATAACACAAGCTCTGCTTAGCTTGGGGCTAGATGATACTGTATGGGTTGTCCAGCATTATTTATTTATTATTTATTCAAGAACTGTGCTCAGAACTCAATTAGGTCAAGTTGTGCGTCAATGTACCAAATACTGTTATTTTTTCTACCCTTTATGTAACTTAAGAAGACTTTACGAGACCTAAGCCAGGATCATAGTTTTAAACTATTAGTATTGTATTAAGTGTTTAGGTATTTAGTTTATTTAAATCATGATACGTGAACAACTTTTATTACAGATGGTACCGTGGGAGTTCCAGTCCAAGAAATTGTTCCAAATTTTTTTAATACGTCTAGACACGAGTACGATGTCGCAGAGAGGCAATCCCAGCTTTAAATTCGGGGATCTCTTATATTATTGACATTTGCGTACGATTATTTAAAGTGTTCTTTGGCGCAGCACGTCTTCCTCTTCCATACATTTTTATTTGCCGTCATCACAGAAGTCACCTCCTTCATAGCCATCTCAACTTTCACACAATCCGTCCATCGTTTCTTAGGTCTCCCTCTACATTCATACTCAAAATTTTCCTCACATCATGATCCTTATTCCTTCGCATCACATGTCCGTACCATGACAACCGATTTCCACACAACTTCACTGTCACAGGCGCCATTTTCAGACTTCCTCTTACATACTCATTCCTTATTCTATCCATTCGCGTAACACCAAACATTCCCCTGAGCATTGTCATCTCAGCTTTGTAATTGGAAAAATAGTTTTTTTCAGTAGGTAATAGTACTACTAAATATGAATCATTATTACTAGTACTATATAATACGTTCATACCCTACTTCAAGAAATATATTTTAGTACACCAACAGTGTTTTTTTAACACGTCAGTAATAATTGTTTTTTGTAATCTTGAATGTTACTGCGGTTACACTTAATAAACCTCAGGATTACTTAAAATAAATAACAAAAGTTGTGTAAGGCTAGTTTGGGATATAAATATGTAGGATAGTTCATAGTAAGGGACGGTGTGTATTAGATATATTGATTGCTATATATTTGTATTCAGCCACATAGATTTACAGCACTTTGAAGTACGTTTCGTAAAAAAGTGCAGAAAAAATCAGCGACAAGACGTGGGTTTTATTTACGAAATATTGTCGAAAAGCGAGAGACCATCCGATGCAGATTTTTTTTGTCTGTAAATTGAAATATTTTGCTAGATACTACAAAATCACTCCCCATCGTGGATAAAGAGAAATAAAGAAAATCGAGTTACATTTTTTTTTTCGCCTTTATAAAGTGAAATATAACTACCACGGAGTATAAGGCTAACCCGACCTTTTTTTTGGGACAAGTCCGCCACACTATTCCCAAACAACTGCAACTCCTGAAAACCAGAATCCACAGTGGCGACCACCAGGAAAGTGCCAAGACAATGAAGCCCGAGGAGTCCCAGAGAAACGATTCAACTGTCTTGGATCCCGGAACGAAATTAATCAGAAAAGAACAGCGGAGGAGTTAGAAAAGTACATAATTTCCACTTCCCTCTATATCAAGCAGACTGAACAGAGCCAAGCCAATAGGCACAAAGGGACGCTTACAACCAGGTTTAGCCCAGTTGCCTAGCACAACGGATTAAAATTAACACTGATATTAATGGGACCTAAATTATGAGCTGTTACATTTGATTCCAATATGGTACGGTAAAAACGCTTGAACGCACGGAAACTTAATCAAGTTTCTTCAAGGTCCGTATAGCAAACAACTCCGGATGCACACAATCTAATATTATATTGCATTCACTGTGCCAAAAAGTACACGCCCATAAGACATGATGAGCAGATTGTTCGTATTCACAGACTGATGTAGAACATTATTTTTTTGACACAAAGGTGATGGAACAAGGTTGAAAGAAAATAATTTACTTTTAGAGTTGCCATGGCCTGTGAGAAATTGGGCAACACCTCCAGCCATGTTCTGCATTATGCAGCCATCCAGCCGCTCGCAAACGGATGGAAAGAACTGGTGGAGGTGACAGCCCTTGATAGAATTTTCCCACCTACATTGCCATTCAGTTTAAAGTTCAGACATCAGTCTACGGTTTAAATAATCTAGAGATCTTAGCACGTTCACGATGCAATAGGAAGTCTGCGTCCATAGACTCTCGTGTGGAGTAGTACATTGCAGCACGTCGCTCCACCTCAAGGTCAACCGGGAGTACACCTGGAAGACGGTAGAGCTTCAGTACTAACCGTCCTATACACTTTGCACTTTGCAGTAGCAAAGCTAGGCGGTGGCTTTGACGCCGATGGATGGAAGTAGAGCCGATCGTTGTGTAAATCTTTAGGGGTAGACCCATGTCTAGCAGTGTTTGAGGATGTCTATATTCTTACCTACCGAGTATAATCTTCGGATTTACCATACATTTTTCGGGGTTTAACTGTGGCATAAGTGTTTACCATTAAAGGCGTTTATGTTTATTTACTATGTATAGTTATCATTCAGCGAGCATTACATATCAATTGGAAACATAAACTTTGTCCAGCAAAAATAAAGTATGGTAAAATATAATTTTATCATAACTTTTTAATGTTTCCGGTACTCCAGTGATTGCGGATTATTCCATTAATGTCAGACATCCTGTTTGAATATTGACGCAAAGGATTATTCATCAACAATGATAATTTCAGTTGATATTGAAGCCTAAAATAGCTCGAAGCGCCATCAGTGTCGCAGATTGTTTGCGAGAATGGAGGCCCCGCTGTTCTTCTGTTTGTTCTTAGTTATTTTAATACAATTGTTTAATGTGTATCAAGCGGAAGATGGTGTTTGTTTATCAGAAAGGTAAGTACGGCCAGTAAGAAGAATATAAATTATTTAAAGTGTAACAAAAAGTTCATTAAAATCGAGATTTTAAAAATTATAGGCGTCACTCAGAAAAGTGTTAAAAGTAATGGGCGAAATAAAATACTTGGGCTAGTTATAAGAGACCATAGGCAGTATAGATCACTTTTGCATAGTGTGGGCACAGAAATATCTCTCTGAACATTGATTCCAGTGCTTGTGTTAGGTGGGGCGTACACAAACGGGTTTTGCATCTCAAAGGGTAAAAAGCATACATTCAGGGCTGTGTAAGTGTGTAGCTTTCCAGGTGTCTTTTTTTTTTGGAATGTGCATCTCGCAGTTTATCCTTTAGGGATATCTACTGCTTAACCGAACTTTCCTGTGGGGGGCTTAATTAAAATTAAGGCCTCCAGCCAGGCGACCAGGTGTCTACTAACTTGGACCTACATACATGAATACTCGTAGTTATCTGCATAGAACGAAAACTACCAAATCATGAGATGCAAAAAGAATAATTGCATCATCAGATGAAACAGATGTAAGACATTGTAATTGTGATGAAAGAAGCATATAAGGTGCAAGTGTTGATAATACATGTGTACAAGACGATAGATATAGTGTTTGGAAGAGATCACGAAGTATTGGGTGTATACATGTGAGGAGTGTGGAAGAAGTAGTGAGTGAGTTTACCTAAGAGTTTGTGTATTTGGGAAGTCTACAAGAGTCGGGAAGATATTGAAACAGATGTAGAAAAGGATAGTGGATGTGGTAAATATAATGTACGATAGGAACATATGCTGTGTCTATCCAGTCGATACCCCAAATAGCTCGGTTGGCTATCCACACTGGGTTGTTGACTGATACCGACTCATGAACGATAAACAGAATAAAATGAATTTCAAACGAACTTACTTTCGCTATGTATCTATCGTGTCCTAGAGTAGTACCATGTCTCTGTGAATCCCTTGATCCGATTACCTAACAAAAGCCTTATTAGGTGGCCGAGGTTCTTGGTATTCATAGTTATTATGGATGTGACTGCATCAACGGAAAATACTATTAGGTAATTTATAAGAAAGAAAGAAAAGAAAGAAAAAACATTTATTCAGCACGGGTTCAGGCACACAACGACAATACTAAACATAGAAAAACATAATAAAACGAGTAACAAGAAATACATTAAAAACATAGATAAGTATATATTTTTAAGTATGTGCCTTCAGCTGCGCTAAAAGGGTCCAATTCAGCAAAAATGCCAGACAACTCGTGCCTGACGCTGGTTTTCAACTGGACCTGAGATTGTGAGATGTCACGGACGTAAAACAGTTCTATAGTATGGTATGATTATGTGAAGTAAATTATGATGTAATTTACATAGGTAAAGCGTGATGTCAGTGAAAATGTGAAGTGTATGTGTGTGATCTGTTGTATTGTGTATATCACAAGAGAAAAATAATAAATATTTTGGTAACGGGCGAACAGATCAATCAAATTCTTATCTAAGTACCTTTTATGTGATTTGTTTTCTTGGTAAATACTAGGTAGTGGTGGTAGTGTGGGTGTACCATAGGTGCCCCTCTGCCTAACCTTTCGGGGAATATATGCGTGATGTTATGTGGTAAATACGATCCATTCTGACACAATTTTGTTCTAAATTGAATATTAAACAATTGAAATAAGATAATTATGAATAGATGACTCATATCAGCGTTTTTTCTCGGATGCTGCCGCACCGTACTCGGGAGATTCCCGGTAAAGTATCCAATGATTGATATCAAATTTCCCGGTATTTTAGAAATCGGAAATGTTGACGCTAGACTGTATTTCGATTGGATTAGTACGTATAGCTACGGCCTCAGCAGAATCGCTGCATCTGTAAACATCGATTTGTGAGCTTTATGGAACCTTAACAATATAATTATTGTACATAAAACACCAGAGGGGCTATTTTCGTATTTTTAAGAACGAATCGCAATCTAATCACAGTATGAATCTAGCAAACATACAACATTTTAGACAATTTTTTGGCATTGACTGGCACTGAGATGAGTTTGCGACTAGATTTCGAATGATTTTAGTTACAGGAATTGGCCTTCTGTTACTGACTGCAAACTGACACATAAAACTGCGCAATTGTACATATCGCGCCCACGATACATACATTATATACACACTTGATATATACTACATTTTCAAGATAGTATGGCGTGCAGTTATAGTCAATTCTAATTCATTTTTGACGACAAGATTGGCGCAGTGGTCGAGCCATCGGCTGCTGCGCCGCGTGTTGTGGGTTCGATCCCCACGCGAAACAAATATTTGTGTGACCCACAGGTAGTTGTTCCGGGTCTGGCTGTGTGCACGATACAGGAGAAATTCCTAGTGTGGCATTTTATAAAAAAAATGTGAACGTAAGCAAACAGTAGGTGGTATATTAATATATTAATTTCAGAAACTATCTATGTCCCGCCTTAGGCATACAAAATGTTTCACCAAATAGGTACCTACATAAAACAAAACTTCTTAGACTAGTAGCCGACCCCAACACAGTTGGGAAAAGGCTAGGCAGATGATGATAAAATAAAATGGTTCAAAAATATACAAAAAACAAAACAATAAATAAAATTGCAATTAGGTTCACTAAATAATTAAAATCATCAAATATCACAACATAAAACATCAAAACGATAACATTACATCATTTTATGTGAGATACTCGTATGTCAATATTAAAATTACATGCATCAAATGTCAGAGTTATAATGTAAATTATAGTTATTTTATAAAAATGTAGATATAATTATAATAACAAAATGTGAACATTATAACAGTTTGTCATTCAAAAATTCGCTAACAGAGTAATATACTTTTTTCTATCAATAATTGTGAAAGTCTGTTTTTATATTATTCACTAAGGCTTTAGCTTATTAGCACGACATAATATATCTTGCCTTGCTGTATTAGGTTAGGTAAGCCCTTGTGTGCAAGTCAGACTCGCACTTGGCCAGTCTTTTTTCCCCGAAGTGTAGGACAGAAGTGAACCTATAGTAACACCCACTTTTCACCGGTTATGTTTGAGTCACATGTAATAAGGGGAGCCTATTGCACTCAACTGGGCATGAATGGACTTCGGGTTGCTAACGAGAAATTTACCATTGGAAAAACTCAATAACACTTAGCCAGACCTAGGAATCGAACCTAGGTCCTCATGCTTAGTAGTCGCGCTTGGGACCAACGAAGAAATTATTTATATTTAAAAAAAAAAAATTAGAACTACTATAAAGATAAAAAAAAATGTTTATAATGAGTGAAACCTTTAACCAACAACAATTTATATGGTCAACGTCAGTAATATATCGAGACTCCGTGCCTCGGAAAGCACGTTAAGCTCACGGCTGTCATTTTTAGATCTTTGACAGTCGTTACGTGAAGTCAGAAGCCCGAAATTCTGACAACCAGTCTTACCAAGGGGTGTCGTGTTGCCCAGCAAACTGGGTTGCAAGGGTCAGATAGGTAGTCACTCCATGTAAAATACTGGTATTCAGCTACATCCGGTTAGACTTGAAGCCGATCCCAACATAGTTGGGAAAAGGCTTGGCAGATGATGTTTATAATGAGTAAAACCTCGAACTAACAACATACTTTTTTTATTTCAGAGGATCTTACAAGCTTGTCCCTAAAACTGGTTATCGTACAACCTGGAGCAACGGCCATCGTAAAAAAATAACCGTCACAGTAGGAGGCATGACCTATGTAAGTATACTCTTCAATAATTTTTATTTTTTTATTCTTTTATTTATTTATCGTTTTTATCAGGCACTAACCCATCTATCTCAATGTATTCTTAAATTTAAGTATTACATCACAATATATTACAATTAGAAATTATGTTACATGTATTTTATTTTCTTTAATTAACTTTTAGTTTTATAATTGTACAACTAATTGGGATCAATGAAACAAAGACGAAATTGTAAAAAACATTTATTTAACTTATTATATTAAGTACCTATCTATCTGTTAACACAAGATTCACTCGCCTTTAAATGCAAAAAAAAAAAAAAGGTTTTATTTCAGGTGTATTTTTATGTTAAGTAATAAATAAATTATTAACCACATATAATAGTGGTTAAACTTCAACTCTTCATTAATTGCTTCGTTGAAGAGACACCACAATTTTGCCAATATCACGAAGGTACTATGATAGACCATCAAACGCTGGAGATTCTATCGCAGAATATTTTTTTAAGAAAATACAAACTTAAAATAAAATAATTAATTACTAAAACTGAAAAAGGTTTCTTTCACACAACAATTGGTGTCCACTGTTGGGGGACTGTCTTTTGTAAACGTTGTGACGTTCAAAAAGTGCTGATTCTCAGCCTAATTTGAATAAATAAATTTTGACTTTGACTAAAATTATTAATTCTAACTGCCCCTTCCAAAGGATAATTTCGTGTGAAAATGAATAGGCAAGAAACTCCACACTTAGTCTTTTAAAATAGAGTCTTTGGAATATTTTGTTTACATTCAACAGTTAATTACATGTGAAGACTATGTAAAACTGTAAAGAATTCCCAATTGAACACATTATACAAGTATCTTTTGAGTATAATGTTGAAAATCTATCAAATAATTATGACACATTGGGGTAGCTTGATGTGCTGGCCGCTTTACCTACATGGAATAAAAAGTTTTCATTAGTAACAGCCCGGAGTCTGGATGTGTGCCCGTTGATGGCATTAGGCTCACCCTCTATTACATGGGTCTTAAAAAATACCTGGTGAAATTTGGGTGTACTGTAGGTACTATTGGGGAATACATTCGTGATGTTATATATATTATATATTTTTAAGTGAAGGGTGATGGTCAACCATCCCTTGCATATCCCTCGACACCCCTCCGTGGTTTCTGCGCAAGGGGAAAAAGGTGCGAGTTTCTGGATAAGTCTAGTATACTAATGTATTTATTTTTTCTTGTTATTTCAGAAATATGTAAAGCCAAAGGTGTGCTGTGCTGGTTATAACAAATATAAAGTTGATCCGTAAGTAAATACAACCATTTATCGTTTTAAGGTTTGAGAAACAGAACTAGCGATCTTGTCTAAGATAAATTTAAAAAATAAAAATAAACATGCATGACGGTTTACCACGACTTTGGATGGCAAAGCCTGACAATAAAATGCATTTTAAAGGTCAAAATATCAAAATAATAAAAAAAGAAGCCAGTGTCCCAATATCAAAATAATGGAATAGCATTTATATGTTAGCTAAGTGTTTTATGTAATGGTCAAACCAAAAAATAACGTTTTGTTTAACAAGTAATAATACAATTCTTATTCATCTTCAGATAACTTATTCAATATACCATATAAATAATTATGTGAACTAACTATCCATATATTTTTCAGAATCATGTGTAAACCGATATGCTCACAAGCTTGTAAGAATGGCTTTTGCAGTTCTCCCAATGTTTGTGGATGTAACAAAGGCTATCGATTAAGCAGATATAATAAATACATTTGCCTGCCGCAATGCTCTAATCCATGTGGACCTGGCACCTGTATCGCGCCGGAGACATGTCAGTGCATCTACGGATATAAATTTGAAAATGGAACTTGCCAGCCAGTTTGCACTAAGCCCTGCACCAATGGCATATGTGCCTCTCCAGAGACATGCCAATGTTTGCCAGGGTACAAACCTTCGGTCGGAAATATCTGCAAACCTCATTGCTCAAATGGCTGCCTGAATGGCATTTGTGTTAGCCCAGAAACGTGCCTTTGTGACTCTGGATTTAGCCTTATAAATAAAACATGTCAACCTGTATGCACGCAACCTTGCGTGAATGGCTCATGCGTGGCTCCAGACACCTGCCAATGTACAGAAGGATATGTTAAGGTAGATCAGTACAGCTGCAAGCCTAACTGCACCAGTGGATGTCCTCACGGAAAATGCGTTGGACCTGAGACTTGTAAGTGTGACCCAGGATGGAAAATGGAACCGCTACCTGGCACTGGAAATAAAACATGTCAACCTGTGTGCACGCAACCTTGCGTGAATGGCTCATGCGTGGCTCCAGAAACCTGCCACTGTACAAAAGGATATGTTGAGGTAGATCAGTACAGCTGCAAGCCTAACTGCACCAGTGGATGTCCTCACGGAACTTGCGTTGGACCTGAGACATGTGAATGTGACTCAGGATGGCAAATGGAACCACTTCTCGGCACTGGAAATAAAACGTGTCAACCTGTATGCACGCAACCTTGCGTGAATGGCTCATGCGTGGCTCCAGACACCTGCCACTGTACAAAGGGATATGTCCAATTAGATCAGTACAGCTGCAAGCCTAACTGCACCAGTGGATGTCCTCACGGAAGTTGCGTTGGACCTGAGACTTGTAAGTGTGACCCAGGATGGCAAATAGAACCGCTACCTGGTACTAGAAATAAAACATGTCAACCTGTATGCACACAACCTTGCATGAACGGCTCCTGCGTGGCTCCAGAAACCTGCCAATGTACAAAGGGATATGTCCAGTTAGATCAGTACAGCTGCAAGCCCAACTGCACCAGTGGATGTCCTCACGGAACTTGCGTTGGACCTGAGACATGTGAATGTGACTCAGGATGGCAAATGGAACCAATTCTTGGCACTGGAAATAAAACATGTCAACCTGTGTGCACGCAACCTTGCGTGAATGGCTCATGCGTGGCTCCAGACATCTGCCACTGTACAAAAGGATATGTTGAGGTAGATCAGTACAGCTGCAAGCCTAACTGCACCAGTGGATGTCCTCACGGAACTTGCGTTGGACCTGAGACATGTGAATGTGACTCAGGATGGCAAATGGAACCACTTCTCGGCACTGGAAATAAAACGTGTCAACCTGTATGCACGCAACCTTGCGTGAATGGCTCATGCGTGGCTCCAGACACCTGCCACTGTACAAAGGGATATGTCCAATTAGATCAGTACAGCTGCAAGCCTAACTGTACCAATGGATGTCCTCACGGAAGTTGCGTTGGACCTGAGACTTGTAAGTGTGATCCGGGATGGCAGATGGAACCACTTCTTGGCACTGGAAATAAAACGTGTCAACCTGTATGCATGCAACCTTGCGTGAATGGCTCATGCATGGCTCCAGAAACCTGCCAGTGTACAAAGGGATATGTCCAGTTAGATCAGTACAGCTGCAAGCCTAACTGCACCAGTGGATGTCCTCACGGAAGTTGCGTTGGACCTGAGACTTGTAAGTGCGACTCAGGATGGCAAATGGAACCACTTCTCGGCACTGGAAATAAAACATGTCAACCTGTATGCACGCAACCTTGCGTGAATGGCTCGTGCGTGGCTCCAGAAACTTGCCAGTGTACTGAGGGATATGTCCAGTTAGATCAGTACAGCTGCAAGCCTAACTGCACCAGTGGATGTCCTCACGGAAGTTGCGTTGGACCTGAAACATGTGAATGTGACTCAGGATGGCAAATGATCGTAAGAAATATCACAATGGAGAAAATTTGTCAGCCAATTTGCACCCAAATCTGTGAGAATGGAACATGTACAGCCCCAGAAACATGCCAATGTTTGCCAGGATACAAACAATATGAAAATAATATTTGTAAGCCTCACTGTTCAACTGGATGTCCTCACGGGCATTGTGCTGGGCCTGAAATATGTGTCTGTAATTCAGGATATCAAATGGCAAATGACAGTAAAACATGTCAACCAATCTGTTCCCAACCCTGTGTTAATGGCACATGCGACGCACCAATGTACTGTAAATGTTTGCCCGGTTATAGAGTGTCCGGGAAATATACATGCAAACCTCATTGTTCTAGTGGATGTCTGCACGGTACATGTGAAAGCCCAGAGAATTGCGTCTGCAATTCGGGATGGCAAATGAGTCACTCAAATAGCACCAATGTTAATACTTGTCAACCAATATGTACTGAACCCTGTAATAAGGGCATCTGCATAGCCCCAGACACCTGCGAATGTCTTGCAGGTTATGTGAAATCCAAGAAAAATAGTTGTGTACCCCACTGTTCAGATGGGTGCCCTCACGGCATTTGTGTGAGGCCTGAAACGTGCCTTTGTTATTCAGGATGGGAAATGGAACAAACCAATGGAACTAAGAATGTGAGTTGTGTACCCCTGTGTAGCAAACCCTGTGTAAATGGTTCATGTGTAGCCCCAGAGACTTGTGAGTGCCTTGCTGGGTATACAAAATTGGAGGAGAATATCTGCAAGCCACATTGTTCTCGTGGGTGTTCAAATGGCATATGTGTGAGTCCAGGCAAATGTATTTGCAATCCGGGATGGTATATAAGTAATCTAAACGGTACGTGTGAGGTTGATACAACCAAATTTGGCAAACAAAATGGCGTGAAAGAATGGTAAGTAGCATTTTATAAGCAATTACTAAAGACACGTAACGTTGCTTCAGTTGAATTATTTTACACGTTAAAAAACAATTTCCACTTTTATTAGTTCCATTTTCACTGAAGCAATGATTTACAAAATGTCTGACTATATTGAACTCTTTCGGATAGAGTTTTTTTTTTTTGCGAATCTGTTATTTTAATATATTTTTATTATTCGTTTTCAGGGTGCATTCTAACTGGTTGTATGTCCTGGCAGCTATAATCATCATTGTGACGATGCTTATATTTATAATAATTATTAGAATGAAATGCAGAAGGAAGAAGTCTCCAGAAGATGGTAAGTTGTGCAAAGTGTGTGGCTTATTTGATGACGTATTTATAGCAAACGTTGCCCCACACTAGGAATTTCTCCTGTATCGTGGGTGCATTAACAAACATTCAAACTCACATTAGAGGTGAAGAACAGTTGATATAAGCTTTACATATATTAGTATCTAACTGATTCCCAAGGAAAACGAAAAATATTATTTTTTCGCAACAGATTAAAACCGACTTTAAAAGAAACAGTAAAATACCCATAATTTCTGAAGTCGGTGGCTTTGGTTTTTTTCATTTTTTTGTCACCGACTTCCAAAATCGCGAAAATAAATGTATTTTTTTGGTTAAAAAAACTTTCGATTTTTTTTTTATTTAGCTTTGGTCTTCGCTGCAGGTGCTTGGAGTAGGACATAGTATTTTTGTAAAATGTCTTAGTTTAAGTATATCATTGTACTACTTATACATATTTTCAATTAACTTTTGTCTTTATAGACGGAGCCGTGGTAGTTCCTGCCCAAGAATTTAGTACAAGAATGTTTAACAAGACGAAACGCGAGTATGACGTCCACAAGAAAAACTCAGCTCTCTAATATATGGTCGCCGGTGCATCCTTATATCTCACTCATCTTCATTTTCATGTTTGTATTTAATAAAGTAAAGTATTAATTTCTTTTATTTATTTTGTGGTTTAATGAAAACGGGTTGATCGAAGGTGAAGCTACGCTGGCTGAGGTAAGTTTTTTAATGGCTGACCGTTTGTAACATATCGAGACTCCTCTGTACCTCGGAAAGCACGCGAAGCTGTAGGTCCCGGCTGTCATTTGTAGATCTTTGACATTCATTACCTACGGGTAGTCAGAAGCCCAGAAATCTGACAACCTGTCTTAGCAAGGGGTATCGTGTTGCCCAGTAACTGGGCTATGGAGGTCAGTTAGGCAATTGTTCCATGTAAAATACTGGTATGCAGCTGCATTCAGTTAGTCTGAGAGCCGACCCTAACATAGTTGGAAAAAGGCAGATGATGATTTAATTGGCCTATAGTTAAAATTATCAATTTTTGATTGATGGTCCTAGGTTCGATTCCCGGTTCGGCGAAAGTATAAGTAAGTTTTTCCAATAGGATTTTCGCATTACCAGCCCGAAGTCTGGACTTGTGCGCGGTTGATATCTTATTACTCAGGACTTAAACATAACTGCGAAATGTGGGTGGTAATATAGGTGCATGGATGTATTACACATAGCAAATATCCAGAACACCCGGAACAAATCTTTGTAGATCGTACAAACATTTGTCCCAAGGCGGGAATCGAACCCGCAACCTCCTGCGACGCAGGCAGACCTTCGCCCGCTGCGCCACATAGGTCGTCAATGTATGACCAGATGTATGCACGTAAACGTAGCAAAAGGAGTATCAAAGGATCGTAGCAGGTGGCATAGTTTCTGCCTACCCCCATGGGAAAAAGCCGTGAGTTTAGGCATGCATGTTTGTATGTGTGTATGCTAAAAGTTTTTTCTACATGTACAGACGTGCATTTTAAAATAACATCAATTATGTCTGGCTTTATGAAACTAGTGTTTTAAGTTAGGCTCACGTACAGAATCCTTAAACAAAACGTTATCTTTTCAAGTACAGTCGGCACATAATTTACTATACTATTAATTTAGGTAAGTATTATAAACAACAGCAAAAAAAAATAATTGAAAATTAAAAAAAACAGGATGATTTTTCAACTGGTATGCTGGACTTGGAGCTAGTTATTTTAGTTGAATATGAAGTCTGATATTCCTCTACTAGTCAAATGAAACAAAATAATGCATGACACAGTCCCCTAAAACATCTCATCTTTATTAAATGCTTTATTATAAGCGCCCAATATGACGAATTTAAAGTACAAAAATGGCTGTCATGGGGACTGCCGACAGAAGTACAAACTTCAAACTTTGAAATAACTGTCAGTCTGGTGCCACACATCACAATAGCATGTCGGTGACGGGAACCCATAACTTTTATCCTTATCAAACGTATCACTTCAAAAATGGGTGAAATATGCGCTAACTACCGCGAAATTTGAAAAACATTTATTTTCAAATCAGGTAGGAATCTTTATAATAATAATAATAAAACTAGTTAGAATGATGATGCAAATTAAAACACTTCGTTTATTGTTTCAACCATGTTTTATTATTGACGTTTTCACCAGGTCGCACTTTCATCTGCCTAATTCAAGAAGTGGTCGAACATCACCTTACTTTTACCACGGAAAGAGGGAAAGAGGTTGGTGATGTTGGTACAAGAATTGGTACCACCGCAAAACAGTGCGTGCGTTTATCATTTAACTTTAGAATGAATGCAAGATGGTGACGGCACGGTAGCGGAATGGCTGAGCGGTTGCCTGCTGCGCTGCGTGTCGCGGGTTCGATTTCCGCACGGAGTAAATATTTTTATGGCCTACAGGCAGTTGTTCCAGGTCTGGCTGTTTATGTATGTGGGTTTAAAGGTTTGTAAACGCAGGAAACAGGATAAATTCCTAGTTTGGGGCAACACTTTTTAGAAAAATTAAAAGCTATAGTTATTTAACTTTTGCTGCATTATTATTTAATTAAAATGAAGGAAATTCTAACATACCTACTTGAATTAATTATTATTGTTGAGAAAAGTCTGCTAACGATCGATCTATGCCAAAATTCAATTGGTACACCATAACAAAGTATTATACAATGTTGACGGCACGGTTGGCGCAGTGGCTGAGCGATTAACTGCTGCGCTGGGTTCGATTTCCACACGGAACAAATATTTTTATAGCCTACAGGCAGTTGTTCCGGGTCTGGCTGTTAGAGTATGTGAGTTTGAATGTTTGTAAACGCACCCACGATACAGGAAAAAAACCTAGTGTGGGGCAACGTTTTTTTTCATTGTCGCTCTTAGTGGTCACCATGTTGGCTGCTACGTTGATGGAGTCTGTGTGAACAACCTGAGTTATGCGGACGACATGGTGCTACTGAGTGCGTTGGTCTGTGGCATACGGAGGTTGCTAAAAGTGTGTGAGTGTGTCACGGCCTCTTGTACAATGGTGTTAAGAGTCAATACATGGTCTTTCAGGCTGGCTCCAAATGCCCTCAACATGTACCACCCATTCGCCTGAATGATGTATCTTTGGAACGGGTGCACCAATTTAAATACTTGGGGCATTGGGTAACAGCTGACCTGAGGGACCATGTCGACATCGAAAGGGAGCGAAGGGAACTGTCTAAAAGAGCAAATATGATAGCCCGTTGTTTTGCAAGGTGTTCAAATGAGGTTAAGATCACACTTTTTAAAGCTTTTCCAACTTCATTGTACGCGTGCAGCCTATGGGTTTCCTACACACAAGCGGTTTACAGTGCCCTCCGTATCCAATACAACAACGCGTTCAGGGCGGTGCAGCGGTGTTGGGGCTGCCCCGCTTCTGTAGTGCCTCGGGCATGTTTGCGGAAGCGCGCACCGACTGTTTTCACGCCACCATGCGCAAGCGGTGCGCGTCCTTGGTGCGCAGGGTGCGGGGCAGATCCAATACAGTTCTGGCGATGATTGCTGGCAGAATTGATTGCCCTTATATCGGACATTGCTGTAGCAGACATGTTACTAACTATGTCCGATAGTGTAAATATATTTGCTTATGTGTGTGTGTTCTTTTTTGTGATTGTTGTATGGGTGCTATTAGTTGCCTGAAATAAATGCTTTTTTTTTTTTTTTTTTTTTTTTTTTATTTAAAAAAAAACAGACAAGTTAATATTAGAGTATTACAGATACAGTTTCTAACACTTGTCAATATTGTGTCAATTTTATACTTTGACCATCCGCTCGTTTTGTTTGGCAGTTGACTGTACTTATCTAGTGTACTCGTTGTTTTTTTTTTAATACTACCGGGTTTATCTTTACTTATTTCAAAACAAAATCCTCCGCTGCGTCTGTCTGTATGTCTGTTCGCGTAAAACTTAAAAATTACTGCACCGATTTTCATGTTGTTTTCACTAATAGATAGAGTGGTTCACGAGGAAGGTTTTAGTATATAATTTGTCAAGTTTTTGTATATGTTGTCTAAAATATAATGATTGTTATTGGAAGTGTTGTCGAAAATTTCATGTATACTTTTGATCGCGATAACCGACATCCACGCAGGCGGAGCCGCGGGCATTAGTAAGTATATGTAAAATTATGTATTGAAGCTGCATTTTTATGTGAAATATATCTTTTAGGTGTATTTTTTTCCTCTTTCTTGCATTGGACTTGTTGGTTGTTGGACGAGTTATCCGACAATATTATTGTTGATAACATTATTACGGTTGTCTCGAATAGTTTTTACCGTTTTGCCAGTTCCTTTTTTCTACGTTCATGTATTTTTTTTATAAGAGTGTTACCATATTTGTGCAAATTAAACAATGTTAGTAATAGATAATATATTTAGAGCTCTAGTTCTTTATATTATTGTACATCAAAAAGCACTGGCTCAAGTATGTGTGGAAACTAAAATGTGAGTACCTACATTGGAATAATTATTAAAAAAAATATTTCTGTTTGTTAGTGGTCCTTGACTTATGACTCACAGATGTAGATGTGAGAGCCTATGCGGCTTAAATTTCTTCTCCATTGTGTACTCAAGTAACTTAGTTTTAAATTAAGTATTAAATATTTACTATTTTCACCGTTATATTTCTCCAAATAGGCACTTCCGTGATGTTCCTGAAACCTTCTTATATACTTACATGGAGGCCTATGAAAAGTCAGATTGTCTGTTTTGGTGCACCGCCACTAGAGTGGCAACGGCGATAGGCACCAGGACGGTCCGGGTGAGACTATACCTACAGATACTTAAAAAAAAATGACCATTATAATTGTTTTTACTTTTGCTATATGTCATCATCATCATCCTCTTGCCCTTATCCCAATTCATTTGGGGTCGGCGCAGCATGTCTTCTTCTTCCATACATCTCTATTACCCGTCATCTCAGAAGTCCTTCTTAGCCATATCAAATTTCACACAATCCATCCATCGTTTCCTGGGTCTCCCTCTACTCTTGTAACCCTCTACATTTATTCTCAAAACTTTCCTCACAACATGATCCTCATTCCTTCGCATCACGTGTCCATACCATGACAGCCGATTTCCACACAACTTCTCTGTCACAGGCGCCACTTTCAGACTTCCTCATTTCTTATTCTATCCATTCGCGTAACTCCACACATCCCCCTTAGCATCCTCATCTCAGCTGCATGCAACTGCCTTTCATTCATTCCTTTTGTGGCCCAACATTCTGATCCATACAAGACAGCATTTTTGTTATATGTTTATATAATAAATCAATAGATCTGTGACAGTCGTTTTGGGTAGTCAGAAGCCTGAAAATTTGAAATGCAGTATTAACTGGGTTGTTGAGGTCAGATAGGTAGTCTCTCCATGTAAAATACCTACTGGTATTCAGCTGCATCCGGGTCGATTGGGAGCCGACCCCAACACGGTTTTGAAAAGGCTGGGTAGATGATGATTTTTTTTTTGTTAATGTTTCAATCTGCCAGCTGATTAAACCACATATTGTCGGGTCGGCGCAACATATTTTCTTCTTCCATACATTTCTATTTCCCGTGATCTCAGATGTCACCACCTTCCTTACCATATCATCTTTCACACAATCCATCCATCGTTTCCTAGGTCTCCCTCTGCTCTTGTAACCTTCTACCTACATACTCAAAGCTTTCCTCACCATATGATCCTCATTCCTTCGCATCACATGTCCATACCATGACAATCGATTTTGTTTCTTAATTTAAGTAAACCGTAAAAATCATGACCACCTAACCCGATAAAATATTTGATGTTAGACGAGAACTATTTACTTTTTAATTAAACGTGCCTGGGTTAAATAGAAATAATGATTTTCTCCTGACTTTTACAGTTTAAAGTACTTAAAAAGCACACCAGAAAAAATCCTAAAAATGAGGGATAACCAGAATCGTGTGCAGATCACATGGTGTCCGTTTGTGAATCGACGTCCACCATGTACATATATATGTATTAAAAAATGATTTCAGAGACTAATACCAGAACAAGTAAACGTTTGCTGCGAGGGCTACATTGAAGATGAAAACAATAACGGGAATAGGTAAGATACCTCGTCGTACCTCATCATCATGCTCCTGCATCAGGATGCAGGGGCATGATGCATAGGGCAGGCCCTATCCCAATTTCTTTGGGCTAGGCGTAGCATCTCTTCTACTTCTATGCATCTCTGATGCCGTCATCTCGATTTAAAACTCGTCATACCTATTACTCGTTATCGTAATTTCAGTATTCACTGCAAGCCGGATTGTTCACCATCCTGCATTAATGGTTACTGCAAGTCTCCTGGGGTATGTGTCTGCAACCCTGGCTACATACCAGACGTGTTTGAAACGCACAACTGCTCACCATTGTGCATGAAAGGATGTGACCACGGAACTTGCACCGCGCCAAACACATGCCTGTGCGACTCAGGATATAATCTCGTAAGCGGAGCGTGCGAGCCAATCTGTTCAGAACCATGTCTGAACGGTACGTGTGTGGCCCCAGAAACCTGTCAGTGCCTTCCAGGTTACAAAAAGTCAGACAACGAAACATGCGACCCTTTCTGCTCCAGTTATACGGCCAGTGGCGAGTGTATAAATACGATAACCTGTGAGCCCGGCTGGACTAAAGTTACAAAGGGCTCGGTTGAAATATGCGAGCCAGTCTGCTCAGAACACTGCGCCAATGGTACTTGCGTAGCACCTGAAACCTGTGAATGTTCGAATGGGTACGAAATGTCAGAAAATGACATTTGTGAGCCATTCTGTTCATATGGGTGTGAACATGGGAGCTGCATTAGTCCACAGACATGCGTCTGTGACCCGGGCTGGTATAAAAAGGTATCAACTGGCGCATGCCTGGCGCACTGCGACTACAAGTGTGGTAACGGGACGTGTGTCGCTCCTAACATCTGCGAGTGCTATCCTGGATACGAACTCGTTAAATCGGAATCTCTGGAAGAAAGAGAGCCTTTATGCATCCCAATTTGTAATAACTGTGAGGGTTCCTGCATTGCTCCTGATTTGTGCGTGTGTGAGCCGCACCAAGAAATGACGGTCGTAAACGCAGATGGTGGACCTTGTGACTGTGTAAGCAACTGTTCTGATGCTGCAACTAAATGTGAGAAAACAATATGTTTGATGATTACTACTCAAGCAAGCCTTACAACATATGATACTACATATGATATAAACGAGGCCCCCGAAGATGCAACAGCGTCATCGGTTATATTAAGTACAACAGACGTTGTGATAGATGACGATAGTACTGCTGAAAGTGATCACAGTGACCATTATGAGCTGAGAATTGAGAAAGCGTCGTCCTGGTGAGACTACCAGTTTTTAAATAAATTTTAATTAAATCAGTTTGAATTAACTAGTAACTTTTCTTATAAATCTCCTATTAATTGTGAGCAATCATTGTAATGTAAGCGACTCCTTGTTTTCTTCTTTAAGGTATAACTCAAACTGGTGCTACTCAATGGGGTCTATTTTCATTATAATGATGATAATTCTGGTCGCTGGCACGATCTTGAAGAGAAAATATTTGAAATCAACGAACAGAAATATATTGAACGCACAGAGTGAGTACCTTTATAACAAATTATAATAGGTTCAATGCTCTCAATCTTTAATTTCAGACACTTTAGTAACAGTTGATCATGATGTATATTGTAGTAAATCATACATTGATCCCGACGTTTGATAAGACCTTCTCAAATAAATTTTTAAAGCACTTATTTTTCTTCTTGGACTCATCATCATCTGACCATGCTGTGAGGACAGTTTGGAGTATGAATGTGCAGGGTTACAAGAGTAAAGGGAGACCAGAAAAAAGTTGTATGAAAGATGATAAAGCTAGAAAAGAGGTGACTATTGAGGTAACGGCAAACAGAGATGAAGAAAACATGCTGCGCCGACCCTAAATAAATTGGAATAAGGACAGGAGGATGATGGCTCATCAACACCTGCACAGCCTTTTCCCGACTACTTAGGAGTCGGCTTCCAGTCTAGCTAGTTGAATATGTGGAGATGATGATTTTACATGGAGCGATTGTCTATCTGATCGACAACACAGTTACTACGTAACACGATGCTAAGTCTTCTTTTTCTACCTGGACAATGTATATTTTTTTAAGTTTCAGAAAGCGACGTGTCAACAGCAGCTGTACATTACAAACGGAGCAGTACTTAATTTAGTCAGAATATAGCATGCAGTATTTGTTTTCATTTAATTCTATAGTAAATCAACATACCAGCAAGTAACTCTAGCCGTATCCCGAACACATACTCATTTTATCCAAAAACTCTTGGTTCATAACCAACTTGAGCATAAATAATATAAAATAATAGACAATAATGCTGGACAAGTCAGCAACATCTAGCTCCAAACTAAGCAGAGCTTGTGTGACTGACTGATATACTTAATTAATACAATACTTAACATAGATAGGCTTTTTATTATGCATAGCAAATAACCAGAACACCCGAAACAAATCTTTGTAGATCGTACAAACATTTGTCCCAGGCGGGAATCGAACCCGCAACCTTCTGCGCCGCGGGCGGACCTTCGCCCACCGCATAAACCAATAGGTACCTGTCCCGGGTGAGCAAGAAACTGCGTTTGAAGTGGGGTGAAAAAACACAAGGCAAAATAACATAGTTTAAACATTATTTTATTTAATTACATTTAGAATGTATGCAAAGGACAAACAAAAGTGTTATTGTATTTACTTCCGTCTTAAAAAGCTACCGAGTTCTGAATTTTTTGTTTAATTTTGAACAATAATCTCTGCCATGTTGTCATCAATTAATTATTTCAAGCCCTGTGGTCCTACGTTCTCGGCACCTGGGTTTTCCACTTGTACATCCGTCCGATGGGCTGACGTCCAATCTTGGCAAAAGTGCCAAGGTAGGAGGTAAGCTTAATAGTGCATATTTGTTTCATTGCTCAAACATACAGTACTAGGGATCGAAGTATATCCGGCAAGAGCTGATAGGCTTAAAACCAACAAATTGAACCCCCTTTACTTAAGTACAAAATTTTTGTACAATGAGTTTAGAACTGTTCACAGCACGTTTTTTAAAATTCATTTGTAAGGCAAAGCGATATAGCTGCTCTTGCCTGCATATTTTTTCGTCGACATCAAATTGTATCCAATAATAAAATCCAGAACGAGCTTACAATAAGTGGGTTGTGATTTATACATTTTAGATATTAAAACTCTAGCCGTGCAACTAAATGACTAAGTTAGCGACTTGAAATACAGAGAGGGAAATTTCAATATTAAGATAGAGGCAACTTAGGACAAGAGCGTGCGGTACGAGCTCGAGACTTGTGCACCCTGACTCGGATAGGTTAGGTTAGACCCCGCCATTACCTTCGTTAGGTTACTTTAGACCTTGCAAACAGAAATAGGAGCCTCCCGAGCAGGGCTTTGTCGACATAGCTTTGTTACTCAAATATTATGCAGCTTCTCATTTTGTATTCTAAATAACTCAAATTAATGTTTGTAAGTTGCTGCTCTGATGATTTCTCGTCACTCGCAGTCAGTCGCTCACTTAGTAATACCATCATCATCTGCCTAGCTGTTTCCCAACTATGTTGGGGTTGGCTACCAGTCTAACCGGATGCAGCTGAATACCAGTATTTTACATGGAGCTACTGCCTATCTGACCTCCACAACCCAGTTACTGGGCAACACGATACCTCTTGGTAAGACTGGTTGTCAGACTTTCAGGTTTCTGACTACCCGTAACGACTGTCAAAGATCTACAAATGACAACCGGGACCAACGGCTTAACGTGCTTTCCGAGGCACAGAGGAGTCTCGATATGTTACGAACGGTCACCCATCCACAGACTGACCTCGGCAAGTGTCGCTTAAACTTCGATCAACCCGTGCGGCTGTTTTTATTTAGCCACGAGCTCCTCACATAGTAATACCATAACGTAAATTAATTATTTTTGTCACTTAAAACTTTAATTTACAGCCACTCATTTAAATAGTACCCTTCATTTAATGATTTACACACGAATAGAGAACAAATGTATACGTTTCATCTTGTTGTTTTGTAGTGTTAATTACTTTGCATTAGACTGTACGAAGCTCTTTGAATTTATCAGACACATGTGTAACCAATGTCATGATGGCCCAGTTGTTTAGGCCTCGCCTCTTGTACATGAGGTTGTGGGTTCAAACCTGGGCAAGTACCAATGTGAGTTTTTCAATTCATATGTACTTTCTAAGTTTATCTTGGACATCACGGACATAGGTGAAGGAAAACATCGTGAGGGAACCTGGACTTATATAATTAATATAAGTGTGAAATCGCCAACCCGTCTTGAGAAAGCGTGGTGATTATGCTCGTGCCTTCTCTGTATAAGAAGAGGGCTTTGCCCTGCAGTGGGACAGTAAGAGGCTGGTACTTTACTTTTTTTATGTGTTACCGAGAACTTTGTTGCGCCACTTCTTCATTCCGCCAAAAATACAAGGAAGGTTGAGGGGACTTGTGTAATTATTGATATTAAAGCTTAAATTTAAATTTCACTTCTTCCCAGTTTAGAATTTTATTCAAATTCGGCAGTCATCACTGCCGAATTTGAATAAAATTATGTATTTTACAAAACAACAGACAGTCAGTTTGCGTTTTGGTTTGTAGCCTAACTTACATTTTGATCTTGACGCTTATAGTCAACAGCCGACTACGCGTTTAGTGAGACTCTCTGCACAGACATTCTATTACTCCGTCTTCTACACCGAGAGCATGACATTTTGATGGCAAGGCCAAGAAGCGTTCCGAAAGCCAACGCACATACTGCAACAACTAAAACCTCTACCATTGAATATTGCTTGACTTCTTTTTCGATCACGACTTTTTCTGAACTGCTGAAAGTACGAAAAAAAACGATGAATGTACATATGTATATAATAAGACAAAATAAACATACAAAATTATTGTTGGTGGGTAGTATTTATTAACTTGATTTTCAGTTTATCTTAGGGTTAACTTCACAAAGCCTGATAATCGGTGTTAGCACCTTGACTGCCGGATAACGAGACAATTGAAATAGAAACATTTTATTTGTGATACATAGGTATAGTGGTTGGACATGTTTTAGGTTAATGTGCGCTATATAAATAACCTATAATATAATATAGTTATATATTATTAATATAAATAGCCTATTATAAAATAGAAATAGAAAATATGTTGTTTGTCCGTCACTTGGCGTTTAAGATCTCAATCTCTTAATGTTGCTGGGGAGTTTGTTCCGCCACTTCTTCCCAGCAAAAACACTAGGAAGTGGTGAAGGGTGGGCGTTTTGGGGGACTGTCTTATGTAAACAAGTAGTAGTACTCTGGACATAAAACAAAATATGTCAAACATAAAAAAATACTGTGTATAACTTACCTAGGCGGGTCATAAGACGTGTCGGAGGGAACATTTGATGTATTTCCGAATGTATTGGATTCGGTAGTGACATCCACGTGGTCTTTAGGCTTAGAAGCATTGGTGTGGCCACCAGCCTCAGGTGTGGCCGTTTTCGGATTACCACCGGATGTATTGGGTTCCGTAGCGACATCCACCTGATCTATGTACTTCGGGGCCTTGGTGCTATGTTCAGGTGTAATCATCGCATTATGAGTTAGTTTTTTCAATGTAGAACTAAAGGTGACTTTATTCGTTAAATTTATTTTTTCGTGGACTTTTCTGTAAAGGATATATAACGAAGTTTTAATAATTATATATTTAAAATTTTTGAATCTTACGTTATAAACATAGTAGATAGCTAGATACTCACCTCACGGAACCACAAACGGTATCAATTTTGTTTAACCTGAAACAAATTGGTTCACTTATTATCAAGGAAAGCAGGAAAATAAATTAGGGGATGCGAGAGATGTTAGTACCGCCCGATATCAATAGTCTCATCCTTAGTTCTTATCGAGATTTATTTGGGGTTGGCTCAGCATGTCTTCTTCTTCCATATATCATTTTTATTTTTTTATTTAAAGGTAAATGCACAACATTACGGATTAAATAATGCGTTGTACATTGTAATTTAACGATAAATAATAAATACAAAAAAAAACTATAGGCACTTCTAAATGCCCTTATCTTGATAGTAACTAAAATACATGTGAATTGAAAAAGTCACATTGGTACTAGCCCAGGTTTGAAAGCACAACCTCGTGCAATAGAGGCGAGACCTGAACCACTGGCACTGAGCCATCATGTATTACAACATCTGATAATTGTAACAATGCAGTGTCAAGGTAAAACCCCGCAACATTTTTCATGAAATGAAGATGACATCACAGCTCATAGTTATTAATTATTTTGACAACGTTTCATTGGGTCTCGACACGGGTGTAACGCTTATTCACATTGTAGGCTTGAAGAAAAATATAGAACTATGGATTTGTTGCTATTTTATTTGAGAATTAATTTTTATATAAGGCCCCCCGTATGGAAAATTTTTGGGTAGGAAATGCAAAGCCAATGTTGGTCGCCAATGTTGGTGGCAACAGACGATTGCACTAAAGGCGATTGCGTGGTGACAGCCTCTTAAAAGCAGACCAAAAAGTAATTTACGACTGAATGCGAATGACATTTTTAATAACTGAGCTACCAGTTGCAAAAAACCTATGAGAATTTGAATGCCATTACGAAAAACTCCAGTCGCGTGTCTCGGAGCTGACACGCATTTTTTATATAATATTTAAAATATCGAAATAAAAAATACGAGTAAGTATCAAAAACGTCGTAAAAATAATATCTTAAAAATAAAAAATATCATAGAAATATAAGGAAAAAAATAATAATAGGGCTGGAGTTACAGATCTATAAAAATGTTTGGCACCAAAATATTAGGTCTTTACCTATGAAATTGCCGTTCTGCAGTACTGGCCATTTCAAATCAAAATATTTTTTGTTTGGCTAAGAATTCTAATTTCAAATTAATTTTATTTTAAAAACATGGATTTTTTTTCCAAAAGTAGTCATTTGTTTATTGATTAGTGTTACATTTTCATCGCATTTAAATCTTTTTCGTCATCATGGATACGTTAAAAATTCGAGTAATTATGGAATATGAGTACCGTCGTGGCAGCAACGCGGCACAAGCGGCACGCAACATCAACGACGTTTACGGAGCTAACACTACAAACCAACGCACTACCTGTTATTGGTTTGCTCGCTTCCGTTCTGGAAATTTCGACCTGAAAAATGAACCTCGCGGTCGTCCGAAGACTTTGGTCGACAATGACGAATTAAAGGCGATTGTGGAAGCTGATGATACACAATCTACGGCTGAATTAGCAGCAGCTTTCGACGTTAGCGTCAAAACAATATTGGTCCATTTGCGTCAAATTGGCAAGGTAAAAAAGCTTGACAAATGGGTGCCCCACGAACTCAATGATCGCCAGCGCGAAGTACGCGTCGAGACGTGCCTTGCACTGCTCAACAGACACACAAATGAAGGAATTTTGAACCGCATTTACGCATATGTTACCTGCGATGAAAAATGGATTCTGTTTGATAACCGCAAGCGCTCAGCAAGTTGGTTGGATCCTGGTTCAGCACCTAAACAATGCCCTAAACGAAAACTTACCCCAAGAAAAGTGATGGTCACTGTTTGGTGGTCTAGCGCCGGTGTGATTCAACACAGCTTCTTACCAAACGGGGTGAGCATTACTGCAGATGTGTACTGTGAAGAATTGAACACAATGATGGAGAAGCTGGCACATCTCCAACCAGCATTGGTCAATCGCTCGTCTCCGCTGCTCCTGCACGACAACGCGCGACCTCATACTGCACATCAGACGGTCTCCAAGTTGCAAGAGCTGGGGTTGGAAGCTCTCCGTCATCCGCCCTACTCACCAGACCTTGCGCCTACAGACTACTACTTTTTCCAGAATTTGGATAACTTCTTGGCGGGAAAAAAATTCAATACCCGAGAGGCAGTACAAAATGCCTTTGAAGAATTTGTTGCCTCCCGTCCAGCTGATTTCTTTAAGAAGGGCATCAATAAACTGCCACTGCGTTGGCAAAGATGCATTGATTGCATGGGTGATTACTTCGATTAATACAATTAAAAAATACATGAAAAAAATTCATTTAAATTTTTTCATACAAAACGGCAATTTCATAGGTAAAGACCTATTATTAAAAAAATAGAGATGTAGCGATATGTATTTTTAAATTTTATTTCGAGAGTAGTATCAAACGATTAGGGTACCTACTTTTGAAAAAATCGATACCGTGTATCGATACTGATTAATACGGTATAGGTATACAACTTTATTTTGCCGCCATTTTGTTTTGGCGGCAAATACGACATTTGTTTCATGAAAATTATTTTGTATAGAAACGGCAAATTTGCTATGGAACCTTTCACGACTGAACAACGTGCTTTTATTATTAAAACATTCTACTCTACCCAAATAAGTACTGCGGAAAGTAAAAAAAAAATAACAAAAAAATCTGTAATTCCAACACGCCTTATTAACTTGCATAGAGAGAGGCTATGTAAAATGTGAGTTTCTATAAAGTTTCGTTAATAAAACCCAAAAGACTATACTCACAATACTCCACCCAAACGTAGCCAACCATCCCGATGGCTGCATTGAATCTGAAACAATCACACGTTTGGTAGTCGTGAAGTGCTACGAACATAGTATTTTTGGGAAAATACTATCATGAAATTCTGGCTTATTTTATTTTATTTGGGAAATAATCATACACTGAATGTACAATTCACTACGTTTCCACATATTACTAGCTTATATTAGATACGGTTTTGGTAAACTAAAGTAATAAAAGTATAAAACAACTATACAATTTTTTGCTGTCTGACACTTAAATAAAGTTGTAATCGTTATTACTTTCAAGTTACAAGGAAATAGGAGCAAGGTGGCTCGTGATTGCACAAGAGGTATCCTTAGTTAACAATGTTAGTATTTAGCATAAACTTAGTTGTTGATCTATAGTATAAAGATGCCGAAAGTATATTATGTGTATACGAGTATGTCGGCTTCGATTTCGATTCTAATCAGATGCAGCAGGTTACCAGTATTTCATTTATAACCATTGGTTTTTTTCCCTTATTTTTGGTTTTTCTCTTTTTCAGTTTATGATCATGACATTGACATGACACTACCAAATGCTGGCGTAGAAATATTAAATAATAAGCTAACATGCAATCTAATATTATTATATAATAGGTCTTTACCTATGAAATTGCCGTTTTGTATGAAAAAAAATTAAATGAATTTTTTTCATGTATTTTTTATTTGTATTAATCGAAGTAATCACCCATGCAATCAATGCATCTTTGCCAACGCAGTGGCAGTTTATTGATGCCCTTCTTAAAGAAATCAGCTGGACGGGAGGCAACAAATTCTTCAAAGGCATTTTGTACTGCCTCTCGGGTATTGAATTTTTTTCCCGCCAAGAAGTTATCCAAATTCTGGAAAAATTAGTAGTCTGTAGGCGCAAGGTCTGGTGAGTAGGGCGGATGACGGAGAGCTTCCAACCCCAGTTCTTGCAACTTGGAGACCGTCTGCTGTGCAGTATGAGGTCGCGCGTTGTCGTGCAGGAGCAGCGGAGACGAGCGATTGACCAATGCTGGTTGGAGATGTGCCAGCTTCTCCATCATTGTGTTCAATTCTTCACAGTACACATCTGCAGTAATGCTCACCCCGTTTGGTAAGAAGCTGTGTTGAATCACACCGGCGCTAGACCACCAAACAGTGACCATCACTTTTCTTGGGGTAAGTTTTCGTTTAGGGCATTGTTTAGGTGCTGAACTAGGATCCAACCAACTTGCTGAGCGCTTGCGGTTATCAAACAGAATCCATTTTTCATCGCAGGTAACAATGCGGTTCAAAATTCCTTCATTTGTGTGTCTGTTGAGCAGTGCAAGGCACGTCTAGACGCGTACTTCGCGCTGGCGATCATTGAGTTCGTGGGGCACCCATTTGTCAAGCTTTTTTACCTTGCCAATTTGACGCAAATGGACCAATATTGTTTTGACGCTAACGTCGAAAGCTGCTGCTAATTCAGCCGTAGATTGTGTATCATCAGCTTCCACAATCGCCTTTAATTCGTCATTGTCGACCAAAGTCTTCGGACGACCGCGAGGTTCATTTTTCAGGTCGAAATTTCCAGAACGGAAGCGAGCAAACCAATAACAGGTAGTGCGTTGGTTTGTAGTGTTAGCTCCGTAAACGTCGTTGATGTTGCGTGCCGCTTGTGCCGCGTTGCTGCCACGACGGTACTCATATTCCATAATTACTCGAATTTTTAACGTATCCATGATGACGAAAAAGATTTAAATGCGATGAAAATGTAACACTAATCAATAAACAAATGACTACTTTTGGAAAAAAAAATCCATGTTTTTAAAATAAAATTAATTTGAAATTAGAATTCTTAGCCAAACAAAAAATATTTTGATTTGAAATGGCCAGTACTGCAGAACGGCAATTTCATAGGTAAAGACCTAATATTTTGACGTTCAATATTAAGAGTAGGTACTTATACAACACTATTTAACATTTAACAATATTTAACAACTTTAAACAAGTAAATATACTTGTTTAAAGTTGTTAAATATTGTAATAAATTAATGAATGTATACTCTTAATATTTAACGTCAAATTAATTAAATGGTTACGATTAATTTAAAATGCATTATTTATAATGACAAAATATTAATAGATAAATCAAAAATATAAATTACAATGTCAAAGAACAATTCCTAATGTCTCGAAAAAAAAACAATGTCAAAATAAAAATTACAATGTCCAAGGATTTTCGGAATTTTCGGACGTCGCAAGACTGATAATAAGACTTTCCGGCTCTGATTACCTGTAACAACTCTTAAAGATCAACGAATTACTTCGGCTTGACAGGCTTCCGAGGCTAAGACGGATTTCGGAATGAAATGGATGATCACCCAACCTTGGAACGACCACGGTGAGAGCACTTTCTTATAATTTAGCCACGAGCACCTCGACGCCGACTGTTACATGTTCCGCCAAAATTAAGTAACAACTGATGATTCAAAACATTTTATTCGTGTTCATCATCATCATCATCATCTGCCTGCCTTTTCCCAACAATGTTAGTGTCGTCTTTCGGTCTAACCAGATGCAGCTGAATACCAGTGTTTTACAATGAGCGACTGCCTATCTGACACAACCTAGTAACTGGGGAACACGATACCCCTAGGTAATACTGGTTGTCACACTTTCGGGAATCTGGCTACCCGTAACTATTATCAAAGATCTACAAATGACAGCCGGGACCAACAGCTTAACGTGCTTTCCGCGGCACGGAGGAGGCTCCATAAGTTATGGATGGTCACCCATCCACAGACTGACCTCGGCAAAAGTAGCTTAACCTTCGATCGATCAGTGCGGATGTTTTTATTTAGCCAAGAGCTCCTCATTAATACTTACGATTACTTACGGTTCTTAGTATTTTAACTTACCGGAATTCCTTCAATGCGTACGCTAGAAGAAAAATATTCAGTTATTAAAGAAAATAAAATACGATAGTACCTATTGTTTTCGATATACAATGTGGGGACAACAACACGACAATAAATTTAAATACTGGCAACACTAGTGCTTGTGAGTCATTTTAAACCATAAAATAGCTCTTAACATTGAATTTAAAATTTAAAAAAATCAGACTGTAAATACCATTAACTACATACGAAGTTAACATTATTGTCGTATCGATGACCCAATGTCAATGAATATAATCAAATACATATACAGGATGGCGATTTAGCCACCTGCAAGACTCAAATGATTTTGAAAATTAACTGATTTGTAATTAGTATTTCTCCCAAACAACAGCAGTTTGTAAACGCAGCCCTGAGTGAGGTGTTTTGACTTAAACGAGCGCGCATCATATAATTAGCACATGAGGTCAACGCCCGGGATTCGCTCCAGGTTTGACTCTGCATTAGAAAAAAAATGTAATCGATATATTGATAAAATTTAAGGTGCTATTTTTTATTGATTCGGGTAGAGTAGGACCTACCGTGGTCTGATTCACTTCCTTAAATCCTGCAGGTGATTAAATCAGCACCTTGTATACAATGTCCCCAAATTGTACAGACGCCACCACGTAAAGCCATCCCAAACTGTCAAATTTTCCCAATTGAACATGAACCTTATTCTTTTGTAATAAAGTTGAAAAACTATGAAAGAAATTTGACGGATTGGGGTACCTTGATGTGCTGGCCTCTGTACATCTCTATTTTGTTTTCTTGTGGCCACTGTCTGGACTGCCAGGGTTCGTAGTAGGTAGGGGCAGGTGACAATTACAGAGAGGTTCTCGTATTTTCGTAAAACAAAACAATACTGTCTGTAATAATGAAATACTTGACGGCGAAAAGCGCCGTCAAGTATTTATATATATTAATATTTAAATTGGTTTTGGTTAATTTTTATAGATGTCGCTGTTGATTGATCTGTGTCTGCTACGTCACATCCAATGACACGACACTCTGACACAACACCGAGCGCTGTGCAAGTACGATAGACTGGCAGAATGATTCGAGAAGGGGTCGGGGTCGGTCGTGGAGTGTCTGATGCTACCTATTTGGTTACTTTCTTTGAATAAGTTTAGAATAAAATTGATTGTAATAAATAGTGCCTCTATTTTCTTCGCCCGACAATCCACGCCTACCTACAAAGTGCAACCTGGTAAATTAGATCATTAAATTAATATCGCTGATTAGGCCCAAGTTCCTTCATACTTATTTTCTTCGGGGTTTACAATTATACAGGCGTGATGTCAGTTTGTTTGTCTGAACGCGCTAATCTCAGGAACTGCCAGTTAGAATAATTACGTATTAGTTTATGGTCCAACTCTTCAGAAAGCTATTTCAAATCACACTTCGAGCCGTTAGTAGCGGATTCAATCGCGAGGAGGCACTCGCAAAATGCGTGTGAATATGACCAGATGTATGAATGTATCTTGGCTGGAGGCCTACTATAGTGTTTACCTATCTTTGTACGAAAAGGGCGTGAGTTTATGTATGTAGTGTAATAATAATGTCCAGCCAGTCTATTCTGTCAAAATCAACCCGCGAAAAGTTAGGTGAAATTGGAGCGGAGAGAACTGTCAGTCCCAAGCATTAGTTTGGGATGACAGGTCACGTCGCCGACACCTCACCTACATTGTCACGAGATTTTTTTTCAGATAAAACTGCTGCGTTTGTACAAGAAAAATATAGAGTATTAACTTACTTGGAACACGCGCACATTTCAAGTAAGTTTTTGATTCTGAAAAAAATATAAATTATATTAATTACTTGATGAAACATATATAAAATGAAATTATATATACATATATCATATACTTTTTGTAGAGAGATATAGAGAGAGTGATTTGGTGATAACTACTAATAAAAATCTTATTTATTAATTCTCGTGTCGCAATGTTTGTAACGAAACTCCTCTGAAACGGCTGGACCGATTTTTATGAATTTTGTGTGCATATCGGGTAGGTCTGAGAATCGGACAACGTCTATTTTTGATAAGGGTGGTCCAACCCAAACATTTATTTTTCGCTTTAAAATGGCAAAACCACGTTTGCCGGGTCAGCAATTTATTTATTTATTTATAGTTAATTAAAACGGAACAAGTCCAATTACATTAATTAACATAGAATTATAAATATTAAAATGAAATAAGCTTTCAAATAAAAATAAAAAATACAATGTAAAAATGGATAAAGATAACAATTCGTGGATAAGATTATTAATCTGGGGGCACGGTAGTGCCCCCGCCAAGACGAGCCAAGCGAAGCGCACGGGCACTACCTACCTTTTCTCGAAGCGCTTCGTCGTTTTTTTGAACCCTCATAACTTGGGTTTGGATTATGCTAGATCAACAAAATTTTCGGGATATATTGTCAATAGCGGACTTATTGAACATATTAAGTTTTAATTACATTAGCTTTTATACTTCAGATTTTATTTATATCTAAAAAACGCTAATTTCGTCACTGACTGCCGTTCGTTACTACAAGAACTATTGTATAACACAAAAGTAATGAACAGTGAATTAATTTTTCACCTTACGCCGATGTGAATGTAGCGAAATGGCCAAGCCACATATTTTGACTAAGGTGTAGAGTTTGTGAAGTTAGGCCTTGTAGAATTAGGGCGTGTAGTGTTAGAAGCTTGGCTCTACATGAGATCTGATAACTTTTTGACAGTGCGAGTCATATGGGCTCGTCTTGGCAACATTTTACATGAAAATGTTTTTGGTGGGATAATTATTTGAGTAAATGGTTAAATAAATTAAACACTCACAAACTAACATAAACTAGCAGCGTAACAGTGGACACCCTCGCATACTGTCTCTCACAGAACACCAGACACGCACGTATTATTTTCTTCCATTCATCAGCAAACACATCACATTCAGGGTCGGCAGTCAGGAGGGCGTTTATGAGCAATGTAAATGTAATAATAGTAAGTCTGATATACTGATGATAGTTACAATGATAGTCGATGTTACTATCCCGCATCATGAGACCCTCGTGAAAGCTGAGAAGGAGAATCATATCAAATAATATCTTGTCTTAGCACACTTGGTTGTCGACATCTGGAATGTGGACTTGGCTGTCATTGTACCGATTGTCGTGACGGCCAATGGTCGAATGCGTCGACCGACTCTCGAGACTCTCGAAATACGATGGGACCACTTCAAGAGTATAGGATATACTGTCGAGACACACATCCACAGACTTACCTCAGCAAGCGCAGCTTAACTATGCGGCTGTATTTATTTAGCCAAAAGCTCCTCGTCATAAGAAACATATACACGAAATAAAATAACAACTATGCATGTTAAATAATGGTTCCCTCTTTCATTTCGTGGCTCCAAGATCTACCTACAACTAAGCATGAGATCGTGGGTTCAATTTTTCATCTGTAATTTCTTATTAGTAGCCTGGAGATCTGTGCCCATTTGATGGCGATAGGCTCGCTCCCTCAAACATGGCACTTAAATATAGCTGGCAAAGTGTAAGTGTTCTATTGAAGTGTCCGCAAGCATGATGTTACGTGAATTTGATATGAAAACACAATAAACTAACGTATATAAAATTACTATACTTACATGATATCAATATCCGGCCCTGAAACAACCTGAAAAAAAAGAACTACAATAGTCTACACTCATGTGAAAAAAGCAATAAAAATCATGAATGGCTTTTCTGGCTAGTTATGGCTGGCATGGTTTTGGTGGCTTTTGTGGACCGGAGAAAAAGGCTGTTCAGTACATTTTGTCAATGTAGGTGAACATATTTTTTTTTTATTTTCTATACAAATAAATTAAAATATTACTTAAGAATAAACTATTATGTACATGAAAATCAAAAAGAATCCTAGGGTATCAAAAAACTCATCCGCATCCGAAAAGTGCCCAATAGGCTCGTCAGGTATTGTTGAATGGCAATGCTGATTCTCTATCCAAAAAAGACTAGCCCCCTGGTCACGTGAAAAGTCAACCAAGCGATTGGCGATGTCCCTTAAAAGTGAAGGGACCGACGGAACGTATGGCCTTAGTGTTATACATGTATTTACTGAACAACTGATTTATTTTCTGTACTTCACGCCGTATTATAATAATTACTGAGTAAAACAAGCAGGTGTTTGTTTCATGTAAAAATGATTAAGTAGCAAGAATCATTATTTTCCTTTTTTTTTGAAAAAAAAAAAAAAAATGCCCCACACTAGGAATTTCTCCTGTATCGTCAGTATCGTGGGTGCGTTAACAAACATTTAAACTCACATACACTTACAGCCACACCCGGAACAACAACCTGTAGGCCATATAAATATTTGTTCCGAGCGGGGATCGAACCCGCTACACGCAGCGCAGCAGCCAATCGCTCAGCCACTGCGCAAACCGTGTCGTCGAATTTCATTCACATACCACGAAACTAAAATGAATTATACAATAAAGTTGACGTATCTAAAAATACAGTCCAAACCGCGAACCCCTCCCGAATCTAGTTGTATGTATCATCATTCTATATGTCAAATAAATATGTTTAAATAATTTAATGCTCACCAAGTCCTTCCCGAAAACTGGAGCTGAGGTGAAATGGGTATTTGTTACAGAAATATATTTCTCAGTCGTCGGTATTTCACTTTTGGCGGTTAGTGTACTCAGTGTTGTATCATTTCTATGAGCAAATGTAGTATGATATGAATCTGTACTCATATCACGGTTGCCAGCTGTCCTTTCGCTTTCGGTGGGTCTTGTATCATTCTTACGAGTAGGTGTAGTACGGCCTGAATCTGTACTAATATCACGGTTGCCATTTGTCGTTACACTTTCGGTGGGTGTTGTATCAGTTATATGAGCAGGTGTAGTATGGCCTGAATCTGTACTAATATCATGGTTGCCATTTGTCGTTACACTTTCGGTGGGTGTTGTATCAGTTATATGAGCAGGTGTAGTACGGCCTGAATCTGTACTAATATCACGGTTGCCATTTGTCGTTTCACTTTCGGTGGGTGTTGTATCAGTTATATGAGCAGGTGTAGTACGGCCTGAATCTGTAGTAATATCACGGTTGCCATTTGTCGTTTCACTTTCGGTGGGTGTTGTATCAGTTATATGAGCAGGTGTAGTATGGCCTGAATCTGTACTAATATCACGGTTGCCATTTGTCGTTACACTTTCGGTGGGTGTTGTATCAGTTATATGAGCAGGTGTAGTACGGCCTGAATCTGTACTAATATCACGGTTGCCATTTGTTGTTACACTTTCGGTGGGAGTTGTATCAGTTATATGAGCAGGTGCAGTACGGCCTGAATCTGTACTAATATCACGGTTGCCATTTGTCGTTACACTTTCGGTGGGTGTTGTATCAGTTATATGAGCAGGTGTAGTATGGCCTGAATCTGTAGTAATATCACGGTTGCCAGTTGTCGTTTCACTTTCGGTGGGTGTTGTATCAGTTATATGAGCAGGTGTAGTATGGCCTGAATCTGTACCAATATCTCGGTTGCCATTTGTCCTTTCACTTTCGGTGGGTGTTGTATCAGTTATATGAGCAGGTGTAGTATGGCCTGAATCTGTACTAATATCACGGTTGCCAGTTGTCGTTTCACTTTCGGTGGGTGTTGTATCAGTTATATGAGCAGGTGTAGTACGGCCTGAATCTGTACTAATATCACGGTTGCCATTTGTCGTTACACTTTCGGTGGGTGTTGTATCAGTTATATGAGCAGGTGTAGTACGGCCTGAATCTGTACTAATATCACGGTTGCCAGTTGTCGTTTCACTTTCGGTGGGTGTTGTATCAGTTATATGAGCAGGTGTAGTATGGCCTGAATCTGTACTAATATCACGGTTGCCAGTTGTCGTTTCACTTTCGGTGGGTGTTGTATCAGTTATATGAGCAGGTGTAGTATGGCCTGAATCTGTAATAATATCACGGTTGCCAGTTGTCGTTTCACTTTCGGTGGGTCTTGTATCAGCTATATGAGCAGGTGTAGTATGGCCTGAATCTGTACTAATATCTCGGTTGCCAGTTGTCCTTTCACTTTCGGTGGGTGTTGTATCAGTTATATGAGCAGGTGTAGTATGGCCTGAATCTGTACTAATATCACGGTTGCCAGTTGTCGTTTCACTTTCGGTGGGTGTTGTATCAGTTATATGAGCAGGTGTAGTATGGCCTGAATCTGTACTAATATCACGGTTGCCAGTTGTCGTTTCACTTTCGGTGGGTGTTGTATCAGTTTTGTGAGCAGGTGTAGTATGGCCTGAATCTGTAGTAATATCACGGTTGCCAGTTGTCGTTTCACTTTCGGTGGGTGTTGTATCAGTTATATGAGCAGGTGTAGTATGGCCTGAATCTGTACTAATATCACGGTTGCCAGTTGTCGTTTCACTTTCGGTGGGTGTTGTATCAGTTATATGAGCAGGTGTAGTATGGCCTGAATCTGTACTAATATCACGGTTGCCAGTTGTCGTTTCACTTTCGGTGGGTCTTGTATCAGCTATATGAGCAGGTGTAGTATGGCCTGAATCTGTACTAATATCTCGGTTGCCAGTTGTCCTTTCACTTTCGGTGGGTGTTGTATCAGTTATATGAGCAGGTGTAGTACGGCCTGAATCTGTACTAATATCACGGTTGCCATTTGTTGTAACACTTTCGGTGGGAGTTGTATCGGTTATATGAGCAGGTGTAGTACGGCCTGAATCTGTACTAATATAACGTTTGCCATTTGTCGTTACACTTTCGGTGGGTGTTGTATCAGTTATATGAGCAGGTGTAGTACGGCCTGAATCTGTACTAATATCACGGTTGCCATTTGTTGTTACACTTTCTGTGGGAGTTGTATCAGTTATATGAGCAGGTGCAGTACGGCCTGAATCTGTACTAATATCACGGTTGCCAGTTGTCGTTTCACTTTCGGTGGATGTTGTATCAGTTATATGAGCAGGTGTAGTATGGCCTGAATCTGTACTAATATCACGGTTACCAGTTGTCGTTTCACTTTCGGTGGGTGTTGTATCAGTTATATGAGCAGGTGTAGTATGGCCTGAATCTGTGCTAATATCATGGTTGCCAGTTGTCGTTTCACTTTCGGTGGGTGTTGTATCAGTTATATGAGCAGGTGTAGTATGGCCTGAATCTGTACTCATATCACGGTTGCCAGTTGTCATTTCACTTTCGGTGGGTCTTGTATCATTCTTACGAGAAGGTGTTGTATGGCCTGAATCTGTACTAATATCACGGTTACCAGTTGTCGTTACACTTTCGGTGGGTGTTGTATCAGTTATATGAGCAGGTGTAGTATGGCCTGAATCTGTACTAATATCACGGTTGCCAGTTGTCGTCTCACTTTCGGTGGGTGTTGTATCAGTTATATGAGCAGGTGTAGTACGGCCTGAATCTGTACTAATATCACGGTTGCCATTTGTCGTTACACTTTCGGTGGGTGTTGTATCAGTTATATGAGCAGGTGTAGTACGGCCTGAATCTGTACTAATATCACGGTTGCCAGTTGTCGTTTCACTTTCGGTGGGTGTTGTATCAGTTATATAAGCAGGTGTAGTATGGCCTGAATCTGTACTAATATCACGGTTGCCAGTTGTCGTTTCACTTTTGGTGGGTGTTGTATCAGTTATATGAGCAGGTGTAGTATGGCCTGAATCTGTACTAATATCACGGTTGCCAGTTGTCGTTTCACTTTCGGTGGGTCTTGTATCAGCTATATGAGCAGGTGTAGTATGGCCTGAATCTGTACTAATATCTCGGTTGCCAGTTGTCCTTTCACTTTCGGTGGGTGTTGTATCAGTTATATGAGCAGGTGTAGTATGGCCTGAATCTGTACTAATATCACGGTTGCCAGTTGTCGTTTCACTTTCGGTGGGTGTTGTATCAGTTATATGAGCAGGTGTAGTATGGCCTGAATCTGTACTAATATCACGGTTGCCATTTGTCGTTTCACTTTCGGTGGGTGTTGTATCAGTTATGTGAGCAGGTGTAGTATGGCCTGAATCTGTAGTAATATCACGGTTGCCAGTTGTCGTTTCACTTTCGGTGGGTGTTGTATCAGTTATATGAGCAGGTGTAGTATGGCCTGAATCTGTACTAATATCACGGTTGCCAGTTGTCGTTTCACTTTCGGTGGGTGTTGTATCAGTTATATGAGCAGGTGTAGTATGGCCTGAATCTGTACTAATATCACGGTTGCCAGTTGTCGTTTCACTTTCGATGGGTCTTGTATCAGCTATATGAGCAGGTGTAGTATGGCCTGAATCTGTACTAATATCTCGGTTGCCAGTTGTCCTTTCACTTTCGGTGGGTGTTGTATCAGTTATATGAGCAGGTGTAGTATGGCCTGAATCTGTACTAATATCACGGTTGCCATTTGTTGTAACACTTTCGGTGGGAGTTGTATCGGTTATATGAGCAGGTGTAGTACGGCCTGAATCTGTACTAATATAACGTTTGCCATTTGTCGTTACACTTTCGGTGGGTGTTGTATCAGTTATATGAGCAGGTGTAGAACGGCCTGAATCTGTACTAATATCACGGTTGCCATTTGTTGTTACACTTTCTGTGGGAGTTGTATCAGTTATATGAGCAGGTGCAGTACGGCCTGAATCTGTACTAATATCACGGTTGCCAGTTGTCCTTTCACTTTCGGTGGGTGTTGTATCAGTTATATGAGCAGGTGTAGTATGGCCTGAATCTGTACTCATATCACGGTTGCCAGTTGTCATTTCACTTTCGGTGGGTCTTGTATCATTCTTACGAGAAGGTGTTGTATGGCCTGAATCTGTACTAATATCACGGTTACCAGTTGTCGTTACACTTTCTGTGGGTGTTGTATCAGTTATATGAGCAGGTGTAGTATGGCCTGAATCTGTACTTATATCACGGTTGCCAGTTGTCGTCTCACTTTCGGTGGGTGTTGTATCAGTTATATGAGCAGGTGTAGTACGGCCTGAATCTGTACTAATATCACGGTTGCCATTTGTCGTTACACTTTCGGTGGGTGTTGTATCAGTTATATGAGCAGGTGTAGTACGGCCTGAATCTGTACTAATATCACGGTTGCCAGTTGTCGTTTCACTTTCGGTGGGTGTTGTATCAGTTATATGAGCAGGTGTAGTATGGCCTGAATCTGTACTAATATCACGGTTGCCAGTTGTCGTTTCACTTTTGGTGGGTGTTGTATCAGTTATATGAGCAGGTGTAGTATGGCCTGAATCTGTACTAATATCACGGTTGCCAGTTGTCCTATCACTTTCGGTGGGTCTTGTATCAGCTATATGAGCAGGTGTAGTATGGCCTGAATCTGTACTAATATCTCGGTTGCCAGTTGTCCTTTCACTTTCGGTGGGTGTTGTATCAGTTATATGAGCAGGTGTAGTATGGCCTGAATCTGTACTAATATCACGGTTGCCAGTTGTCGTTTCACTTTCGGTGGGTGTTGTATCAGTTATATGAGCAGGTGTAGTATGGCCTGAATCTGTACTAATATCACGGTTGCCATTTGTCGTTTCACTTTCGGTGGGTGTTGTATCAGTTATGTGAGCAGGTGTAGTATGGCCTGAATCTGTAGTAATATCACGGTTGCCAGTTGTCGTTTCACTTTCGGTGGGTGTTGTATCAGTTATATGAGCAGGTGTAGTATGGCCTGAATCTGTACTAATATCACGGTTGCCAGTTGTCGTTTCACTTTCGGTGGGTGTTGTATCAGTTATATGAGCAGGTATAGTATGGCCTGAATCTGTACTAATATCACGGTTGCCAGTTGTCGTTTCACTTTCGGTGGGTCTTGTATCAGCTATATGAGCAGGTGTAGTATGGCCTGAATCTGTACTAATATCTCGGTTGCCAGTTGTCCTTTCACTTTCGGTGGGTGTTGTATCAGTTATATGAGCAGGTGTAGTACGGCCTGAATCTGTACTAATATCACGGTTGCCATTTGTTGTAACACTTTCGGTGCGAGTTGTATCGGTTATATGAGCAGGTGTAGTACGGCCTGAATCTGTACTAATATAACGTTTGCCATTTGTCGTTACACTTTCGGTGGGTGTTGTATCAGTTATATGAGCAGGTGTAGTACGGCCTGAATCTGTACTAATATCACGGTTGCCATTTGTTGTTACACTTTCTGTGGGAGTTGTATCAGTTATATGAGCAGGTGCAGTACGGCCTGAATCTGTACTAATATCACGGTTGCCAGTTGTCGTTTCACTTTCGGTGGATGTTGTATCAGTTATATGAGCAGGTGTAGTATGGCCTGAATCTGTACTAATATCACGGTTACCAGTTGTCGTTTCACTTTCGGTGGGTGTTGTATCAGTTATATGAGCAGGTGTAGTATGGCCTGAATCTGTACTAATATCATGGTTGCCAGTTGTCGTTTCACTTTCGGTGGGTGTTGTATCAGTTATATGAGCAGGTGTAGTATGGCCTGAATCTGTACTCATATCACGGTTGCCAGTTGTCATTTCACTTTCGGTGGGTCTTGTATCATTCTTACGAGAAGGTGTTGTATGGCCTGAATCTGTACTAATATCACGGTTACCAGTTGTCGTTACACTTTCGGTGGGTGTTGTATCAGTTATATGAGCAGGTGTAGTATGGCCTGAATCTGTACTAATATCACGGTTGCCAGTTGTCGTCTCAGTTTCGGTGGGTGTTGTATCAGTTATATGAGCAGGTGTAGTATGGCCTGAATCTGTACTAATATCACGGTTGCCAGTTGTCGTTTCACTTTCGGTGGGTGTTGTATCAGTTATATGAGCAGGTGTAGTATGGCCTGAATCTGTACTCATATCACGGTTGCCAGTTGTCGTCTCACTTTCGGTGGGTGTTGTATCAGTTATATGAGCAGGTGTAGTATGGCCTGAATCTGTACTAATATCACGGTTGCCAGTTGTCGTCTCACTTTCGGTGGGTGTTGTATCAGTTATATGAGCAGGTGTAGTATGGCCTGAATCTGTACTAATATCACGGTTGCCAGTTGTCGTTTCACTTTCGGTGGGTGTTGTATCAGTTATATGAGCAGGTGTAGTATGGCCTGAATCTGTACTAATATCTCGGTTGCCAGTTGTCGTTTCACTTTCGGTGGGTGTTGTATCAGTTATATGAGCAGGTGTAGTATGGCCTGAATCTGTACTAATATCATGGTTGCCAGTTGTCGTTTCACTTTCGGTGGGTGTTGTATCAGTTATATGAGCAGGTGTAGTATGGCCTGAATCTGTACTCATATCACGGTTGCCAGTTGTCATTTCACTTTCGGTGGGTCTTGTATCATTCTTACGAGAAGGTGTTGTATGGCCTGAATCTGTACTAATATCACGGTTACCAGTTGTCGTTACACTTTCGGTGGGTGTTGTATCAGTTATATGAGCAGGTGTAGTATGGCCTGAATCTGTACTAATATCATGGTTGCCAGTTGTCGTTACACTTTCGGTGGGTGTTGTATCAGTTATATGAGCAGGTGTAGTATGGCCTGAATCTGTACTAATATCACGGTTACCAGTTGTCGTTTCACTTTCGGTGGGTGTTGTATCAGTTATATGAGCAGGTGTAGTATGGCCTGAATCTGTACTCATATCACGGTTGCCAGTTGTCGTCTCACTTTCGGTGGGTGTTGTATCAGTTATATGAGCAGGTGTAGTATGGCCTGAATCTGTACTAATATCTCGGTTGCCAGTTGTCGTTTCACTTTCGGTGGGTGTTGTATCAGTTATATGAGCAGGTGTAGTATGGCCTGAATCTGTACTAATATCATGGTTGCCAGTTGTCGTTTCACTTTCGGTGGGTGTTGTATCAGTTATATGAGCAGGTGTAGTATGGCCTGAATCTGTACTCATATCACGGTTGCCAGTTGTCATTTCACTTTCGGTGGGTCTTGTATCATTCTTACGAGAAGGTGTTGTATGGCCTGAATCTGTACTAATATCACGGTTACCAGTTGTCGTTACACTTTCGGTGGGTGTTGTATCAGTTATATGAGCAGGTGTAGTATGGCCTGAATCTGTACTAATATCATGGTTGCCAGTTGTCGTTACACTTTCGGTGGGTGTTGTATCAGTTATATGAGCAGGTGTAGTATGGCCTGAATCTGTACTAATATCACGGTTACCAGTTGTCGTTTCACTTTCGGTGGGTGTTGTATCAGTTATATGAGCAGGTGTAGTATGGCCTGAATCTGTACTAATATCATGGTTGCCAGTTGTCGTTTCACTTTCGGTGGGTGTTGTATCAGTTATATGAGCAGGTGTAGTATGGCCTGAATCTGTACTAATATCACGGTTGCCAGTTGTCGTTTCACTTTCGGTGGGTGTTGTATCAGTTATATGAGCAGGTGTAGTATGGCCTGAATCTGTACTAATATCACGGTTGCCAGTTGTCGTTTCACTTTCGGTGGGTGTTGTATCAGTTATATGAGCAGGTGTAGTATGGCCTGAATCTGTACTAATATCACGGTTGCCAGTTGTCCTTTCACTTTCGGTGGGTGTTGTATCAGTTATATGAGCAGGTGTAGTATGGCCTGAATCTGTACTCATATCACGGTTGCCAGTTGTCGTTTGACTTTCGGTGGGTGTTGTATCAGTTATATGAGCAGGTGTAGTATGGCCTGAATCTGTACTAATATCACGGTTGCCAGTTGTCGTTTCACTTTCGGTGGCTGTTGTACTCAGAATTGTTTCCACAGACTCATTTTTATCTGTGTTATTTGGTGAATCATCAATCGACGTAAGGTAGACCCTTATTACTCTGAAAATAATTGTACAAAAATATTAGTATTTTTTCACTTTTACCGTATAAAATGATTTATTTTAAAATATTCACAATACTTACTCCCACGTTATATAGCTTTTACAGACATTTTGGTACACATCTATCCTGCAATAAAATGTTCATTTTGTACACCTGCGTTTAGTTGCAACTTAGTAAAAAATTTAACAACAAATAATAAATAAATAATAAATAAATAAATTGTGCTGGACAATCCACACAGCGTCATCTAGCCCCAAGCTAAGCAGAGCTTGTGTTATGGGTACTAGATGACTGATATACTTAATACAATACATTACATAGATAGATATTTTTTATTATGCATAGGAAATACCCAGAACACCCAGAACAAATCTTTGTAGATCGTACAAACATTTGTCCCAGGGCGGGAATCGAACCCGCGACCTCCTGCGTCGCAGGCGGACCATCGTCCGCCGCGCCACATCGGTCGTCGACAAATGCAACTTAGACAAAGAAAACTAGTCTTTAGCTTGTTTTTATGTGGTTCAATAAAGATTATTCTTTTTTACAGGATGAAAAGGACTGAAAGCTCAATATGTAGCCATTATCAACGTTTTATGGGTTCGTATGGCGTAAACAAAGTCCACGCTGTCTGTCTATTTGTACATAAGTATTTTAACGGAGTTAGGTACATGCAGTAACATGGTGAAAATAATGTGCGGTAGGTACTTCAGAAAAAATAAGGAAAAACAACTGAGTTATCTAATTTTGTTGTATGAACGACGAATGATTGTTTGCGTTCCTTTGTCTATTAACATGATATAGCGATACACGGAATACGTGTAGATACTTCAGCGGTGTAAGCCCTGTCGAGACCCATCTTGTAATATTTCTTCATTACTTTGACTTAAAAAAGCATCCATAGAGTTTCATGCCCATTCATCTCCATAGGTACCAACTATACTTTGGAATTAGCAACCAGTTTCATCTTTCTGACTGACAAATACCTTGAAATTTCGCCTTAAAGCTTTTAGTGTAAATAGGTTCATTGAGTTTTATGCTTTGAGTATAAATTCATAAAAATTGCCCAACTTTTGATACTAACGTGAGAACGTTTGGCGAGATTGATTTTCGCAACAATAAAACTTATGCTGTTATAAACGATGAATCCCTCTAACAGCTGTACTGTACGAGCTGTCTTTTATTAACTCAATACGAAATACACTTCAATGTACGACAGGAAGAAGACATGATATTGTTAGTTAATTGTCTGATGATTTTGGTATATATTAATTTTTATTTATTTATTTTGGCACATTGGTGTGTGCTAGCTAACATGTAGCAAATTATTTAATTTAATTATTTATAAAGATATAAACATTTTTTTTTTGACATTATGTTGTATACCTTCAAGTTCTTCAAACTATAAGACGTGTTGCTGGGGATTTTGTTCCGATACGGCATCTTCCCAGCAAAAACACTAGGAAGTGGTGAAGGGTGGGCGTTTTGGGGGACTGTCTTATGTAAACGTTTTTGACGTTTAAAAAGTGCTGATTATCAGCCTAATTTGAATAAACGAATTATGATTTTGATTTTTGATTTTGTCTCCTCTGTGCTATATTGTAAGATTTCATTAGCGAACAGATTTATTCATCTCCTGGACCCAAAAATATTTAACGGGCGTACAACAGTACGCTTGCACCACTTCTTTAAAAAAAACAGTATTTGACTGAGGAAGAATTATGAATAACGGCTCAACAAGGAACGTGTGCCTAGAATTTTCTGATACTTTTTGTAAAGTTTCATATTGAGACACGAAGAAAAAATTTTAGATATAAACAAAAGTGGTCAAATTCCTCTGGATCGTATTTTGTTGATTCGTATCTCAGGATAAAATTTTATACTAAACAAATAATTAAAAACTATTTATTTCAGATTCTAGGAATACATAGGATGTTAGTAGGTACAGTGAAATCAAACTTACTGTTGAGTTAGAATCGTATGTACATATGTGTGAAAGTGTAAAGTAAATTCGAATGCATGTGTGTGTGTCCCTAATATCAATAAGAAACTATCGCTTGAAGTTAGTCGCAAGTAAATCAGCATAAAGAAACGATGTATTTCTATAACCCAGAACTCCCATAAGCAAATTTTAAGCTTATGCAATTATAACAGTATAAACCCCCAATCTTGTACAACATAAAAAAAATAACAATCCTTATAACACCCCCTTAATAAAATATCAAAGCAAAGCGAAAAGCGTAGTCACTTTTTGCAATGTTTAACAAGTTTTTTTCATCCCTATAAATGTAAAGACATCACGGTTGGCGCAGTGGTTGAGCCATCGGCTGCTGCGCCGCGTGTTGTGGGTTCGATCCCCGCACGGAACAAATATTTGTATGACCTATTGGTAGTTGTTCCGGGTCTGGCTGTTCGTGTATGTGAGTTTAAATATTTGTAAACAGACCCACGATACAGAAGAAATTCCTAGTGTGGGGCAAAGTGTAAAAAAAAAAACTAGATACCAAACAAATAGACAGACAGCAGCGTTAGCATAGTGATTGGATGGCACCCTCCAGGTACGGAACCGTCATAAAGTATTCTATAATTAGCAATGTGTTTCAATTACTCAGCAGAAGGTCGGCTTGTGCTGCCTTTTGGTTTCAGTAGGTTGCTATTCATGTCTAGTTGACACTCCAGGAAATCCTAAAACATATAAAATAATTGTAATAATTTTATCACTAGATACTTTGGTTAAGCAGGGAAGAACACAATACATAGAGACACCGATTTACAGAAGCATTTCATTATTTTGACTATAACATTAAAAAAAATATCTGATTACGTGCACCCATGGCGACTGCCAAAATCAATCGGTTTTACATCTTTCCGAGACACGTACGGGTTTCGGTACGTAATATATGGTAGCCCATCCACGGACCGACCTTGGCAAGTACAGTTGAACCTCCAATCGACCCGTACGGCTTTCATTTTGAAAAACACTATTATATTATTTTGCATTGTTTTTTATTTATTCTGTTCTCATGATGTCATTTGTGATGATATATGTGTGATGTGATGAAAACGATCCGGTACCGATATGTCGACAGCTGTACCTATACTTATCCGATACAGATACCTTGGCCCGGATAGGTGGGTACCTGAGACGGACGCACAGTGGAGCCGTTCCATACAAACCACTCAATAACATTATTTCTATAAAGTCTTTAGTGGCCGACCAACATTTTGAAAATTTGTAATTGGCCATATTTTTGTCTAAACTTTTACTCAAAATAGATAAATAAATACATAAACAAAAATAAATAAATAAATAATACACTTGTCATAGCTAGGCCTAACAGTGATCTTTTAAGAGGGCACAGTGCCTCCTACCGCGTGCCGTTGGGGACCATCGGGGTGGTTTTAGTGAGGTTGAATCCCACATTCATAGGTCTTATCCCAAAAGCCATGGCGCCTTGGTTTCCCCCGAAAAAAAGCCTCACAGCTTTTTCCTTTGAAACTTTTATCACCTTGTACCTACTTCTAACCAAAATAAAATAAATAAATTGTTTGGTAACTAACACACCAATCAACTAGCCCCAAACTAAGCATAGCTTCTACTATGGCGACTAGTTAACGAATAGACATACTTACCTACCTCTATATAGATATAAATATCCATGGCTCGGGAACAAATACTCATATAAACATTTGCCCGCTCATAACACGGGATTCGAAACCGTAACCCATGGTTTTGTACCGTAACCAGTCGACTAAAGAGGATCGCAAAGCAGAAAATAATTTAAAGTTACAAATTAAATTAAATTAAATCACAAATTATTTACATATAGACGAAACAAACGAAATTTATTCGAATAAAAACCTGTAACTTGAACTGACAGTAACAGAATGTGTGCTTTGTGTATTTATACTTAGAGTATTATCCGTCCGTATGTGCGTTGTTATCTCGATATGTAAAAGCATTGACAACGTAATTAATAAATTGCACTTACCTTTACTATCTCCAATCCTTCATAATGATATGTGCTATAAAGAAAAACAATTAATTATACACTAATTAGTACATTCACAAATTCAAATTAAATCAAAAACCAAGTAAGAGGTAGACAGTTAGGTTTTAAAGGATTCCTTATTGATGAGCTAACCTAAATTTAGCCTGTTTCCACCTTTTTATGTCTTATAAAGCAAAAAAGGGACGAATATAATTATGATATCGAAGATGAAGTACCTTTGCTTCGATTTTTAGTTTGAACTGGGTTGTGGAGGTCAGATAGGCAGTCGTTCTATGTAAAATAATGGTATTCAGCTGCACCCAGTTAGACTGAAAGTCGAACCATAGATTGACATCTCCGACTTAGGTCTAAGCTGTCAGTCTTTTCTAGAACTGTCTTTCAAAATGAACTCAACTCTGTGTGCTTAAAATACTCGTTTATAATATAATATTACTTTATTTTGATGACGTTATTAATGCCTCTTTGTGATACTAATTTTGCATGCCTCATTAAATATAAATGTTACAGGACAGTTGTTGCGTTTATAGTATCGTTTTAATTGTTATTAAGTACGTACGTAATACGTCAATCATTCGTGCTAGGTAGGTAAACTGTAATTTTAGTTTGGTTTATGGACAACGGACTTCGCGCCAATGGCCATAGTTTGTGGATTATGAAAAATAAACACAGTACGACGGATTCCCCTCACTACAATAAGTAGATTCGATACATCTTTGGACGGTTCGTTCAAAATTTATGACTATTCGATAAAAGTGTTAATTTTGAGATAAATTTTATATTTCACTATCACCCGAGACTAATCTATTAAATTGAGAAGCGTGTAGGGAAAGAGCCGTACCATTACCAATAAATTCACCTTAATAAGTGCGTCCCTTTATAGTTTTATAAGAGCGATAAATATGAAAATATTCCTATTTATAGTTTTTCAAAAAGGAAACGGATTTAAAAAAATTGCACCATTGAAACTCGCGGTATGAAGACCATCAAGCCATAGCGGTTAAAGGGAATTACAAAGGAGTAGACAGACATACATAGGTACTTTACTTAGGTACGTACGTGTTGAAAGTATTTAAGGACAGTTTATATGGGAGCAGTGCCTCGCAGGTCCCGGTCGAGAGCTTATCATTAATTATAGGGCACCGCTGATATAAAAATATGTATATTGAAATATGTTATGTAACGTATCGACGTCTTTACAATAACGCGTCTCAATCGGAATCTGCTCCGGTCTAAACAAATGGCACATTGTCATCATCATCATCATCATCATCATCATGTGGCTATATTAGCCTTCTCCTAATTGCATACCATTGCCATACTATTCTAAAATCGCTTGACTGTTTGAACCGAGCCAGAACGAATACTTTTGCAGCTCGTATACAGTAAGGTTTCCTCTGACATACAAACGTTACAGTACCTTATTAAAGTAAGAGTATGTAGTACCTAGATTAAAACAATTATACCTACTGAAGGGACTCGATTGTCCCAGAAGTAGGGTAATGCACTTACACGGTACATTGGCACACGGCAGTTTTCACAGTTGTAGTTATAAGACCCGAGCTTGTGCTGTAAAGGAAAAGCAATTCATTTTTATTAGAATAAAATCAAGATGAGCGCTCCGAGATGTTTATAATTATATAATAACCCAAATTGGGTTATTGTAGAATTATTAAGGAAAGTGCTACTATTAATTGAAACATTTCCTCAAACTGCCAGATCCGTGTTCACTAGGTTTGATGTCCATGGGTTTTTTGATGTGAAACTTCTTTATCAACGTATGGGAGAAATTTCAAGGCAATGTTTAAAAATAATTGTCACACTTTCCGACGCCATCTTGAAAAGAAACGTCACATTTTTGTCACTTTGTAGCGTCACGGCGCCATGCGTGTTTACTTAAATTGTCTTATAAAGAAATATATTAATGATAACAAGTGATGTAATAAATGGACTTATTTGTATTCATTTAAATAAATAGTGAAAGTGAGAAACCAAAATATAATGGAAAAGTTTCACTTCAGACGTATGTACATACACACACACACACTTTTTTCAAGGTGGATTTTTCTTACTAGCATTCCGGAGTCTAAATTCTGGCCCGATAGATGGCAATAAGCTTGCCCCCTATTACATGGGACTTGCATACACACACAACATAGGTGCACCTCTGCCCAACGCTTCGGGGAATAGAGGCGTAATGTTAATGTTACGTGTTATGATAATTATTCTTTTTTTTTGTTTATTTAGTATTTCGTAAGCCTGTCCTAAATATTTTTTTCTTTCTTTATTTCTTGGGTCTAGATCAAAGTTTTAATACTCACGATTTAACATTTTTCGGATCCTTATTTTCAAGGGCTTTTGCTTCACGGCTATACAGCTGAAATAAATATAATAATTGTTTATTTTTTTACAGTCAAGTCACATTTTACAGTATTGATTTTTAAAATTGATGATTGATTTGATTTTTGAAAATAACTTTTTACTTTGCTACTAATTCCTCGAAGAAACGATTAAAACCAAATTTATTACTGCAGTAATAACTTTAGAAACGCCTATCTCATAAACTATTGACCTAAACAAAAACAAATTCATCTAAGTAACATTCAATGGAATTTGTACGAAATTTTCCTTTATACTATGTTAGTCAACTATTACTATTACTAGTTAATATATTTGTAGTTATCTTTGTTACTTCGTTTTATATATCACTTTCGTGATTTTTCCACCTATCCAGAAACTACCATTTAGCTGAAATAAAATCAGCACGTTAAACCCTAAAATTTTGAAAACCTGGGTTCTTGGATTTAAGAATGGTTTTTCCACACCCGCAATCATTACGAACGACATATCCACCGACACCCGACACTATCCACTGTGAACTACCACAAAAAAAACGAACAAAAGAAAGATTCCCTACTTTCTATAAAAGGCTGAGGGGAATAGAGGCTGGAGCAGAACAGACCACCCAGAAAAGAGAAAGAGAGGAACTACTTACTGTCTTCGATGAGAGGATGAGACTCAACAAAACTAATCAGCAACAAAGGAAGAAGGTATAAGAGATGAAGCTCAAAGGAAATGAAACTACTTTGAGGGACAATCTATCCAAACCTACATCAACAAAAGAAACTGCTAAAATCTCCCATCTCGTCACCGCGGATGATGATGACGACAACTCTACATTGGATCATATAACATAAGATTGCTGCTGTAATTGCAACGCATTATATTATTTTAACACTCATCAACATCAATTACGACGTCATAGGATTGTCAGAAGTAAGAAGAAACGGAAAAAAATTGCTCTAAAACTCGCCGTGGAGTAGAATTCTTCATCGAAAAGCAACTCAAAAATGAAATCGATAAATTGGAAAAAGTCTCGAGAGTCATAAATCTTCAATTTGGCTAAACGAAAACTAAAGAATATACACGGCTCAAGTCGTGAAGTAAAAGAAGATTACATATTTTTATGATCAGACAGATAACACACGCTTACTTGCAATCGGAAAAGGTGACTTGTAGGCAACGGTACGCCAAGTAAACCCTGTAAAATAAGGCGAAGGGATCTTTTCTCCATAGAAAGAGAAACCATAGAAGCGAAGGACTGATAAAATATACCGTTAAAAACCACTTTAAATAATAATCAACATTTTCTTCCAATTTATTTGAGGTCGGGGCAGTGTCAGTTCTTCGATACATCTCTATTTGCAGTCATCCCAATAGTGCTCCTTTCTAGCCATATCATATTTCACACAATCCATCCATCGTTTCTTTTGTCTTCCTTTACTCTTGCAACCTTTCAAATTCATAACTTTAATCACAAAATTCTCCTCATTCCTCTGTATCACATGCTCATATTACAAAAACAATTTCCAGATGACTTCTCGGTCACCCGCATCACTTTCAGACTTCCTCATAGATACTCACTTCTTCTTCAATCTATTCGAGTAACTGTATATATCTCTCGGCAGCCTTCTCAAATCAGCTGAATGCCTTTTATTTGTGACCCAACATTCCGATCCATACAAAACAGCATCCATAGAAGATTAAGGTACATGTGGGAGTCGCAAGTTTATATTGCCCAGTAACTGGTTTGTGGAGGTCAGATAGGCAGTCGCTCCTTTTCAAATACTGGTATCCAGCTGCATCTGGTTAGACAGGGAGCCGACCCCAGCATAGTTGGGAAAAGCATATACAGATGATGATGATGTGGGAATCGCAAGTTATTCCTCTTACCTTTCATTTCATCCACCCATCCACCAAATATGTTAATTATTATGTGCTTGAATTTTGTTCAAATTATTTCTCCATTACTTTTCACGAGTGAACCGAGATACCGAAAGTCGGAGCAGATCAATAAAAGTACGTTATCAATTGCTATGGCAGCAGGACTGGAGAGAAAATAGCTGAACCGAGATATATATATTTTATGTCTTGATTTTGCTGATTTTCAAGCCAACATTCTCCAGCTTCTGTTTCCATTGCTCCAATCTGCTCGGGATCTCAGATTCATCTTCACTGACAAGTTCAATGTCGTTGGTAAATTACATGCACCATGCTGCCTTTTAGTGTATATCGACGTCAGAGCGTCCATTATTGCATTAACTGGAAGAGGCTTTCCTCTTCCTGTTGATAATAGACTCTGCAATGCTACAGCGACAATAAACTTGTGGGTTTAATAATACCAGCCTGTTATTGTCTCACTGCAGGGCAAAGGCCTCTTCTCATAAAGATAACGCACGAGCATTAATCACCACGCTTGCTCAAGACGGGTTGGCGATTTCAGACTTATATTAATTATATAAGTCAAGGTTTCCCCACGATGTTTTCCTTCACCGATGTCAGTGATGTCCAAGATAAACTTAGAAAGTACATATGAATTGAAAAAGTCACATTGGTACTCGCCCAGGTTTGAGCCCATAACCTCGTGCACAACAAGCGAGGCCTAAACCACTGGGCCATCATGACGGCCGGATGTACGTATTAGATTGGCTATGCGTTGCGCGAATTCACTCCGAAAAATTCCCAGATACACATAACACAAGCTCTGCTTAGCTTGGGGCTAGATGATGCTGTGTGGATTGTCCAGCAATATTTATTATTATATTATTATTTATAAAAAAAAAGAATTAAAAAAAAAAAAACACTTTCTCTTTCAAGCCCACCACGACACCTCCAGAAGAACCCTATCATACAATCACTAATCTTATAAGGGTAGTCATAGGGACTGCCGACCGAAGTGCAAACTTGCCATTTTAGAACAACTGTGTTATAGACATGTCAGTGCCGCGAGCTGATACTCGTACGTTTCCACTTATACACACACAAGATATAATACAACTTATGGGCATGCATTACACCCAACAAGGAAAGTTTTCCTTATCGGGTGTCTAACTTAATAACTTATAGGCATCTATAAGTTTTATTTATTTAATGCAAAACAACTGCATGAGTAATAACCTAAAATATTTACCAACAATGTAGTACTAAGCAATATTTCCTTCCCTAGTGACCATGTAATGGTAAAATCTATGATAATGATTATACATGCAAAGGAAAATATCTTGATGGCCCAGTGGTTTAGGCCTCGCCTCTTGTGCACGAGCTGTGTGGGTTCAAACCTGGGCAAGTACCAATGTGAGTTTTTCAATTCATATCTACTTTATAAGTGTATCTTGGACATCTCTGACTTCGGTGAAGGAAAACATCGTGAGGAAACCTGGACTTATATAATTAATATAAGTCTGAAATCGCCAATCCGTCTTGAGCAAGCGTGGTGATTAATGCTCATGCCTTCTCTGTATGAGAAGAGGCCTTTGCCCTGCAGTGGGACAGTAATAGGCTGGTACATTACACATACATTATGCAAAGGAAATACGTTCCGTCAGCCAAAGGTAAACCTCAGAACAATATATTAATAAAACAAAGGCAAGACTTATCGAGTCCTATTATCTCAGAATATAGTCATTTGTAAAATAACGCACTACCTAACCCAGAAGATTAAAAATTCAACCGGCTCCATAAAAACTTTAGTTTCCGAAATCGAAAGCCCTCCGAGTCCAATATAATAATGCGTTTAGGGTGCTGATGGGGTTGCCGCGTTTCTGTAGTGCTTCAGGGATGTTCCCTTAAGCCCGCGTAGTTTGTTTTTATACAGTAATGCGTAAGAGAGGCGCTTCCCTGGTACGCAGGGTGCGGGGCAGCACCAACAGCATCCTAAGAATGATCTCCGGCCGACTGGATTGCGCGATCGTTAACCGGTGCTGCTAAATTTCTGTTGGTCTTATAGCGTCATGAAATTTAGTTAATTAATTTATATTATATTTATAATAATATACTGTGCTCGTCATACAACTACTGTTATATGTTCAAATTATAGGCGAGGACGCTGGCACCCTAACTAAACACAAGTTAAATCTTACTCTGGGTGCCAGAGTTCATCGAAAACACTCTTTATTTTAGTTGTTACGCTGCAGTGTTTAGTGTTTACCTAAGTGTTTATGTACAATGGAAGATATTTTTTTTTTTTTGTTTTACTAACATAGGCTTTAAGTAAAATTGTTACTAATACTAGTTTTGTTACTTGAATAAATAATTGAATTTTTTTTCCGTATTCTTTTAATGTACATATTTTTTTACATATTTTAACAAAAATAAAATAAAAAATAACAATTTTTGATAAAATATGTATTAAAATAGTGCTCCGCCCGCAGCGAGGTGGTAAAACCCAAGCTTACGGTGGTTAGGGGTCCAGAGAGAGGAACCTCCTCACAATGCGTGCCGTGTCCATGACGACCGCCTTCTGCATCTGGCTCTTTACCCAACTGTTTAGCGAAAGTTGCTCCAGATGTTGGTCGAAACTTTTCGCTATCAAACCATTGACTGATATGACTATCGGCACTATAATTGTTGAGTTTATATTCCACATGCTGGTAACCTCGTGAGCGAGATCGAGATACTTTATTATCTTATCTTTTTCAGCTTTCACTAGGTTCTCATCATGGGGAATAGTGACATCAACAATTACAGCGCGACTCATCGACCGATCGATTATCACTATATCAGGTTTATTAGCGGGAATAAACCTGTCAGTTATAATCAATCTGTCCCAGTAGAGCGTGATCTGACCATTGTCGAGAACTGGTTCTGGGTGGTATTGGTAATATGGTACTTCAATATCCACAAGGGCATATTTAAGGGCAAGTTGTTGGTGGATTATCCTGGCTACGAGGTTGTGTCTATGCAAGTATTCTCCATTAGCAAGACGAGAACATCCAGAGATGATATGCCTTATAGATTCACCGGGAAGGTGACAAGCACGACATACGTCAACGGTACCATCTTTTATTATATGTCTCTGGTAGTTCCTCGTCTTGATAACCTCGTCCATAATTGCAAAGACAAACCCTTCGGTTTCCCCAAAAAGGTTACCGAAGCGCAGCCAGGCCACGGAAGCAATCGGGTCTATATCTGGCCCTGTCAGGGTTCGATAAAACCTTCCATGTAACTCCTTACCCTTCCATACGTCCCTGCGATCCGAAATACTTAAAACCAAGGGTTTCCTCCAGTTCTCGTTTGCCAGAGATAACGGTGTAAAGCCCTTGTCTATTAACGCTACATCTTGATGCATTCCAACGTCAGAATGGAGAAAGTACTCCCTGAGATTGTACACTTCCCGGTTATGCAGATTTTTGGCATTAAGGAATCCCCGTCCTCCGCATCTCCGAGGTATATACAATCTCATAACTGATGACCGCGGGTGGTGCATCCGATGTGCAGTCAATAGGCATCTTACTTTTCTATCCAAGGCATCTAGTTCACTTTGAGTCCACCTAAGAATGCCAAAAGAATAGGACAATAGTGGCATAACCCAGCCATTGAAGGCTCGGACCTTGTTGCCGCCAGATAAAAAACTATTAAGTACTTTTAAAAGGCGTGTCATGAACCGTTCCCTCAATGATTGTTTTACCCCCTTATCGTCAATACCAAGGGCTTGTGGCATTCCCAGGTATTTGTAGGTTTCTAGTTCAGAGAGGGATCTAAGGATAATATCCCCTGAAAGTGGTAAACTTTCTGAGTTTACAACACTTCCTAACTGTATATGAGCGACCGCACACTTGTCTACACCAAATTCCATTTTGATGGACTTGCTAAAGGATTCTGTGATCTTAAGTAATTCCATAAGTTGTGTCTTTTTTGGTGCATACAGCTTGAGGTCATCCATATACAGCAGATGAGATATAGGTTCAGCCCCTCTATGAAGACGATAGCCTAGCTTTGAATCCTTTAGTAGGGTACTTAAAGGATTCAAAGCAAGGCAGAACCACAAAGGGCTCAAACTGTCACCTTGGAAGATACCGCGATTTATCCTTATCAGGTTTGATGAATCGACAGCATCTCCATTGCCTGGCTGACGAAGAACAGTGGTCCAGCGCCTCATACATGAGCTGAGGAGGCCACAAATATCTGGATGTATTTTGTATAATTCCAGTACTTTTTTTAGCCATGCATGAGGTACTGAATCATACGCCTTCTTATAGTCAATCCAGGCTATGGAGATGCTTTTTTTGTTTCGTCGAACCTGTTGGCAAATGGCCCTATCAATGAGGAGAAGTTCCTTCGTACCACGGGCTCCCGACTTACATCCATTCTGAGTAGCGGCCATAATGTTATTTCTTGAAATGTGAGAGTTAATTTTAAACTTCAGAATGGATGTAAGTACCTTGTAAATGGTCGGTAGACAGGTAATAGGTCTATAGTTTTGTGGTTCCGTGGTATTTCCAGACTTATAAAGAAGATGGGTGACACCAGTAGTCATAAACTCTGGGAGCTCCCCCAGCTCGAGGGCATCTTGGAACTGTGTCGCTAAAAGCCCGTGAGAACAGTGAAACCATTTCAACCAAAAATTATGCAGTCCATCTGGTCCTGGACTTTTCCAGTTGGGGGCCAGTCGGAGTGCAAAAGATACATCTTTTTGACATATTTTGATAGAAGGCATTGGTTCCAACGATTCGCACGCACGTTCAACAACACCAATCCAATCGTCCTCACAATAGTTGACAGGCATCGACCATAAGTTACGCCAGAATGTTGACATGGCGTCGGCATTAGGTAGATGCATATCAACTACTTGCTGTGGTTTCTCCCAGTTTCTATACACCTTCTTTTCATCACTTTGAAAGATGCGATTGATATGAAATCTATCATATCTCTCTTTGTAACGACGTATTCGTTTTGCCCATGCAAACACTTTTTGTTTCCAAAAGTCTATGCGCTCCGTAACCCAGCTTATATAATTTTCATGTCGGATATTTGTACCTTCAAATGCTTGGTTTACGAAGCGCATAACTCTTGGACGAGTGTTTCCATTACGAAAAGCAATTAACTTACCTATGAGGGCCCTTGCTTGACTTATACGTTTCTCAATTCTGTACTGCCACAGCGGCACAGCTGCAGGAAGGCGCGAAATCCGTTCCTTATTTGGGAAGCGTACTCCAGCCACCCTGCAGGCGGCCACTGCTCCACAGAACAGAATTGAGTGCGTCAGGCTTAATGTCTTGCAGATTCTTAGCTCTGACGATAAAATAGAGTTAAGGGCCCCCATGAGCGCTAAATTTCGTTTATTAATGGGCAAACGAGGTAAACGTGGTCGTTCCGAAAGTGGAGATACGTGATATTTTGCAATTGCATCATTCAAAGCGCTCCTCAATTGCTCATTATCCTGGTTTGAGACACTAACCTGAACACATTCCTCCACTCCTGAAGGGATATCCTGCTGTACGGAATTATGGTTCCCCTGTACCTCTGGAGGGTTTGTGGAAGTGGAATCAATGTGAGCTTGTTGTGTCTCTAGACGTAGTCGTTCAAGTACGTCATCATCCAACAGTTTACGCCGTTGGATCAGTCGCACTCTGTCCGACAGCCGTTGTGCAGTAACAGTCGCAGTTGGTTGAAGAGTCTGAAACAAGGACAGCATTCTGGGGCGATACGCAGTGAGGTTAGTTCCCCCATCTGTCGCCCGATAGTAGGCCTGCATGACGCTTTTATTTAAATCAGTCGTCCATCGCATGCGGCGCACTATACCGCCGGTAGCGGGGACTGTAGGCGGAGCACTAGGATCCGCTTGTCCCAAGCTGGCCGGCAGCGGTAGGCGCCCCCTCAGAGCAGGTCTTCTTCGTCGAGAGGGCGTTGGTGTCCTGGCTTCTTCATCATTTGATCCCGCAGTGGCTGGTGGTGTGAAAAACACATCCTCCGACGATTTTGATGAACAAGACGAGCCAGACGGAGATGTTGGTCGTGCGCTATCGTCTTCTCTGTTGGCAGCCCGCTGCCGGCGCAAACGGCAGGGGTATCGTTGCATTTTCTGGGCAGCTCTTCATGTTAATATATATGATTCTTGTTTGAACGTGGTTTCAGTGTCGAAAATTGTGGTGTTTATAATTAATTTTGATTTTATAAATTTGATTTGAAATTTGTCAGTGTGACAGCAGCGAGTCACCATAGAGAATTATTATTGGTTCGTTTCATTTGCTTCATTTCATTTCATTCATTAATCGACTTCCGAAACTAAAGTTATTTTAAACCTTTTAGTGTTTTTTCAGTCGGTTGAATATTTTTAACAATTTTTTTTTCTATTTCTAGCTTTTTGGTAGGTCGCTTTGTAATATATTATTTGTCGAAGATAAAGAAAGTTGATTCGAAATTTCTTACAGTTGGAAGGCAGATTTTTCCAGGTATTATAATTAAAAAAATAAGCTCCTGAACCGATTTCGATAACATTTATATGGGACCACCACTAAAAAGTAACTTTTTAGAGGTGGTCCTACCGAACAAAAAAAAATCATCAACAAAAAACCACTGCAACTCCTGAAATCCAGAATCAATATTACCGACCACAAGAAAAACGTCGAGATAATGAAGCCCGACGAGTCCCGGAGAAACGACTCAACTGTCTTAGATCCCGCAACGAAATTAATCAGAAAGGAATAGGGGAGGAGTTAGAAAAATACATAATTTCCACTTCCCTCCATATCAAGCAAGGGACAGAACAGAGCTAGGCCAATAGGCACAAAGGGTCGTTTACAACTGGGTTAGGCTCAGTTGCCTAGCACCACGGTTAAAAATTAACACTGATAAGTAAAAGAGAGACGACGAGTCTACTGCCGTAGATGGCGTCAAATCTGAATTTGAACTAGACTGCTTGATACTACTTGTTTTTTTTTTCTATATTATATTGAGTTTTTTTGGAGCCTTTTATCTAGCTAAAATGTAGAATGGTTCAAATATATACATTTGTTTCATTTGTCAAACCAAATTACATTTAAACATATAAGTTGTATCTTAAACCATTCATTTTGAGACCCTATTCGATAGGTTAGGAACAAAAACGCACTGTATGGCACTCAACATTGCCATTTGCCATTTTCTGGCAACTATCCTGGAACATTTGGAATGCTAAAACAAGTCCAGTGATGCCTGAATTATAGAAATCCGTCCGTTGGGCGTTTCGACAATTCGAGGTAATAAATATTATGAATAACAAACAATACATATGGTTATAAATAAACAAATAATATGGCATTCAGGTTAAAAATACTTTAAAACATTTTGTTTTTTTTAATCCTGTGATTCTGATTATTACTTTTTTTGGAATTTGTATACACGTTTCATTGACAGTACATAGTTAATACACCTTTGTTCAAGATTTTATTGACATGTCCGAATGACAGTCAGACATGTCCGACCTACACGTCGAGATGATGTGGGCCGACCGAAATGGAAAGGGTTGCGATTATGGCACAGCATGGATAGGGCAGATACTGGATGCGGCAAGTTGAAGACAAGGCGCTATGGCGCTCATTAGGAGAGGGCTATGTCCAGCAGTGGACTAGTAGCCTGATGATGATGGATAGGGCCTCCACAAGGTAGACCGGCGACGGTCTGGTGAAGATCGCAGGAAACCGATGGGCTCATCGGCCCATATCGGCTAAATGACCCTTTGGTCGTTGTGTTTTTTTCGGGGGAAGTTGTCCAGCAGTGGATGTCTTTTGGTTGAATGATGATGATGGCGAGGTTTATGCCATTAGGTTACGGAACCGTAAAACACATCGCTATATTATTAAAGGATTACACCGGGATTCTAACAAGTACTACGTATACCAAAGTATGAAAATAAAGATACTAATGTGAACCAGGTAGAAAGAGTTCATTTTTATAAAGCCTGTAATAATGAAAAGTTACTTACCAAAACAGAAACGAATAAAAAAGTAAATGGATTCATTTTTTAAGAAATACTTTCAAATACATCAGTGGATTTAAATAAAATAACGTAATAATTTCCACTCGACGGTCACAGCAAGTTACTCTTGGTAATACCTAATGCAGAATAGCGTTATAAAACCCCCATTTTCCCTGTTCCGTTGGAGATGTTATTGAAAATTAATAGTACAGTCTAATATTAGCAATCAACCACAAGTACCTAATTACAGCGTCGACAGCAATTAAATCCACAAAAATTTCAATATTGAATATAATTTAAGTTTGACTAAATTTTGGGGTTCCGTCATTTAAGTTTCGTGACATGACATGTGACATGTTTTAGATGACAATTCCACTTTTTAGCCGACGAAAAAATAGGAGGAGGTTCTCAATTCGACATTAGTAAGCCACATATTTTTTTTAAATCTATGTCCACACTTAACTTCTTAAAGTGTAGTCCGATTTCGATAATTATTTTTTTACTGAACAAAGTACACCTCAAAATTGGGCCCATTTAAAACCAGGAATAAATAAATAAACCCCTAAACGTAGAAAACTGTTTGATTTTCACCTACAGATTTTTGTGATGATATATATGACAGATATATGACATAAAGCTATTGTAACTTAACTCTTTCTGGGACAGACCGCCTCATGATGTTATCTCGCTATACATATGTATATGTAATATGGCAGACCGCCTATAGACGGTATCGTCTGTTGCCGCGCTGTCTCATTACGTTACTCATTATATTAGTCATGGTATGACGTTCCGGCCATAGGAGTCAACGTCTGTGGCCACATTTGTCATATGAAAAATTAAAAATATATGTAATATGGTAGTACGGCTGTAGACGGTATGACAAAATGTATGGGATTTTGAAATGTCATATCATGACATTTGCAAATATCAAGAGTCCGGGAACGTGTTAAATAAATTATAAACTGACCCACCAAAAAAGCGTAAAATACAAATATATTTTTTTTAAAATCCACAGACTTAGAAAAACAACACTAAAATGAGTAAAATAACTATAATTTAATTTTTAATTAATTTAATAAGAAGTTAGTGGCAATAAGTCAAGCAAAAATGAAACAACAAAAGCTACCGAACTTCGAAATTATAGTTATTTTACACTTAAAATGATTTTTTAAGTCGGTTTTTTTTTGTGCACCATACTACTCAACAGATATTTATTAATACATGATTGCCACCGCAGAGAGAGATTTAATTTAATGATTTATTTAGATGATTGCATATGTTGTATAGCTTCAAGTTCTTCAAACTATCAGAGAGACGTTGCTGGGGAGTTTGTTCCGCCACTTCTTCTTCCCAGCAAAAACAGTAGGAAGTGGTGAACGGTGGGTCTGTCGTTTGTAAACGTTTTTGACACTCAAAAAGTGCTGATTCTCAGCCTAATTAGAATAAATGAATTTTGATTTTTATTGATCACCTGCTTTAATTTGCTAGGCTAGCTAAATATAATAAAAGCTGTTTGTGTTGTGTGTGGAAATATTTAATAGAATACCGAGTTATTTAAAAATTCTCACTACCAGATTATTTAAAAGTAAATTGTATGTCCACTAATAGTTTTTATAGTCTTAAAGAGCTTTTTGACAAAAAACATTGATGAATTGCATGCACAAAAATTTGCACGCTTATTAAGCAGAAACATGTAGGCTCTGTATTCAATCTTTGTACCATCTTTTATACCGAGGTTTTATGCAAATAAATGTTATTCTATTCTTTGATCCAGTCATCATCATCATCCTCTTGCCCCTATCCCAATTTCATTTGGGGTCGGCGAAGCATGTCTTCTTCTTCCATACATCTCTATTACCCGTCATCTCAGAAGTCACCTCCTTCTTAGCCATATCAACTTTCACACAATCCATCCATCGTTTCCTGGGTCTCCCTCTACTCTCGTAACCCTCTACATTCATACTCAAAACTTTTCTCACAACATGATCCTCATTCCTTCTCTGTCACAGGCGCCACTTTCAGACTTCCTCTTATATACTCATTTCTTATTCTTTCCATTCGCTTAACACCACACATAACGACATTCTTTGATCCTGTATAAATATTTATTGAGACCGACCATACGGAACCGACGCGTAACTCGCACATGACCGATTTAGAAACATTTCTTTCCTGGTTATCCTTAAAAGTCGCAAAACTATAAGTTTTGCTATTGTAAATCGATAACTATTATCGGATCCATTTTTCCCGTAAACACTTTAATGAGAGTTTGATAAGGTGGTACACTAGCACGTGGCTAAGCAACGTGGGAGAATGAAAAAAATCAGAGATGAGATGAGAGAGAGCCTGTCAGTTGTTTAATAGAAGCCGACTACTACTGTTGCACTGTAAGGCGAAGGCCTCATCTCATATAGAGAAAGGATGAGCAATTGAGCTTTGATCACCACTCTTGCTTAAGGCGATATGGCGATTTCTATTTTTTTAAACGTTGCTCCTCACTAGGAATCACTAGGAAAAAAGAAATACAGTCACATACACAAACAACCAGACCCGAAACAACTATCAATAGGTCAAAAAAAAATTGTTCCATGTGGGAATCAAACCCACGATACGCAGCGCAGAAGCCGACCGTATTTATTTATTCACAAAATCTCTTTCTACAGCTATTTAACAATTTTACTAAGAATAAATAAACTAACACATTACAGCCAATTAATGATTCACAATTTACTAACTATTATCGAAAGTATTTTAAGTAATATTAATGTATTCCTAACCAAGCCAAAATGGCTATTATACAATACAGATGGCTTCGATCTCATCGTTGTAAACACCACAGTACAGCCAAGTCACCGTAAGCACAAGAATTATGTCATAATCTTGTGAGGACATTTTGTGGTAAAAAACCTTTATACAACCGATCAATTTTAAACCTTTTATTATTTTTTGCAGTAAGTTGATTTTAGCTTTTAATTTGATCGCTTTGTAATAGTTATCTATGATGATTAAAAAAAAGTAATATCGAAATTCCGTTTACTTGGAGGATATCATTTACCAGCTATTTTTATTTAAAAACCAAACTACTGAACCAATTTCGATAAAATCTATATGGGATCAAAATCAAAATCAAAATTCATTTATTCAAACTAGGCTGAGAATCAGCACTTTTTGAACGTCAAAAACGTTTACATAAGACAGTCCCCCAAAACGCCCACCCTTCACCACCTCTGAAATTGACATAAAACTGAGCGAAGAACACTCATTTTGATAATGACCCATCTTATTGCATTTCAAACACTTGATATTTCTTATATCGGGAGCATTCTTTTTCCCAATAAACGCAGATGACGATGAGGCAACTATACTCTTTTCCTTAGATATTTCCTTTTCCAGCAACAAATGAGCGACGAGGTTATCATAGATTTGTTTGTCGTTCGGCACAGACTCCAACACGGATACGAAGTGCTTCTAAATACCTGGAAATAATAAAAAGACCATCGTAATGAAAAACTTTTCTGAAATTTCTTCCCCCATTTGTTTCAACTAGTTTTGTAACCCCTTTTATTTTTGACAGGAAAATTCAATTTTTTGACAAAGACCGTTTTATTCCTTCTTCATACCATACACATGACCTATTAAGGAACATTTTTCTCCTAGTTTTCCTTAAAATAGCCAAAACTAAGTTTTGCTATCGAAACTCGATAACTATTATCGGATCAATTTTAAAGTTCCCGTAAACACTTTAATGAGAGTTTGATAAGAAACACGTGGCTCAGCAACGTGAAAGAATAAAAAAAGTCAGAGAAGAAGCCTGTCAATTTTTTAATAGTAGCAGATGTGACTGGAATAGAGACTTCCGAAAATACCCCAGGGCTGATAAAATTTTAGTTTTTCCTAAGTCTATCAATAAGGTGGATTTCCCTCAAGGATAAAAAGCTGTACTCCGTCATCCGCACAGCCCTGTAGAGCTCGTCGTTAGACTCATCTCTATTAAGATCAAAATCAAGGGAACACCAAAGGAAAGGCTGTCTTAAGGATTTAAATAATATTCTTTTAGTATCCTTTTGTAATGTACTGGAAGGCGTGTTCTACAAATATTGCATAAGCAAAGCTAAATGATAACCGAGACTATGAGAAACTATATAACATTAAACAATAACAAAATCAAACATTTCTGGGGACACAATATTTATGGTCCAACATCCATTCCGCAGGATTAGGGAAACCCAGTAAAACCTAATCAGACCAATTCATCACCTTATCTATTATAATATATATACTGACAATCTCTCAGAGTTATATTATGAGGGGAGATGATAGGAGCGTTACGCTTGAGCTTGAGACGTTCAATATTTACAGCTACGTTAACAATAAACTACTAACCCAATAAAGTGACCTGGAACCGTTTTACAACGTCCGCCCTATACGTGTACTGTTAGACCTGATCGCTAATCGAATACTAACAGAACACGTTCCCTAAGCTCTTTATAAATGTCTAACTCAAACCTAAGACAGAGTACTGCGAAGTCCAACTGTTCTTGAGAAAGACAAGTTTGAATGGTTTTAAAACGCAAACTATTGTGATTCAACACTCTTACGGAAACTTACCCCTTAACTAAGATGATACAAAAGTAGCACAAGCGTACCGTAGACTCAGTAGCAGAATTCGATGCGATCGTTCTTGGTGTACACCTAAAGTATTATTCGTCACTTCACATTTCCTTAACTTTCCCATTCAGCAGATGCGGTGATCCAGATCTCGTGTTCCGTTTTAAAGTATCTCTTGTTAAGGCCTACCAGTGGCTGGATATTAGTCGAGCGAGACACGGTCTCTAGCGTGTTTAAACGGTGGTGGATGCTTAGTGCAGCCTTAGTGAAACCTACCCCCCTCCCGGAAATGCGCGTACAACAAGCCCTACGTAAAGTATTCTGAGCTACACCTTCTTTAGGAAGCAGTTATTATCAGTAACGTTTGGCTGATCTATTATGCAATAAGTGGTTGGCCATATAGCCTGGATTGGTTTGTATGAACTGCGATTGTTTATGGTTCTGCCTTCGATGGGTGTGAAAAGACAGTTAGAAATCAATAATCGTCAACATTCGGGTGTGTTGGTGTACAGTGTACAAATACGTATGCGCGTACGTAGGTAAGTGTGGATGTAGGCTTTTTCCGTTTCCCTAAAACCAAACGAAAATGACGAATAACTGCCAAAGTTAGGAAGTGACACAGTAGAAATGGACACAGTGGATTTGACGACCTATGTGGCACGGTGGCCGAAGGTCCGCCTGCGACGCAGGAGGTTGCGAGTTCGATTCCCGCCTTGGGACAAATGTTTGTACGATCTACAAAGATTGGTTCCGGGTGTTCTGGGTATTTGCTATTTATAATAAAAAATATATATCTATGTAATGTATTGTATTAAGTACATCAGTCATCTAGTACCCATAACACAAGCTCTGCTTAGCTTGGGGCTAGATGATGCTGTGTGGATTGTCCAGCATTATTTATTCATTTATTTATTTACATAAGAATATTATACTATACAACACACAACACATAACACATGACAATATATACTGTACAACATGATAAGATAGAGAGATAGTTTCCCAACGCTGGAATATATGATCATTAACAGATCCTCTACGGAACTTATAACTACAACAGGAATCAATCTGCAAGAATTATATAACAACTATGTGCACACTACTGCTAAGGGTATATGATTAGATCAAAGGCGATACTTACTAAATAACTGCCTGAAGTGAATGAGGCTGTAAACCTCTTACTAAATAAAGCACGAATTACCCGTCTCGCCTAAGGCACACCTCTACTTCCAAACTGACTTTAACTAGTAGATAACTCTCGCGGCCCTAAGATAACCCACCGGGACCTAGCCTCGCGGGAATAATCCAGTCTCATAACTCAACTAATCGACCCATGTGGCGCGCCGGGCGATGGTCTGCCTGCGACGCAAGAGGTTGCGGGTTCGATTCCCGCCTTGGGACAAATGTTTGTACGAACTACAAATATTTGTTCCGGGTGTTCTGGGTATTTGCTATGTATAATAAAAATATATATCTATGTAATGTATTGTATTAAGTATATCAGTCATCTAGTACCTATAACACAAGCTCTGCTTAGCTTGGGGCTAGATGATGCTGTGTGGATTGTCAGCAATATTTTATATTTATAATCTTACTTTAACTCATCACTAACTACTCGTTCACGCTCTCTCACGGTCCTTAACTAACTATCTTTTCACTAGCCTCTACCATCAGGTCGTTCCCTATCACGGTGCAAGTTCGACTCCCCTTTCCCCTGCCATGCTCAGTCCATGTTCCCACTATTTTGCTCAATACGATTATTGCCTTTTTTTGTCCAGTGTCTTAATTGTTGTAAGGGTTCTAAAGGCAGTCGATCTTATATTGCTATATGGGTATGATACGGACATAGTAGTCTAGGCTAGTTAAGTTAGGAGATTTGGTGAATATCATGAGGCTGTGTCCCGGTGGGCTAGTATTATTTATTAAGTTAAATATAGATGGGTTACGGCCTAGATTAGAGTTGTCTAGTATTTAATCTTACGTGTCATGTGAGTATGTGTGTGGGTATTCGTTGGTGCGACTAAAAGTACCAGCCTATTACTGTCCCACTGCAGGGCAAAGGCCTCTTCTCATACAGAGAAGGAACGAGCATTAATCACCACGCTTGCTCAAGACGGGTTGGCGATTTCAGACTTATATTAATTACATAAGTCCAGGTTTCCTCACGATGTTTTCCTTCACCGATGTCAGTGATGTCCAAGATAAACTTAAAAAGAACATATGAATTGAAAAACTCACATTGGTACTTGCCCAGGTTTGAACCCACTACCTCGTGCACAAGAGGCATGGCCTAAACCACTGGGCCATCATGACATGAGTCTAAGTTAATGCGACTAAGTGAGTCTTATTATAATACCTAATTTATCTGAGGCTGATATTGTTATTAAAGCTTTTAAAGATCAACAGACAGAGACGTGTTGCTAGGGAGTTTGTTGGTCCACTTCGTCCCCTCAGATCGAACATTACGAACTGGAGATAGGTGGCCGCTTTGGTCTATAAACCTTCAAAAGAGTTGAACTTCAACTCAAACAGAGTCGAAGTTCTTCTTGAGTTATGATCTTAGAGTTATGTCTTATTTACATAGTTCATGAATCTCGTATTCTCATTCTACGACCACTAACTCGGTAGTCTGACATGAACACGCGTACTTGTTGTACAAGGAGTGTACTTCCTGGCGTTGTGTTGACTATCTATATACCCAGTCCAAGGACTGTTAGGGACAACGTCCTCATAAGAGCATGATGCCGATACAATGCCGCTGGAACTAGCCACTTTATTGCTAGACAAGGAAGGTCGCGCCGTTGCCGCTGGGAAAGCTGCTTCGTCACTCTTACCAGTTCGAAAGAACTGCTAGGGTCCCTGTCTCCAAAAGAGCATGATGCCGACACAATGCCGCTGGAACTGCTGCACCGTTGCTGGCGTTTATAATATATTTGTTTAGTAACAGCTATTAATACACCTCCACCCTCTTTCTTTCTACTTATTCTATCCTTTATGTAAACCACTTATCTGTCAGCAAACAGCTCACTGCTTCGGACGAAACTATTAAGCCACGTCTCCGAGAAAAAGATTACAATGTAGTTATTACAATAAACATTTTGATAAACCGTACGCGTTTGAGTTCGCAAACCTCTACAGTTCTGACATAATATTAGCAGTCTGTCGAATTTTGAAACGAAAAATATTTCACAAAACGTGTATCATTAGTTCAGAAGAAAAAAGAACTATTTAAGACGTATTGTTACCTAATTCAATTCATCTGAAGAGTCCAGGTTCTTTATCAGAATATGGTCGGCTTCTGCAGTTTCTTACCCAGACAAATTTGTACCCCTTATCCTTTGCCCTAAGTCTAGAAGAGCGCTTTATTAGAGGGGCACAAATGTTTATGCAAATATACCGGCTTTTTGTCTGCACTATTGAGCTTCTCAGCATTATTTTTCTTTGCTTTATTGTAATCAATAGTCGAAGCCAAGAGGTTATCGTGAATTCTTGGAGATGCCAGCTGGGCAACGACCGAGCACGGGCGGGTGCTAGTAGCTTGGAATTTGGCTACGCGGGTACAGCTGACTTACTGCTTAACGAGGGTATAAAGATTCTCCTGTTCATTCACGCCTCCGGATTTTATATACACTCTAGGGGTAAAAGACTACGTGAAGTCGCGGTAGTTTTGGTACAGATTCGACCTAGTAACTACAAGCCGGTGTATATGTTGTCGCCATATCGTCGAATTTGGCCATTTCATATAATGGCCACTGCAATCCTGACTTCGTTGACGGAGGCCCGCTGCGCCGGGCTCTTATTTCTGTCAGTAGGGTTAACAATAAATGGAACCTAACCTATCCGTGTTGGGGTGCCCCGTTCGATAATGGCAGGCGTTTAAAATCTAATTATTTTTAGCCAAAAAATACAAAATAACATAGAAGTTTATTTTGAATATTATAGTAACTGAATATTTAATATTTTTAATATTATTTCACTAATTTTACTAATTTGATATCATGTATGTGAATGTGCATTAAATAGAATGTTCATTATACCATTTAAAATTAGGTAAAAATAAATTTTATCAATAATTCATATCATTTGATCGTTATATAAAAAAAAAGTATATAAAATTAAATTAGGTCATATGATCATTAAATCTTTATTTTTTATTATTTAAAACGTTACACACACGTTTTCAAAAAAAAGTTATTGAAATTGACAGTATAGGGAATCCCTAAAAACAAAATATGATATATACTTAGGTATGATATAGTAAGATAGCTTGAGCAAAAATTGTAAATATCGAAACGAAAACATCATACATAGGGGTTATCAATTCAGGTTTATCGGTGTAGGTATAATGTTTAATGCAGTACAAGTATTGTCATCATTTTATTTGAATACACCAGTGAAACACATTCATAGTTCAACAAGATTTCTTCAAGATGTATTTGTTAAGTGTTTTCACATTTTATATATTGGTAAGTGAATTTTTTCTTTAAAAAATTGGTATCACATTTATATTCAATTTTTTAAATCATTTCCCCACACTAGGAATGTCTCATGTGTCGTGGGTTACAAACATTTATAGTCACATACACAAACAGCCAGACCCAGAACAACTACCTGTAGGCCATTCAAATATTTGTTCCGTGCGGGAATCGAACCCGAAGCCCTCGAAGCCGTTCGTTTAGCTACTGCGCCAACCGTGCCGCCAAATTAGTATTCATAAATTATTTATTTACTTTGCTTTAAGAAACACATGTGAGTTAATTGTCCCAGGGCTTCGATTTATGGTGACATGACACTTCTGCTGTGACAGAGATATTGTTCAAAAGATTTTAACATATTATTTTTAAGTTTATTTTGTAAAATAACTTGCTGAGAAAGAGCGGAGTCTCCTAATACAGGCATTTTTTGCTTAAAAGGAGGCTCCAGTCACTAATGTTTTTGTTTTATTATGGTTGCGAAATGCACTTAGACTGTCGAATGTTCTGGATGAAGCCTCACGAAACGTTGAATGAAACAGGATTGTGAAAATGTCTGAGATGATGACGCTGCCATGGATGAAATGCCAAGGATTTTAATCCTTATACTTACCCCTAAAATATATTTTTTTTTTTTTTTTTTTTTTTTTTTTTTAAAAAAAAAACGTTGCCCCACACTAGGAATTTCTCCTGTATCGTGGGTGCGTTTACAAACATTTAAACTCACATACACAAACAGCCAGACCCGGAACAACTACCTGTAGGCCATACAAATATTTGTTCCGTGTGGGGATCGAACCCACAACACGCGGCGCAGCAGCCGATGGCTCAACCACCGCGCCAACAGTGTCGTCAAAAATGTGATTAAATGTGCTTTTAATATATTTAAGATAGTTCAGCATCTACGAATATGCACAACGAATATGTTACAATGCATACTCATAAGTATGCATTGTAACAAAGCCATAAAATTAATTAATTCTCCGTCAATAAATAATAATGCAGAAAAGGTAATAATAACACTCTATTTCCAAAACATAATATTCCAAAATATAACTAATTTCGTCTGCTCTTATCGTGAAACGAAACGGAAAAATTAAAAACCATGCAGGTAGTCTAACCGAAACCCAATTCTACAGGAAAAATATAATTTGTTACCATGCTAGAAACGAATTAACACAGTCCTGTTCAAATGGTATATATTATACTTAAATATTAAAATAATAATTTAATGAGTAATTTCAACAAACATTTTAACGTACAAGAGAAGATAATAATATCCCACCATTTCGTACGACGCCATTTTAATTTAGAGTACTACCAATATATTTATGCAGGCGGCAAAACACGGAACTAAAATAAAATGCACCGATTTTTTTCACTATGTTGCATTTTTAACTGCGCCACCCTGAACCGCACACTGGCCGTGCTGTACTGCATTCCGTGTTTTGACAGAACAAAGTGACACATGATGTTTGTGTATGTGTGAGTAACTCGAGTGCACTACGTATATAAATTGGCAACATTTGCCATGCTTCAAATGATTGTTCGTGAGGGTTTGTCCAGAAATTTGCAAAGTCTAAGATACCGCATTGCATTCTGTCGGTATATTACCATCTGATTATTTTGCTTCTAGTGATCATTTTCTACTTTATGGTCTCGTAGATTTTAAGTTAATCCATCAGCTCGGTATGGGTACTCACTCCGTTAAGCATTAACTTAAGTATTTCTTCGTATTCTACAGTTGAATTGATTGCGACGTAGTAGAGAAGATTCTCTGTTTTTCTTAAATCTTTAATGGCGAGCATAATAACGAGTATATTTTCAACTTGGAATGCAGTTTGGAAAGATAAACATAAGTTGACATGCGAATGGGACTATATCTTAAAATGACCAGGCTATCTCGCGTAATCGACACATATTATTTTATTTCAGGTAGTCAATGTCATTGCACGGAATGTTACCATCGCAGGTGAAGATATGGTAAGAATGTAAGTTAAACCGTTTAAGTTTTAGGTAACTTTAAGTACAGACGCGAGCAGACCAAGCTTCTCAATAAGAACATGAACCTTATCATTTTTAGTAAAGTTGAAAAACTATCAAATACATTTAACAGATCGGGGTAGCTTGGTGTGCTGGCCTCTGTATATCGCATCGACGACTCATCAACTCTAGCCATTCAGCATTCTACTCGTTCCTATGAAATTCCTTGCTACAACACCTATTAAGCAGCATCTGTAAAAATCTCCCCGCGAAATGTTAGGTGAAATGAGCGTGGAGTGAACTGTCAATCCCTAGCATTAGTATGGAACGACAGCTCACTTTGCCTTGACTTCGCCTATATTTTTACGGGGAAGTTTTTACAGAACTGCTGGTAATCGGCTGTCACCGCGCTTACCACGAGATGTGACCGTAAAGAGCTGGGCCGCTCCGGTTACGTGCCTACGTTGAGTTGATGCTTACAAGCCTATAAGACGAGCTAGGCGGTGGCATTCCGGTGCCGAAATATCTTTGTTCTATAGTGTGGCTGCCTGTAGCTGATTCCTTGAGTTTTTTTTTTTTTTTAACTTTGCCCCACCCTAGGAATTTCTCCTGTATCGTGAGTGCGTTTACAAACATTCAAACTCACATACACAAACAGCCAGACTGATGTAATATTATCATAATGGTTCCCATGTTGAAAACGTTGTCTTACAGTAATTTCTTCATTTCTTGAAGCTCTCCTGAGTTTGTGTCGATGCGCATGTGGAAAAAAAACAGTAAGCTAATACTATTTACTTTACGTAACTTTTAGAAAATGTATTATATTTTACCATTCCTTTTATATTTTCATTTACAGTACACAAGCAGCTAGATATGTTTGCGGATGTTCAAAGTAAGTAAAAGTTTTTTAATATTATAAATAACTAGTTTATGCAGAGTTCTGCCCGCATCATAGTCTGAATTAAATTTATCATCATAATTTATTCATTGATCAAGCTGTATCATAGAAATAAAAAAATACTTAAAAACCCTAGACTATCATAAAACCGAGAATCTTTTGTCCGTTCTGAAATAAATCTAATTTTGACCAACCCAACACATACATAACTGTTCCTCAACTCCTTGAAAAATAACTCTCGCTTCACTCACTCCACAATAGTCACGTTCACTCACACACTGCTCATCTGAATTACTCACATCCATCTCCTACCAGTCTAACACTTCACACAAGATAAACACTCACTCACACATCTGGTCTCGTCTCACAACATGACTCAATAAGCTCTGCAGAATTTTAATTGTTATTGCTTCTTCTTCTTTTATTTGTCTTAAGCATATTATTGTTTTAACTCCTACTTAGTTCTTATTTTTGTTATGCAATTGTTTAATTTACACTCTTGCACGGAAAACCTGTGTTACAGGTCACCAGGCCCCCTCCACGGCTAGAATTAGCTTTAACTAGATATAGTTAAAGCTAATTCTAGCCGTGGAGGGAGCCTGGTGACCTGTAACACAGGTTTTCCCAAAAACCTATATCAGGCACCAGTCTCTCACAAAGGTGGAATACAGCCGAGACATTTTTGTACGCATTACCTTTAAGTCAGCTATGTGAAGAGAAAATAAATGATTATTGAATTGAATTGAATTGAATTAAAATATAATTTTACACCAACCAGTATTTCACCACAACACCACGATGTTGTGTGTTCTTTGTTTTATACCTACTCAAGATATAAAACAAAGAAAAACTACAAACCGGATTTTAATTTGGTTTTCACCAATTGAAAGAGTAAGAAACAAGAAAAACCTTGTTTTAAATTTATTACGGAGCGAAGCTGGGGTGGACCGCTAGTATTATAATATTTATTATATATGACGAATAATGAGCCTCCGCAGTGTTTTTCAAAAGTGTGACGTCAGCGTAGCTTACGTCACCAATGTAATCTTCATGATGGTCACTCATTTTTGGATCTTCAAAGAAAACTTCACAAGAAACAGAACAGCGTAACGATATCACAGATAGGTCCGTATTTTCCGGTGGCTCAAGCGAGAATGCCCCAGCACTGACAGTGCTCGTTTTAGGTTAAGTATTGAAACATTTTTATGACAACTACAAAATAGCGATTCGCTGGCCAATGTTAATTTTACATCGAAATAAACTCAAAGTATTCATTCTACTAATTTTAAGGGCTATTTGATTGTAAATCTTAATTATTTGAATCATAAACTATTGTAATTGCGCCGATATATGTAATAATATAATATTTTATATTATATTTATATTATTATCATTTATATTTACGGACATGCACCACTTCGCCGTCACATCATTAACATGAATAAATTCACTTATTTCTTATTATCTCATAAACAGTAGTTCCAACTCTGAGTTTCTTTCAGTGTTTCTTTTCAGAGTGGTCAGATCACACCGACCTAATCTTATTTATAAATAAAAGTGTTTTTTAAAACGAATTTTTCGCAAAAAAAGTTTCGGTAAAACGGGATGAATGGAAACTCAGGGGTGAATAGAAACAAAACTTTCAAGAGCATTTTCACGTTATTTCGATGTTCTTTGTTACTGACAAGGTGTTGAAATTATTTATTTCAATTCATGAAAAAATATCCGAGTCCCCGTATATAGCAAAAAATCATTATCTAACGTGAAAATTCCCTTCACAGTTTTGTTTCTAGTCACCCCTACGTTTCTAGTCACCCCTACGTTTCTAGTCACCCCTACGTTTCTAGTCACCCCTACGTTTCTAGTCACCCCTACGTTTCTAGTCACCCCTACGTTTCTAGTCACCCCTACGTTTCTAGTCACCCCTACGTTTCTAGTCACCCCTACGTTTCTAGTCACCCCTACGTTTCTATTCACCCCTACGTTTCTATTCACCCCGTTTTACGGTCGTAGGCCACAAAACGTGCTGTGAAACGCAATACGCAATTTTTGAAATACGCTATTTTTATCTTCGTTGAATTCTCGCTGATGTTTATTACTATGCTTTATTTGCATTTCAAAATACATGATTCTGATCTATTGAAATGTTTGGTCGGCTTCATCTTATTTTTACGTCTTTTTCTCACGGTATTTTTACTTTAAACTCTAAAAAATCAATAGAAAATTATGATAAGAACTCAATTTAATTACATAAGCAAATTATTTACTTCTGTCATTGAAGATCTCATCGGATTAGATAGGAATCATGAATTTGACGACCGATGTGGCGCGGTGGGCGAAGGTCCGCCTGCGACGCAGGAGGTTGCGGGTTCGATTCCCGCCCTGGAACAAATGTTTGTACGATCTACAAATATTTGTTTCGGGTGTTCTGGGTATTTACTATGTATAATAAAAAATATCTATCTATGTAAAGTATTGTATTAAGTATATCAGTCATCTAGTACCCATAACACAAGCTCTGCTTAGCTTGGGGCTAGATGATGCTGTGTGGATTGTCCAGCATTATTTATTTATTTATTTATTTATTTTGACCATACATTACAGGCACATTCGATAAGATTTTACATAACATTATATACTTAATTATTGTTTTCAGAGGGGACGGTCACTTTATGGTAAGTTCTTATTTTTAGTCATTTATATAAGTCTGCATGTCTGTATGTATTTTCCTATGTGATATTTACATATGTGTGATTGATTTGACGGCACGGTTGGCGCAGTGGCTGAGCGATTGGCTGCTGCGCTGCGTGTCGCGGGATCGGTTCCCGCAAGCAACAAATATTTATTTTGTATGGCCTATAAGTAGTTGTTTCGCGTGTGGATGTGTGTGTATGCTATAAAATGTTTTTGAACGCACCCGCTATACTGGAGAAATTCCTAGGGTGGGGCTATGTCATTTTAACCAAGAAAGAAAGACGACACGGTTGGCGCGGTGGTTGAGCCATCGGCTGCTGCGCCGCGTGTTGTGGGTTCGATCCCCACACGGAACAAATATTTGTATGACCTACAGGTAGTTGTTCCGAGTCTGGCTGTTTGTGTATGTGAGTTTAAATGTTTGTAAACGCACCCACGATACAGGAGAAATTCCTAGTGTGGGGCAACGTTTTTTTAAAAGAAAAAAAAAAAATATGTAAATATAAAAGAAATTATTTAATAAATAATTAAATACTGAGTATTGTGAAATTTTCTTATTCATCTTAACCTGTTTTGTAGTTATATTTCGTATTCATTTATTTCGTTCTACTAGGTACAACAATCTGTTAACAAAAGGCTTAGAGCTAAGGTTTGTTCTACACCCTGTCAGGACACAGCAAAAAAGTTAAAAATCTAAATCGTAGAAAGGTTTTAATAAAAAAGTCAAATACAATTATATAAATCTGTGGTAGGTAGGTAGCTATTTTCTTCATACACTGTTATTACAGTTAGATAAAGTACTTTTAGTAATGAATATTTTACATATAATAAAAGTGACAATGATATAGCACATCAAAATTCAGGAGAAGGGGCTTGTGTCGTCACTGTAACGTTAAAAGTGTAGCACGGCGTGACGTCACGCGTGATTTCAACGCACTATGTCGTCGTAATTTTTGGTTTACGTGACAAAAGAAAAAATACGTGTCCAATATTTTTGAGTAATCTTACTGATGGACTTAATAAACTTAATATATTTTTACCTAGGACATATCCCTATTATATAACTTTTGGACCAATCAGAATTTTTAAAGACTACTCTATTATATGGCACCATAGATCGCACACGACGCCACCATTATCTTTTGACCACCGGAGCATAAACGCACGCACGTGCCGACCACGCCAAGATAAAAAAAATGTTTAATTCCTTCTTTGTTGTCATGAATTTATCAATATCCGTGGTGTGTTTTAATTTGTTTCATGCAATTAAATACGCACAGTAGCTTTAACTAAACATGCACTCACTAGAACCTTAGTAATGTCCATAAAAATGTATAATAAGCTACCCGACGTAATAAAGAATGTAAATAAATTTAACATCTTTATCAATAAATCTAAACTTTTTCTTGTAAGCAAATGCTACTATAGTATAAGTGAATACTTAAATGATAAATTGTAAGTAACTTCATGTACTTAAAAAGTTACTTAATTTATATGTAAATTTGCCTACAAATAAATACTCACTACGGATACGCCTACACATAAATACATTTTTTTTGTAAATAATAAAATAAAAGAAGCGCCCAATAAATTATACCTCACCTATTACTTTTTAACTATAGTGAAACACACAGTGTTCTTCCTCCTCTCTCCTACTTACTTTTACTTTGCTGTGCCCTGTCGGGGTCTACAATGGCTCTTAGCTACATCTTATTTTTTACCTTGTGGAACGCAAATAAATATGAATATGAACTTTTAAGATATACATATAAATAAACTCACACAAACCTATTGATTTATTTGTTTATTTCGTGTTATAGTACTTACAGGGCATGTATGATGGCGGTCCAAAGATTTAATGGGCATTCAAAAAATTTTTTTTTTTCAGTGCTACGATCTGACCAGGAACTTAAACAAGTGAGTAATTTTCAAGGTTTCATCATACAATTTTGAACAGGAACCATGATGGTCAAAGTAGAAACTTTTCAAATTCAAATTCAAATAATTTACTTCAGACATGCGTCCATAGTGTTAGTATACCTACAAGATAACTTAAAGACTATTGTTAGTAAACATGAAAATGAATTAAGTTAGTATACAAAATAACTTAAAGACTAAGTGTTAGTAATAATAAAAATTAATTAAAAACGCTAATTCGTGTGGATTCTCAACCAGTGGCGCAGCAGAGGGGAGTCCCACCGATCTGAAAACACGCTCAGGAGACTGTTGGTGGCGGTGCGCAGCCGGCCATTCATGGAGGCGGTCCTCTTGCGTATTATGGCGTAAAAGTCATCAGTATGCGCCTCCGCAAACAATACCGGACGCACTACATCGCCACGCCCGCCCCAACAGTATCCTGAACGCATTATTATATTAGACACGCAGATCACTGTATGTCCTCTGCGTAAAACTGGTCCAAAGACTGCACGTGTAAAAAGACTGTCAAAAGGCTTTAAAAAGAGTTATTTTTAATTCGTCAGTACAACGCGCAAATCTTCGAACCAGCATATTACATCGAACAGCCAGCGACCTGCGTTCCCTGTCTATATCAGTATTATCCTTGAGATCATCAGTGACCCAATGACCCAAGTACTTGAATTTCTTTACCCAAGCTAAAGGAGTACCACAAAGCGAGACACCGGGGACATCAGAATAATTTATGGCACTTGCTTTAAACATAATAAGTTCGCTCTTCTTGACATTGTACTTGAGCCCATGGGCCACTGCATAGGACTCACAAATCGCCACAAGTGTCCTTAAAGCGCCGATCGATGGGCTCAGAAGGGCCATGTCATCGGCATAGCTAATATTATTCATACAAATACTATCTATATGACATCCAACTCTGGCGCTTCTGAGCTCACCGATCAGCCGGTTTATGTACAAGTTGAAGAGGCGGGGCGAGCTCAACCCCCCCTGCCTCACCCCACACTCCAGCCGGTACACATCCGAATGAGCCCCCGCCCACCTAACACTATTCCTCTGGTTATTGTACCAGTAACGAAACAAGGATGTTATTTCATTCGGTAACGTTGTATCGCTCTGCGCTCTGCAATTTCTCCCACAGTACATCATAAGACACTAGGTCAAATGCCCTTGACAGGTCCAAAAAACAAGCAAAAACAGGTGTTTTTCGGGAGGTATAGTATTGGACAGTTTGCTTAAAGCACAGAATGGCACTCTCCGTAGATAGACCAGGTTTGAAGCCAAATTGCGCATCATGGAGTTCAATGTGTTTAGCCAACTGTTGATCAAGCAAACTGTCCAAGATCTTAGCGACTATAGTGGCCAACGAAATAGGCCTATAATTGGACACATCAGAGGCGTCTCCCGTCCTATCCTTAATTATCGGCACTACTACTGTATGCATAAGGTCCTGCGGTAGATAATTATGGCTAATGCACAAATTAAAAAGTAAAGCAAGGACCCTACGCAGATGTAGCCCAGCATGCTTTAGGTGCTCAACCCTGAGGCCGTCGTGACCTGGCGACGTACCTCTTGTCATTATTTTTATAAAAGCGCCGACCTGTTTAGCTGTAAACATTATGGCAAGCTCACCAGAACCCGAAAACCCCCCTTCATCCCTTTCCCTGTTTTTAAGAGAGACCGAACACTGAAATTATTTTTAAAAAGGTTGGCAATATCTTTATATTGCCAACCTTTTTAAAAATAATTTTAAAGAAACGGATGAAGGGGGGTTTTCGGGTTCTGGAACCTGAGTCTGAGTCTGGTCTGAGTGAACCTAAAGAGGTTCACTCAGACCCGCCACACTCGCAGGGAGACTCGGCTTGGCCTTTAATTTATTCGTTGTTTTCCAAAATTTATAAAAATCTTTTTTAGTATGACTTCTTGCCAAAATATCTAATTTAATCTGTTGTTGATTGTTTTGAACAAATTTTAATTTAGTCTTAAATATCCTTCTTGTATCACACATTTTCTGATATATATATAGTCCCCTGAGTAGGTGAACCATGCAAAAGCCAAGTCTGATAATGTGTACGAGCCTTCCTATGAGCGCCGCTGACATGTTTGTTCCAACCTGTGACATATTTGTGTCGCCTGATGCAATCACTACCAACATATGTGTACACGACACCATCTTGGAGGGTTGATACAATGTTAAAATACAAATTACTTTGACTGCCTCGTTGGTCTAGTGGTCGCAAACGCGACTGCAAAGCATAAGGTTATCTGTTCAGTTCCCAGGTCGAGCAATGTGTTATTATAATTTTTAATCAGGAGTAGTGGTTTTTTCCCAAATTTAAGTCTCGATGTGTGCCTGGTTGCTAAGTCGAATGAGGTATCCTTTAAGGCAAGACGTTCTTGCACCATTTACATTTTTTCTTGATATTTATTTAAGATGAAAAATCTTCGTAAATCCATAATGGTACCATCTTCATCATCTCTATCGTTACTGGACGAGTCAAATTCGAACCCTCCCTTTTTTCAATGGTTAGTAATTAAATATTTTGTTCCTACCTATCTTCAAATTCTAGAGGAGAAGCTCGTGGCTAAAAAACTGCCGCACGGGTTGAGGTCTGTGGATGGGTGACCGTTCGTAACATGTCGAGACTCCTCCGTGCCTCGGAAAGCACGTTAAGCCGTTGGTTCCGGCTGTCATTTGTAGATCTTTGACAGTCGTTACGGGTAGTAGAAGCCCGAAAGTCTGACAACCAGTCTTACCAAGCGGTATCATGTTGCCCAGTAACTGGGTTGTGGAGGTGAGATAGGCAGTCAGTCCTTTTAAAATACTGGTATTCAGCTGCATCCCGTTAGACTGGAAGCTTACCCCAACGTTATTGGGAAAAGACCAGGCAGATGATGAGTTTTGAATAAATCGAATAGGTTCCTAACAATAAAAATAATATTGACAAAAACATATTTATTTCAGTGTTTTCCATCTTGGCGAATTTTGTAAACATATTAGGTAAGTACCGAACTTATGTTTATATATTTTTATATGCTAGTACTGCAGTGTACAGTAGGCCGCATGTCGGTGATAACGGAGCCACCACAAGCTGGCCTCCTATTTTTTTGCACTAGGCCAGGTAAGGGTTCAAGTGTAACCACTGGCGTTCGACTACTGAACTATTTGTTACCAACCCGGAAACAGTGGGACCCGTCCGGCGCCATCCATCATCAGCACACCCATCTATTTTGAGGACCCTCACTTTTCCATGGAGGGTGAAGAACTTTACATCCTGTTCCTTAGACCCCAAAAGTACAAATATGTACGGAATCTGCACGCTTTTGCAAGGTTAATTCTTCTTGGAAAACATATCAAACCAACATATACATGTTATACATTTCGTTTCATTTTTGCAGTGCTATCAATAATAAGACTGTAACTGCCCCATCGACAATCGAAAGCATACAGCAAGGGGCCGAAGACGAGGCAACAACGGATACAGATACGGCAAAAGCTGTAAGTAATAATATATTATTATTTATTTATTTATACGTAGGAGGACCAACAGCTATAACATACGGATAACAGTTGCATAGTAGCCCAGAACAGGTTATCACGAGAAAAACTAGAAATCTTAGAATCACTAACACCCACAACTAAATTAAAAATAAGGTTCAATAAGCACTATATACACTCTGACGACAGGTTAGGCAAAATTTATGAAAAAGTTAAGTGAATTCCACCTTTTGGAAGAAGAAATAACGCGATTCTGAAAAGAAGTCATACCAACAGGAGTGGTAGAATATGCAAACAGTCTTTTATTTTGGGACAACCCGCCACTCTATTACCATACCTCTGCAACTCCTAAAAACCAGAATCAGCAGTGAACATCAGAAAAGCGTCAAGACAATGAAGCCCGATGAGTCCCAGAGTAACGATTTAACTGTGTTGGATCCCGCAACGAAATTAATAACAAAAGAACAGCGAAGGAGAAAAATACATAATTTCCATTTTCCTCCATACCAAGCAGGAGACAGAACAGAGCTTGGCAAAGGGACGTTTACAACTGGGTTAAGCCAAGTTGTAAGCGCCCCAGTTGTATAAATACAATATATAAAACCGCAGCACAAAAATACCATATTATAGTAACAATACCAACCTGTGCCACTGCAGAGCCTAACAATCCTCTTCTCCATCGCCCACCACCGGTCCTTCACCACTTCTATGTTCTTCTTGTGAATAAGAAATGGCGCAACAAACTACCCGATAAGGCAAAGCAAAGTCTAACTTTAGTCAACTATACAGGAAGCAAAATAAAAACCCCAGCAACAGAAGTAATAATAATAATTTAATCATTTATCTTTATTTCAGACAACAGTCCATAAACACAAACAAGAGCAAAAAAATATACAAAGAAGGCGTTAGTAGGGTTGTTAGTAGATCACACAAAAAATAAAAATGTTAACGAGTTAGTAAATTATTAGTACTTAAACAAAACAAGTTACACTACTTTTATTCCTGTGCAGATGTACACCTGCCCAGTACACAAAAAAAGGACTATCAATTTTGCACGCTAACGTTCTGAGGGCAGTGTTGGTGCTACCACGAACCCTGCTCATCATCGATGCAGTTCTTTTCCGAATGACCGCGAAGAAATCATCGATGGTAGCGTCCGCAAACATTGCGGAAGCACTGCAGTACCGGGGGTCTCAACACTGCCCTCAGAGCGTCATTGTACTGAACACGCAGGGCGTTATACGCCCGCCGCGTAAAGTTGATCCACAGACTGCACGTGTAAAAAGACTGACAGAAAGCTCTGAAAAGTAACAGTTTTACATCTGTGGTATAGCGTGCGAATCTGCAGGCCAGCATATTGCAGCGGACTGCCAACGCCCTCCTTTCCCGCTCCAGGTCTTCATCGTCCTGTAGGCGATCTGTCAACATGTGACCCAAATATTTTACCTTCGACACCTTCACTAGTGCCGACCCACAGATCTTAACTGGCGGCACGCCTGAAAGAGCCTTGTTCCCTGATTTGTATAGCATAAGAACACTCTTACTAGCATTATATTTGAGTCCATGTGACAGAGCATATGACTCACAAATACCCAGCAGCCTTCTGAGCGCACTCACTGACGGGCTCAACGGAACCATGTCGTCCGCATAACTAATATTGTTTATCATTCTACCATCTATTGAGCATCCGACCATAGCTCCGCTGAGCCCACAGATCAGCTGGTAAATATACAAATAAAACAAACTAGGAGAGGTCAATCCGCCTTGTCTAACACCGCACTTCAGTTTGTATTCCTGACTAAGCGTGTTGACCCATCTGACAGCATTCTTTTGATTACTGTACCAATATTTAAGGAGAGATACCAGCTCCCTCGGCACATTAGTCTCCTCAAGCAGTTTATGCCAAAGTATATCATAGGACAGTTAGGTCGAAGGCCCTTGAAAGATCAAGAAAACACGCATATACTGGTGTTTGTCTGTCGGTATAGTACCTTTCTGTTTGTTTCAGACAGATAATTGCCATTTCCGTTGACAGATTGGGTCTGAAGCCAAACTGCAAGTCATGTATCCGAAGGTGTTTGCTCAGCTGCATTTCCATGATACTATTAAGAACCTTCGCCATGGTAGTGGCCAATGATATCGGCCGGTAATTATGCTTGTCAGATGGATCAGATTTTCATCATATCGTCCGGAATAAAGGACTGTCCAATACAAAAATTAAACAAAATACTCAGGACTCTGGGCAGATGTATACCTGCATAACGCAAATGTTCTATACTAATACCGTCATGACCTGGTGACTTTCCACGCTTCATCTTTTTTATGACGTTTCTAACGTCCAAGGGTAAAATTCGTCCGTACTTCTCACCAGGTCTGACGTATGGTTTACTTAAGTTACCTAAGTCACAAGGCATTGGTTCTACAGTGAACATCTCTTTTTCAACTTACATACATACACAAATCATCAATCCAAATAACCCAACGGATCTTTGTTGTCAGACAATAAAGATCCGTTGGGTTTGTAACAATAAATTAATAAATAAATAATGCTGGACAATCCACACAGTATCATCTAGCCCCAAGCTAAGCTGAGCTTGTGTTACTAGATGACTGATATACTTAATACAATACATAACATAGATAGATATTTTTATTATACATAGCAAATACCCAGAATACCCGAGACAAATATTTGTAGATCGTACAAACATTTGTCCCAAGGCGGGAATCGAACCCGCAACCTCCTGCGTCTCAGGCGGACCTTCGCCCACTGCGCCACATAGGTCGTCGAACAATATTAAATCGAATAGTCTTAACTATGTATGTATCACATCAAATATAAGAGTTTGCGACCGTAAAAAGATAGGTTAGGTTAGTTTATAGACACAATTAACTAGAAATAATTGTTTCAGGAAACTGATATCTTTACGCTGACTTTTAACGTCTCCGAAGATACTTGGAATGCACTGTAAGTTGAAAAATACATTACTTGGGTACATTATTAATTTAAAAACAGGGTGGAAGGGAGATCGACGCACAGCCAGATACCATGAGTTCATGATTCTGGACCCACCAGAGTTGAAATTTTGAGATGAGATGCATTTTTTATTTTACGTTTTAATCTGTTTTTAATACTGTAAAAAATATTATATTGATTAAATCCATGGGAATTTTAACAAAATAAGAGGATTAGGATCGAGGTTGTCGGTTCAAACCTGGTCAAGTACCAATGTGAGTTTTTCAATTCATATGTACTTTCTATGTTTATCTTGGACATCACTGATATCGGTGAAGGAAAACATCGTGAGGAAACCTGGACTAATATAATTAATATAAGTCTGAAATCGTCAACCGTCTTGAGCAAGCGTGGTGATTAATGCTCGTGCCTTCTCTGTATGAGAAGAGGCCTTTGCCCTGCAGTGGGACAGTAATAGGCTGGTACTAAGAGGATTATTAACTTTTTAAATAAAATTCTCATAGAAATGATGGATTTTCACAAGTTTTTACGGTTTAAAGTAATTATTTTAAATAAATTAAATAAAAAAAACATCATTCCGTAAACAGGTGACTTCTGTTTCGTTGTTTATATTTCCGAAGGCGACATTACTCATAAATTTACACTTTCATAATTGGAGTAAGCCTAAAATGAACAAAGAAGCTGTTTCCGACCTTTTGTCAAGTGTGACCTAGATCCCTGTTGGAATGTCATTTTTCAGACTTCATTCGAAAGTAAAAGTTGCTAATATTCATGAGTACCCTTGAAATGTTGATGATGAATTAAAAGTCGCCTGGTATGTCTAAAATAACGTAGGTCCTGTATGGGTTATTCATATTTTACTAATTATATTTTATATTTCTTTTTACAGTAAATCGGAAATTACACCTATTTGCGCATGTTCAAAGTAAGTAATAGATTCTAATTATTTTTGTTTTTTTTTTTTAAATAAAGACGTTGCCCCTCACTCGGAGTTTCTCCTGTGTCGTGGGTGCGTTTACAAACATTTAAAGTCACATACACAAACCGCCAGACCCGGAACAATTACCTGTAGGCCATACAAATATTTCTTCCGTGCGGGAATCGAACCCACGACACGCAACGCAGCAGTCGATCTCTCAGCCACTGCGCCAACCGTGTCGTCTAAATATCACTTATATATATATCACTAGCGACCAACTCCGACTTCGCAAAATAAGTGCGTTTAGCAAGATTACAACTTGAAAGGGACATCGGCGCACGACCCGGTACCATGAGTTCAGTACGTGATACTGGACACCGTCAAAATTTTTATCGGCTTCTTCATCTTGTTATACATTTTTTATCAGATGGATTTTGGACTAAAAACACTTAAATGTCAATTTAATTCCCAAGGTTACTTACGCAGGTGATTATTATCTGCAACTTTTCAAATGCCTAGGCCTTCTTATTAAAAACCCAAAGGGCTGTCGTAATAATAAAAAATAAAATAAAAAATAAAGTCGGACAATTCACACAGCATCATTTAGCCCCAAGCTAAGCAGAGCTTGTGTTATGGGTACTAGATGACTGATATACTTAATACAATACATTGCATGGATAGATATTTTTTATTCTACATAGAAAATACCCAGAACATCCGGAACAATTCTTTGTAGATCGTACAAACATTTGTCCCAAGGCGGGAATCGAACCCGCAGCCTCTTGCGTCGCAGGCGGACCTTCGCCCGCTGCGCCACATCGGTCGTCATAGAAAGTTTCAATAGAAAGTTTAAGTCGCGCGAATACGCGATCGTCACAAGGGTTTGTTCGGAACAAAGGTTGCGATGTTCACTTGTTCACACTGTACACGGGATTACACCTCCGCAGCTCCGGGCTCACAAGCTTGTACAAGCACATACCGCGTGAACTTAAGATGGTTGATTGTTCACGTTCCATTACATCACCACCTGAAGAATATTAACATTCTTTTATTTTTACCTTTTCAGCTACAAATTGAATGAAACTGACGTGGTAAGTCAAATACTTCATAATTATTTATTTTGTACTTAACACGGTCCTGGTTCCCATTACTTGATTCACGATTCTGATGTCGTTTAATACCTAGGAGTTCTAACAGTACCTACACCTCTTTTTCCCTTCGAGGACATAGAAATAGAGGTGCACTAGCAACAGATGTTACGTGTGATATACACACGTATATACAAAGATATCTAGCAAACCTCTTCAGTGCATTTGCAAGAGACATTTCAATAGCAAGATCATTCATTTCTGGTAGTGCCAACAAGGAATATTATTGAAATAGTATTTTTTGTTTTCAGTGCGACGAGCCCAACCGGATCGCGCTTATTAGAAGCGGAGGACGTATGTAAGTACCGGTAACAATTTCCTTACTCATAAGCTTAACTTAATTAAGGCTATTCCCATATTTTCCTCTCTACTCAAACAATAAAGAGACGGACATGTGCAAGAGCATTCATATTTACCATTAATCACACAAATCGACCAAAAAGTCGTCGAAATCTTTTACTTAGTTCTTATCTGTCATGGTGTGTCACTGTCCCTTTCTGGAGCTGTACGTCAGTAAGAGATGTCACATCTAGACTTTTAGTTTAGTAATTGAACAAGAGATTCTGTCCCAATATCAATATTTTAAAGGAACGAAACATGTTAGTTTTGTATTTATCCGTGAAACCGATACTTGCGCAGACGCTAAAACTGTTTCCTGGAGTCGTCGCTCACCTACCGTAGCCCAAGTTCCTGCCCAACACATCTCATTAACTCTTCAGCTTTAATAATAAAGGTGTATTGTAGAATCTTGTACAAAGCGGAATAAAGTGTTCTATGCAACTATAGTTCTATCGCTTCGTACAATCGAACTAGCTTTTTGGGTACACAGGCTAAAACTGACATCTTAATAATTAGTAGATTTTTTTTTCCTTAGCCAATATTGTCCCACGGCTGGGCAAAGGGCTCCCCAATAGCCTCCCAGTCCTCTCTCTGTGCGGTTTTCTCCGGCCAATGTGCGTCTAAGTCGTCACGCCAGCGTTTTCTAGGCCTCCTTCAGCGACGACATTTGTCATGGAATGGCGCTGCAGTGATTGAGCATGTCAAGATAATGTTTTTATTTTGTTTGTGTTGACAGTTTTTAAGCATTTATAACACTAATTGTTAATAACAAAATGGACACCACGGTCTGAATTAATAAAGTATATTATTATTATTATTATTAGATTTATAATTTTACATTTATCAATTTTTAAATCGTAACACTATAATCATCAGCACGTAAGATGGCAAGATTTTGGCGTAGTGGGGGTAAGTTCGCGCATCGTACACTTAGTGGCACAAAAAAGTGGTAACTTTTATTGATCGTCATTATTCTATTGTTATTGCCATCATTTATATTTAATCATGTCTGTATAGAACAAAGTTAAAGAAGGGAGAGGAATTCAAGTTTATTAGGAGTTATAAATAACGTGCATTTAAAATTCAAAAAAGTTTAAATGAAAAAAAAAAATATTAACTAGTCGTCGTCACTATCCGTTAAAATCAAAATCAAAATCAAAATTCATTTATTCAAATTAGGCTGAGAATCAGCACTTTTTGAACGTCAAAGACGTTTACATAAGACAGTCCCCCAAAACGCCCACCCTTCACCACTTCCTAGTGTTTTTGCTGGGAAGAAGAAGTGGAGGAACAAACTCCCCAGCAACACGTCTGTCTGATAGGTTTGAAGAACCTGAAGCTATACAACACATTATGTCAAAAATAATAATTATGTCAATCATCTTTATACGTCATTCAATTAAATAATTTGCTACATGTTAGCTAGCACACACCAATATGCCAAAATAAATAAATAAAAAGTTATATATACCAAAATCGACAATTAACTCAAGCAAAGCCTGCTAAACTGAATACATAAAAAGCCTCCAAGGCAGTCCAAGGGCGTGCCCGCTGACATGTGCAATGCTGAATTATATCAATACAACTCATTCACACAATGTAATGAGAGGATCATGTCAATAACATAAAAATATGGATAGTAGAAGAAACATACACAAAAATAAAGAACTATTAAACAGTAAAAGAACATAGCAACATTGTCCTGCGTTCAACAAAGCGACCAACTATTCTTGTCTTCTAAATAGTCGTTGATCGAATAATATGCTTTAGAACAAAGGTTTGATTTAACTTTAGCTTTAAACGCGTTAAAAGGTAAATCCAGGAAAGAATGAGGTAGCATGTTATAAAAGCGGATACCGAGCCCCACAAATGAGCTCTGGACCTTATGAAGCCGGTGGAAAGGAGCGTACAGTTTGTGCTTATTTCTGGTATTAAAATTGTGGATGTCACTGTTTTTAGTGTACATATGTATATTTTGCCTAATGTATATTATGTTGGCAAAAATAAATTGAGAAGCCACTGTGAGAATACCAATCTCTTTAAATAGATCTCTTAAGGAGACTCTGGGCCCTAATTGGTATATTGCACGAACAGCTCGTTTTTGTAGCACAAATATATTTTGAATATCTGCAGCTTTGCCCCATAACAGCATACCGTAAGACATTACGCTGTGAAAATAACTAAAATAGACTAACCGAGCTGTGTCCACGTCAGTGTATTGTCTCACTTTCCTGACAGCGTAGGCGGCAGAGCTGAGTCTCCCTGCTAAGGTTGATATATGAGGGCCCCACTGCAGTTTGGCATCCACTGTTATGCCCAAAAAGACTGCAGAGTCCACCGTATCAAGCACCACACCACCAATGCTTATATTCGGTCCAAGATTTCTAACATTAGGTAAGGCGAACTTTATACATTTCGTTTTCTTGGCATTAAGAACTAGGTTATTTGTCGTAAACCAATCCGTGACCATTGAAAGTGCAAAGTTAACATTATCAAAATCTTGTCTATTCCGTTCTACTTTAAATATGAGAGAGGTATCATCTGCAAACAACACAACATCACAGATACCGTTTAAATAGAATGGCAAGTCGTTAATAAAACTACCCCTGGCATCATATTGAAAGTACCACCTGAGCTGGTGGAAGGAGTTGGCTCCTCATCCTCGACAAAACTGTTTTCACTCTCAGAGCTAGAGAAGTCGCTGGCATCACCAGCGTAAATTATAAACCTTTCATGACTGTGTCGACTACATGGTCACTTTTGACGTAGTCCGCCTCATTTTTTTTAACTTTGCCACATAATTTTGACCATTCATCGGCGCCCATTAGTGATACTTTCTCCTTTACCAACTCCATTACACGGGTCACATTCCACGTGGTATTTTTGCTGGCTACATAACCTTTGATTGCCGCCCATGCCATTTCTATAGGATTTAAGTCTGGATGGTAGGGCGGCAATCGCAGAACACTATGGTTGTGTTCTGCAAGTGTTCGGTCAATGCTGTATGTTTTAAATTGTTCTTTTCCCAATTTTATTAATTTGTATAACTCTGGTTTGAGCATACTTTCCTCGTATGCTATGCCTTTTTCCGCCAACCACCTCTGCATGTCCGCTTGCTTAGCATTCGAGGTAGGTGCAGGATCGTACTGCTTGTTATGGTACGATGCGTTGTCTATTACTAATACCGAATTTGGCGGCAGGTTCGGTATTAGTTGACTGCGAAGCCACTTGTTATAGTTGTTATAGTTCATGTTATCATGGAAGTCCCCCGACTTTGTTCCAGCTTTAAATAATAGCAGGGCATTGGGAACAAATCCAGTTTCTGATCCAGCATGCACTATAACAACACGTTGTCCTTTCGATATAACTGCGCTCTGATCCATTAAAATGTATGTCATCTTTTAGCTTTTTTCTCAGCTTTTTGACTGAGGGCAGCTCTTTATTTGTAATGTGGTAATTATGGACAGTTGTTCTTACCACCGACTGGTGAAAAGTGTCGATATCTGTGATCGGCTTTGTTTTATCCCTCCGTTTTCCCGGTGTCCTAAAGACAGTGAGGAATTCGGAATTTCTAGCTTCCTTAACTATACGTCTAATAGTTCTTTCTGGCGTTTTAGTAGCTTCTGCAGTCCGATTTACCGTCTCTTTTTCTGATTGAGCTTCTTTCTCCATGAAACAGTACACATCGTATACCATTTTTCTGGCATGTCTCCGTAAAACGGTATATGGTCCTGGCATAGTAATGAACTTAATACAAACTAAATTTTAAACAACAACACTAGCATCAACTCGTAACAAAAACTAAATTTAAAAACAATAACAACACTTAAGTTTAACACAACAAAAACAAAGGGTTCAATTTTCGTGCACTGAAATGTAATCGGGAGCGAACGGGACGAAGGCGCGGTGCGGGAGGCAAGGGTCGACTGATGCACCAATCGCGCGCTCGGATCGACGCTACCTCATACCCCGCGTCCCGCTTGACCACCAAAGAGACCTAAAAAACGACTTGTGCGCATCTAACGACTTTTGCCATCTTACTTGCCGGTGACTATACCTCCAGACAAACGTGATAACATTTATCACGTTTGTCTGGTAATTCAAGAGAGACACCTGTCAATGTCAAGAATCAGAGATCATCTGTCAAAATGTGACATTTGTGACAAAATGGGTGCTCCCATTTTAGCAGCATCCTCCTCCTGCTCTTACTCCAACTTGAGGTAGACGCAGCGTGTCTTCTACTTCCATACTTCATCCAGTCATACTTACCTATATTCCGAAAAAAAATCGAACCAAACTAATATTGTATGGTAAATTAATATTTCAGTTCCAAAATATCCTTAGGTGCAGAAGACCGCACCTCAGTTGTAACACAAGTGTAAAAAGGAGTTTCAATAATTTCAATAGAAATTTGTTGCCACTGACGTGCACCTATTGTACGTTAACATTGGTACGTTTCTGCAATACGTACTGTTAAATGATAACAGAAAATAATCTACAGACTAAAGTAAACATCTTTGATTCTCACCTTTTGTTTGCAATTAATTGATATGAGCAAAAACTGTTTCAGGTTTAACGATATTGATGGAATTTGTAGTAACATTATACGGTCTACAAGAAGCATAAATACAATAGAATATTATACATCAGATACCGCCCACAGCAAATGAACAAATACATCAGTTATACCGCCCACAGCAAATGAACAAATACATCAGTTATACCGCCCACAGCAAATGAACAAATACATCAGTTATACAACCCACAGCAAATGAACAAATACATCAGTTATACCGCCCACAGCAAATGAACAAATACATCAGTTATACCGCCCACAGCAAATGAACAAATACATCAGTTATACAACCCACAGCAAATGAACAAATACATCAGTTATACCGTCCACAGCAAATGAACAAATACATCAGTTATACCGTCTACAACAAATTAACAAATACATCAGTTATACCGCCCACAGCAAATAAACATATACATCAGTTATACAACCCACAGCAAATGAACAATTACATCAGTTATACCGTCCACAGCAAATGAACAAATACATCAGTTATACCGTCCACAGCAAATGAACAAATACATCAGTTATACCACCCACAGCAAATGAACAAATACATCAGTTATACCGCCCACAGCAAATAAACAAATTCTGAAAATTCTGATTGTAAGTTCAGTCTGTGTTTTTTCTCTTTTCATTACTTGTAACTATATTTAAAATTTACATATATAAAACTAACTATAGTATGTGTAGATATTTAAGGAGATTATAAGTAACGATACTTTTGGTGCAGTGGCTGTTCGATTCCCGCACGGCATAAATATTTGTATGGTCTACAGGTAATTTTTCCGGGTCTGGCTGTTCGTGACTTTAAATGTTTGTGAACGCACCTACAACACAGGAGAAATTCCTAGTGTGGGGCGACGATTTTTTAAGAAAATAAAAATGCTTTCCGTTGTTCTATTTGCCTAAATGTTGTTCAAAGAATAATAAAAATAAAATATCTAACAATTTAATTCTTCTTGGTTTTATTTACCCCATTTGAAAACATGCAATTGCTACATTTTGAACGACCCATATGTTCATGTTTGATAAGTAATAAAGCTTATAAAAACCTCTAGAGGTTTTTATAAGCTTTATTAATTATTTAGTTTAGTAAGCTTAATTTTATCATGCTTGAGTAAAATTGTATGTGTGTACCCCATATACATATCTATTCTATATATATAAAAATAAATTGCTGTTCGTTAGTCTCACTAAAACTCGAGGACGGCTGAACGGATTTATCTTATCTTAGTCTTGAAATATTCGTGGAAGTCCAGGGAAGGTTTAAACGGTGAGAAAATATAGAAAATAATGCGAGGAAAATACTTAAAACGAGAATTTTGTTTTCCCATACAAACTGTTCTTACCGTTGTTGTCAAACATTTGCCCATCGGTTCGGTATTTTGAAATAATTACAATAACACATGTAGATATAGATTAAATAAGGGTTTCGAGTCGACAACATATATCCATAATAGTCGGATTATTTCGTATTTACATTTAAAACATGTAAAATAATGACACTTTGTAACAACAAAGTGTCATTATTTAACACAACAGTGTTGGGTACGTTCAGAAATATACTTTTAAAGATTTAAATTTGCCTTACACGATCTGAATAATCGCACTTTGCTGTGTGCTGATATGCCACGCTATCACACATGGAATGCATCATCAAAGGCGTTTCAGCGTCGTAAACAAGGAACACCACTTGAGGGACATCCAAATGTATTTGCCACAGATGCTATATGCCGTATATATACAGTACATCCAAGTAACGATGAATGTTAAAAAAAAAATATGATTCATATTCACAACTTCATTATATATTCGTTTTCAACTCTGATCGTCGTCTTTATCAAATTTATCTAGATCAGTTCAATGTTGCTTCAATATATCTGACATATTCTGTTCATTGTGAGGATTGGAGAATAAGTCCTTTTGCCTCATTCATCTTCATATATGACATGCATATCAGCACTTGTACTTATTTTACATTCAGAAGTAATATGTATCACAGGCAATTAAACTAATTTGCTGCACTCCAGAAAATATCACGTTCGATGTAACTATTTTGTGTTTAGTGACATAGATTTTTGAAAATAAACGCTCGTTTATTTATATAAAACTGTTCAATGTATCAACGAAAATATTATCATCATCATCAGGCTATATTAGCTATGTATATAGCCCTCTCCTCGTGAGCGCCATAGCAACCTGTCTTCAGCTTGCCGCTAATATTATAATTAATTGAAACAAAATCCACTTAGTAGATTTGTTGTGTTGTTTTATTTTTTCAAAAAATAAAACTTTCATATCTCTCCTGCAACTTTCAACAACTGTTGCTTAATTCAATAGGCGTCCCTCCGTCGATACGTTTGCTTAACTTTTAGGGTTTTGTCATTTAATCTTGACCCTAACTTAAAATAGAAGGCGGATTCTTCTGTCTAGGAATTCACCCTAGCTAATGCTGCTGCAAACTAATATGAAATTTGGTTATTATTATTACTTTAGGTACTTGAAAAATCTATTATGGACATAAAAAAAACCATAAGGAATCAAAAAGTTCGTCCATTCATCATTGGGAAAACTGCCCAAAAGGCTGGCAGCATTGCATGGCAACACGTGATTACTATGCCACCGTCTTCCCTGATGTCTGGACCATCACCGTCTCACAGACGGAGGCAATTTCTCTGCAGTTTTCAGTCTCCGTTAGCATAGCCTTTGCTACTGCTGGCAGAGACAGGTCTCGCCTGATCCTCGAGCGTGTGAACTTCAAACACATGCTCGAGGATCTGGTGGAGTTGCGGCTGCTGTACGTGCAGCAAAACCTTCTGTACCTACAGGAGCAGCACCGGTACACCCGGTACCCAATTTGGTTTCGATTGTAATCCCACTTGGACATCATACGGGAGAGAGGCCGGAAAAATATTGTAAAACATTTTCATCATCGTCTAGCTTCGAGGTTTTGAGAACAACAGCGACGTAATTCTATTCTTTATCGTAAGGTTCAAACTAAATGACGTCTAATAAGTATCGTCCGCCTTAATTTGATCCTGTATATTTTTAAAGAGATCAACCCTACGGAACCGATGCGTAACTATAACTCGCACATGACTGATATAGAAACATTTCCCTAAAATGCTCAAAATTTTAAGGAAACATGGTATCAAAACTCGATAAAATAATCATCGGTTCCATTTGATAAGCACTCTAATTAGAGTTTGATAAGGTGGTATTAGTATTACACGTGACTCGGCAGTGTGAGAATTTGACGACACGGTTGGCGTAGTGGCTGAGCGATCGACTGCTGCGCCGCGTGTCGTGGGTTCGATTCCCGCACGGAACAAATATTTGTATGGCCTACAGGTAATTGTTCCGGGTCTGGCTGTTCGTGTATGTGACTTTAAATGTTTGTAAACGCACCCACGACACAGGAGAAATTCCTAGTGTGGGGCAACGTTTTTATAAAAAAAAAAAAAAAAAAAAAAAAAAAAAATATCACAGATGAAGCCTATCAAACTTGGACACCATTCTATATCAAACTCTCTTACCATGAGACGCCCTCAGGGTTCAGTAATCGGTCCATACCCATAGAATTTGGGATTCGATGATTTCCTCGCGAATTCTGATTCGATGCGGCGGTTCTTTATCCGTCTACGTGGACTATGGCCTTCAGCTCATTCAGTAAAGTACTCGGGCTGGACTTGAAAATTTGTCTGACATCATGCCTACGATTAATATCTCAGTGGGGCGATCGAAAACGTCTAACCTTTGTACCGCAAAAAACGTTTCAAGTAATTTTAAAAGGTAACCTTTAATCAGAGCCGAGTATTAAATTTAATAACTATGCTGTTAAATAAAACAATCCGTGTGCTAACTTGGTCTGGTCTTAAAAAAGAAGTTTTTCTTTGTTGATCAAATAAAGACAGTAGGCGAAAAAAATATGGCATATGGCTAGATGAAAATATTTAAAGCTACTTGGGATGTATCTTTTTTGACGTTAAAAACTATTTATGGAGCGATTTACCTAGGCTGCATGTACTACGGGGCGGTACGACGTAGATTGCTTCAAAGCGTATTGGATGGTTAGTGCTGAAGCCCTTCCGGTTCTTGCAGGTGACTTCTGGTCGACCTTGTGGTGCAGCGACGTGCTGCAATGTACTACTCCACAGGACAGTCCATGGACGCAGACTTACTATCGCATCGTGACCGTACTAAGATCTTTAGATTATTTAAACCGCAGACTGATGCCTGGGAGGAACATTTAACCAAATGGTAATGTACTTTTGCTGTATGTGAATTTTTGGTTCGCCCAGTTATGGCGTATAATACCAAACAACATAGGTAGTTTTATTCTGTGCTATTTTTTTGCGGTATTTTTAAATAGCGGTAGGGGTTAAGAGGTTGTCGTTCCCTTCAAAGGGAAGACGGCAGGAATCGAGTATTGTGAGCTTTCGCCATTGGTAGCCTGTACAGAGGCCAGCTCATTAAGCAACCCCAACGTGTCAAATTTCTTTGATAGGTTTGAAACTTTATTACACAAGAATAAGGTTCAATTGGGAAAGTCTGAGGGTTTGGGGTAGCTCGATGTGATGACGTCTGTACCGTTAGTTGTTTACGAAATAATCTGATGTCGAAAGCTGGGGGTCTGCAAGCAAGCAACGAGGATATTAACCTTTTGAACGACTAGGCATAGATGCCCGTGGCGTGGAGGATAAAAACGTTTAATTTATTCTTTATTTTTATATCTATTTAATATAAACACAAACAAAAGTATTGCTTTAATTAATTGTTTATTTCCGCATTCATTGTCACATTATTGTGATGTTGGCGTACAGGGCATTATTTTTTTTTTTTTTTTTTTTGTGGGGTCTCGTTGGCACTCTGTGCGTATGGAACCCTAAAAATAATAGTGCAATAAATTGCCAAGTTCTGAAACGTGATAGTTTTTCTGACGAGAGACATTTAGGATGAGTACTGTCATTCGGGAAAGGTAAGTATGCAGAACCCGCATTTTGATGTTACATAATGGATAGAGAAATACGGAACCCTGAAAACAACATTTTTTGTGTAGATTTCTTATCTTTATCCTTTATACTGAGTTAGCCTGTGCAAAAATATAATTATCGAAACGAAAACAGGAAAATATGGGGTTTGGTCCACATTTTTTTAGAGGAATTGGATTAATTTCCGTATAAGTATAAATGATAACTATACAATGGCACCATTGAAACCTTTTTGTTTTATAACACCAGTGGTACGCATACATAGTGGAACAGGATTTGTTAAAGATGTATTTGTTAAGAATTATAATATTTACTGTACTGGTAAGTGACTTTTTTCATAACAAATTTTAAGCTTTGTTTTAATTCGTCTCGGTATCACATATATATTCATAACATAATTTCTCCGGTTTAAGAAACACGTGCTAGCCACGGCTAGACGTTACGGGTAATCACAAGCCCGAAAGTCTGACAACCAGTCCTACCAAGGGTTATCGTGTTGCCCAGTAACTGGGTTGTAACCTCTACAGGTTAGATATGGAGTCGCGCGAAGTAAACTGCAATATTCAGTTACATCCAGTTACACTCGAATCCAACCCCAAAAACATAAAATAGGTTTTTCATATATTAAGGAAAGTTATGCATCTATAAATATTATCAGTAAGCAATGTAACAAAGCATTTCTTTTAATATAGTTTATTTACAAAATACATTTAAAAAACTTTATTTCAAAAATATAAAATATGCAATTAGTAATTAATTAATGCCTAAGGTTTTAAGCCCGCCTTTGTATGGTTATTTTTACTTGTGCATAAAAAGTTATTAAATCATTAATATTGAATATTTTTTTTCTGTTCCATTCGAAAAACGAAACGGAAAATTTTACTTTACAGGTCGTCTAACCATATTTACCCAACCCTTGGCATAATATAATATAATAGTTTATTATCTTGCAAGAAAGGTGCAATTGTTTACGCAGTCATGTTAACATACATATTAAAATTTCAGTAATATTTTCCATTTCAGTTTTAACAGGGCTCTCCAAGATCTTAGAGAAAATCATTAATATTAGATTAATGAAATATCTAGAGGATAACAAATTGCTTTCGGATAGACAATTTGGCTTTAGGCCCAAAAAATCAACTAATCAAGCAGTACATCAAATGACGGATTATATAACAACTAATTTGGATCAGGGCATGCACTCCATTGGGATCTTCCTAGACCTCGCCAAGGCCTTTGACACAATTTCCTGTCCTTTATTATTGGGCAAGCTTGAAAGACTCGGAATAAGAGGAACAACGCTTACACTGCTTTCTGATTATTTAAGAGACCGCGAACAATGTGTAAAAATTGGTCAGTACGTCAGTTCTGAGCTTCGAAATAGTAATTACGGAATACCTCAAGGTAGTATATTGGGTCCTACTTTATTCCTAGTATATATTAATGACCTGTGCAGCTTAACACTCCAAAATGGTGTCATAATGTCTTATGCAGATGACACAGCTCTATTGTTTTCAGACAAGTCTCGAGAGGAGGTGTATAAACAAGCCCAGAACGGTTTTAATATAGTGTCTAATTGGCTACATGAAAATCTCCTAACACTAAATGCAGAAAAAACTAAACACATTTTATTCACTATGAGAAATACTAACCTGCCAACTACTAACATAAACATTTATGCGCATAAGTGCGGCAAGTACGCTGACAATGCATGTAATTGTCCTACTTTAGCAAAAGCCGATCATATGAAATATCTTGGTGTGACGATTGACACAAATCTGAACTTCCGTAAACACATTGATTTATTATGCACTCGAATGCGTAAATTAATATACATTTTTAAGAATTTACGATATATAACGGACTACAAATTAATTAAACAGGTCTATTTAGCTTTGTGTCAATCCATTCTTACATATTGCATAACTTCATGGGGAGGGGCTGCAAAAACAATCCTACTACCATTAGAACGTGCGCAGAGAGCTATCCTTAAGGTAGCCACCTTTCGCCCATTTAGATTTCCCACATACGAGCTTTATACGGCATGTAAGGTTTTAACTGTGCGTCAACTATTTATATTAAAGATAGTATTACACCAGCATAGCAATCTCCCTTATACCCCCATACCTATACATAAGAGAAGAAAAGACTTAGTTTGCATAAAGCCTCAAACTAGACATACTTTTATAAATAAATTTTATGGTTTTTTAGGTCCGTTCTTATATAATAAAATCAATAAGTCTCTAAGTATATATAGTGTAAATTGTAAAAAATGTAGTGAAATGTTAAGTGAATACTTAGCGACATTAAATTACTCAGACACTGAAAAATTGCTAGAAATCATGCAATAAGTTTATTAATGTTAAGGCAATTTTTATTTAATAATATAATTATTATGTATCAATGCTAGCTATATGTACATTAATTTAATAGTCCAATAAAACACTCAGCGTTGTTACCTGAAACACAGGTTTGAATAAACCTACATCAGGCAGGTCGCTATTGTTTTTCATTAGGCCTTTATCCAATATATTATATAAGTTATACCTACACTAGATTTATTTTAGGCATAGTTTAATATTTGCTTAATAATTTTAATATGTAACTCTGTACTGATGTCACTTCTATGTAATTTATATGTGAACTTATGAATAAAAAAAGTAAAAGTAAAAAGTAAGTAAGTAAGTTGTTCCGGGTCTGGCTGTTTGTGTATGTGAGTTTAAATGTTTGTAAACGCACCCACGATACAGGAGAAATTCCTAGTGTGGGGCAACGTTTATTAAAAAAAAAATTTACTGGTTAATTTATACAACACCCTTCTTTACCTCGCGCAGTCGGGTAAAAATAGTCTAAGCTTTTAACAACTTTCTTGCACGCGACAACAGTAAAATGTTTTATAGTAAACTTTAAACTTTACTTGGAAACAAAATACTAATTTAATAAGTAATTTCATCAAACGTTTTAAGGTATCGGAGAAGATAGCAATATTTTCCCACCATTTCTGTTATACGACGCCATTTTGATTTACTTCATTCCGTGTTTTGACAGAACAAAGTGACACTTAAGATATGTATATGTGTGGGTAACTCGGGTGCATTAGGTACACCAATTGGCAACCTTTGTCATGCTTCAAATTATTGTTCGTGAGGTTTTGTCTAGATAATTGTATAGTCTAAAATACCGCATTGCATTGTGCCGGTATATTCGCACCATCGTCGATTCGATTATTCTGCTCCCAGTGATCAGTTTCTACTTAATATACTCGTAGACTTTAAGCTTATCCATCAGCTAGGAATAGGTATTAACTCCATTAAGCATTAATTTATGTATTTCTTTTTACTTTCGACAGTTCAATTGATTGCGACGTACCTAATAGGCAAAATCCCTGTTTAACTTATTTCTTTCATGACTAGTTTTGACTAGCATATGTACATACATAGTCCCAACTTGGCCTGCACGCGTAATCGACTTGTATTATTTTATTTCAGGTAGTCAATGCCATTGCACGGAATGTTACCATCGCAGGTGAAGATATGAGAAAAATGTAAGTCAGAACCTATAAAGCTCAAAGCACACCAATAAGATCCGATGTACAGACGCGAGTAGACCAACCTTCCCAATGAGAACATGAACCTTATTTTTTGTAATAAAGTTGGAAAACTATCATAAATAAATAAATAATGCTGGACAATCCGCACAGCATTATCTAGCTCCAAGCTATGCAGAGCTTGTGTTATGGGTACTACATGACAGATATACTTAATACAATACAAAGGCGGGAATCGAACCCGCGACATCCTGCGTTGCAGGCGGAGCTTCGCCCGCCGCGCCACATCGGTCGTCATGTAAATTTAACAGGGGTACCTTGATGTGCTGGCCTCTGTACATCGTATCGTCGACGTATCAACTCGAGCCTTTCAGCATTGTTCCTACAAAACTTCACGGCATGTGCTACCGGTCTATTTTGTATAAATCTCCCCGCGTACACTTGGGTGAACGTGAACGTGAAGGAAACTGGCAGTTGTCATTAGTATGGAATGACAGCTCACTTTGAAACAGTTTACCGGGGAGGTTTTCACAGAGTAGCACTGCTGGTTATCGGCCGCCACCGAGCGGAATAATTACTTTACAATACTTTTTTATGTCTAACATTCTCTGTTTTTTATTTTACAGTACAGAATCAGCTGAAAATATTTGCGTATGCTCAAAGTAAGTTAAAGTTTTTATTTTATTACATGACTGAATTTTGCTCGCATCATAGTCCGACGAAAGGTTTTGGCACTAAACACTAGTTTCATCACAACATAATGTTATTATATTTTACCAAAGAATGTAGGGCAAGAAGATCCATCTCGTGACACAGTTTATCTTTAATCACCACGCTTGCTCAAGACGGGTTGGCGATTTCAGACTTATATTAATTATATAAGTCCAGGTTTCCTCACGATGTTTTCCTTCACCGATGTCAGTGATGTCCAAGATAAACTTAGAAAGTACATATGAATTGAAAAACTCACATTGGTTGCTTAACTTGCCCAGGTTTGAACCCACAACCTAGCACAAGAGGCGAGGCCTAAACCTGTCATGATAAGTATACTTATAACTATAAAACATCAATAAAAAAATCCTAATTTCTATTTCTTTCTTCTGTCATTGAAGCTCTCATCGGGTTAGATAGAAATCATGAATTTTGACAATACATTACCGGCACAATCGATAACCATACCATTTCCATAACGTTGTATGATTATTGTTTTCAGATTTGCATTAGGTGTGAACTCTACGGTAAGTTGTCATTTTTGGTCATATATATCAGTGTCGTATGTATGTTTGATTTGATCTTTTATCATAATTAAATTCATTTACGATTTTCACACGTTGCCTTTGATGGACCGTTTTTAAACCACTTATACCTACCCGATTTTTGGGAAGAAAAACAGAAAATAACGTTACGAAAGGTTTGTGTTTATGAATAAATTGATAAATTTATCGACGACTTATCAAAATTAAATCCCCCTTGCTGATGATGATTTAACCAATCTCAGCAAATGATGCTTGCTAGCTAATTTTACTATTATTTTACGTTTCAGAAGAGTTCATATTAAATCAATGGCGTTCCATACTAAATGGAACTTTGTATAAATCATTTCTAAATGAACCATTTTAAGATTGCAGTAAACTTGAACTTTTATAATTAAAATTATACAATTATTAATATATGAAGAAATAAAATAAAATAAATAATCATAGGGCATCAAAAAATTCATCCGCATCGTTGCCAACGGGAAAAGTGCCCAGAAGGCTGGCAGCATTGCCACGTTGAATGGCAATGCTGATTCTTTGGCCAAAAAAAAGGCCAGCCCTCTGGTCACGTGAAGAGTCGACCAAACGTTTCGCGATTTCTCGAAAAACTTTTATAATATGTACTTTTTGATTTGAAAAGGTTTTTTTTGTGGCTATCGGCAAACAGTCCCAAATTATAATATTTCTTATCGTGTCCAAGGAGCTCCTCAGCTCACCAGCCATGATTCACCAACGATCCACGTTGGTGATCATCTGTCACCAAGTTTCCATTTATCATGGCGTTTCAATCGTGTAGTGTAGATTATAGTTGTTACCGCGGTATTACAGGTCATTTGTCAGAGTCCAGGTCATTTTTTAGCTGTGTTTTATATTTGTTCTCTGTTCTTCCTCCTTAGTACTTCTTATGCTTAGAGCTTCATGTATTTCTGTGTTGGTCATGGTGCGTTTGAAATGGTTCTACAAATGCCATTTTGCAGCCATTGCATTATGTCGCAATTGTAGATTGGAGTCGCAAGCACTTCCCCGCATTTGTGCGCCATATTAATAACTATGGCGTAAAGACGTTTTTATAGAGAAGGCCGCTATGCCACCCCATGTCGAAGGCTGTCTGGAAATCCAAAAATACAGTGGAACAATATTCATTTATTGAAGGACTGTCTTAACTTATCACACGAGCGATGCACTTGTTTTTCTAAACCAAGCTGATAATGAGGTCTTCATTGAGTATGGGTGATATTCTGCTCAGGAAGATCCTCGCAACCATCTTGGACAGTACAGGCAAGAGGCTTATAGGTCAATACAATGAAGCGTTTGCCGGGCGCTTTACAGGCTCGTGTTTCATTGTTAGTATGGATACCTTCCATAGACTGGGTAAATATTTTTCACCACGCACCCCGTTATAGTGAACAACTAGAAACACCAATACTTTCCTGTGTAATTGCGAGATAATTTATTTTGTGATAAGATCGATTCCGGAGGCCTCTTTTTGTATATTACAGTTCGTTTATGGTCCTCTTCAGTTCCCCAACTGTCACTGGTCTTGATGGAGTGGTACAGGTATAGCTGTAGAGTACATAATATATGACTTCGTTTAAGAACTTATTTTATTCGATCGCGATATTATTCATTGGGTGTAAAGATGGCGGCTGGGTGTTTTGTAAACATGTTGGCTTTTTCTTTACTTGTCTTAGTCCAACCAGACTGAGTTCTAATTAGAAATTTATATTGATGTGGCCTGTTTAACGCCTTTGTAAACTTCCAGAGAGTGTTTTTTCGATTTTGTGGCAGTTAGAGTTTCCTATTTCTTTTGCATCTATTTAGTTATCTATTGAGTTTTTCAGCCCTCCCATAGTTTTATTAAGTGGAATCTTATCACTTTTATATGCAGTTTGGTGCCGTATCCTGCGTGATATTCTCTTCTCTAGTATTTTGCATTTTATCTCAAGAGCAGTGTTGTTACGAATGCGCGTTCGCATTCGCATATGCGAATGATTCGCATCATTTCAAACACTCGCATCAACACTCGCATTCGCATCAAACAATGCGAATGTTTAGCGAATGCGAGTGTATGCAGAAAAGTGAAATGTGACGATATTTCACACCGATTGAACGAGATCATGCGAAGTGTAATATTTGTGAAAAAAAAATATTCACGCGTTGCCCCTATTGAAATTAGAATATTAAATATGTTTGTTGTTAATTTGATTGTGTATATTAGATATATACACTGTATAACCTTAAATAAATAAAAATCGATGGTTAAAATCATACCTTGATATTTCTTTTTTTGCTCCTTCTCAACATTCGCACTCGCATTCGCGAATGTCTAAAATATGACATTCGTAACATCACTGCTTAAGAGGTACGTTCCCAACCCCTTGGCAATTTGTTTCTGTTTTTAAAGTTGTGTAAATCCAGCATTATGTATTGAGTCTCGTCAGGAGTTATTAAGGACACAGAAGCCTATCTAATCTAACCCAATCTATCAATTATTTTTTAATAGTTTTTCAACTTTATTTTACAAGAATAACTTTCAAGTTTAATTTGGAAAATTTGACAGTTTGAGGTAGCTTGATGTGGGTGGCGTCTGTATTGAAGCCTTTCCAATGAGTGAGATCATTGTACAAGGTACCAGCTTCTGATAGCAAATGATAGACGTACTGATAGTCAGGAGAACACGATTGTGGTCAATATTTGTGAACGTGTGAACATTAGAATGATATTTAATAAATAACTGTCCAAATTTCACATGTGCTGTGTATTGTGAAATCTGGACAGTCTCTTATCAATATACTAACGCCTTCTTTGTATAATTTTTTGCTCTTGTTTGTGTTTATGGACTATTGTCTGAAATAAAGATTAATTAAATTGAATTAAATTAAATTAAATATTGATTATGTCTTATTCATCTTATCCCGTTTTTTTTTTTATTCCGGTACCGTATTTAACCACATTCAATGTAGCTTCTTGTTTTCAGTGCGACGACGACAATAAGGTCAAGAACTTAAGTAGGTGAGTAATTTTCAAGGTCCCATTATAAAATTATGAAAAGGAATCATTTTGGTGCGACTGTGTCTGTCTGTCGATCATAGCTTTACCCCTCAGTCCTTGTCTATAATATTAGGTCTTTACCTATGAAATTGCCGTTCTGCAGTACTGGCCATTTCAAATCAAAATATTTTTTGTTTGGCTAAGAATTCTAATTTCAAATTAATTTTATTTTAAAAACATGGATTTTTTTTCCAAAAGTAGTCATTTGTTTATTGATTAGTGTTACATTTTCATCGCATTTAAATATTTTTCGTCATCATGGATACGTTAAAAATTCGAGTAATTATGGAATATGAGTACCGTCGTGGCAGCAACGCGGCACAAGCGGCACGCAACATCAACGACGTTTACGGAGCTAACACTACAAACCAACGCACTACCTGTTATTGGTTTGCTCGCTTCCGTTCTGGAAATTTCGACCTGAAAAATGAACCTCGCGGTCGTCCGAAGACTTTGGTCGACAATGACGAATTAAAGGCGATTGTGGAAGCTGATGATACACAATCTACGGCTGAATTAGCAGCAGCTTTCGACGTTAGCGTCAAAACAATATTGGTCCATTTGCGTCAAATTGGCAAGGTAAAAAAGCTTGACAAATGGGTGCCCCACGAACTCAATGATCGCCAGCGCGAAGTACGCGTCGAGACGTGCCTTGCACTGCTCAACAGACACACAAATGAAGGAATTTTGAACCGCATTGTTACCTGCGATGAAAAATGGATTCTGTTTGATAACCGCAAGCGCTCAGCAAGTTGGTTGGATCCTGGTTGAGCACCTAAACAATGCGCTAAACGAAAACTTACCCCAAGAAAAGTGATGGTCACTGTTTGGTGGTCTAGCGCCGGTGTGATTCAACACAGCTTCTTACCAAACGGGGTGAGCATTACTGCAGATGTGTACTGTGAAAAATTGAACACAATGATGGAGAAGCTGGCACATCTCCAACCAGCATTGGTCAATCGCTCGTCTCCGCTGCTCCTGCACGACAACGCGCGACCTCATACTGCACAGCAGACGGTCTCCAAGTTGCAAGAACTGGGGTTGGAAGCTCTCCGTCATCCGCCCTACTCACCAGACCTTGCGCCTACAGACTACTACTTTTTCCAGAATTTGGATAACTTCTTGGCGGGAAAAAAATTCAATACCCGAGAGGCAGTACAAAATGCCTTTGAAGAATTTGTTGCCTCCCGTCCAGCTGATTTCTTTAAGAAGGGCATCAATAAACTGCCACTGCGTTGGCAAAGATGCATTGATTGCATGGGTGATTACTTCGATTAATACAAATAAAAAATACATGAAAAAAATTCATTTAAATTTTTTCATACAAAACGGCAATTTCATAGGTAAAGACCTATTATTAAAGAACAAAGGTGTAATTTATGGTAGGGATTACTTTTGTGTACCCTATAAAACATAACATGTGGGTGACCAAGCAAAAATAGTCCAGTACTCGTCATTTAGTTTCCGACATATGAGAAGTTTTGCAAAGTTGAGTGTAAAAAAATGCATTTTGCAATTTTAATTGGTTATTAATAAATGCTCAATTATGTACAATTTCATATCGTAAATGACTAAATTACAATGTTTCTAAGTACCGAAAACTTTAAGAGAAAAGTTTAGTAAAAAGGTTATCAAAGTACCCATGTCTTTTGCTTATTCGTGCATGCTTTAATTTTAAGCAAAACATGTATTATCACATATGCACACAACACCTCTGGATATACATATGTATATCTGATATATATTATTGGATGTTTTACGCAAAAAAAAACTCATCTTATATTATTCATGTAAAATACCTACTGGTACTCAGCTGCATCCAGTTAGATAGATGCCGACCCCCCACATAATTGGGAAAGGTTCAGACCTTTCCCAATTATGTGGGGATAATAATAGGTCTTTACCTATGAAATTGCCGTTTTGTATGAAAAAATTTAAATGAATTTTTTTCATGTATTTTTTATTTGTATTAATCGAAGTAATCACCCATGCAATCAATGCATCTTTGCCAACGCAGTGGCAGTTTATTGATGCCCTTCTTAAAGAAATCAGCTGGACGGGAGGCAACAAATTCTTCAAAGGCATTTTGTACTGCCTCTCGGGTATTGAATTTTTTTCCCGCCAAGAAGTTATCCAAATTCTGGAAAAAGTAGTAGTCTGTAGGCGCAAGGTCTGGTGAGTAGGGCGGATGACGGAGAGCTTCCAACCCCAGTTCTTGCAACTTGGAGACCGTCTGCTGTGCAGTATGAGGTCGCGCGTTGTCGTGCAGGAGCAGCGGAGACGAGCGATTGACCAATGCTGGTTGGAGATGTGCCAGCTTCTCCATCATTGTGTTCAATTCTTCACAGTACACATCTGCAGTAATGCTCACCCCGTTTGGTAAGAAGCTGTGTTGAATCACACCGGCGCTAGACCACCAAACAGTGACCATCACTTTTCTTGGGGTAAGTTTTCGTTTAGGGCATTGTTTAGGTGCTGAACCAGGATCCAACCAACTTGCTGAGCGCTTGCGGTTATCAAACAGAATCCATTTTTCATCGCAGGTAACAATGCGGTTCAAAATTCCTTCATTTGTGTGTCTGTTGAGCAGTGCAAGGCACGTCTCGACGCGTACTTCGCGCTGGCGATCATTGAGTTCGTGGGGCACCCATTTGTCAAGCTTTTTTACCTTGCCAATTTGACGCAAATGGACCAATATTGTTTTGACGCTAACGTCGAAAGCTGCTGCTAATTCAGCCGTAGATTGTGTATCATCAGCTTCCACAATCGCCTTTAATTCGTCATTGTCGACCAAAGTCTTCGGACGACCGCGAGGTTCATTTTTCAGGTCGAAATTTCCAGAACGGAAGCGAGCAAACCAATAACAGGTAGTGCGTTGGTTTGTAGTGTTAGCTCCGTAAACGTCGTTGATGTTGCGTGCCGCTTGTGCCGCGTTGCTGCCACGACGATACTCATATTCCATAATTACTCGAATTTTTAACGTATCCATGATGACGAAAAAGATTTAAATGCGATGAAAATGTAACACTAATAAATAAACAAATGACTACTTTTGGAAAAAAAAATCCATGTTTTTAAAATAAAATTAATTTGAAATTAGAATTCTTAGCCAAACAAAAAATATTTTGATTTGAAATGGCCAGTACTGCAGAACGGCAATTTCATAGGTAAAGACCTAATATTAATTTAATATTCGTAACTTTAGTTAAAAAAGAACTTGAGAGGTGTCAAGGGACACGGATGGAACGAAGTGCCTTTTGTTACCATTTTTTATTATTTATTATGTACAAAAAACCTTTATACATTCAACAAAAATAATCGTCGCGACACCACACTGTTCAATGCGAAATAGAAAGACGATACAAAAATAACTGGCTTGCTTTCTATGAGAGAGAGAGAGAGAGAGAGAGAGAGACAGACAGAGAAACACGCGCACGCCGCACGGCTTACAACTACTTATAGCAAAAAGTGTCGTTACAACTTATCGTCTTATTGTTTTCCGTCTAGCCCCCTTTCGCAACTTCGTTCCAATAACACAGACACGACTAACAAATACATTTTAATTTCAGGATTTTCAATTTTGATGATGTTTGTGAACCTATTAGGTGAGTATGTTTGATTTTTTATTGTAATATGCTTCTAGAAAGTGTATAGTAGGCCGCACGCCGCTAGTAACAAAACCAGCAAAATCAAAATCAAAATTCATTTATTCAAATCAGCACTTTTTGAACGTCAAAAACGTTTACATAAGACAGTCCCCCAAAACGCCCACCCTTCACCAGCATAGGCTGGCCTATCAGTATATGTAAATTCGTGATTGCCGAAGCTAGCTCAAAGTATTACCATTGTCGTACGGCTACTAAAATACTTGTTACGAACCTGGAAACTGTGGAGCCAACCCTATTTATTTTGATGTAAAAAAATGGCTCTCCTTGTGCCAAAATCCGGTTTGAGTCACGCCGCCCTCTCCCTCTACCGACTCCGTTGTGCGTGTGCGCACGCAAACTACTCACTCTGTTGCTTTTCTGAATGAGCTGCCGACCGACAGACCCACCGACAAACCGACCGACCAACCGATTTCACTGAATGCTAACTTTTCGTCATGGTCAACGTTTTCTTGGTTTCCAAGGTCAGTAATAACGGTCAAAATCAAAATCAAAGATGGCGCCGACAGAATTTGCTAAATTTTCATCATGGGTCATTTTCTTGTTTGATTCATCTGGGAAATCTTCTGCTATATACACGGAAGCCCGCGTCTGCTTTACAGCTGTCACCGATTACTGTAATGTTTTTTTTCTTTGCAGTATTATAAATAACAACAATGTAACTGCCACATCGATTATCGTAACGAAACCGCATCGGGAAGAAGTCAGGAGACCGTAAGTTTTTTTTTTTTAATTATGTTAAAGGCTTGTATAATGTTTACTAAACATCACGCCTGTATTTGGAAATTAAAAATTGCCTACGAAAAGAGTGAACTTGAGAAAGCAAAAAATAACCCTAAAGCACTCTGGAAAACAATAAAAGAAATTACGAACACAAGTAAAACTAAAACAAGCCCTGTTGAACTTCTGAAAATACGCGACTGTCCTAAATCTTCCTTAAATGAAGTGTGCAAATTCTTCAGTAATGTAGGTAAAAATCTGGCGGCTAACATCTTATCTCGGTGTACTTCTCCCTTAAATCTGCCAACCAAGCAGTTTCAAAACAATACCCCTCCCTCTCCCGCCAACTCCCTTGCGCTGTTGGAGGTAGATGAATCTGAGGTCGAATCCCTTATTCTCCAATTACGCAATGACTGTGCAATAGGTTGGGATGGTATATCGCCCCTATTACTGAAAACATGCCACCAGACTCTGGCAAAGCCACTAACGTATATTTTTAATGGTTGTATACAGAAAGGTGTTTTTCCAGATGCTCTTAAAAGAGCTATAGTATACCCTATCCACAAGGGAGGGGACAGAAGTTGTGTCAACAACTACAGACCTATCTCGGTTTTGACTGCACTCTCTAAGGTCCTTGAAAGGATCCTCAGCAGCCGTCTCAAGAACTTCTTGGATAGGTATCGCGTCATAGCTGAGAATCAATATGGTTTTCGCACTGGAATCTCGACTGAAGATGCGGTACTTGATCTGACGCAAACGGTTGCTCGGAACCTTGACAATAGGACCAAATCTCTAGGTATATTCCTAGACCTCTCTAAAGCCTTTGACACAGTTTCTGTCCCCATACTAACCGCCAAACTGGAACTACTTGGTATTAGAGGTATCGCTCTTCAAATCTTCAAAGATTATCTCAATAACCGTACTCAAAGAATTAAAATTGATAAGTCCCTTAGTGACGAAGAATTTGTGTCTTACGGAGTACCTCAGGGAAGCATTCTCGGCCCCATTTTGTTCCAAATCTATGTAAACGACCTATGCAGAATGACCCTCCCTAATACTAAGATATTTGCCTATGCCGATGACACTGTGATTGTAGCTGATGGACCAACGTGGGATGGTGTTAAATGTAGTGCAGAAGCAGCATTAACCAAAGTAATAAAATGGCTGAACTCAAACCTGCTTACTCTCAATTTTAACAAGACTTCTTACATTCCGTTTTCTATTCGCTCTAACACCGCACCAGACCACACTTTCTCGATAATAGCTCACACTTGCCCACAGCAGTCATCTTCGTGTCTATGCCCAGCACTCACGAGAACTGATAATGTAAGATATCTGGGCGTACAAATAGACGCAGGGTTACGATGGGATAAGCAACTTGACACCCTCACCACTAGAACTATTAGATTGATACATATATTTAAGTCCCTTAGAGACTCGGCAAACCCTGATACCTTGAAAATGGTATTCTATGCCCTGTGTCAATCCATTATTGGGTATTGCATTACCGTATGGGGTAGTGCAAATAAAACTAGTCTAATCAAAGTGGAAAGAGCACAGAGGGCTATACTGAAAGTGATGTTACGAAAACCATATCGTTATCCTACAAAGCAACTATACTCAGATTGCAAGGTACTAACAGTCCGTCAGCTCTTTGTGCTCCAATCTGTCCTCAGAAGACACGCTACCGTCCCCCCGTCTGATACCAAAAAGCGAACCAATATCCCTCCAGGCACTCGGCACAAAACTTCTTTTGCCAGACACCAATATTATACAATAAGCACACAAATTTACAAAAAAACCCATAAAGAACTTAACATACTCGACCTAAATAGATATGAACTAAAGTCTAAGATGACAGAATGGCTACTTCAACAGGATTACTCACAAACAGAATCACTACTTACATACATCGCTTAATATTAATATATCAGTGTACACTCACAAGCTACCCTCACCCAATTGCACAACTTACACTAACACACCTTCACATACACATACACACCCCTACACCTACACACACACATACTTCTACACACGCATACATACACCCACACACACATACACATACATACATACAAACACCCACACTCACACCCCCATGCTCCTTAAACTCTTTTTCCTTTCTTTATTTTAATTTTAATTATAAACGAAATAACTAACCTCATTTTAAATCACTAGGTAGATCGACACAACTCACAAGTTGTATAACTCTTATCGCAATCAATCATTTAGCTGAACACTGTCTCTTAAGATACAGGTAACCCTAGTTTAAGAGGCAGGGCTCACGAATTATATTGTCTACAGATTTCTGCAGCATGGTTTATTATTTGCTCTGTACTTACTTCCTACCACTAGCTGCTAATAATAATACCCTTTTGTTAACCAAGTTATTTAAGTCTGTAACCTGTTTTTGGAAATAAATAAATTTTATTATTATTATTATTTGTATTGCCCGTATGGTTGGGCAGAGGTGAACCTATAGTGACATCCACATTTTTTAAGGTTTACTTATAATACTAAATATAGCGAATTCAATAAGTCGCACTGTAGCGTTTTAATCCTTAGCGTAATTGCCTTACAAATGAGGAGATAAGTAAATAAGCTAAGTTAGTTTGATCTAGCACGAAGAACTGGCAGACATAAGGGCGATGTGCCCTGCCGAGGAGAACGAAGGAATGGCCGATGAGGTCTTACCACAGAGGTGTCACTACTTGAGTGGTAACCTTGTACCGAAAGGCGCAGCGTAATTGGAGGCAAGGGAAATTGACAGCCTAGAGAGGGTTATATTTATGGGGCAGGCCTATGTTCGGCTAAGATGAGCTGCTGACTCGATTCCTTGTTACTTTTGACTCGCTTGATTAGTGGCTTATTAAAAACCCTCTTCAAGCTACCTCTAAACATCACACTGTTAGTTACAAAGATTAATAAAAAAAAAACAAAATCAAAATCGGAACACCCTTTCGAGAGCTACGATGCCACAGACAGACACACACACACACACACAGACACATCAGAATTATAACACCCCGTCTTTTTTGCTTGAGTGCTTTTTCGTTAAATGATCAAGTTCTAATAAACTCAGTGGCTTATTTCACAAGCTATTAGGTTTTGATAATGCACCCATCAGATGGTCATCCGACCAATCATGACATACGCTTGCGCAGTGTTCGCTCACGCCAAGCCGTATCATATTCATAGGCTTCAGACCGTCCAGAACCGATTCCTGCGCAGAGTCACGGGAGCCCCCTTCTACGTCCGAAATGAGACTCTCCATGTAGATCTCAAAATACCTACGGTGAAACAGTTCATGAAGCGACTCACCCAGCGCTTCATGGACTGTTCTACCGCTCATCCTAACCCCTTAGTGTCATCGGCCGTCCGATACACTCCCTCGCGAATAAGTACAGTTCGAAGACCGAAACACACACTCACAGAGCCAGATGATCCAATCACTCTCCTCCAGGAGAGCGATAAGGCCACCAGCACTGTTCGCAAACAAAAACGGACATTCCGTCCTCGCCGCCGAGGCCCGTCGCGACGACCCCGTCAATGCCCCCCTCCCGACCCTTTGCTAGAGCCAGCCCGCGAAGCTGAGCCGATTAATGTTTAAAATGTCCCTAAATAATGGAACAATCAGATCCAGCCTGTCCCTTGCTGTCCTCTTCAGCGACGTCCTAAGCCGAGGTTCGTACCCCGCAAGGGGTGCCCTTAGCGATAGTCGCTTAGCTTATAAGTTTTTATGCCTGGCTGGAGGCCTTAATTTTAATTAAGCCCCCCACAGGAAAGTTCGGTTGAGCAGTAAATATCCCTAAAGGATAAACTGCGAGATGCCCATTCCAAAAAAAAAAAACAAAAAAAAAACAAAAAAAAAAACCCATCAGATAATATAATATCAATAATTATTTATCGGTGAGTTCTGGTTATTTGGATATAGTTTAAGAATTCCTATTATATAAAAAAAAACAACTAATCGAAATGAATTTCCTTTACAGCACATCGTACAGTTTTGAGCATATGGGCTGTCTTTGTAATAGGTAAGTCTATTTATGCGATGCGTATGCGAGAAGGGACCTTGTGCAATGTTACGAGCCTACAAGGGGTAATCTATTACGTCAAATGGTTCAGTATATGCCAAGTGTCCTTTTATCCTGTAGCGATACGTTTTGTTTGATAGAATATTATACTTGGTGGATTACTAATTTTTTGGTTTTTATTTCTAGCACTTTCATAGCCGGGGATACCACGGTAAGTGTAGAACTTGTATCTTGCAACTGGACTTAAGTCCAGAACTGAAAGCAACACACGTACATATTTACATCCACTCGTCACGCTGTAAAATGGAAACGTTATACCGCGGCCGAGTGCCGGGAGAAATAGCGAGGGAAATGAGCAGAGATGTTGGGTGGCTGCGTTAGGGACACTTATTGCTACAGCTACATTCAGCTTATGTCCATAATAAATAACGATTTTTATGGAGAGGCGTGTGATTCCGTTGAGTAGAAAGGACGCGTACGCATATCGTACAAAACTGGTGGTTTCTATGGAAACAAGTTGAATTAAGCTGAATAAGTGTAGTTAGTCCCTTGCTCGTTATGCCGTTCGTTTTGTCGCTCGTCCTGCCGGCGATACATTTTTTACCGGTTGTATTTAGTCATAGTTTTGACGACCGATGTGGCGCGGCGGGCGAAGGTCCGCCTGCGACGCCGGAGGTTGCGGGTTCGATTCCCGTCTTGGGACGAATGTTTGTACGATCTACAAACATTTGTTCCGGGTCTTCTTCTATGTAATGTATTGCCCATAACACAAGTTCTGCTTAGCTTGGAGCTAGATGATGCTATGTGGATTGTCCAGCATTATTGGTTTATTATTTTACTAGCGTAAGAGACTGACCACACACTCGCGTTCAACGCATTTCTCATCGCGATCTCGGTATTGTAAATGCGACTGCGAGAATTTTTGTTACCTGTCACAAACTTGAACGGCACGATTGGCGCTGTGGCTGAGTGATTGACTGCTGCGCCGCGTGTAGTGGCCTGCAGGTAGTTGTTCCGGGTCTGGCTGTTTGTGTATGTGAGTTTAAATGTTTGTAAACGCACCCAAGATACAGGAGAAATTCCTAGAGTGGGGCAAGTCTTTAAAAAACAAGGAAACCTTAACGGCTTAATGGATTTGTCTGAAATTAGGCGCCTGCATACATCATTACTTGGACTAGCACAAAATATACTACAAAGGATTTTACCCCGGTAGGACGTATCTGTGCTATAATTGCTGACCTCCACGCGGTCGAAACCGCGGGCAAAAGCTTGCACTTATGGTAAGACTCGTTGTCAGGTTTGCAGGCTTCTGACTACCCGTAACGACTGTCAAAGATCTACAAATGACAGCCGGGACACCGACCGATATGTTACAAACGGTCACCATCCAGAGCCTGAGCCTCGGCTAGCGTAGCTTAACCTTCGATCAACCTTCCTCATAGTACTTAAACTATTATTAGGAATGACTATTCTAAATTGTGTATTTTTCTTTCAGAAGACTTTGAACTGTACGATTTTGTCTGCATCGCTAGAGTGAGTATTAATTAGACTGTGATGGTGCATTTTAACATAAAATAGCAGCCATTTCCTTGTACGTAATATACGAGTATATCTTTGCATGAATCCTAACCCTGACATATTAATGTATCTTTTATTGGCAGTTACTTGAGGTGGCTTAATGAACATTATTCTTACTAACTAACTATTAAATGACATCGCAAAGCGTTTGGTCGACTCTTCACGTGACCAAAAGGCTGGCCTTTTTTTGGCCAAACAATCAGCATTGGCATTCAACTTGGCAATGCTGCCAGCCTTCTGGGCACTCTTCCCGTTGACAGTGATGCGGATGAATTTTTCAATACCCTATGATTTTTCATTTTATTTTTTGCTTTTCATGTATAATAAAAGAATATAATAGTATTAAAAGAATGAAAAACATAAATTTATTCAAATAACTAGCCAGCCACGACAGTCGTGGCAAATGGTAAGATACTAAAAATAATAAGATAACCCCATACAGGAGAGCAGAGAAAGAGAAATGTGTTGAGCCTTCTTTAGAAGAATGTAAAATCGAATCGACAGCACTATGCTGTGTGCTCTCTCTCTCACGCTTCACCCTCGTTTAGCGTGACTGTTTTAGTACAGTATTTAACATACGTGAGATTTTCAGTGCTATAGTTAATAATTGAAAGAAACTTGTTACAGTGAGGCAGCATCGAATGCGACTTGTCAAGAAATGACGTGGGAGTAAGTATTTCACAATATATGGTACCTATTTCATTTCCATTCAAATTAAATTAAGATTACGTTTTTTCTTATTACAGGTCTTTAATTGGAACAGAGCATTATAATTATTATGAGGAGTATAATACAACAGATATGATGACAGCTGTAAGTAACCATACCCGCTGGAAGAGACATCGACCCTGATTTCAGCAGATTTTCGATCCCTAAACGTTGAAATTTTTCATCGGCTTATTTATAATCTTAATGATTTATTCTGATGAATAAATTTTTACTTAAAATAGTAAAAAAACATGAGAAAATTATCATTTCCATCCAACCCAATGAGACTTTTAATTTAAAGTTAAGCATTTACGTCTCACATTAAAAAAAAACTCATTGTGTTGGGAAGGATCCATGATTTTTTAAAGTTTAAATTAAAAATACCAATGAATTTTTTTTACGCTTGGGGTGTAGAAATTCGTACTGAACTCATTGTATCAGTTTGTCCCTTCCACCCTGTATATTATTATTTAAAAAAGAAAAGTAAATACCACCGTCTTAAAACAAAAACAACGCGATTATGAAACACGTACACGAAGTCATACTAATAGAAGTGGTAAAATATGCATACATAACATACAAAAACACGCAGCAATCCATAATAATATTACAGTAACAATACCATGTTGCAGCCCAACTGCGGGGCAACACCCTCTTCTCCACCGCCCACCACTCCCCTTCACCACTTCCATAGTCCTACAGAAGTAATAGTCTGACAGTGATAGCAATAGGCCACAAACCCCCAAAAAGCCAATGCGTTGCCCGTCAGAGCGGTAACACGCTCCGCTATACCACGAGCAATGCGTGTGCGCACACATTGGTACTGCCAGATAACGAGTATTTTTGTTGGCTTACTCAATAAATATCTGATGTCAATAGGATATTTCAAGAAGCAATAGCTTCGCCCTCTATTATATGAGAATGAAGGCTGGCTCAGTATCTCTCTTCGCTTGATACTTCTGAGAAAGCGCCATGCATAGCAACCACTCTCGTTTCATCTTTTGTGAACCAACCGTGAGCTTCAAATTTTTTATTTTAGATACTTATTAGTAGTTTGTTAAGTCAAGTTTGGTGTCTGTCGATGTTGTTAGAAATCTGTTGCTAGGCAGTTGCCTGCACTACCAGTATAACTAGAGTTGTCTTAGAGTAATGCATCTACGTCCGTCGCCCCCCTAACATCAGGACCCGAGGTGGCGGCGCGTTATGTTCCACGCGCGCCCGTCATTGACGTCACGGGGGGAGTCAAACACCTCACTCCCCCCCTCGACCTAAGGGCACTAGCCGGGGGTTGCGGAAGGATCGTACGTTCCCGCGACCCCTGGCGTAGGTGTGAGATGGAATACCGAGGTGGTTTTTAGTCAGTAAGAGTCTGACAGACCCCTTCGCCCCCCCAGGGCGGAGGACATCCATGAAGATTTTCCACCTCGAATCAAAAAAAAAAAAAGAGTAATGCATCTGAGAAATTTCACTTGTAACTTTAGTGTTGCCTTGTGGCTGGTAAAGTTTATTTAATCGCTGTTATTATGAGATCCAGTTCTCTAGTGTCTACCTATCCCATGAGAAAAAGTCGTGAGTTCATATACGTGTATATGCAACTGTTAAGGTAGTGTTTATGCATTACGTTTACGTATGGTGTCATATAATAAGGGCTACGACCGGAAAAAGTTGGGAGTCCTCCAAAATTAACTTGAATTCTATTGTTTCAGGAAGCGGACAATATTACGATGAGTTTTAGCGTCTTCGAAGTTACTTGGAAAGCGCTGTAAGTTAAAAAATACATTATCAATTTTCCAACAGAAGGGGCATCGACGCACAACCAGATATCATGAGTTCAGCACATGGGTGTGGACCCCCTAGGGTTGAAATTTTTCGTTGCGTTATCCTAATTTCTGTTTTTTATATATTTTTGTATAGTATAAAAATATATGATTTTTATTAAGTCCAGTGAGATTTTTGATGAAAGGAGTGCATAATTTAATTTTTAAATAAAATTCTCATCGAATTAGATACCTGACTTTTACAGATTAAAGTAAAAAAGTCTTTATTCTGTAATAAAGGAATTTTTGCGTTAATAATATTTCAGATGGTGATTGTATTCATGAATGTAGACAATTCTCATTGGAGTAAGCCTGAAATGAAATAAAAAGCTGTTTCCGACCTTTTGTCGAATTATGCCAACCAAAAATACTTGCTGGAAAGTTCGTTTTTCAGACTTGATTCAATGTTAAAAGTTGCCAATATTCATGAGTACCTTCAACCCTTGAAATGTTGATGATGAATTAAAAGTTTCCTGGTAGGTACGGATTATTCATATTTTACTAATTTTATTTTATATTTCTTTTTACAGTAAATCGGCAATGACACCCATTTGCGCATGTTCAAAGTAAGTAATAGATTCTAATTATATAAATCACTAGCGACCAGCTCCGATTTTGTACGGGTGCCATTTTAAAAATAAATAAGTTCGTTTGTTTTTTATCATTTCTTTTTCGGTTGCTCCTTATTTTTAGGGGTTCAAAATCAAAATTCATTTATTCAAATTAGGCTGAGAATCAGCACTTTTTGAACGTCAAAGACGTTTACATAAGACAGTCCCCCAAAACGCCCACCCTTCACCACTTCCTAGTGTTTTTGCTGGGAAGAAGAAGTGGGGGAACAAACTCCCCAATTTTCGTTTTCGTTCGTTAGGCGAGCCCGATCAAATGGTTGCAGTTCACGTGTATACGACTATAGAGTGCTACCTCCGGGCTCACGAACTTGTACAAGCATAGTAAAAGACTTTTGAAACAGAAAATTAACATTATTTCATTTTTACCTTTTCAGCGCCAGACTGAGTGAAGCCGACGCGGTAAGCCAATACTTCTTATTCCTTTTTTTTGTACTTAGCACTGTCCAATTTCCATTATTTTATCTGCGATTAGAATGTCACATATTACCTTAGGTACTATCGAACTGAAGCCAATGGTAAGCGAGTTGTTAGTAGCTGTAGCTGGGGAGTTTGTTCCGTCACTTCTTCTTCCCAGCAAAAACACTAGGAAGTGGTGAAGGGTGGGCGTTTTGGGGGACTATCTTATGTAAACGTTTTGACGTTCAAAAATGCTGATTCTCAGCCTATTTTGAATAAATGAATTTTGATTTTGAACCCCTAAAAATAAGGAGCAATAATCTTTATTGAACCACATAAAAACAAGCTAAAGACTAGTTTTCTTTGTCTAAGTTGCATTTGTCGACGACCAATGTGGCGCGGCGGACGATGGTCCGCCTGCGACGCAGGAGGTTGCGGGTTCGATTCCCGCCTTGATGCAAATGTTTGTACGATCTACAAAGATTTGTTCCGGGTGTTCTGGGTATTTTCTATGTATAATAAAAAATATCTATCTATGTAATGTATTGTATTAAGTATATCAGTCATCTAGTACCCTTAACACAAGCTCTGCTTAGCTTGGGGCTAGATGATGCTGTGTAAATTGTCCAGCATTATTTATTTATTTTATTTCTTGTGGTTCTGAGAAAAGGATTTTATTGAAATAGTAGTTTTTGGTTTTAGTGTGACGATACCAAACGGGAGGCGCTTAAAGAAGCCGGAGGAAACATGTAAGTAGCGGTACTGATTATTTTATTCATAAGCTAAACTTTATTCATGATATATCAATTTAATTTGCTCTTTTTCAAAACAACTAAGAGGCGGATATGTAATTTAAGATCTGTTTTCAATTTTTTCCTGAACTAAGACTTCCATACTACTGTAGCAACATCAACCTCTCCACATATTTGTGTATCTGCCGAAAATACCAGTTTTTAGGTTTAAAGACCGATTCTAATCGATATACGGATAGAGAATCAGCACTTTTTGAACGTCAAAACGTTTACAAAAGACAGTCCCCAAAACGCCCACCCTTCACCACCTCCTAGTGTTTTTGCTATGAAATATAATTCATAAACTTATATAAAGTTTAGAAAAAAGTATGTAACTGCCAGCACGGTTTTAGCTGCAAGAGGTCTGTCGATAATTACCATTCTGTTGATAATTATAGGATACATATCAAAACATCTTGACAAGAATCAATAAAGCACATCTACCTAGATGTGCTTTATTTTGATTTTTGCAAAGCTTTCGACAGAGTTAATAACGATATTTTGCTTCTGGAACCTAGAGCCATTGGTTTCTGTCCAAACTGAGTATCCCCGTTATCGTCAGCAAGTTGTAAGGCTGTGTACGACGACACACACGATCTGGTGTTAGTCAAGGGTCAACCCTTGACTAACACCAGATCGTGTGTGTCGTCGTAGTAGAAAAAAAAGAGGCCTGAGTATTGATACTCAGGCCTCTATTTTTTCTACTCATTGTAAATGACGCACCTGATCTGTTGCAAAATTTACTGAGTGTCTGTTTAACGCAGATGACCTCAAATTTTGTTAGTGTTATCAACACCGTATTGGATTGCCAAGCTATGCAAAACGGCATAAACGCTATAAATTAAAGGGGAGTTCAAAATGAAATGGAATTCAATTCTTCCAAATACTATAATTATATTGACCTTTGGACGAATGCGACACCCAATTAATTTCGAGTACAAAGTAAATGGTACTAAAATAACTAGATCAACCAACATTCAGGACTTGGGAGTCACATTTGACCAGAAGCTTGATACTTTCCATGATCACATTTCTACAGATTCCAAAAAATCTAAATATCTATCTCTAATATTATTTATTTATTTATTTATAGTCAATCAAAACGGTACAAACACCAATTACAATAATTAACACAGAAACAAAATATAAATCAAAACGAAAGCAAAACATACAGCCGACAGCGTTCAATGGTTCATTGAACTAACAGCTAACACGGAACAGTGGACTCTCCTGCATACTTTCTCTCACAGAACACCAAACATATACACATTAATTTAATCCATTCATCCGCAAACATATCACATTCAGGGTTGGCAATCAGAAGGGCGTTGAGTGTCTTAAGGGTACGACATAAAGGAGATCAGCTCTGTCCTCGGTTTTGCATAACGGCGGGGCGAAGAGGTTGTGCTGTCGGCTCTGGCGGTGTCCGATGTATTTGTCAGGCACAAATAGGCGGCAGAAAAGGCTGTGGAGCTCTGGGCAGTCGATTAATCCCCATAAGTTTTACAGGCTACCGTGAGCTGGTCATAGCCTCTTCTTACCTATATATTGCCAAATAAAAGGCTAGGGTCTGCTCTCCAGAATGCCCGTGATTTTCTTAACCATCATGTCACAAGGTTTTATACAGCACACTTGTCCGAACCAAACTAGTTCTTTAAACCATTAAAACCTAGCTTACCACTTTTGTGTGTGTTCCAGGGTAGTGTGTGCGGAGAGAAATAAATAGATGTTGTACGCTATATCAGTATTTACTAGAGTTGATATTACAAAGTTGTATTTGCGGCGCGTGTATAGCGGATAGCGGTTTCGGGCGAACTCGCCTCGCCGGGCGCTGCGCATGCGAGGAATATAAAACGACTGCCTCAGCGCCCCTACACCACTTTAACAAACACATCGATAAAAAACATGGCGAAATCCAAAACCTTAATTTGACATATCTTGCTTCGTTCTTATCTGTCATCGTCTCTTACCGTCCTTTTCTGGAACTGTATGTCAGTAAGAGATATCACATCTCTACTTTAAGTTTGTTTAATGAACAAGGGGATCTGTAGCAATATGGATATAATTTCAAAGTAACGAAACATGTTTGTTTTGAAGAAGTACATATATGTATCGATATAGCTATTGTTTCCTGGCGTCCTCGCTCACCAACCGTAGCCCAAGACAGACACCACTAGCAGCATAGACTGTTCTATGTAACTGCAATATATGACGACCGATGTGGCGCGGCGGGTTAAGGTCCGCCTATGACGAAGGAGGTTGCGGGTTCGATTCCCGCCCTGGGACAAATGTTTTTAAGATCTATAAAGAATTGTTCCGGGGGTTCTGGGTATTTGCTTGGTATGATAAAAAAATATCTGTCTATGTAATGTATTGTATTAAGTATATCAGTCATCTTGTACCCATAACACAAGCTCTGCTTAGCTTGGGGCTAGATGATGCTGTGTGAATTGTCCAGCTTCATTTTATTTATTTTATTATTTATTTATAGTTCTATAGCTTCGAACAATTTCACAAGCTATATACAAACTTTTTTTTCCAATAAATTTATATGAGCATAATATATTTCAGGTATATTTTTGCTGATGAAATTTGTACAACAATTATGTAAGTATTATTCACGATTTTAGTTATTATTTTATCTTATTAAAAAAGAAAATTCGTATTAACAGCATACTCTTTTTGCAGGAAAATCGCGAATGATAGCGCAAGATATACTAGTAGTGACGGAAGTACATTCACTGCATCAACCACAGTAAATGATGAAAGTACATCCATTAAAATGACCGAAGGAATTATCGAAAGTACATCGGCTACAACTTCCACAGTACGTGACGAAAGTACATCCGGTAATACAATTAGAGGAATTGACGAAAGTACATCGGCTACAACTCCCACAGTACATGGCGAAAGTACATCCGTTAATACAATTAGAGGAATTGACGAAAGTACATCGGCTACAACTCCCACAGTACATGGCGAAAGTACATCCGTTAATACAATTAGAGGAATTGACGAAAGTACATCGGCTACAACTCCCACAGTACATGGCGAAAGTACATCCGTTAATACAATTAGAGGAATTGACGAAAGTACATCGGCTACAACTCCCACAGTACATGGCGAAAGTACATCGGCTACAACTCCCACAGTACATGGCGAAAGTACATCCGTTAATGCAATTAGAGGAATTGACGAAAGTACATCGGCTTCAACTCCCACAGTACACGGCGAAAGTACATCCTTTAATACAATTAGAGGAATTAACGAAAGTACATCGGCTGCAACTCCCACAGTACATGGCGAAAGTACATCCGTTAATACAATTAGAGGAATTGACGAAAGTACATCGGCTTCAACTCCCACAGTACACGGCGAAAGTACATCTTTTAATACAATTAGAGGAATCAACGAAAGTACATCGGCTACGACTCCCACAGTACATGGCGAAAGTACATCCGGTAATACAATTAGAGGAATTAACGAAAGTACATCGGCTGCAACTCCCACAGTACATGGTGAAAGTACATCCGTTAATACAATTAGAGGAATTAACGAAAGTACATCGGCTTCAACTCCCACAGTACACGGCGAAAGTACATACATTAATACAATTAGAGGAATTAACGAAAGTTCATCGGCTACAACTCCCACAGTACATGGCGAAAGTACATCCGGTAATACAATTAGAGGAATTAACGAAAGTACATCGGCTTCAACTCCCACAGTAAATGGCGAAAGTACATCCGGTAATACAATTATAGGAATTAACGAAAGTACATCGGCTGCAACTCCCACAGTACATGACGAAAGTACATCCGGTAATACAATTATAGGAATTAACGAAAGTACATCGGCTGCAACTCCCACAGTACATGACGAAAGTACATCCGGTAATACAATTAGAGGAATTAACGAAAGTACATCGGCTGCAACTCCCACAGTACATGGCGAAAGTACATCCGTTAATACAATTAGAGGAATTAACGAAAGTACATCGGCTACAACTACCACAGGAAATGATGAAAGTACATCCAATACAGCGCCCGCAGTAAAAAACACAAATACACCTATTACACCGCCCACCAGAATTGAAGACACTGATTCCACAGCAACCACTGCAAAGAATCCAACGCAACCTGAAGGGTAAGTTAAACGTTTGCTCATCCGTTACAGTTTATGTTGACCCTGTAGGTAAAGATGAACTGAAGTACTTAAAACTGGGATAACTGATGAGCCTAGGTCGGTCGTGAATTTGCGATGGATTACATATTACTCCTTACTGTGAGATGGCCTGGATTTCAGCTGTGGGTACAAAATATTGTTGATAGTTTTATTGTCCAGAACAAGTAGGTCACCGAACATCATTCACATCATCTCAATCTAAGAAAATTCACAAAGGTGCCACACGAGGTTATCAACATAGGAAAGTGGACTTGGCTCTAATTTTGCTGATAGTCGTAACAGCCAATGACTTGTTGGCGAAAGCTTAGATCGATATCTTTCGAGCTTTCGTTAGGCAACTGGATCAAGGGCGTGACTCAGAAGACAATACTCTTAGATACGTCTCGCATTGAGAAGAGACTCCTGTCTCTGAATCCCTAACTACTGATAGCTTGGCCCTGCTTGTAACACCCAATTGACCACATTTTTTTAAAAGAAATCAGAAATCAGAATCAGATGCGACAATTATTGACAACTGTACACAGTACATTGCAACTTCAAGTCAAATCGTTTATTTTCAGAAGGCCTAGCGCATACATACAATTTTTACATCGTCTAAACTGTTTAGTCGAATCATCATCATCATCAGGCTAAATTAGTCTACTGCTGGACATATTCGAATACTTCTAGCGAATTCCACACAGCTAACTTATTTAGTTCTTGGAGGTGCGCACACAGTCGATACAGTCGATCGTCGGCTATTTTTAATTCCTCGCTCCCACAGCTAGTAAAATAAAATTGAAATGTCTGTGGGCCTGAAGAATAGAGTTATTCACGTCCTCAAGATTTTGTGACATCTGCAAATAACACTACCTTCGGTTGATTCTCAATTAATTAGGCCAAATTATTACTGTACACTAAAAAGAGGAATGGTCCCAATATTAAACCTTGAGGAACGCCCATTGTAATTTTACACCCTAATAAGTGTGTGCCGTTGACCAGAACTTTAACCTGTCTTTTAGTTAAGATCTTATTAAGTCAAGGGCTGTATTATTTATCTCATAGTGATCCAGTTTCATCAGAAGAGTCTCATGGTTTACGCAATCGAATGCCATTGAAAGGTCGCAAAAGATGTGCTACAAACAACTATCAAGTTGACAGTATGCGCAAGTTCTATAATCGCAATATTTACATTCATATAAATTAATTATGAAACACAACTAAAGTAACTCAACTAAAAATAGAATGTATGCGTTAGCCCTACTATAGGCTTAAAGTTATTACAGAAGAGTAGGAGATACACTGTATTGCTATATATCTTTTATATATGTGTATATAACAGGGAAAACTAGGCAGATGTTGATATCGTAACATTTTCGACACAGGCAAGACAAGACAGATCAAGAGCCAGTCACGCAACAAGCTACGAAATATTCAATGGCAACAGTTTTAGGAGCTGTATTTTGTGCGTTCACATGTGGCATCCTCGTTGTCATTGCCGCTAAGATGTTATACACTCGCTACAGGAAGAAAACCTATGGTACCTAATTTTTTTTTTCAACTTTACTGTAGAAATCAATGTCACTGTCACTATGAATGTTTTACGTAAACGTAACGTCAATTCGAATTATTCTAAAATTGGAAATACTCCTTACAAAAACCTACCTAAAAAAAAAACATAAATTTGTATTTATGTTTTTTTTTTAAGACTTTATTTATATTTGTGGGTAATACTGGTGTTCTTGGCACCTGAATGCTACAGGATAGCTGTATTTTCAATTCATTTTAAATTTTTCGAATTGATTTTACATTTACGTCAAGTATTTGTGTTAGGCACACAGGTCATGCACGAAAAAAGCTCATTTTGATTAATTATGTGAAAGCTTAAAATGATGGAATAGAAGTGTGTGGCCATAAAAGCTCTTGTGGTGTAAAAACTATAAATGCTAGTCTGAGCACCTGTTAATAGTGCATTCTAGTTAGTTTCGCATTTAATTTGTTCGCGTCAGAGGACCGCTTTTTACCTTTGAAAACACCCACCTAAATGAAATGATATCACTAGGACTTAGAAAAAACCCTTCATATGTTATGTATGTACTTTAACAAAACGTAAGGCTAATACTTAGAGCGGTCCCCCGTCGCGACAACATTTAATAAAAAAAACATACGTACTTACATAAGGTCATAATAACAAGAATATATTTTTTTCTTTTTTCATGGTTTCACGTATATTTCATGGTTTTACGGTATATACCTTTGTGTTCTATTTGTGGCTATTTTAATAGTTTTTTTTTAAACTTGTTTTAGGTTTTTTTTTCTCTGATTTCAATTCTCTTTTGAGCGTTGCTGGTCCAGAAAGTACAACCGAATAGAAGATGTCTATAATTCAATTCAATGTTTCAGTGGTGGTTCCAACCCGGCCTTAATTGTTAACGCAGTCATCAGTCAGCGGTCTTCCAGATTTAAGATATTCGAAAATATGAATTGGAATTGAGACCCTCTTTAGTTTCAATGAATGAGGCTAACCCGTCACAAGGAGGCCATTATTTTTAAGTCATAGGATAGAGAAAACATAATATGTTAGAGAAGAACAAATTAAATAATAATAAATCATTTTATTGTCAGGCAACTGAGGCCCATAGATAAAATACATAAAATAAAGTTATACATTAATAAACTAATACATATCAAAAACATAATTAAAAACTAATTGACACTTAAAGTCGGTAAATTAAAAATTAAAGCTACAACTACAGTTTATTTTATTTTATTTTAAAAAATAGTAAAGTTAAAAGTAAACCTTGAATCGAAAGAAGGCAGAAAATATAGTACTGAAAATAGCAATAGGGATGTGTCCAAGGTGAAAATATATAAAATCTATTTGGTCCGTCAGTAAGATTACCAAAAATTATTGGACACGTATTTTTTGATTACTCAAATCAATAAAAAGTGACAATGAGTATAGCACATCAAAGTTCAGGAGAAGAGGTTTGTGACGTCATTTTGACGTTAAAAGTGTAGCACGGCGTGATGTCACGCGTGATTTCAACGCACTAAATCGTCGTCATTTTTGGTTTACGTGACAAAAGAAAATTTACGTGTCCAGTATTTTTAAGTAATCCAACTTTCGGACCAATCAGAAAGGACACTACCCTATTCTCCTTCAAATAAGGGCGGAATTTAAATCTTATGCCAATACTAAAAAAATGTGTGCAGGAATCTGCAGACGACACTGGTTGTATCTTTACTTTACTCTGTCTTTATTAACAAATGGATTTTGTTTTTATTTCATCGTTTTACCTAAATGTCGTTCAGTAAAATAATGTATTAACCACTAATTCCCCATTGTTTTATTCACCCCGAGGAGCTCGTGACTAAACAAAAACAGCCGCACGGGTTGATCGAAGGTTAAGCTACGCTTGCCAAGGTCAGTCTGTGGATGGGTGACCGTTCGTAACATATCAAGACTCCTCCGTGCCTTGGAAAGCATGCTAAGCCGTTGGTCCCGGTTGTCATTTGTAGATCCTTGCCAGCCGTTACGGGTAGTCAGAAAACCGAAAGTCTGACAACCAGTCTTACCAAGAGGTATCTTGTTTTTTTTTTTTTCTTTTTTTTTATGTAGGGCCACTCGCAGTTCAGCACTATAAGGCTGTTTACTGCTTAACCGGTCGATCAGGTATCTTGTTGCCCAGTAAACGGGTTATGGAGGTCAGATAGGCAGTAGCTCCATGTAAATCTCTGGTATTCAGCTGCAACCGGTAAGACTGGAAGCTGACCCCAAAATAGTAGGGAAAAGGCTAGGCCGATGATGATGATGTTTTATTTACCCCGTTTGCGTCCATTTTATAGCAACGTTCGCTTCACTATGACCACCTTTGTAGGTATTCGATGGGAGTAATCTCAACCCATGGGTGTCGCAAAAGGGGACTAAGTAATTTCTTCCAGAGGATGGGTAGCAGCGTCCTTGTGAGTACTTAATGCCACACTGCAATCGCCAACCTGCCTACCAAGCGTGGCAATTCCTTCTTATGATGATGATAACGATGTATCTGTTACCGATCCCTACAGTAGCGGTGAGGACCGCTACTGTAGGGATCGGTAACAAGGGGTCCGAGCGAGAGAATCTCCGAGCGGGACCTGGCTACCATAACTGGAGAGAAAATAATCGAACTGAAGAGAGAATTGAGCAAGTTGCGATGGGATATTGTGGGATTGCCTGAAGTCCGAAGAGAGGGAGAGGATTCGATAATCCTTGGATCCAGTAACTTGCTCTATTTCCGAGAGGGTGACCAACTGTCCCAAGGCTGTGTTGGGCTTAGGCGATTGGCACACTTCACCGCATGCGCGTGAATACGTTTTCTATATATTACACAAGATGTTAGATGAAGGCTATGTGATGGGTCTATTTACACCCTGTATAAATCTTCATCCATAATCATCCATTATGTATGCGAGAAGCGCCGGAAAGAGATGTATGGAAAGGTTTGGGAGTGACCTACGCCGCAAAGGCGACTGAATGTAACTTAATTAATGTACAGAGGCCAGAACATCAAGCTACCCTAATTTGACAAATCTATTTTTTTTTTGCCCCACGCTAGGAATTTCTCCTGTGTCGTGGGTGCGTTTACAAACATTTAAGGTCACATACACAAACAGCCACACCCGGAGCAACTACCTGCAGGCCATACAAATATATGTTCCGTGCGGGAATTGAACCCACGATACGCAGCGCGGCAGTCGATCGCTCAGCCACTGCGCCAACCGTGCCGTCATATTTTATAGTTTGAGGTAGCACACGTAGCATGACCACTATAGAAATGTATTTTGTCGATGAAAGAATAGACAACATGATAGATTGATGAAAGATTTCTACCGTACTAAGCATGGCGATGTTGCAGGGCGCCCCTTATTCGGGTGCAAGAAACGTCAAGTTGGAAAGAAATACCGTTGTCTATTCTTGGTAGATAAATACAAAATTAGTCTTCTTACGCGTGCTGACCTATGTAGGTAAATCAGGGTAAATAAAAAAAAGGGAAATGCAATGGTTTGAACATTGTTTTATTGACATTTAAGCAAAGAAAATTGGAAAACATATATAGGTAAATTGAGTACCGTCTCAAACAAGATACAAATAATTTATTTATGGCTAAGTATAAACTTACTGTCATTCAACGGCCATCTCTTTGTTTACTCTCATTTACATAACGATCGAATAGAAAGTACAGTTAAACGCCGCAGCGGGACCTGACTTAGAGCAAGTTATTCGATCTAATGGCCCATTGCGATGGCATAGAATATGTTATATTAGAATCGGGATGATGTCAGACTGGAGACTGCGTCCATCAATTACAGCTGGCCTTTATTTAGTGCTGAAACATTTAAAGAAATTACTAAGAAGTTTTGAAATTATCAATCATAGCTAAGTCCATATGCGCTAAAGGACTTCGTATATTTATAATATACTCGACCATCACGTCATAAAACAGAATTTAAAACAGAGACGACTTTTAATTAATAGAAAATATGTACATGAATGACATAATTATAATCTATAAGTATGTAGCGACATCTATCTCGCCACACACGAACTAAATCGACGTTTCCTACATCGCGATATTAAAGTTATCCACGCGACTGAATATATATAAACGAGCCCGACAACAATCATCGGGCAGTTGCCCACCAGACACGACACCCGTCTGGTCGGAGGATCCTCCCTTTTCTATGGCGGATGAGGAACTTTACACCCTGTTCCTCATACCTCCAAAAGTACATTTTTTTTTTTTTTAATGTTTCCCCACACTAGGAATTACTCCTGTGTCGTGGGCGCGTTTACAAACATTTCATTTCACATACACAAACAGCCAGACCCGGAACAGCTACCTGTAGGCTTTACAAATATTTGTGCCTTGCGGGAATCGAACCCACGACACGCAGCGCAGCAGCCAATCGCTCAGCCACAGTGCCAACCGTGTCGTCTTATACTTATAACAAAGCTATATGTTTGTTTGTTTGAACGCTCAAATCTCTGTAACTGACAGAATTCTGTTAGCACTTGATAGCCCATTTAATTAAGAAGATTATAGGCTATTCAACATCACGCTACGACTCTTAGGAATGGGTGAAACCGTGTTACACAGGTAGTGTAACACGGTTTCACCCATTCCCGATATAAAAAAAATATTACCGCAAGTAAGGTTCGCCTCCTGTAGCGAGCGTATAACATTACAGTGGCGATGGCTATCAGCGTACCGCACACGAATGCACTAAATATAATCCATAAAACAGTTCCTGTTGAATAGTTTGTAGATTTTTCCGTTTTTGGCACTGGATCCCTGGATCTGTGACAAAAATGTTATATATTCTAGTCGACGCAAATTATTCAAAGTCAAATCATTTATTACAATAATACCACCATAAGATAAAAATGGCCCTTTTGAACGACAAATTTAAAATTTAAATAAAATACTAAATTGATAATGATGACAAGATAGTTCAACTATTATTAGATAAACTATCTTTTGGAAGGGGTTCCAAAAGGTAGTTTCGTGCGGAGAAAAATGGGCAAGAAACTCCACAGTTCATCTTACATTACATACAAACATTAATAAGATAATAATATGTGATGACGATGTACCTACCTAGAATAAAAACCACTATACCAAAAAGGTAAAAATTATTAAAATTAAGCAATGCAACAAATAGAAAAAATGTTGCAAGTGCAAATATTGAGATGTACCTAATAATAAAAAATAAAACAACAATGTGAGTTAAAAAAATCATAGTCTGGAATTAATTTCATACTAATAGAGAAAAACAAGAATATATAGTATAATTAGTTTGGGAACCAGTTAAATTTTGAATCATCTCTAAATTGAATCTAAATCAAAATTCGAAAGGAAAAGTGCGAAATCCACGCGAACGGAGTCACGGAAAAAATACTAGTAGTACATAATTTGGATATTTTAAAGGTTTTGCTTTCGAAACCTTCGTTTTTGATGCGATATTTAAGATAGTTCCAGGACATACCGGTTACCAGTTTCCTTCAGTTTTTTGTCTGGGTTCGCACCAACGACCTAGTCTCGGCAGTTAGTGCTGGACCACCACTGGCCACTGTTTTCCGTATCCTGAGCCAAGTTCTCTATATCTACATAATCTTAAACAAAGAAAAGATTTGCAACTTACACTGCAGCAGTCGTTGGGCTCTTTATAATAGCTGGTTCTGCTGCGGGTTTCGTAGAAATGAATTCTGTACTATTGGGTTTTATAATAGAGTTTATTATAGGTGTGAGTTTTTTAGTAGTGGTTTCTGTAGTAGTGGGTTCTGTAGAAATGGATTCTGTACTACTGGGTTTTATAGTAGTGGGTTTTATAGTAGTGGGTTTTTTAGAGATGGGTTTTGTAGTAGGAGGTTTGGTAGCAGAGTGGTGGTTCTGAATAGTTGTTTCGTCATTAGTAATATTCTTTAGGAGTACTTCATCAAGTTTAGTATTGACTGTTCTGTAAAGGAAACAATAACGTATCAAAAAAGGGAACTTTAACACATTACGACGTAAGTTAATTAGTATATAATTCGAATAAGTGTTTTGAATCGTAGTTAGTAGTAAAACGATATTATACAGGTTGGAATTGACGTCGACACGACTTGACACCATAATAATACCGTACAACACCATTGAGTTCAGAACGGTTTACTAATGCTTGCCATAATTTAAAATGCAATAATTGTATATACTGCCCTTATCGTGAAATAAAATAAAAACATTTGCCATAATTTTCATAATCCGTAAATTTATTTGCTATATTTTCATTTTACGTTATGTCGTTTTCCATAACATTTATTCACCAAATTTTTATTAATTATTACTTTTTTTGACATATGTTTTATAGCTTCAAGTTCTTCAAAACTATCAGACAGACGTGTTGCTGGAGAGTTTGTTCCACCACTTCTTCTTCCCAGCAAAAACACTAGGAAGTGGTGAAGGTTGGGCGGTTTTGGGGACTGTCTTATGTACACGTTTTGACGTTCAAAAAGTGCTGATTCTCAGCCTAATTTGAATAAACGAATTGTGATTTTGATTTTGATTAATTGGCCCATACTAGCACAACAATGCTAGTTCAGTATAAGCACAGTGCATACTTTCTTTGCAAAAGAGGAAATCTGGCCTAATAACCTAACCTAGCTGTTTCGATTTTGACTAACTGTTTACTATCAAAACATTGTTTGCTGTAATAAATCATTTGTGTTATAATCACAATAGGGATGTGTCATCATCATCTGCCTAGCCTTTTCCCAATTATGTTGGGGTCGGCTTCCAGTCTAACAGGATGCAGCTGAATACCAGTGTTTTACATGGAGCGACTGCCTATCTGACCTCCACAACCCAGTTACTGGGCAACACGATACTCCTTGGTACGACTGGTTGTCACACTTTCAGGTTTCTGACTACCCGTAATGACTGTCAAAGATCTACAAATGACAACCGGGATGTGTCCTAGGTAAAAATATATTAAGTCTATTTAGTCAGTAAGATTACCAAACAATATTGGACACGTAGTTTTTGCTTACTCAAATTAATAAGAAGTGACAATGATATAGCACATCAAAGTTCAGGAGAAGGGACTTGTGACGTCACTGTTACGTTTAAAATGTAGCACGGCATGCCGTCTCGCGCAATTTCAACGCACTATATCGTCGTCATTTTTCTTTTACGTGACAAAAGAAAAAATAAGTGTATTTTCGAGTAATTCAACTTTCGGACCAATCAAAATTTTTAAGGACTAGTGTCTTTTAACAAATTCTGTCTGTAATGGGGTAGTCCCTATTACAAACCAAAGTCCTTCATGACATTATTTTTTGTACAAAACAATAAACGTTTCTAAATTATATTAAATGTCGCTTATGTAATCGATATCGATTATGTAATGTGTTACTAATGGAAACTTATTTTATGGCAAATAAAAGTTATGACTAATAAGTTGATATGACAACCGTTATTAATATAAATGATAATAGTGCAAGTAAATATTATGAGGGAAAAATATTACAAATTATTTATGGAAAACAAGACCACGTATACGTGACGGCACGGTTGGCGCAGTGGCTGAGCGATCGACTGCTGCGCCGTGTGTCGCGGGTTCGATTCCCGCACGGAACAAATATTTGTATGACCTACAGTAGTTGTTCCGGGTCTGGCTGTTTGTGTATGTGAGTTTGTATGTTTGTAAACGCACCCACGACACAGGAGAAATTCCTAGTGTGGGGCAACGTTTAAAAAAAAAAAAAATGTATGTAAATCATCATTTCTGTCGAAACCGATTATATGTTTTATTTAAAGTAGTAATTCACATCTTTCATTAAAAATCTCATTGGGTTAGACGGAAATCATGATTTTCAACAGTTTAAAAAAAACGTGGAAATTTAAGAAAAAGTCTACGAATTAAAATCAACGCTGAAGGGTCCAATATGATGTACTAATCTCGTCAATGTCCCTTCCACCCTGTAGTGTAATAGTATTCATGTCTTCATTGAATTAAGGGGTTATTTAAGACACATGTTTTATTAATATCCGATCCTTGTAAAATTTATATGAATGATTATTAAGATGAATTCTATATGTAAGCAAAATAATGTAATATTTGCACACCGTAAAGGCCAAACATGACTGAACAAATGTTACCACTGACAACCTGCATACCATGTTATGTAACTCATGTTTCAACAAATAAATAAATCTATCTTGTTTACTCACTGTACGTTTCTGCATAAAAGATTAATTCCACCCAGTCTGAAAAAAATAATTTCATATTTATGTCATCAGTACTAATAATTGAATGGTAAGTTCGTGCTTCTATCTCGAGCCAAACGGGCCCATTTATGGCTCTTTAACCAACCATAAAAGATACCCCCAAAATTACGCTAGTTCGGGTTGAAGCCTTAGTCGGCAAAAATCCGACAGGCAATATTATTATATACATACTTACATCTCTTTACTCAAACTATTCCAAACGGTTATGTTTTCGCATTTCTCCTGAAACAAAAATAAAACCATTAGAATTAAGTTTTTATAATGGTTATTTAACATTTACTGTCCCACAGCTGGGTCTTTAAAAAAAAAAAAAGTAAAAAAAAGGATCTATTCGAAGCCAGAAAGACTCCCGTGTCAGTATAATGCTGCGGTATTTGAACAACAAAGGATAAAAAGCGCAAATATTTTAATAGGGGCCACTTTTCTGTCCATCTTTGTTATGTATCATTGGATTTTTTGGCCAATCGGTCAAGAACGATGCTATGTCGTCACTCAGGCGTTTCTTTTGGGTCATTGCCGGGGCATGTCCGAGAAACGCCTGAGTGACGACATAGGATCGTTCTTGACCGATTGGCCAGAAAATGCAATAATACATAACAAAGATGGACAGAAAAGTGGCCCCAAAGAAATATTTGTCTTAATGCCAAAGGGCTATAAGCGCAATACCTCAGGTGTTAAATAAACAGATCATGTTCGAAACACCACATAAATTTCTCAAAATACAAATAGTTGACTGAGCTCAAAACGCTGCCCAACTTAAGTTGAACTGGGCAGGACATGTCTGCCTCATACTGAACTAGCTGTGAGCCCGTAAAACGCAGAATCGGTACCTTGAAACTGTACGGTCTCTTGCTAGATCATACATTACTTATAGATGAATGGAATAAAAGAAGATTGAGTACGAAGAACACTACTGTATTGTCCCAAAGGTACTTAAAGTAAAATGAGCTTGATGGACTGATGTTGTGGAAATGAAATGAGTGACGCGGCCCATGTTGGCTGCAACGAGGTCAGCTGGCTGACTTGATAGCACAACGCGAACTGAACTAATTATAATGAGTTGAAATGAATGTGTGGCGGAAACTGCTGAATTGCAGAATGTGCGGTTAAATAAAATAATAATACCAGCCTATTACTGTCCCACTGCAGGGCAAAGGCCTCGTCTCATACAGAGAAGGCACGAAGGCGCATTAATCACCACGCTTGCTCAAGACGGGTTGGCGATTTCAGACTTAAATTAATTATTTTTATTATTTTATTTATCACACGAATGTGCGGTTGCACCGTAGAGAATCAGTGACACGAGGCTGCGTCTGACCACGAAGGAGGTGGCGGAATGATCTGAATGTTTTCCTTAAGATTTGGAAAGAGGTGGCGCGGAATCGCGACCGATGGAAGAAACGGAGAGAGGTCTACGCCCAGCAGGAGGACAGTTCAGACTAGGAACAAATAAATAATCATTGTTAACTTACCGTGACTATTCCAGCAGCCACGCTGAAACAAAAACATTAACAATTAAAAAAATAATAGATAAAATAATGTTAATTGTTCATTACTTCGATTTGAGCAGCCTTGTTGTTCATGTGATTGCAAACGCTACTGTTGATCATGAGTCTCTTGGTGCGATTCCCAGGTGGAATACAGTGTTTTTGATTTTACCATCTTGAATTGCTCAATAGCAGGCGTCCGCGCCCGGTAGATGGTAATAAGTTCGCCCCCTCACATGGGACTTAAACATTACTGGTGAAACGTGGGTCTATTATACTGCCTAACCCGTCGGGTATTACAGGCGTCACGAAAGGTCTGTATCAAAATAATAATTTTAAACTTTTCTGACAATGACAACGGTTCTGGTGACGAATGAAATACTGATGAAATGAACCCATATGGTCAATATCATAATTGGCCTAGCCTTTTAACTAACTACAACTATGTTTGGGTCGGCTTCCAGTCTTCCAGCGACTGCCTATCTGACCTCCACCACCCGGTTACTGGGCAACACGGTACCCCTTGGTAAGACCGGTTGTCAAACTTTCGGGTTTCTGACTTACCGTAACAACTTTTGTTTTTTAACGTTATTTTTCCTGTATTGTGTATACGTTCACATACACAAACAGCCAGACGTGGAACAACAACCTCGAGGCTATACAAATACTTGTTCTGTGGGGGAATCGAACCCGCGACACGCAGCGTAGCAGCCACTCGCTCTGCCACAGCGCCAACCGTGTCATCGGTCGTGCCAACTGTCAAAGATCTACAAAAGACAGCCGGGACCAACGGCTTAGCGTGCTTTCCGACACACGAAGGAGTCTCGATATATAACGAACGGTCACCCATCCACTGACTGACCTCAGCAAGCGTAGCTCTCGATCGACCTGTGCGGCTTTATTGTTTAGCCACGAGATCACTGGTTGAAATTAATTCACAATAAAGAGTAATTTTACTATTATTAAACGCTTAGAACATAATATAAAATAAAAACTTACTTAGAACACGCGCATATTGTTTTCATAGAAGACAACCTGAAAACAAATAACTTCCACGTGGAATTTGTCAAAATTTCATGTATTTAAATTTTACTTGTGCGAAAGGCTATCTTTTTCTATAATAAACTGTAGCTTAAGTTATTCTTATATATTAAAACACTATTGCTAAAAAAAGCATATTATTCTGTTACTGAATATTTACAGGATAAACTTATTTAATGTTACCTCATATGATATTCTAAATAAATACATTTAATAATAAGTATTTGTAAATTTGCATGCCTTATGGTAGAATATGGCTAATGGACCCTATTATATGTTTAAGACTTTTTCTTTTATACCCATATTCGCAAATTATTAAATGATTTTGATTCTTTAACACATCAAATATCGGCCAGTGAAAGTCGCGTCAGATCAGCCGTAGCCGTAGCCGGAGATTAACTCAAACAAGCAGGCAGACAAACAGACAAAATCGTTCAAAATTGTTTTTGGGATAACTACCCTGTATTATTATATAGTACTCTTATAAGGGATAGAATAAGAAATGAGTATGTAAGAGGAAGTCGGAAAGTGGCGCCTGTGACCGAAAAGTTGTGTGGAAATTGGTTGTTATGGTATGGACATGTAATGCGAAGGAATGAATGTAGAGGGTTGCAAGAGTAGAGGGAGACCAAAGAAAAGATGGATGGATTGTGTGAAAGATGATATGGCTAGAAAAAAGGTGACTATTGAGATGACGGCAAGTAGAGATGTATGGAAGAAGAAAAGATGCTGAGCCGACCCCAAATAAATTTGGATAAGGGCAGGAGGATGATGATGGATGATAAGTACTCTCATAAGCATTTAGTATTATATCCATTTTACCCATTGATGTATCCAGCTTTGTTTGTTATAGGCATGGTGGGATACAATAAATTGGAAACAAGGAGGGACTTAGCTCTTGCTACCTATATTTTTAAATTATTGCGTGGCAAGACTGCAAACCCAGGTATATTGAAAGAAATAAACCTGTGTGTGCCCGACAATTATGTATTGCGAAGGCGACAGCCACGTCTATTGGCGGTGCCCAGTAGTAGGACCAATCTACTGAGTAAAGCCCCTATAACGCGTACCTTGCGTGTGCTTAATGACGTAGCAGACATCATAGATATTTTTACTTGTTCTCTGAGCGAGTTCACAAAAACCACAATGTTTACAATATGTTATAGTGGATAATAAAATTGTAATTATGGCCACACTATTGAATTAGGAAATCCCTGTAATGATAGTGATGATGAGTTAATAAATAAATAAGTATTAACATTACAAACAAATACTTCAATTTTATTTTTTTCTTTTGATAGTTTTCTAAAGCAAGGTTCTTTTGTCAAGTTCTACAGTCACCGAGTAAAATAGTTGTGTAACATTTGAAAGAAAACAAGGGCACACAAGGACTACATAAGGGCTACGAACCCCTAAACATACGGAATACATAACCTCCTCCTTAATAAATGTACTTACATCGAATCCAAATGCTCTCCAGAGTAACAGTGGTTCCGGTCTTTTTTACAAATAATCTGGAAACATAGGACTATATAAATCATTCCATGCAGTCATTCAATTAGTCAATCATACGAACAGATTCATATAAATTCAGGGTGTCAACATGTGTCACCACGTTCAGCCCTGGATACCTAATGCCTACATAATAAATTTCCAAAAAGTTAGAAGCTTTTAACTAGCTTTAGCAGTGACGTGCAATTTTTTTTTTTAAACTTTGCACCACACTAGGATTATTTTCACTACGGAAGACTTACAGCTTTGCAAAACAGAATAAAAATAGAAAGTGAAACAGACAGCCTATTTATACATTCTTTATGTGAACTATGAGTATTATATTTGAATTTGGAAAGGTAGTTGAATTGCGGTTTCAATTTAAAAAAAGAACTAAAAAACAAATGCAGGTGCCATATTGTTTTCTGTTGTATAACGATAGAACGACGTCCGGTTTATATTATTTTTAATAGCTTCAATGCTGATTTTACGTGTATGTTTTATGTTTGAACAAATAAAAATTGTCTTATTTTATCTTATCTATCCGTCTGTGAATTTTCGCTAAATTGATACGTACTGTAGACGAGGGTGTATTCATGTTTGGAGTATTAGTTACTCGTGATGCCTTAAGTCCGACGATCAGGTGCAAGTGACTCTGATTTCATGTAACAACCGCCCCTATTACATGTGGGTGCAATTAACGCACAACTATGCCTTACCCTTCGTGAAATACAGACACACATCCAGGCTTCGGGCTGCTGCTGAGTAAATCCATGTGGAGAAACCCTATAGCATTTCGCCCGACCCGGGAGTCGAACTCGGGGCCTTATTCTACAGTTCCACTACCAAACCATCGAAACATTGTAACTGTCATTATTGGTATGTTACTATATTATATTATATTATATCACTTACAGTTGGTATCACAGCTGTTTCATTTTGTTTTGGTATAAAAAACCTGTGAATAGAAAAAAAAACATAAATTTTTGAGTGTTTTAATTTGATCAGGAACAAAGTACCAAACATTGCAAAATACTTACTCCCGCGTTAATGTCTGACAAAACAAATTGTAGTTTTTCACCCTGTAATAATTAATTAATTACAATTACTTATTATAAATTTTCAAATGTTTTATATTTTTTATTTAAAACCAACGAATTTTTTTAGCTCGGGGTGTACAGAATCTTGTAATCATCCCAATCTAACACGATTTCAGTAATTTCATGCTTAAACGCACCAACGTAGTCTATTAATAATAAAAATATATTTTTTGTTTTTAATAGTAGTTCGTAAGAAATACTCACATTTGTGGTACAGGTTTAAACGTATCATTTGTTTTCTGTGAAATTGTACAGTTCAAAGTTTTCTGAAAAAAAAACAATTAAAATCAAAATTCATTGATTCACATTAGGCTGAGAATCAGCACTTTTTTAACATCAAAATTTACAACAGACAGTCCCCCAAAATGACCACCCTTCACCACTTCTTAGTGTTAGGAAGAAGAAGTGTCGCAACTAACTCCCCTGCAACACGTCTGCCTGATAGGTTTGAAGAACTTGAATCTATACAAAGTAAGTTAAAAAATTATACACGTCATTAAATTTTTTTTAAATGCCACAATATGTTAGATAGCACACCCGTTACGGATAGTGAGAAGCTCAAAAGTCTGACAACCAGTCTTAACCCTTGGATTATGGAGGTCAGTCGCTCCATGTAAAATACTGGTATTCAGCTGCATCCGATAGATCGGAAGCCAATATAGGTGGGAAAAGGCTAGGCAGATGATGATACCAAAATTGACAGTTAACTTTGTTAAGATGGCAAGTTTATTTACACCTAAATATAATATTTAAAGTTAGCATTTTGTAGCGTTGCTCCTAGATCATGTCGATTCAATAATGTGTCGAATTATTCTGAACACTTTTATGGGTTTCTGTTGTGGACTTAAAGTATAGTAGAAACATTCAAGTTCACTTACCGCGAATTTCCCGGCTATGGAAGTATTTTTGCTAGAAATAAAAACCAACAAATTAGAACTAAATCAAACGTAAACATATTATCATACAAAACGTATTGCAGCGAGATATTGCGGACACTGGGCAGATATTAAACGGACATTGAACCACTTAGCTTAAGTAATATCGCATTTTCAACTAAAACTCAGGCCGGCTGCACTTTTTTGGCGTTTTCGTACGAATTTGGCTAGCCCGAATACACACGAACACGCACGAACAATCCGGACCTTTCAATTATAATGAGAGTGCGCAGAGCGTGCGAGTTAATGCCAATTTCAATTATGAATCTCAATCCAATTATAAGGATCGATCTTTGTTTGTAATCAATCAATGAGATTGAGAGGGCCAATCTGAAGCACCAGTTTAAGATCACGGATTGAGATACGTTACTGAAATTGGCATTGAGTCGTACGTGCGTGTAGTTACGAATCCGAACTTGATGGAACATTTAATACTTCTATTTAATACTACTTTCATGCGTTGAAAGCGATAGATACCACTGGGCATTTTGACGTAGAGAAACGTTTTCCGTGTGCGCACTCAAATCGTACGATACGTATTAATACGTTTACATAAACGCACACATGCACATACATACTCGTACATGCGCTACAAAAAGCATCCAAAGTGCTGTCGGTCTAACTAACTCCATGCGAATATAAAATGAAATTACTTACGAAACACAATGACAGCCTTCATAGTCAAAATCTGTTACGTTATACTTTATGCTGCAAAGGAAAAAAAAAGATTAATGGAGAGTATTATTTTAGGGCTTTTTTCACGATACACAAATAACCACTACTAGCTTTAGAGTGGTTTTTGAAGTCGGTTAATTATTTTTTTGAAAAAGTTTTGTATAGTTTGTACTGCTGACCAAGAGGTCTTAGGTTTGATTCCTGGGTCAGGCAAAATGTAGTTGGGTTTTTCAATTTAACATTTTTTAATAGCAGCACGGAGTCTGGATTTGTACCCAGTTGGGGCCAACAGGCTCGCCCTCTAACACAAAGGACTTAAACATAGCTATATTGAAAGGCGGGTGTAATTTAGGTACACCTCTGCCTAACCCTTTGGAAAATACAGGCGTCATGTTATGTGTATCACTAATAAACATGAAATAGCGTAGACTAAAAATAAACAAAAATAAATGCAGTAGGTGGGCAAGCCTGTATCTTGGGTATAAATGTGAAGGGTTTACCCTTTAACATTTTAAGCATTTGAACATATTCGTGGGTTCTATTTAGACATTACATAAAGCAAAAAAAAAATACAACAAAAAAGTAATAATAATGAAAAAGAATAAAAATAAAACAATCTAGAAATAAAGGGAGTGTCTATGTCAGAGAAAAACTAGTGTTTTGATTGTGTTTGTGAGTAAGTGTGAGGTGTGGGTAGGTACGTGTTAGTGTGTAGGAAAGAGATAAGAGATATATGAGAGTGGCAGATTTATGCAAAAACTTATTTTACCACTTTAATAAAAAAATCTGCTTCGTCTTACGATAGATTTGGAAGCCAGGATTTTAGTCTATTCTAAATTTGTGTAAGAGTAAGGTTTCTTATATTGCACTGTTTTATTACCGCGTTATAGACGTGAAGATGTAGAAAATGTGCGAGTCTTTGCGCGTAAGCAGACTTAACTGCCGGGAGTTGAAACTCTGAAATTACGTTTTGCCTGCAAACTACTTAAATCACTCAAACTACTTTTCGCATTTTTTTGCGATTTTTTCTTTTTTCTTTTTTTTCTTGATTTCGATGCGGTTCGTTGTTGTTATATTCAGTATCTATAAACAATTTTCTGACGCTCAGCAGAGAGCAGACACACAACAACGAGCTTTTAAACATGTTATTGTTTTAAACTTACATTCCATTTTCTTCTGTTTTATGCGTTTCCTTGTCGTTACTGGGTTTGGTATTATTTGGTAATGAGTTTGTTTCATTGCCCTCAGTGATAATTCTGCAAAAAACAAAAAAAATGTTTTGAATCATAAATTGGACTAATTGGAGAAACACCAAAAGAAAACGATAAAGATTCCTTTTCACCAACTGCCTCAGATGGAGATAACGATTTTTGAACCTGATTGCGGCAGTCTTTAAAACGAAAATAAAGTTCATCTGAAAAAATCTGTCTCCGGGCGGGACCCACTGTTCCCGGGTTACTATTCAAATTCGTGGTAGTTTAGAAAATGAATTTTCAACGACACGGTTGGCGCAGTGGTTGAGCGATTGGCTGCTGCGCTGTGTGTCGCGGGTTCGATTCCCGCTCGGAACGAATATTTGTATGGCCTACAGGTAACTGTTCCAGGTCTAGTAGTTGGAGTATATTAATTTAAGTGTATGTAAACGCACCCACGATACGGGAGAAATTCGTATTGCGAGGCAACCATTAAAAAAAAAATACAGATAAAAATATAAACGGTAGGTACTTACTTGATGTAATTACAAAGTGGATCAAAACTATGGACCCTGGAATGAAAATGATTTTGTTAGTATTATTAATTAATTTACGGGCCTCTTTTGATTTCTACTTGTATACTTGTTTAGTTTTTATCGTTTCTGTTTTCTGTGAGTGTCCCAAATTAATACTTTTCTTACTTTATGTAACGTGTTTTTTTATATCCCATAACACTAGACTATGATTAAGACCACATAGAAAAATCAACTGTCATATGAAGTATTTTTCAACTACCATGTTTTTAGTTTTATTTTTTTCAATTTTGTTTCAAACACCATGTACAGAAAATCTAGACACAATGGAACTGTCGGTTTTGAAGATAGCGAAAGAATAAAAAAATGTTACATTGATTTAAGGTACTGGTTTGGCTGGCGCTTCCCGTGACCTCTACTTTGTTCTCCAAAGTACTTATATTGCTATAGTACTGTACTTATATAATACTTATATTGCCATACAACGTGGCAATGCCGCCAGCTTTTTTGGATCTTAACCAGTCGACGGAGGAAGGAATTTTTTGACGCCATATTGTGATTTAATCTTAGATTTACATTTTTAAATACTCACTTGTTGAATTCCTTGCCAAGCTTGTCGCACTGAAAATGAAAAGCTATGTTTAATGTGGTTAAATTATATCCCTTACCCAGCTCAGATAATATGTGTTAGGTTCCGATGTGAATAACAATTACCGATACGATTTACTCCAAATTAGATTCAATTTTATTTTTTGTAATCGATTATTTATTGTAATCGGCCAAATGTGCTCGCAACACTAATGGTGGAATTTGTGATTATCTGTGGAAAAAAGGCGGGCAAGTTGCTGAATGGCGGGCGACGTTTTTTTATGAAAAACTTGGTTTGTTTTCTTTAGCTTTCGAGACTCACAATTCGTCTATTGGATTACATAGCAGTATATAAAGTAACTAGAGAATTTTGTAATTCTAGTTGTCTGAAATCTTAACATTTTGTAGCCACGGAATAAATTACTTATTGTGGATAATGATATCATTATTAATAAAAGCTGCTCAATAATAAATTTAGTAGTTGGGCAAATGCCGTGACGTTATTTTGTAATGGCGGAACGTAGATAGAGTCGTTTTGGAAGGTTTCGTATCCAGACACGGTCCAAGTCACTTGTCCAAAACGAAACTGTCAGTTTGCCTAGTGACATGATTGTTAGCTGTCATTTTGTTTATAAATGTGGGGTTATATTTGCACTTTATGTTTTAAATACTACGAAATGGACCCTTTACCACCGAACCGAGATGGTACTCAATACTCAATATGGTAATGACCCCATCGTTCCACCATCGCTGACGTCGACATACTTATATCGGAATGCAGCGGTTTTATTACATGTGATAAACTAGCTGTACCAAAATTTCCTTAAACTAGAGGGTCCAGAATCATGACCAAACTGATTGTGTATAGGATGTGTCCCTTCCACCCTGTATATTCTTTCGCATCTCGTAAAAAGCTGTTATTTTAAAAATAATGAGTAGAAGGGATACTCGTATCAATGCACAAACTGATACCATGATTCTGGACCCCTCAGCGTTGAAATTTTCCGTCTTCATATTTTCGTTTTTTTTTTGGATATATGTGTTTTTTACTTAACATAGTAAGAAGTCATGAGAAAATCATCATTTCTATGTAACCCAATGAGATTTTGAAGTTATGCCTTCTTATGGGGTAAATCGCTTCGTTACGTAACGCGTTACGGCGCCAGTCTATCTGGTTTCCCTTTCCCTCACGCATACGGCAGCGGTAAGCAGGCTACTCCTCTCTCACTCTAACCCACAGCACTAGCCGTATTTCGGACAGACGCTTCCCCCTCTCTTTACTCAGTGTTTAGTGTACGATAGACATATCCTGTTGACAGTAAAACTAACACCGTTTTTTAAAGTAATTATAAAAATAAAATGAATCAAGCAGAAGATAAGCTTTTCTCAAGTTAAACAATTTCAATATTGAATAGTTCAACTTAGATTAGTTTAAGTTATCACTTATGTAGGCCGTCCCGGGATGCACATGTTTTTTTTTTAAACAACAAAACTTATTACTTTACGCCTCTCATTAATAATCCCATTAAGTTAGGCAGAATTCATGTTTTTACGGTTTAAAAAAATATATACATCAGAAAAAAACATAGAATTTTGGAAAAACCAACGTAAAATTTCAACGCCTGGGAGTTCTGAATCATGTTTTAAAGACATGGTATCAGCTTGTGCATCAATGTGCCTTATCCTATTTTCCTTATCCTATTTTTTATTACCTACTTGTATACTAATAAATAAGTAACTTGACTTACCGAAGACTTCGAATCTAAAGTATATCTGGAAAAAAAAACAGTATTACTAATACAATCTTTACAATTTCCTTTTGTTAATTTTAAGTATTTACATATATACAATTATGTCATAAAACTAACTATACAACATGTCCCGAAATTCAACGATAAGCCGGCACCAGAGGATGGACCTACTAATGACTACTCGAGAAAAAAAAAGAAAAAAAAAATTCCTCTACTTTTTTTTAAATTACTTAAAAAAATGGAAATTCTTCGAAAATGTATACCCCTTATGACACTTTTAACTACCATGACCACAGTTTTTCAAATATTTCAGTTTTTTTGTTTGTATCGGCAACCTAAGTAGTACTACTATTCACCATAATCTTTGAAAATTACAGAATTTTCGTAGTTTTATACAAAAAAAACAACCAAAAAAAATTATTTCCCTAAAATTTTGAAAGATTTTAACGTTCAGTACACTTTAACTCATCGTAGTGTAAAAAAAAAATATGGACACTACTATGGCAAGTTTTTTAAAAAATTAGCGCAACTAACCTAGATTTTAAAATGGTATAATACTTTAGGAAAACTAGCCACAAAAAAAAAAATGACACTTTTTCTAATCGAGAACCAAATTTCATAAGTTGTTGTTAATAGTAATCACTTCTACTATGTGCCCAAAATAGATTTTTGTTGTTGGAAAATGTTGAATGAATGAAACAAATGGTGTCAATAAATGTAAATTTATTGCATTATTAATAATATTATAATAAATGTTCGAACTGTTTACCACCGGCATTAATACAGGCACGACATCGCCTTAAAAAAGATCGTTTTATTCGTCGTGCATATCTTCTACTATTGATATGATCCGCAGCCTGAGAGATTTTTTGGCGAAGGTCGTTCAGTATTGCAATGGGTTTCGAGTAGACTCTGTCTTTGAGACAACCCCAATAGAAGAAGTCCAGGGGGTTTAGATCGGGTGAACGGGGTGGCCATAAAATAGGACCAAGTCGCCCTATCCAACGCCCTGGATACTCTTGGTTTAAGTATTCTCGCACAGGACGGGCATAGTGAGCTGGGCAACCATCATTTTGAAACCATATGTTTTGTGGATCACTAATGGGCATGTCTTCTAATAATACTGGCAAGTCATTTTGTAAAAAGTTCAAATAACTATTGCCATCCAAGTTTCCTTGTAATTCAAAAGGCCCAATCACTTTTCCGTTTAATATGCCCGTCCATAGGTTAACCTTGAATTGATATTGGGATTTGTCTTGTCTCATCAGGTGCGGATTTTCATTGCTCCAGCTATGTAGGTTGTGAAGATTTAAATAGCCATCTCTCTTGCAGGTTGATTCATCCGACCATAGAATATTATCCAAGAATTGGGGATCTTCTCTGTGCTTTTGCAGCATCACACGGCAAAATGCGAATCGTAGTGGATAGTCCCGCGGCAATAACGTCTGCACACGCCTGTAGTGATATGGGTGAAGTCTGTGACGTTTTAGGATTCGATGTGCAGTACTTTTTGGGATTCCCGTAGCTATTTCTATGGCACGTACCGAGGTAGTTGAATCATTTTCAATTTCATTGAGAACTTCTTCGTCGCGTTCCGATCTAGGTCTTCCAGCATTTCTCCTATCAGATGGTAAACGGCCCTCCGAAAACGTTTGATGCACATTAATAAATACGATAATTCGGGTATCTTTGAGCATTTGGGTACCTTTCTCGATATAATCTGCTAGCAGCGCTACCATTGCATCGGCACTCTCCATAAATGAGGTGCATATTAGCGTATTCCAACGGTGTGTATGGTAGCGGCATGATAAACGCTAAACAGTCCAAAATACGCCAAAAGTCCAATTTTTTTTTTTTTTTTTTTTTTTTTTTTTTTTTTATAAAACGTTGCCCCACACTAGGAATTGCTCCTGTATCGTGGGTGCGTTTACAAACATTTAAACTCACATACACAAACAGCCAGACCCGGAACAATTACCTGTAGGTCATACAAATATTTGTTCCGTGCGGGGATCGAACCCGCAACACGCGGTGCAGCAGCCGATGGCTCAACCACTGCGCCAACCGTGTCGTCCGATTCACAATTCCGTCAATTCACAAAACACAGTCCAGTTCAAAATAATGCCAGGTTAGTACAGTTTGCAGATAACTTAATCCAGTCCAAAAAGCCAAGCCAAAAGTCGTTAGTACGAGAGTCACATCAATTGAATACGAAACGGTGCACAGTAAACAAAGAAGCAGAGCGTACTGACTTTGTACTTTGTAGAGAACAGCAAAATTCCTACCTGCCCTATTGTTATTTAACAACAAACATCTATCTATCTCTCTCTAACGTATAATCGCTCTCTATCTATCTCTCTCTAACGTATACTATCTAATGTCCCTTCCAAATTCTAAGAATTTGCGAAAGAAATCTATTTTGGGCACATAGTAGAAGTGATTACTATTAACAACAACTTATGAAATTGGTTCTTGATTAGAAAAAGTGTCATTATTTTTTTTTGTGGCTAGTTTTACTAAAGTATTATACCATTTTAAAATCTAGGTTAGTTGCGCTAATTTTTTAAAAAACTTGCCATAGTAGTGTCCATATTTTTTTTTTACACTACGATGAGTTAAAGTGTACTGAACGTTAAAATCTTTCAAAATTTTAGGGAAATAATTTTTTTTGGTTGTTTTTTTGTATAAAACTACGAAAATTCTGTAATTTTCAAAGATTATGGTGAATAGTAGTACTACTTAGGTTGCCGATACAAACAAAAAAACTGAAATATTTGAAAAATTGTGGTCATGGTAGTTAAAAGTGTCATAAGGGGTATACATTTTCGAAGAATTTCCATTTTTTTAAGTAATTAAAAAAAAAGTAGAGGTATTTTTTTTTTCTCGAGTAGTCATTAGTAGGTCCATCCTCTGGTGCCGGCTTATCGTTGAATTTTGGGACATGTTGTATACATATTTACAAAAACAAATTTTAAAAAAGTCGACCAAGACACTCAGGCGTCAAAGTACCTTTTGTTTTAAGTTGAGCTGTGGCAAGTAAACTTTTTTTTATCCCTTTCATTCCATTGAAAAAATACTGGAATGGTTATTATTGATTTTGCCTGTATAGCTATTTATTTTATCTATTTGTGCATTATTAATAATAATTTATTTATTTTTATGCACTTATAAGAAACTTAAAAGAAAATTATTAAAATAAATAAAAATCTGTTACTTACTTCGAACATGAACAATAGGGGTTTGCTGATTGTATTCTGCAAAAGAAAATATCAAATTTAAATATTATAACATAAACCCTGGAGTCTGGATATGTATGCCCGGTTGATTCTGGCTTTTAAGAGTTACAGTACTTGAATAAAGTGTCCCATAAAAAAAGCCGGTTAAGCCTAACTGATATCATAGATGTGTAAGTTTCTTTGTTTTCTTGTTACCTTTTCACACCTAAACCACGGAACCGATCATACGGAAATTTTGCATATACGTTGTTAGGTGTAAAGAAACGGACATAGGGTACCTTTTACCGTACCCTTTTACTGTTCCCGAGGAAAACAACAATGACGTTCTTAAGATAATAGATGGCACCACGTACCGATCGAATCATGATTAAATTATATAATTACAAGCATTACAACTCGAATTAATTAAAGCTTGGCCTCGTATTACAAAGGACTTAAACATAACTAGCTAATGTAGGCGTACAATTGGTATATCTCTGTCTTATCCTTCGAGGATATGTTAACGAAGTTTCACATAAATAAGGTTTTTTTTAATGGAAATTCGTAAAAAGAATGCTGCGCGACTCATATTGTGGCGATGCCAATCCGCCCCAGGATATCATCTTCTAAATTTATAAAAATGCATCCCTATTTCCCTTAGTCACGGCATTACGTGTGAACGGCTGGACCATGAAAGATTAGAAATGAAAAAACTAAGTTTAAAGTTGGGAGTAACATTAGAAATTTGAAGAAAAAATAACGGCTGTTTTAACTTCACGCCTTTGACAGTTCCGAAGAAAACGCGCAGCTAGTTAATTTTAAAAAAATGTAACTTACAGTTTCACCAAAAGTTCATCTGAGATGGTCGCATTCGCCAAAACGGCATTTACTGCCTAAAATAAAAAAAAGACAAGTCGATTACGCATGACGTCATTTTCCCGTTTTTTGTAACACGTACACGTACACTCTTAAAGTAATTATTTGTAAGTTTTCATGGTGCACAATAAATAGCATTATATTCTATTCTATTCTCATTTTATTCAGGCACTCGTTTAGGTGTTTCTTAGTGTTGGTGAAACCGGGCATAATACACGTTACACACGTGTGTTACTTTAATTGTGTTCACTTTTCTATCTAGAGTATACGTGGCGTCACGTCTAATATGTATAAACATCGACGCGCTGTCAAGTGGCAACACTCTTCCCAAGGCACGACCAATCTGGTTCGTCGCCCGTTGTATCTTGTTCTTGTAAATAGTTTTCAGTTGTGATACGGTGATAGAATTAATTTCATGCCAAATTAGGCACGATTACCTCTGCTTCTGAGGTATTAATCTTACCTGATGATGACTTTGGGACTATTACGTAGCAACTGAACAGTTAATTTTAACATTACGTACGTAACTGACGCCATGTGCTCCACTTGAGGCGGCTCGCCCTAAGGAGCGCTGGTGCAGTGAACTCCCTCCCATAAATTATTATAATAAAATTATACTCCATAATTTCATTAATAATATTACTATTTAAAATCTATCGTAAAGAACTACTGTAAATACCCGTCATCCCATTCACCATCATGTCATAGGTAACGCGCGAAGCGGAGCGCTCACGATTGCGCTCCAATGAAACAAGATTCAGTACATTGCCTAATACGAAGTCCAACAGGAGTGAAAGAGAAATTTCGCCTTAGTCCTGCGCGTGAAACAAAAGATTTTCTATGAAAAAATAGCCAACTTTGGAGCGCCGCTCACGCGACGTTGCCGGTTATTTTATCAAACGTGCGCGCCCGCCCGCACGACCTGTGGGCCCTGTGGCACGACAGCGATTGCGCGCGACGTTGCCACTCTGATATAAACAAACACTAGTCAACTTAGATGCGTGCGCGCGAATGTAATTCGGGATTTTTTTTTACTAATAATCGCTTAAAACGTGTTGCAATAGACTATACTTATCAGTTATTACTAGTGAGTGTTAAAATGGACAATTATAATGTGGAGTTCATTAAAAACTGTGAAAAGTCGTTACAAATTCGGCTTGAATTGAAGGCAAAGGGACCGCCACGGCCTGAACTTAACCTTACGCAAAAATGTACAACAAAATCGAAAACATATACGCGTGTGTTTAAATCCGAACAATATGTGAAAACACCGTGGTTATGTGGTTGTGATGTGAGTAACAAACTATTTTGTTTTCCGTGTCTTTTGTTTGAAGCGGGCACGGCCGGCGGAGGTGAGACTGCTTGGACCGAAACGGGGGTTGAAGACTTAGCTCATCTTTCAATGAAGATGAAAAAACATTCACAATCTCGGTATCATTTGTTGAATGAACTGCAATTAGCGTCTATCGGACGACAAGACATTCGTAAAGCACTAGATTCCGCGTACCGAAAGTCCATACGTGAGTTCAATGACCGTGTCGACGAAAACAGGCATATTTTACGAAGATTAATAGATTGTGTAGTATTTTGTGGTGGATTTCAAATTGCTTTAAGGGGGCACGATGAGTCTTCGGAATCCCTGAATCCCGGAATATATAGAGGTTTGGTAGATCTTGTTGCCGAGATTGATTTGGCCATGAAGCAGCATTTAACCAGCAGCTCCATTTTTAAAGGTACTTCAAAATCAATTCAAAACGACATTTTAGACGCGATCTACGAGGTTTGCATAGGTGAAATACAACAACAAATTAAAAAAGCCAACTTTGTTGCCATTCAGGCAGATGAGACTACAGATTGTTCTACAATTCAACAGTTAGTGTTTATTGTGAGGTATGTTCATGATGGTAAAATATATGAGAGATTTATAAAATTTTTGCAACCTAAAGGGCACACGGCAGACATATTAGCGGCGGAGATACTGAATGAGCTGGATTTGTTAAATATCGATAAAAATAAATTAATTGGACAATGTTACGACGGAGCTTCAGTTATGAGTGGAAATTCAAATGGTGTGCAGAAAATTGTAAAAGATATATACCCATATGCATATTATGTGCACTGTTATGCACACCAACTCAATCTTATATTAGAAAGAGGGGCATCAATTAATAATGCTGTAAGAAGTTTTTTTGCAACCTGCACGCGTTTCCGTCGTTTTTTACGCGTTCGCCGAAAAGATCGGAATTCCTAAAAGAAATCGTCAACCGCAGGATACCAGCCGCTCCACAGACTAGATGGAATTATAATACACGGACCGTGATAGTTATTAACGATAACATCGAGCCCCTGAAAGAGTGCATGCAAGCTATCATGGATTCGCCAAACAGTGATTCGAACACATTCAACCAAGCTCAATCACTCCTGTCATATTTAAATAATGACGACTTCCTGTATTGGCTTAATTTCTTCGCAACACTGATGCCTCATTGTGAAATGCTGTTTAAATTTTTACAGACCCGATCTATTGACTCGATAAAAATTACTAACGAAGTCGGCAAATTTGAAAAAACAGTAAGCGAGTTGCGTAACGCAGTGCCGCCGCCTTCGCCCGCGAAAAAACGCCGGCCGAATAATGTCAGTCATTCGGCAATGCGTAAAGAAATATGTGACGTAGTAAGAATGCAAATAAAGGACAGATTTGTGTATACTGATCATCTATTGGCGTCAAAACTATTTTTTACTGGCAATTTTGAGAATTACAACCAAAACTTTCCGGAAGAAGAATTCAAAAAAGTGGTTAAAACATACGATTTTTTGGAAAGCTCAAAACTCAAAAACGAGCTAATGGTTATTTACAGCAGGGAAGATTTCCATAACGCGGATGGCGCAGTAGCTTTACTGCAACACTTTATAGAGTTCAACCTAGAGTCAGTTTTTGCTGAAAGTATTAAATTATTAAAATTAATTTGTACAATACCGATGACCTCGGTCGAAAGTGAGCGCTGTTTTTCCACCTTAAATAAAGTGAAAACTTTTACGCGTAATAGCATGACACAGGACCGTTTAAATGCGTTGTGCATGATATCAATAGAAAAACGGCTGATTAATCAGATATCTGATTTTCACAAAAAAGTTATAGATATTTTTGCATACCAAAAAGACAGACGTATGCATTTTCTATATAAGTAATTTTGTTTAAAATAAATTAAATTGTATTGCTAATGCTATGTATTTCAATTGTTTTTACCTTTTGTACCACATTTACTGCAAATAAATAAGGAACTTTGACTTTGACTTTTCAAGTGAACACCCATACTATTTTGTCACGAGCCGCCTCTGCACTTGACTGTCAATTTTTGGACAAATCCCTTTGAGTGTTACAAGACATCTGAATATAAGGTCAACAAAGGGGCCTTACTCTTCAAACTAATTCTTATTCCAATCTTAGGCCAGTACGTATCCAATTAATTTTACAGTCACGTGATCCGTTCGTATATTATTAGAAGAAATACACAGTTGTCAAACTCAAGAGAGTTTGAGGTTATTTTAACAACTGTGTATTCTTGTGTATTTTGTACGAAACTACAAAATTCCAATGTCGATCGATTGGCATTAAAATCAAGAGTAAGCGCGCAGGTTGGAGCATCGTATAAAGAATGAAGCAAGACCGACTACAGAGTTCGAAAGCAACAACCACCATCATCATTTTAGCCAAAATATGTCCACTGCTGATTATAGGCCTTCCTGTACTGCACTCAGCCATCGGTTCTCATCGATCTTCACTATATCGTCTGTCTTTTTGGAGGGGGGTATTCACCCACGCTGCGTCTTCCAGTACGCAGTCACTACACAAGAACTCTTTCCACCCAACGGCCATAGATTCTGCGAGCAATGTGCCCCGCCACTGCCACTTTAGTACAGAAATTCTTCGGGCTATGTCTTTTGTTCTCTTCTATACTTAGGTTCTCTTGCGAATCTCTTCATATCTGTATCGTCCCCTTCAATTGCCCTTTGGGTGACTTTGACCCTTCTTATGAGACCCATTGTGAGCGTCCATGTCTCTGCTGCATATGTCATCAATAGCAACGTACACGAGTTGCAGACTTTTGAGTTCAGACACTGCGGTACTTCCAACGCAAAGATGTTGGGTAGCTTCCTGAAGTTTAGTCCAAATGATGAAAAATCAATCAATCGGCAAATTCCGTGAAATAACAAGATTGCCGTAAATGGTACGTTTGGATAGAATTCTCGGTCAGTCGCACGATTTCTTTGTTCTTTCATTGTTTATTCAAAAGGTTCAGTAATGAATGGAGTCGAAGTTTAAACGCATTTAAATAGAGCTAACAATTCATCAATAAAACGTCACTTACCAATGCAGAAAAAATAAAAAAACTTAACAAATACATCTTCAAGAAATTCTATGCAACCGTACACTACTACTATGTATGTTTATCACTGATGAATTTAACAAAATGAAGTCAACTTCATATTAAATTATCAATTTCCTCTAGAAAATAATGTAGATTAGCAACTAAAAACCCGGGTTTTCCTGGTGCCGTTTTTGATAGTTAAAATTTTTATATTCTAATTAAACGCATAGGTACTTACGTGACATCGATAAAAACTAATCGAACAGTATTTTGGAGTTCCCTATTTTATATTTTTTAAGTGTAGATTTTTTCCTTTGTCGTGGGTGCGTTTATGACCATTTAAAATACAAACATGCAGTCCCGGAACAACTACCTGCAGGACATACAAATTTGTTCCGTGCGGGAATGGAACGCGCGACACGCAGAGCAGGTTCCATTCGCTTAACCACTGCGCCAACCGTGCAGTCTGTCGTTTTCATCCATTTAGTTATATTAAGATGCGAACTTCTGCCTATTTGGAGGCACACATATGCTCTGTCCACATGACGGGACTCATCAGAAATATAGTTTCATCATATGAAATGTTGCCAAGTCTTATTTGCTGTTGCATTGCACGTACAAACACAATACATATGAAACTAGCCTAAAGCACTCGATTACTTGCCGTCTTACTCTTAAGAACTTACGTTTCCTATTTATTAATGTACAAAATTGTAATAAAACACAATGCATCTAATGTGTAAAAGGCCGGCAGGGAACTCTAATCGGACTAAACTCCAATTATACTGCATCAAATTGCGAAAATGATCGTAGCATAATGGACGTAGCATGATTGTCGTAGAAAGATTGTCGTAGTAAAATTGACGTAGCGATATAGTCGTAGCAAGATTTTCGTAGCAAGGTAGTCGTAGCCGGATAGTCGTAGCAAGATTGAAGTAGCACGATAGTCGTAGCAAGATTGACGTAGCAAGATAGTCGTAGCAAGATTGACTTAGTGAGATAGTCGTAGCAAGAAAGTCGTCGCAAGATTGACGAAGCGAGATTGACGTAGCAAGATAGTCTTAGCAAAATAGTCGTAGCAAGATAGTCGTAGCAAGATTGTCGTAGCAAGATTGTCGTAGCAAGGTAGTCGTAGCAAGGTAGTCGTAGCCAGATAGTCGTAGCAAAATAGTCGTAGCATGATTGACGTAGCAAGATAGTCGTACCGAAACATAGCAAGATTGACGTAGCAAGATAGTCGTAGCAAGATTGACGTAGCAAGAAAGTCATAGCAAGGTAGTCGTAGCCAGATAGTCGTAGTCGTAGCAAGATTGACGTAGCGAGATAGTCGTAACAAGATAGTCGTAACAATATTGACGTAGCGAGATAGTTGTAGCAAGATTGACGTAGCAAGTAAGTATTAGCAAGATAGTCGTAGCAAGATTGACGTAGCAAGATAGTCGTAGCAAGATAGTCGTAGCAAGATTGACGTAGTGAGATAGTTGTAACAAGATAGTCGTAACAATATTGACGTAGCGAGATAGTCGTAGCAAAATTGACGTAGCGAGATAGTCGTAGCAAGATTGTCGTAGCAAGGTAGTCGTAGCCAGATAGTCGTAGCAAAATAGTCGTAGCATGATTGACGTTGCAAGATAGTCGTAGCGAAACATAGCAAGATTGACGTAGCAAGATAGTCGTAGCAAAATTGACGTAGCGAGATAGTCGTAGCAAAATTGACGTAGCAAGATAGTCGTAGCAAAATTGACGTAGCGATATAGTCGTAGCAAAATTGACGTAGCAAGATAGTCTTAGCAAGATAGTCGTAGCAAGATAGTCGTAGCAAGATAGTCGTAGCAAGATTAACGTAGCGAGATAGTCGTAGCAAGATTGACGTAGCACGATAGTCGTACCAAGATTGACGTAGCAAGGTAGTCGTAGCCAGATTGACGTAGCGAGATAGTGGTAGCATGCTTGACGTTGCAAGATAGTCGTAGCAAGATAGTCGTAGCAAGATTGACGTAGCGAGATAGTCGTAGCAAGATAGTCGTAGCAAGATTGACGTAGCCAGTACTTACTGTAGCATAATTACACTACTCAACTTTTTTTTCACTGAATCGATTCTTCATAATGATGTTGACTAATAATGAATAGTTTGACTAAGGCTGAATGCCGCATCACATTTCAACTATAACAACGAAATAGGATTATAAAATGTTTTGACGTCCGTTCCTGTTTTAAATACGGGTAGATCTAAAATAGCATTTTCATTAAAATAAATCGTAGTACAGACGCCAGCATATCAAGTTATCCCAAACTGTTTTTTTTTTCGATTGAAAATGAACCTTATTCCTTTGTAATAACGTTTCAAAACTATCAAATAAATTTGACAGACTGGAGTAGCGTGATATGTTAGTGCTTATCGTTAATGTCATGTGTGTGTGTTAGACCTGATTTATTTTGTTACATTTGTGGCCAATTTAATCCAAAATCGTAAGATAAGCCACTTTCAAACTCCATCTTCCATCATCATCTCCAACTTCCACTTTTTTCTAAACAAGCAGTGTAATTTTGCATATCCTGGGTTCCATGTGCTGTTTAAGGTGTTTATTAACGAATCAGTACAGTTGGCGCAGTGCCTGAGCTATTTGCCACACGGAACAAAAATTTGTATGGCCTACAGGTAGTTGTTCCAAGTGTGACTGTTTGTGTATGTGAGTTTAAATTTTTGTAAACGCACACAGGGTACAGGAGAAATTCCTTCTGTTGGGATTTTTTTTTAAGAAAAAAGAATCATACAGGTATTTCGCCAGTTATGTTTAAGTCCCATGTAAAAGGAGGCGAGATTATTACCACCAACCGAGTAAAATACCAGACTCCATGCTGCTACTGAAAAATCTCGGACGGAAAAACCCAATAACGCTTTGCCCAATCCGGGAATCGAACCCAGGACCTTATGCTCAATAGTAGCACTTGCGACCACTAGACCTATATCCATAAACACCTTCCATTCACTCTTACATTTATACTTAAAAAGTAGTATGAGGAGCTCGTGGCTAAATAAAAACAGCGGCACGGGTTGATCGAAGGTTAAGCTACGCTTGCCGAGGTCAGTCCGGCAATGGGTGACCGTTCTTAACATATCGAGACTCCTCTGTGCCTCGGAAAGTAAGTTAAGCCGTTGGTCCCAGCTGTCATTTGTAGATCTTCGACAGTCGAAACGGGTAGTCAAAACTCCGAAAGTCTGACAACCAGTCTCACCGAGGGGTACCGTGTTGCCAGGTAACTGGGTTGTGGAGATCAGATAGGCAGTCGCTCCATGTAAAATACTGGTATTCAGCTGCATCCGGTTAGACTGGAAGCCAACCCCAACATAGTTGGGAAAAGGCTAGGCTATGACGCCATCTGACCAGGTGGGATGACGATCTGCAGGCAGATGCTGGATGCGGCAAGCTGAAGACAGGGCGCTATGGCGCTCATTAGGAGAGGGCTTTGCCCAGCAGTGGGCTAGTATAGCCTGATGATGATGATGTGTGACCGAGTAATACAGAACAATCGCCTGGCGCCGCAGCCGCTACACCGCCGCCCGCGCATGTTTATTAATTTTCCTTTAATATTGACCGTGACGTTTCCGTTACCATTTTAGTATTTCTAATGAGAGTGTTGATAAGGAAGTTTATCACGTGGCCCCCAAGTGGGTAAAGATAAATATTTTCGGTCTTACGTGCCATGTCCGAGAGATAGTCCTTCTTTATCCTGTTATCCTTTATCCAGTTCCTGCATATCAACGCAGACCGGAGCGCGGTGAGATCCCGTCTGACATCAGCCTAAGTGACTCTCTGCTCAGTGTTGATGCTGTATTTTTAACTAGCGCCACCGCGCGGTATAACACGTGTTAAAATAGTCGTTAAATTTTCTTAAATTTTCTAACGTTCCTCGCAAATTTCTTAGTTTTTTTTTCTATTACAGTGTTGCACTTAGCAATACATTTTAACATTTATTTTTATTTGTGTAGAAGTTTACACCTACCGCCTTACCTTTTCCTCGTTCCATTTGGTCAAGCGATTGCCAGTCCGACCTTCACAACCCAGTTACGGCATGTTCTAACACTCGTATTTCACCCGACCCGACCCTTGGGTAACCAATTGGCCAACAACTATCTGCTTTGTCTTTCCCTTAATAGGTTGAGGTCGGCTCCAGAGGGGGTCCCGGAGTGGTCTCTTAAGAGGTAACGGGACCGGGGTGGTTTTAGTGAGGTAAGAATCCCAGACTCCCTCGTTTTTTCCCCAAAAGTCCATTTGAAGGTTTCCCGCCATTAACAAAAAAAAAACAAAAGGTTGAGGTCGGCTCCTGACTAACAGCTAACGAACCTGTGGTCTCAGTCTAATCAGCAACAGGCGACAAACTAAAGATGTTACCGTAATTGTAGACTGTCCTTTTAACTATATGTTAATTATTCTAGTTTCTTTGACTATCGTCATGATGGCCCAGTGGTTTAGGCCTCGCCTCTTGTGCACGAGGTTGTGGGTTCAAACCTGGGCAAGTACCAATGCGAGTTTTTTAATTCATATGTACTTTCCCCGTCTTGAGCAAGCGTGGTGATTAATGTTCATGCCTTCTCTGTATGAGAAGAGGCCTTTGCCCTGCAGTGGGACAGTAATAGGCTGGTACTTTTTTTTTTTCTTTGACTATCGAGGTAATAAAGATGAGATCATGGTGGTATTCCCCGAAGGTTTAGGGGGAGGAAAGTAAATACCTACCTTTTCCCAAATTATGTTCAACCAGTCACAAATCCAGGACAAACTCGATAACACTTTTTCCGACCTGCGATTTGAAAGTTAATTATCAGTAGTCGCGCTTCAGACCACATCACCTCGGTATATTAATATATTTTTTTAATCTTAAAATATTTAATTTCACGACGGTAGAAGGTTGGTATTCATGGTATGGACACGTGATGCGAAGGAATGAGGATCATGTTGTGAGGAAAGTTTTGAGTATGAATGAAGAGGGTTACAAGAGTAGAGGGAGACCCAGGAAACGATGGATGGATTGTGTGAAAGTTGATATGGCTAAGAAGGAGGTGACTCCTGAGATGACGGGAAATAGAGATGTATGGAAGAAGAAGACATGCTGCGCCGACCCCAAATGAAATTGGGATAAGGGCAAGAGGATGATGATGATGATGATGAGAAGCTCCACACCAAACTACTTAAAAACAGGTAAAATAAAAAAACAATTATTAAAACTCATGACATTACTTATTTATATACAAATAGTATGTATATGTTCAGTTTACAACAATGTAGCTTAGTAAACAATTTCACGCATTATTTGCGGACAAAATTTTAGAATGCATAAATATCAGTACTTATTTATAAAACTATACAAAACTTAATTCGAGATTACTTCTCGAATTCAATATCTTAGTTAATATCTAAATTACATTTGCATGCTTTGTTCAGGTGGAAGAACTGAAACAAAAGAAAAGGTTAAATTGTAGTAATTATTATTTAAAATATACATTATCTTTTATGGATTACTAGCAGACCCTATAGATGTTTTCCTGACCAAACGCAGCGCCACCTACTGGATCCAATTTCGAATCAAAATCATCCGAGAACGTATCCAAACACACTTAATAAATAATTTAAATCGGTCAAGCAGTTTTAGAGTTTTGCGAGACCAAAGCACGGCAATCTCTTTTATATACAGGGACAGCGACATTGACAGACAACCTGATTTCATGAGTTCAGTACTTTATTTGGGACGCCCGCGCCTCAGCGTTGAACACTTCGTCAGCATTTTCCTAATTTTACGTATATTTTTATTCTTGAAACTGTTAAAAAATATTGGAAACCCACCATTTTTAACTAACTATGTAAATGAGATTTCTAGTTAAAAAGTAAAATAACTTCTTTCATTAAAATCTTATTGGGTTTTATAGAAATCTCGATTTTTACAGTTTGAATTAAAAGAACATCAGCAAAAAACATAGAAATTGGGTAAAGCCGGCGAAAAATTTTCTAATAAAAATCAAAATACATTTAAATAAATAATATGATCATACCGTAAGATCGTTTCTTGTAGCGATCGTATGCCATTTTGGCTCCAACGGCAACAAGGATACCAGCGCCAAATGAGCAAAACAGTATTGTCAGCACAGTTGCCAACGTATACATTGAGGCAGGCTCCTTACGTTCATCAATTATCAAACTGTCCGGATTGCCCGCGCTAAAAAATAAACATAAAATTGCAATTAGCTTTTTTTAAAAAAAAAACGTTGCCCCACACTAGGAATTTCTCCTGTGTCGTGGGTGCTTTGACAAACATAAAAAGTAAGTAAAGGAACAATTACCTGTAGGCCATACAAATATTTGTTCCGTGCGGGAATCGAACCCACAACACGCGGCGCCGCAGTCGATCGTTCAGCCACTGCGCCAACCGTGATGTCAGTTTAGTCAATTAGTTAATAAATATTGATACACTATGTGCCATGTTCGGTGGTCATGACATCTGAAAGCTAGCGCCCACTCGCGGATGGCTGGCAAAGTTTTGAATATTGATAATGATATATACCCAATATCCCGTAGAACGAGGTAAATAGAAACGCTGGGGTTAGTAGAAACAAAACTTTGAAAGGCATTTTGCGTCAGTTTAAAATTGTTTGTTACTACAAAGACTGTTATTTTTATCAAGGAATTGAAATGAATAATTTCAGCACCTTGTCAGGAATTAATAATGTTGAATCAACGTTTAAATCTTATTTAAAGTTTTGTTTCGATTCACCCCGGCTTTTCGATTAACCCCGTTTTACCGTATTCACCTTGACCCACATACATATAGGGCGGAAAGGACATCGACGCAAGTACAGATACCATAATAATAATAAAAAATAAAAATACATATACCATGAGTAAAGTACATGTTTTTAGACCCACCAGCATGAAGTTTTTCGCCAGCTTTTTCCCTCAGAGAACTTATAGCTTTTTCCCTTATTGCCTTTGCGTTTAACTTATTAAGTATAATATAATAAAAAAATAAAAATAATATGGGGTTTTCCAATGAGAGGTGTTATTTTGATATTCAAAGAAGAATGCCATTTTTTAATATAAGGTCTACGCCAACAGCCCAGCGTCGATTCACCTCAAAGATGGAATTCGTGAGGTTATCGAGGACATAGGGCAACCACTTTGCAATTTGGTTATGGAAAATTTCATGAAAAGGATATGGTCCTGTAAGCGTGATCGTGTTGGTCATTTGCCTGATGTTATTTTCCACTGTTAACGGCATACCTTTCTCTTTATAATGAAACAAACATCCGATCATTTATAATAAAAAATGGCATTTTTCTTTGAATATCAAAATAACACCTCTTATTGGAAAATCCTTTGATTTTAAGCAGAATATGTAAGCTCTATAATATCTGTAAAACAACTTTGTACACCATGTTTTATGCAAATAAAAATTGATCGATTGATTGATTACTTAGAACAGTAAAAAGAAAAAATCATCATTTGTTGTTTGTCATCCAATGATGATGATTTTAATAAAAATATGTAATAATTTACTTTAAATGAAAATCCCACTAGGTTTGGTAAAAAAATCTGGATGTTCTATAAAAAAACTGGATTTTTTTACACTTGAAAAATTAAAACAGAAACGTAGAAATTTTTAACCGACAAAAATGTCTACGCTGTGGGATCCACAATCATGTACTGAACTCATGGTATCAGTTTGTACGTCGATGTCTCTTCCACCGGTTATATCAACGCTCCTTCTTATCCCCTGCGTATTAGCGCAATAATCTAGCGTTACATAGATATATAGAGAGATGCTCATTGGAGCGCTCGCTTACATCTGTTGAATTGTGAGGTAATAATGTGACGAAAATCTCCATGAAAAGTGACAGTGCCTTTCAAAGCAAGGAAATCGCTGAGATCCTTTGGACAAGCTTCACTAACATGCCTGCTACACACTGTCGATGTTCAAGTGCTTTTAATGGAAAACCTATTAAATAAATTAAGTATTTCGATTGGATCACGATTATTAATCTTTATAGTAAATTAAGCTTGTAAAGTAAGTGAGAAATAGAAAATCTGGATAATGATGTCCTTATCATAATGGCCTATTGTTGTCGTCCACTGCTGTACGTGTACTAGTAAACATAAGATTTGATAGGTTTGAAATTATTATGTTTCCTTACATTCCTCCATTATCTAGCTTTGGTGTGCTATTTTTTTCGGTCGTTGTACCGGCGGCGGCGGGTAGGCCCGTGCCATTTCCTGCGGGCAATCCCGTGCTATTTCCTGCGGGCAATCCCGTGCTATTTCCTGCGGGCAAGCCTGTGCTATTTCCTGCGGGCAATCCCGTGCTATTTCCTGCGGGCAGGCCTGTGCTATTTCCTGCGGGCAAGCTCGTGCTATTTCCTGCGGGCAAGCCTGTGCTATTTCCTGCGGGCAAGCCTGTGCTATTTCCTGCGGGAAGGCCTGTGCTATTTCCTGCGGGAAAGCCTGTGCTATTTCCTGCGGGCAAGCCTGTGCTATTTCCTGCGGGCAATCCTGTGCTATTTCCTGCGGGCAATCCCGTGCTATTTCCTGCGGGCAGGCCTGTGCTATTTCCTGCGGGCAATCCCGTGCTATTTCCTGCGGGCAGGCCTGTGCTATTTCCTGCGGGCAATCCCGTGCTATTTCCTGCGGGCAAGCCTGTGCTATTTCCTGCGGGCAGGCCTGTGCTATTTCCTGCGGGCAATCCCGTGCTATTTCCTGCGGGCAAGCCTGTGCTATTTCCTGCGGGCAAGCCCGTGCTATTTCCTGCGGGCAAGCCTGTGCTATTTCCTGCGGGCAAGCCCGTGCTATTTCCTGCGGGCAAGCCTGTGCTATTTCCTGCAGGCAGGCCTGTGCTATTTCCTGCGGGCAGGCCTGTGCTATTTCCTGCGGGCAGGCCTGTGCTATTTCCTGCGGGTAGTCCAGCTGCGGGTAGGCCAGTGCTATGTCCTGCGGGTGTTCCTCCACTTGTATCCGGTGCGTTCAGTTTATCAATTTTTCTGAAAAATAAAAATAAGTTGAAACGAAATCTTTTAAATCGTTTGATAAAATATTAGTTTAAAACCTGGCCAAGTTCAAGGGCTTCGTACCATCGTGCGACAGAATTAACATTTCAACTGCAAATGTACGTATGTATAATATTGATAAATTCAAAATGTTATGTTAAGACCACAGACTTTTTACAGGTTTTTTTTATATCTATATGAAAAGAACTATTTTCTGTTTATTTTCATGTATTTTTTTGGAAATAAGTAGGGGGATAATCAACTTTCTACTATTTTCATAAATTACTTCAAAACTGTTTATCTAAAATTATAAAACACATATATTTGAGTGAACAAATAAATTACTCTTATAATAAACCCTTTCATTTAATATGTCGTACGATATAGTTTTCGAAACTTTTTTTACTCTTTTTCACCTCAGTATTGGCCGCCATGTTTAAAAATCATTTATTAACGTTACACATCCGCTTTTAGAACTGATATACGTGTCCCAAATTTCAGCTCAATCGGTCCCGTAGTTTCGGAGCAAATTAGCTGTGACAGACACGATCTTATAAGGGTTCAATTTTCCTTATGAAATACGGAACCCTAAATAGTATAACTTTTGTACTTACATAATGCTACTACAAACTCCATCAGCTTTGTTGAACCTGAAATATTTTTTTGTTTTCGTATTAGTAAATTTGCTATTGTCAGTACTGATAAAAGCTACTTGCGTGAATATTACGCCGGGGGACCTTAAGTACACAATTAGTTATGGTAAGGTCTACTATGTAGCATCCGTAACGCTATAGATGAAGTAGCAGTCAGACATCGCCAACAAAACCATTTCAAACTTGAATTATTTAAATTCTTTCAACTCGTTTCATGCACAAACTGAAATCAAAATACTATAAAATGGTTGTTTTTTTTATTAGAAAATCTACCGAATTTACTCTAAGTTTATCTCGATTTCATACTGCTAGCATGAGATTCATACATCTCTCACTGACACAGATCAATCGTCACAGGAACTTTGACGTATCGTACTCTTGAATTCGTGTTTATTTTGACAGCTTTGTATTTCGGCAAATAATATCAATCATAATTATTAAAAACTGCAAAATTAACATTGGAGTCGTAATTACTCTATACCAGGATTTAAATTAGTTTGAACAGTAAGGCCCCAGAAAAGAACAGTGACATACGACGACAGATAGTAACTAAGTAAGATATGTCAGATTAGTCTATCTTTTGATTTCGCCTTGCTTTTGGTCGTTGCCTTTGGTAAATGCCAACTAGGGTTGAATGGAAGCTTTCGCTCAACAAAGACAGTTCTTACTAATCCCCGTTCTTAATAAACCCTTCCTTGTATAAATAGAGAGCAAAGAAAATGGATACAGCATAAATGAAGTTTAGCTTATGAATAAGGGAATCGGTACTGTTACTTACGTGTGTCCTCCGCTTTTCATAAGCGCCTCCCGTTTGGTATCGTCACACTGTAAACAACAACTACTATTTAAATAATATCTTTTACTCAGCACCACAATAAATGAATGGTCTTGCTATTGAACTTGGAAAGGAATCGAAGAGGTTATCTAGCTATCTTTGCTACGGATATAGAAGTACAGTAGACCGCAGTTCGGTGGTAAAATACCAGTAAAAGCTGGCCCACATTCTAATTAAGCTACTACGCTTGGCTCAGGAAGAAGAAGAAGTCATAGTATACTCATAGATTGGGATCAGGATACAAGTCTTCATTTTTAAGATGCTTTGTGCACGAGAAAGTTTAATAGCAAGACAATCCATTTCTGGTTGTCTCTGCCATCAGAAGAGAATGGTCTTGCTATTAAACCTTCTTGTGCAAAGGAATTGAACAGGTTTGCAAGATATCATTGCTACGGACATGGCTGTAGGCTGATGTTGTAGGCTACAAGTCATTGGCTACGACAACAGTATAAGTTGGCCTCGTATTCTATTCCAACTACTTCGCTGGGCCAACTTTAGTTCAAAATATTACCACTAACACAGTGCAATCGATATGCGCATTATGCGCAATTTTGCATCGATTTCACTTTTTTTCAGAATCGGTTGCGAGCTCGCGATTGGAACAACCGTGTTTATTATATTTTCCTCGTTCAACACGTTATCTAATTATAAAAAAATACGTTAAAAACGAAAATAATGGCGTCATTAACGGCCCTGGTTTGTTATCAATATGAGGAAACTATGATGAATAAACAGTGTGTTATACTGCTGCGCACGGTATCTATATATGTTACAATTTATTTAAGCATTTTTATAACGTTACATGGGAATATATGTCATAATTACATCGCTGTTTTTTTTAAAGGAAGCACACTATGATATTCACTTCATTTTGTAAGAACTAAAACAGCTGGTTCACCATTGGCATCAGTTTGATAGTATTCAGGTGTTTTGCGGATGAAATAATGGAAAATCAAACAATGCTAAGAAATAAAAAATAATTGTGAAGTATTAGACTTACCACGTCGGTTTCATTCAATTTGTAGCTGAAAAGGTAAAAATAAAAGAATGTTAATATTTTTCAGGTGATGACGTAATGGAATGTGAACAATCGACCATCTTAAGTTCGCGCGGTCTGTGCTTGTACAAGCTTGTGAGCCCGGTGGTCTAACCCCGTGTACAGTGTGAACAAGTGAACATCGCAACATTTTGTTCGGGCTTGCCTAACAAACCCTTGCGACGGTCGTGAATTCACTTGACTTAAACTAAAGACAACCTATGTGGCGCACCGGGCGAAGGTCCGCCTGCGACGCAGGAGGTTGCGAGTTCGATTCCCGACTTGGGACAAATGTTTGTACGATCTACAAAGGCTTGTTCCGGGTGTTCTGGGTATTTGCTATGTATAAAAAAAATATCGATCTATGTAATATATTGTATTAACTATATCAGTCATCTAGTACCCATAACACAAGCTCTGCTTAGCTTGGGGCTAGATGATGCTGTGTGGATTGTCCAGAATTATTATTTAAACTTTTTGTTAGAACAACGACTTAGGTTTTTAATACGAAGATTGATTAAAAACAAAAAAATGTATGATTTATAAAATTTAAATATAAAATTTAACCTGTTACTTACTTTGAGCATGCGCAAAAAGGTGAAACTGATATTTTACTGTGAAAGAAAGAATACAATTAATTAGTTAAATATTAATTACGCATATTATATAAGTTATCCAATACATACCAACAAGTTGGAAAGGACATCGACGCTCAACCTGATACCATTAGTTCAGAACAGGATTCTGGACCTACTCGTATCTAACCCAATGTCATAATTAATTAAAAAGTTTAGAAATTCTAAAAAATACTTTTAGAAGAAATCTTATTGACTTCATAGAAGTCATGAATTCTCAGTCGAAAGTCATGAAGTGGGTATCACGTGGTATAAAAATTTGTAGTCGAAGGAAAAAGGATTTGCTATGGAAATTCAGATTAAACTCAACTAAAGACAACAAATTAAAGTACGTAAACTATAGTCAGTTATTTAAAAAAAAAAATGCAATGCGATGCATACGGGCTATGTTTGGTATCCAAAGTACTGGGAGCTGCAAGCCTCTATTTACAAAGCATTAAATTCGCACGCTGCCGTCACTTTATATTTTAGAAATCGCCCGAAGTTTGTAAGAAAAAACCCCCATTTGTTTTCTCGAATATCGGACATTGTAATTCGAAATCAAGGGATAATAGTAAACTTCGTGTTCAGCCAGCTAAGACAGCACTGCTGCATAAAAGCGTTGTATGCAGAGCGCCGATAATTTATAATAATATCCCCCCTATCTGCGTAAAAAATCTAAATACAGCTCAGTACAAGAAAACATTAAAAAAATACTGGCAGAAAAAGCCTACTATAATGTTACTGAATCCTTAAATGACAAATTAAGTTTGTAATTATTGAATTTATTCATTTTATTTTTTTAATGTTATGACAATTTACCGATTATTTAATTAATTGTTTAATGTTGTTAATTCGTTTGGTTGGTTATTTTTTATTTTCTATTTATTGTTTTTATTAATTGTTTCATTTGTGTTTTGTTTTTTTTTTTGTTAATTCTATTTTTTTGGTCTATCGATCTAATTTGTACACCAGCCATGGTCAAACATGTTGTGCCACAAATATTATCTGTAACATCTATAATAAGCATGTTTTTGCAAATAAATATATCTTTAATGTCTTGAATTAAAAAAATACAACTAAACATTAAATTTCGACTATGGGAGGTCCAGAATCCATTGATGTCCCTTCCACCCTGTATCTTTATATCTATTAAAATATAATAATATATTACAAGGTAAACTTGTAAACTGTAATTATTGATTTACTTAAAAACACTATTATGTATTTGAAAAAAGAAATAAAAAAAGGAATCAAAGCATCGAAATTTCATCCGCATCCCTGTCAACACGAAAAGTACCCAAAAGGCAGCAATGTTGAATGGCAATGCTCATCCTTAAACCAAAAATAAATCCCTCTGATCACGTGTAGAGTCGACCAACCGCTTGGCGATTGGACCGAAAAACAAGATCACGGACTCACAACAACTACCTGTAGGGCACTGCAGGTAGTTGTTCCGGGTCTGTCTATTTCTTTATGTGAGTTTAAATGTTTGTAAACGCACCCACGATACAGGAGAAATCCTAGTGTGGGGCAACGTTTAAAAATAGAATAAAATGAGTATTTTGTTTTACTTACAGTTCAAGCCATATATCTTCTGGGACGGTAAAATTCACCGCAATGGTATTTGCTACCTGTAATTAAATAATACAAGTTAATCATGGTAGACTCCTAACTTTTTTTGGACGCAACACTTTTTATCGTACAGATTATCACCGTATTCACTGATACAAAATGTCATCTAAACGTAATTAATGCTCGTCTTGAGCAAGCGTGGTGATTAATGCTCGTGCCTTCTGTGTATGAGAAGAGGCCTTTGCCCTGCAGTGGGTCAGTAATAGGCTGGTACTTTAGTAGGTCGGTTTGCAATTCGTCTAAGAGAAACCTTATGTTTTCATCTCCTATTACAAAATATTGCTATTCCCGATGCAAGGAAGTTAATTGTTGAGGTGAAATGATATTTCATATAAAACAATGTTGTGGTTTTAAAAAAGATGTAAGGAAAATTGAGAAGAGCATGCTTGAAGGTTTGGTGCCGTTGAGTGGATGACTGAAAGACAACTAACAAAAGGTATTTACAAGGCAGATGTAAGCGGAAACTTCGGTAGGGGACGCTCTTGAACGACATACACTGACCTTTCTGGTGATGTACTTTATAAAGGTCAGGTGCGTCGTACTCGCAACCGAATGTATGAACGTAAACGAAGCAAAAGGAGTATGTAAGTATCGTATCAGGTATCGTGAACTTATGAGTTCTCCCAGTACTAAACCATATGAATTGTGAAATCGGTGAAGAAACATAAAAAAAAATACATACAGGCGAACATAGAACCTTTTTCTTTTTTGAAGTCGGTTGAAAAACAGTCCACTAACTGCAAAGCCAGACTAAGCTCGCTTTCACTGATACTTAACGAAACCGATATGTTATGTGTACACATAACATATCAGTTTTATGTACATAAAAGCGAACTGATTTTGGCCTCCGAAAGACATTGGGATGTAAAGAAAAAAAGAAAAAACATTTCATGATATTTCTGGGGCCTCTAGGATCATGTACAGACGTCATCTCATCAAGTTATCCCAGATTATAAAATATTCCCAATTAAACATGAACCCTTATTCTTATGTCATAAAGAAATTGAACAGAATGGGGAATCATCTGCCTCGCCTTTTCCCAACTATGTTGGGGTCGGCTTCCAGTCTAACCTGATGCAGCTGAATAACAGTATTTTACATGGAGCGACTGCCTATCTTATTTCCACAACCCAGTTACTGGGCAGCACAATACCCCTTGATAAGACTGGTTGTCAGACTTTCAGTCTTCTGACTACCAGTAAAAGCTGTAAAGGCCTACAAATGACAGCCGGGACCAACGGCTTAACGTGCTTTCAGAGGCCCGGAGGACTCTCAGGAGATACATAATATGTTACGAACGGTACCCATCCACCTTCAATAAACCCGTGCAGCTGTTTTAATTTAGCCAAGAGCTCAAGAGCTATCAGTATTAAATATCAGTTTGAGCGACGATGTGCAGTCCACGCTGTTTTGTGTGCCTTAATGTGGATTGTACAATATATAGTTTCTTTCTTTCTGCAATAGCTTCTATACGCATTACCTATTTGGCATGGAGGAATGGCTTTACAAGCGCCACTGCTCAGTCTTATGTCATATTTGAATCAACCAAAAAATAATTAAATTCAATAAAGTCAAAGAATCAATTAGACAGCACGGTTGGCGCAGTGGCTAATCGATTGACTGTTGCGCTGCGTGTTGTGGGTTCAATTCCCGCATGAAACAAATATTTGTATGGCCTATAGGTAGTTGTTCCGGGTCTGGCTGTTTGTGTTCGTGAGTTTGAATGTTTGTAAACGTACCTACGATACAGGAGAAATTCCTAGTGTGGGGCAACGTTTTATTTTAAATGACAAAAAATATACATATCATAAATCATCCCATTTTTTCCCTCGGTTAAAATCAAACAAGGCAAATCACAAATCATAGTCGAAACAAGGTTATTTTTAAACACATGGTCACACATTCGGTCTTTTTCCCTAAGCTTATGTAAATACCGATGACATAATGCAATAATTATTTACTCTAAATAACTACCTCCTCGTTGTCCTACTGTCTGGTAGGTCTAGCGGTCACAAGTGCTACTGCTGTGTCCTGGGTTAGATTCCCGGGTCGGACTACGTGTTGTTTGATTTTTTCATTTGGAGTTTCTGAGTGGCAGTCCGAAGTCTGGGATTGTGCCCGGTTGGTGGCAATAGGCTTGCCCCTATACTACATGGGACTTAAACATAACTGGCGACTTGTGGGTGTACTATAGGTACAGGGTAAGGCAGAGGGCCTTACCCTTTGGGGATTACACGCGTAATGTTATGTTATGTTTATAAGTAGATAACTGGGAATGTGCTTATTATTAAACTATTCTTCCAAAGTTATAATGTAGTTGACACTCTTAAAACCTGACATTAACTACAAGACAAGAAGTCGGCAAACGATTATTTCCAATTTAAATTACGCGTAGACTTTTGAAATTCTTCAGTAAGGTCAGGTATGAAATACTAGAATCAGCTGAACATATGTATAAGTCTAAACGTAGCAAGAGGAAATTTAACGATCGTAGCAGGTAGCGTTAGCCTACCCCTATGGAAAAAAGACTATTCAGTTGAAATAAGCTTTAGACTGCATGCTCGAGCTTGCTTGAACCAACGATCATACAAAACGCATCGCGTTCACACTCATCAGAGAGCAATACAAACATTACAAGCCAGAACTGCATAGACTATCCCAACTGGTTCTAATCTAGCATTTGGCCCTTGAGTGTACGAAAATATTTCTGCTTATTCCGAAACCTCAACCTCTTAATACAATGCATGTCTTTATACCAGAGTTGAGGATCAGATGTATGAAAGTAAACGAAGCAAAAGGAGTCTTAAGGATCGAGCAAGTGACGCTCTGTAGTCAATACCGAAAAAAGCGTGAGTTTATAAGCTCAGTTAGTAAATTGTAAATCATTGGGTGTAATGTGACTTTATTTATTTTATGTAAAATTGTTAAAAAGTTGTGGATTTTGCGAATAAATAAAAATGTATGTGCTAAACAGAAAATAAACAAACCAACAAATAAACGAGCGTGATGCACAAAATGTCCGGCCACCACAAATATAGGTGCACTAAAGGTAAAACTCTGCCTGTACTCTTGTGTGAAATAAACAATTATAAAACAAACACTTTTTATTTAAATTTTCTTTTAAGAATAGAAGCTAATTTAAATTCATTTGTCATCGAAGCAAAGTTAAGGTAAGCTAATAACTCGTGTGCTCGTTGAAGTGAGGGAGGTTAAGCTTTGGTAGAAATCTACACACTCTCATATCTTATCAATTATCAGGTACCCAGCATTGATAGAGGTCCTGCAACAATGCATGCAAGACCTCATCGCTAAGCCTGGTGGAAATGCTGCCTAACTCTTGAACCAAATTACAAATAAAGCTCAGTTACACCGCGATAAATAAACAACGGTTATCTGAGCATACTGTTGGTTTGGTGAATAATCCCACCCGCTGTAGACCTTATCACATTGTTATCAATTCGGAAGCCACCTAATTGGTGGTTACCTAAATGATAAAAATGTGAAAATGTTTCTAGTAAATTATATAGGTATGACAATTAAATCATGAATTTTATACTCAACATCATGCCTGTATCCCCCAAACGGCTAGGCAGAGGTGTACCTGTTATTTTTTCAAGTCCCATGCAATTGGGGCGAGCCTAAAACCATCAACCTGGGACAAATCCTTACTCCGAGTCGCTACTGAGAAGTTCCAAATGGCAAAACCCAGTATCAGACAGTTTTCCCATGAAATAAATTATCATTAATCATGATTAACCCAGGACATATCTGAACATACCCGAAATGCTACAAATAAATCCCTAATCGATAACTCAATCACGAACATTACACCAGACACAATATTATGACAAATGAAAATTAAAAAACTTAAAAAATACAAATTAAAACGGACTCACCATTACGGAAACTAATAAAAATGACAAATAATTGTACATTTTGTTATAATTGAGCGACCACTATGGCCTGTGGTATGACACAAAATGAAATCTGGACTGTACTGTAGGCAATGCACTGTAGTCTGGACACACAGCACTCGACACAATTTGACGTCTGTCTGAGTGTCTGTGTACAATGTGTACATGCTTTTATATGTGTTGTGATATAGTGAAAACAATCACAAACATAGGTATGTAAGTGTAAAAACCCAAATTTTTCAGGATCGTTATCAATATTTTACACTTGATAAACTGGCTCCATAATAAATAAATTTCATTATTAATGTATTTATTTTCTCCCACAATTTACAGGTTACGTGCGTATCAAGTGTTTACATGATAAAGAGATGGGAGACAGGAGCCTATACTAAGTATAAAACCTGTGTTTCGTCTTCTGGTCTCCTTATCTCGAATACAATGATGGAGTATATTAGGTCTTTACCTATGAAATTGCCGTTCTGCAGTACTGGCCATTTCAAATCAAAATATTTTTTGTTTGGCTAAGAATTCTAATTTCAAATTAATTTTATTTTAAAAACATGGATTTTTTTTTCCAAAAGTAGTCATTTGTTTATTGATTAGTGTTACATTTTCATCGCATTTAAATCTTTTTCGTCATCATGGATACGTTAAAAATTCGAGTAATTATGGAATATGAGTACCGTCGTGGCAGCAACGCGGCACAAGCGGCACGCAACATCAACGACGTTTACGGAGCTAACACTACAAACCAACGCACTACCTGTTATTGGTTTGCTCGCTTCCGTTCTGGAAATTTCGACCTGAAAAATGAACCTCGCGGTCGTCCGAAGACTTTGGTCGACAATGACGAATTAAAGGCGATTGTGGAAGCTGATGATACACAATCTACGGCTGAATTAGCAGCAGCTTTCGACGTTAGCGTCAAAACAATATTGGTCCATTTGCGTCAAATTGGCAAGGTAAAAAAGCTTGACAAATGGGTGCCCCACGAACTCAATGATCGCCAGCGCGAAGTACGCGTCGAGACGTGCCTTGCACTGCTCAACAGACACACAAATGAAGAAATTTTGAACCGCATTGTTACCTGCGATGAAAAATGGATTCTGTTTGATAACCGCAAGCGCTCAGCAAGTTGGTTGGATCCTGGTTCAGCACCTAAACAATGCCCTAAACGAAAACTTACCCCAAGAAAAGTGATGGTCACTGTTTGGTGGTCTAGCGCCGGTGTGATTCAACACAGCTTCTTACCAAACGGGGTGAGCATTACTGCAGATGTGTACTGTGAAGAATTGAACACAATGATGGAGAAGCTGGCACATCTCCAACCAGCATTGGTCAATCGCTCGTCTCCGCTGCTCCTGCACGACAACGCGCGACCTCATACTGCACAGCAGACGGTCTCCAAGTTGCAAGAACTGGGGTTGGAAGCTCTCCGTCATCCGCCCTACTCACCAGACCTTGCGCCTACAGACTACTACTTTTTCCAGAATTTGGATAACTTCTTGGCGGGAAAAAAATTCAATACCCGAGAGGCAGTACAAAATGCCTTTGAAGAATTTGTTGCCTCCCGTCCAGCTGATTTCTTTAAGAAGGACATCAATAAACTGCCACTGCGTTGGCAAAGATGCATTGATTGCATGGGTGATTACTTCGATTAATACAAATAAAAAATACATGAAAAAAATTCATTTAAATTTTTTCATACAAAACGGCAATTTCATAGGTAAAGACCTATTATTAAGAGAAACAAAATTACAGTAGCAGGGAGTGTTTTAAGCCATATCATGTTACATTATTTTTTTGACTTATACTGTACTTATAAAACAATGGTAAGACCTACTGTATTGTATGGATCAGAATGTTGGGCCACAAAAGGGATGAATGAAAGGCAGTTACATGCAGCTGAGATGAGAACGCTGAGGGGATCAGTGGTGTTACGCGAATGGATAGAATAAGAAATGATAATATAAGAGTAAGTCGGAAAATAGCGCCTGTGACCGATAAGTTGTGTGGCAATCGGTTGTCATGGTATGGGCATGTGATGCGAAGGATGAAGACCAGGTTTTGAGGAAAGTTTTGAGTATGAATGTGCAGGGTTACAAGAGTAGAGGGAGACCAAAGAAAAGATGGATGGATTGCGTGAAAGATGATATGGCTAGAAAGGAGGTGGCTTTTGAGATGACGGCAAGTAGAGATGTATGGAAAAGAAAACATGCTGCGCCGACCCCAAATAAATTGGGATTAGGGCAGGAGAATGATGAAAGCTTATCAGACAGATGTGTTGCTGGGGAGTTTGTTGCGCCACTTCTTCTTCCCAGCAAAAACACGAAGAAGTGGTGAAGGGTGGGCGTTTTGGTGCACTTCTGTGGTGTCTTATGTAATTTTTGATGTTCAAAAAGTGCTGATTCTCAGCGTAATTTAAACAAATGAATTTTGGTTTTGATTTTGGATAACAGATTGCTTAGCTTAAAAATGTAATTTATTTCATTAAAATGATACAATTATTAATATATGAAGAAATAAAATAAAATAAATAATCACAGGGCATCGAAAAATTCATCCGCATCGCTGTCAACGGGAAAAGTGAAGAAGGCTGGCAGCATTGCCACGTTGAATGGCAATGCTGATTCTTTGGCCAAAAAAAAGGCCAGCCCTCTGGTCACGTGAAGAGTCGACCAAACGCTTCGCGATTTTTCGAAAGACTAAATGGGCACACGGAGCCCATGGCCCTAGTGTTTCAACCCCAAACGGCTCAAACATATAACTTCCAGTTAGGTTGTTGTATTTTCGCCGTTTGAGGTTTTCTGCACCTGCAGCAGCCACACCTGCACAGTCCACTCAGCTCAAATAAATTACATTAAATTTAAATTTAAAATAAATCGTCATCATTGAATAAAGTGTACGTGATAATACAGGGTGGAAGGTCCCTCACCACACAAACTGATACCATGACGTCGTAACATGATTCTGGACCCGCCAGCGTTGAAATAAAGAAAAAAACATGATCTCTACCTAGCCTAATGAGATTTTTGATGAGAGACGTAACGAATTTACTTTTTAATTGTTAACCTCATTGCGTTGGATAGAAATGATTATTTTATCTAGGCTTTTTGGTGTTTTAAGTAAAAGCACATCCGATAAAAAGTACTTGATAGTAAGAGTAATCATTATCAAGTAAAGCTCTACGACGGCTCTCGAGACTTGTGTTACGCTGAGATCCGGTATTATCACTTACATTAGTCATACAACAGTTGCATTTCTCGAAACAATATATTTTCAACGAAAAATTTGAAGACTCAAATGGATTTAGTAAGAAATACCAATATCAGCAAACTTACTGACGACCCATGTAGCGCAGCGGGCGAAGGTCCGCCTGCGACGCAGGAGGTTGCGGGTTCGATTCCCGCCCTGGGACAAATGTTTGTACGATCTACAAAGATTTGTTCCGGGTGTTCTGGGTATTTGCTATGTGTAATACAAAATCTCTATCTATGTAATGTATTGTATTAAGTATATCAGTCATCTAGTACCCATACCACAAGCTCTGCTTAGCTTGGGGTTAGATGATGCTGTGTGGATTGTCCAGCACTATTTATTTACTCACAATCGGTATTAATGTTGTGCAGTCTGTGGACCAGGTACACCCAGGAGGTATACAGCGACCTGCACGTACAGTACAATAACGCATTCAAGGTTCTTTTGGGGTTGTCGTGGGGGGCGCCACCCACGCTGCGGCTTCTGGTACGCGGTTGCCACACTAGAACCTTTTATAGAAATTTCTATTAAAAATTCAATCTCAACACTTCTGTCATTAAACATCTCACTGGATGATCCTTTTTATGAAAAAATGCTGGGGAGGACCAGAACCATGGTCTGAACTCATGGTGTTAGCAGATTGTAGATGGATGTCCCTTCCACTCTGTATAACCTCACTACCTCCATAATTATCCATCCAGTCTCCATTCCCTTTCAGTCCATCCAAAGATGTTGTGTAAGAGATCGCCAAGACCGTCCATTGGACATGATAAAACGAGGAAACATTTGTAACTAAATAAGCCACAGGAAAAATAAAAAATAAAACCAAGGCTCCATTATCAGTAACTTCAAAATTCCGTTCTTTTCAATAACACCCAAATTTATTATAGGGATATTAGTAAGTTGTGATTGGGGATAAGATTTTCGTAATCAATAAATTAGTAATTAGTTAACTTCATCATTTCAGCTAAAAGACGTCCACTGTTGGACATATGCTTCCCCCAAAGATTTCCACAAGGATCGGTCCTGCGCTGCCCTCATCCTTCCTGCGGTCTTCACCAGATCGTATTTCCACCTTGTGGGGGGACCTACCCACTCTGCGTTGACTAAAGCAAGTGATAAGTACTTTCTTCTAATTCACTTTGGATTAATGATAGATTAGGTCCAAAATAAAGATATAATTGAATTTAAACTACCCGTGCCTACAACTTCGACCACGTGTTTTTTTTTTGCTCTTGACTCTAATTGTTTTTCTAAAATAATAAAATAAAGAATAAATAAATAAATATTGCTGGACAATCCACACAGCATCATCTAGCCCCAAGCTAAGCAGAGCTTGTGTTATGGGTACTAGATGACTGATATACTTAATACAATACATTATATAGATAGATATTTTTATTATACATAGCAAATACCCAGAACACCTGGAACAAATATTTGTAGATCGTACAAACATTTGTCCCAGGGCGGGAATCGAACCCGCAACCTCCTGCGTCGCAGGCGGGCCATCGCCCGCCGCGCCACATCGGTCGAATAAAAGTAGCTTAAGTTATTGCTCATCATATCAGTTCTCTACCAGTGAAATTCCCGTCATAAACGGTCCAGTTGTTTCGTAGTTTTCCTCTAACAAACAGACAGAAAGACAAAAGAAAAGTCAAAATTAAAAAAGGGGAAAGTATTTTTGGTATAAATAGGTACCATATATACTTTCATATGAATTTAGTAAAAAGCTTTTATTTTGACATCACAAATAGGCACTTCAATTTTATTTATTTGTATAAATGTATAGATGTAGGATCAAGTACATTTTAGAGTATCGCGGCAATTGAGGATTTTTTATTCAACTTTTTTGGATTGAATTTGTTTCTCTTTAGTGTATTTCACTATTTGAATAATAACGGCTCAGTTGGCGCTGTGAGTGTTTGGCTGCCCCACTGCGTGTCGCGGGTTCGATTCCCGTACGGAAAAAAAATTGCATGGCCTATTATAGGTACCTGTTCCGGTGCTGTTTGTGTATGTAAGTTTAAATGTTTGTAGACGCACACAAGAGAAATACCTAGTGTGAGGCAAAGCTTAAAAATAAAAAACATATTTAAAAGATCGGACAACAGAGATCCATAGTGTTAGTAACTTACCTTATACTTGTTAGTACAAAAATACAAATAAAATACAATTAAAAATAGAGTTTTGAGAAAATATTAAAAATAAAATAATGCTGGACAATCCACACAGCATCATCTAGCCCCAAGTTAAGCAGAGCTTGTGTTATGGGTGCTAGATGACTGACATACTTAATACAATAAATTACATAGATAGATATTTTTTTATTATACATAGAAAATACCCAGAACACCCGGAACAAATATTTGTAGATCGTACAAACATTTGTCCCAAGGCGGGAATCGAACCCGCAACCTCCTGCGTCGCAAGCGGACCTTCGCCCGCCGCGCCACATAGGTCGTCAAAGGAGAAGCATTAATACAATGAGTTTCCTTCAAATTTTAGTTGAAAACAGAAAATCAAATGTCACTCAGGATTCCTTTAAAAGTGTGTAATAGCGTTGTTACAAAAACATTGCATTTTTGCATGGGAACTGATTTTTTTTTATTAATATGGAGCGACGACATCATTTGACAGGAGAAGAGATGATGAGAACCGTCAGAATGTTGCTGGGAAGCTGGTTCCAGGCAACCTACCGTGGCTGACGCTCTGGGCACTGCACCGAGCCTCATAAGCCACCTCTGGGCAAGCTTTTGCATCACAGGCAGCGTTGCCGAGCGACTTGGAGGACGATCTAGCATCAATACTCGCAGGCAGGACCAGTTCATCCAAAATACCGCTCGACTGAATCGTACCATGACCGCCTGATGTTGTCTACGAGGCCCCACAGCTCTTCAGGCTTTCTGCTAAGCGACCAAACCTTCCAAAATCGTTTACATGAAGTGGGTTCCTGAAGGCCGAGCAAAGCCAACTATCGAGAGAAGTGGGCGGACATGCGCTAACTAAAAAAACTCTTGGTTTATCATTTGCATATAAATAACATCGGTGTAAGAAAACATCGTGAGGAAACCTGCACTGTCAATGTAAAGGCGCCTTGAACAAGCGGCAATGTCCGTTAATACAATTTCCGTTAGTACTTGATATATAGGCTGATATTATTATTTTCATTTAAATTGCGGTATAATTTTAGTTGCGGTTTTTTTTTCCTGTGTGTGCCGCCGACCGCACGTCGGTTATACTTTGACCTTGAGATAGCTTTGCCTACCAAGTACGGAGTTCCAACAGCATAAAAGGCCAGTTTATAATGGTTTCTTTACCGCTGACGTGCAGCGTACTGTACTGGTCTTACCAATTTCCCTTTGGTCAGAATAATATATAAATCACAATAAAATTATTATGTTATATATTTACCTGTTGGTTAGAAGTACTTGTGTGATTTTATTGACTCTTATCTTCTCTTTAGCATTCTGAAAACAGTGGTAGAGAAATGGTACTCTCCCATTTTGAAGCAGTTTGTGGAGAGGATGTCCAGATGAGATACTGCTATCTAACTTCTACATCATCTGTGCAAAATGCGTCAAATATAAGTAATTTTTCTACTGTTTTAAGTTACTAACACTAGTTAAAAGGTATTGTTACTAATAGTGGATTTTTGTTGTACCGTTTAATAAATTATGAATTTGAATTGATCTTTGTTTCTTTAATAGTAATTTATCCATTTTCCGATCTTAATTTAGTGTTTTTTGTACAGAGGCCAGCACATCAAGCCCAGTCTGTCAAATTTCTCTGATGGTTTTTTGACTTAATTACAAATTAGGTTGGGAAAACTTGACAGTGTGCTGGCGTTTTTTTTTTTTATTTTTCTGGTGGAAGTCATTACATACCGGAATGCCTCGTCAGTTATTTCTAGATCTTTGACAGTCATCACGCTTAGTCACAAATCCCAAAAGTCTTACAACCAATTCTACCAAAGAGCATTGTCTTACCTTGAGACTGGATTATGAAGGTAAGATAGGCAGTTGCTGCGTGTAAAATACTAGTTTTTACCTGCATCTGCACCTGGATCTAGTTAGGCTGGAAGCCCACCCCAAGCATGATTAGGAAAAAGTTAGGGAGATGATGATGAACCTAACCGCATATTGCTAAATGTTAGTGATTTCGTCAGCTGCACGACAGGGAAATATTCTTACAATGTCACACAATTTATTCCAATGAGATATTTGTCTTTGTATAACATGCTTGGAGAGACCTGTGTCCAGTGATGGACGTCTTCCGGATTAATCTAAATTCCGGATAAAGATAAATTAGACGACATGGTTGGCGCAGTGGCTAAGCCATCGGCTGCTGCGCCGCGTGTTGTGGGTTCGATCCCCGCACGGAACAAATATTTGTATGACCTACAGGTAGTTGTTCCGGGTCTGGCTGTTTGTGTATTTGAGTATAAATGTTTGTAAATGCACCCACGATACAGGAGAAATTCCTAGTGTGGGGCAACGTTTTAAAAAAAAAAACTTAAATAAATATAAAATAAATAAATATTGCTGGACAATCCACACAGCATCATCTAGCCCCAAGCTAAGCAGAGCTTGTGTTATGGGTACTAGATGACTGATATACTTAATACAATACATTACATAGATAGATATTTTTATTATATATAGCAAATACCCAGAACACCCGGAACAAATATTTGTAGATCGTACAAACATTTGTCCCAAGGCGGGAATCGAACCCGCAACCTCTTGCGTCGCAGGCGGACCTTCGCCCGCCGCGCCACATCGGTCGTCAAACTTCGTCAACTTGATACTGAATATGTACAGGGTAAAAGAATCAGTGATCCTAGCACCTTATCAAGTTGTACTAAGATAGAAACAACGCCTCTCAATTACGGACGCAAAACTAATATCATTTGACTAGGTAAGTTGACGTTTTCAGCTGATAAACTTCTCCCAAGAAATTAATGCTGGGAGTCCAGTTAAATGTGCAAAACCGCTTTTGACCTAAACGGCAAAACA